>CM046843.1:13902942-14299843 GCA_025618425.1 Heliocidaris tuberculata
ACTTCTGATTGGCTGAAAACAAAGTTGAGTTTGATTTTCCTGAGTTGTGTTCAAACGCAAGTGGTTTGCCGAGCAAACCTATTTTTTCTTTTTTTCTTTGACCTTTCCAAGAAACCAGACGAGGTTAACGCACTTTGCCGTCAGCAGTCATTGATGAAAGTAAATTTCTACTTTTGGGGAACGATTTGTTCCAAATTCTGTCTTATTAGACGTTAGAATGCTGCACAAGAAGTAAGTTGCATTAAGAATGTCTTATGTATGTATATGTGTTGAAGAAAAGATGATATTTTGTGTAGTTAAGGTAAAAAGGGCGATTTATTTGGTTCAGTTCCATGACCGGGTCAATGCCAAGATACCGTTGAAAATGCATATGTGTACAGAAAGCCTATAGTGAAAGTAAAGGGATAGATTATGTTAATGGTTGGTTGGTTCTTGGTATGATGGCGCTCTTCAATCTCTTCAGATTATACGCGCCAATCACTTTCGTAGGTTTGGCGTAGGCTTCGGAAAGCCCACGAGCGACTTATTCTTGTGGTGAAAATGATGTTATTAATGGTCATCATTAGTATGCTATTAGTTAGAAAGTTTGATCGTGATTATTTGTAATTATTCGCTGTAATATCAAGATACGCAATAAATCAATCGAGAAAAAAAAAAAAAAAAAGGGGGGGGAGTTAATTCCAATTGTTCATGGAAAAACCGCAAAGGTATATGACTCTTTATCAAATTACTTCAAGATCAAATATATAAGAGGTATTAATGATAGCTGAAAAGCCTATCTAAAACGATTAGTATCATATATATAACCCAATGTTCACGAGTGAACATAGGGTTAGACATCAATAATTGTATCAGATTAGGGTTTTTCAATCCAATCTTTTCTTTTAGGAGATGTCTCTCCTTATCGTATTTTGAACAATATAAAATAAAATGTTCAGTCGTCTCAAATTCTTGACAAACTTCACAGAGACCAGAATCATGCTGGTTAATTTGAAAAAGGTAATAATTTAACCTACATTTACCTACTCTTAGTTGTTGTATCAAGCATTCTTCTCTGCGAGATAAGCCTTGTCTGTATATGGGCTTAGTAACATCACTATGTAAAGCATATAAAAATCTGCCGTGTTCGGTACTGTCCCATTCTGTTTGCCACAATTTGTTATAATGGATCAAACGAGAGGCTGCTATTTCACTTTTCGTATTTGGTATAACTATGTCTATACAATTTTTCATGGCTCCTTTTTTGGCGGCCCGATCTACAATCTCGTTGCCGTTAATATCACAGTGTGATGGAATCCATTCAAAGGAAACACAAACATCCTTCAAATTCAAAATATTAATTATGTATAAAATTTCATTAACAATAGCACATCTAATAAAGTATGAATAAATCATTTGTAAAGCAGACAGAGAGTCACTAAAAATTACCACCGATGAGGCTTCCATAAATGTCCACTAATCCACTCTAGTTAATGAGTTTATTTAGCGTGCGAATGGAGAGGGCGCATGCAGTTAAATGATAAGGTGATGTGTTTCGCTAAATGAAAGGAATTTAGTTCAGCTTTTGGAAAATGGAAATTTGTCTTAAAAAAAACTCAGAGTCAAAGAGTCAATTTAGCAGTTAATTATGGTGAAATATGAGTTAATAAATATTATGGATGAAGATAACTAGGGATGATGAAATCTAAAGGAACTTGCATAGTCTCCTATTAGTTGAATTTGTGCAAAAGGCATGATGGTTTAGAGGTTATCAAGTTTTTGTATTGATAAAAGCATAACAGACAGGAGACAGGGAATCATTTGAGTATATTAAGTAGTTCATTATTAGAGTCAAGGAATATGGCAGGTACTTGTGTATGTGTTAGTTTAAGCTAATGCAGTTTTAAAGGGATGACAGATGCATGCTTTTATTTAAAGGGAGCATTGGAAATAAGTATAAATGTTTTAAACTAAGAATTTCTTTGTTTGGTTTCATACAAGGAATGTTCATGTTTAACAGACATTTAAAGGCAAGAGGTTAATTGCTTTGATGATACACGTACTATTCTTAATTCACATGACACAAAGAACTAGTCAATATACACTAGATTTCTGACTTAAAGGAATTTATTTGTGAACTGGTCATGAGATAATACATGCTTTAAATCACACAAGGCAAGCACACTATCTAAGAGAACAGTTACTAGAAATTTACTGATAGATCAAGTTGGTTAATATTGATATACAGCTTACTTATGATCTGTTTCTGGTTTTTCTTCTGATTGCAGATTGAATAAATTATCCTTATACAATTACCGGCATTTCTAACAACTGAGCCTAAGTCTCCATCCTTCGGTGATCCATCCTTCGGTGATCCAGCAAGTTTTGTGCAAAGGGGCCCTGGTGTAAGTCTCCTCGGTATGGCTGGGATTTGAGGAGGAGATGAAGGAGGAGGAGGTGAAGGAGGGGGAGGTGAAGGAGGGGGAGGAAGAGGAGGAGTACGAGGAAGCTGTAGCACCAGAAGACACACGATGGAAAAAAAAGAAAATAATTACCAATTCACTGAATCCTTCGATGAGTTCTCCCATGATACCAACGACATCGGCTGGGATGATGTTGAATTGGAAGATGAATCGACGCTGTCGTAGTCGATGATGACAGAGAATCAACATCAGAGTAAACATCGAAAGAAGAAAGGCGAAACCGACTACTGAGAAGAGAACAACTTTATTCAGGAGCGGTGTGGTGTTACAAACGAAACCAAAACGAACTCTTTCGTACACTTCTTCTCTATCCAATGAACATAAACTTTCTGAAGAATTATTCTTCGACATCGTCTTCCAACTCTCTTCCTTCTTGGTTTGTATAATGTGTCTACTCTTACATTCGTCAATAATAATGATAATGACAATATTTCGTTTTTGTAAAGTACATAATCAGATCGTCCCTCTGCGCTTCCAAGGAGCTTTGGAAATCATTACCCCTGTTTAACGCCGATCCGGCAACAGTTATCAAGGCCCATTGCATTTCAAGAAACAATCCTTCTAGGTACCTCTTTCCATCTGCTCACATGCATGGGTCGAGTGTGGCAAATGAAGATTAATGTCTTTAGAAAGGCAGTAGGTGCTGTGGCAGGGATTCGAACCCCGTACAATGTGATCCTCAGTGACATGTCCATTAGACGGCAACACCTCAGTCATTCCTTTCTCTCCATTATCTCCTTACCCCGCTCCATTCTTGTTGTTAAAACCTGCTCTTAATTTTCCCCTTCCTGACTTTCCTGTTGTATTTTATGTTTGCTTATTTTCTTTTTCTTCTCCGTATATTGTTCCTCCCTCCAATCATTTTTCAATTCGTTCTGAAATTCTTCCTCTTCCCAGTTATGCCATTGAATCCAGAACTACAATCTTCTGGATGTGACAACCATGGTAACATGCATATTGAGTTTGGCACTTCAAACAGCGAGGTCATTTTAAATGAGTTTGTGTTCGTGATATGCGTATCGTTTTTGTTATCATTTGATGTTTTTTTTTTATTGTTTAGTTTCTAGTTTATTTCTATTTCTATTTTTATTTCTAGGACAGCTAATGTAAATCTTAATAATTTACCCCAATTGGAAGAAACCTTATCACATGCAGTTATCATTGAATTCATAAATAACTGAATAATAATAACCGCTTTTACAGGCCAAGTCCATAAATAATGAACGCATAATTACAATTATAGTTAATGTAATTGAACCTCCTCTTGACATGCTTAAATGTCAAAGAAGAACGATTATCCTTTTTTGAACAGAACGGCCTTGCATCAGACAGTAGGTAATCAGAAAATCGTGGGGGGGGGGGGGGGGTTGTTATTTTTTTTTGTGTGTGTATGTGTTTTTTTTTTGTTGGTTGTTTGTTTTGTTTTGTTTTGTTGTTGTTTTTGTTGGTTTTTTTTTTTGTTCTTGTTGTTTTGGGGGGAGGCCGGATTCAGGATTTGTAAAGGGGGCACAATTTTCACAAAGTCTGACACGCAAAAGAAAAGAAAAAAGTAACGTAGAGTATAAAAATCGGGGTTACCCTCCCCCCCCCCCTAAACTCTGAGAAGCAAACATATTTTTAAAAATACCTCATTACATTTTTGGTGATGTTGATTTACACCAAGAAAATCTGAAAAGCAAGGAAATTTCAGTTTAAATATTAGATAAACAAATATTAAAGAGTGAGAAATAATATAGGTTTTCCCGGTCAATTTCATAATTTTGTCATTCAAGTTCATATTCCAAACATTCGATTTCGCGCATTTCGAGCTCGCAGCACTGAATCGGCTTTCAAATTCAAAATCCGGTCATTCAGATTCACTGTCCAAGCAATCAATTGTTCATTTGCGGAATTCAAATTTTAAAATAGGAGCATGCTTTTTGAGCAATGTGCATTCAAATTCATTTCAAGTCGGCTTGTCTGATTGGTCATTCATATTCGTGAAAAGGCAACCATGTTCCAAATAAGTGCATTTAATTTAAAAGAATTATTGCATATAGTTAGCTTGGGGTCTGTGTGGGTCTTTTTCACTTAGTTTTGAATAAATTGGGCTTCAATATAATGCTTTGATCCTATATCTTAAAGGATTATGCAATAAGTGTTTTCGCTGAAACTGATAACATGAACATTATAAACATTTCATTTGTTGTTTATTGATATTTTTTTGGCTTCCACTTGTGAGATTGTGAGATCATGTTATTTATCAGTTGGTCTTTGAATTGATGCACTGTGTGGTTAGTGTTGGTGTGCAGTCTTTTTATGTTTGGTGTTATCAAGGAGTATAAGTTAGAAATGTGGTTGTGTTGTTTGGATGCACTGCTGATTGAAGAATACATGAACATATACAAGAACATGATATATTGAAGAGCGGAGATACAACTTCAGAACAATATAGAACCTTACAAAAATATACATACTACATAGAAGCCTATGAAAATAAGATTTTTGCGTGTGTGTTAGGGAAGGGGTGTGCGGGTGGATTGAGTATGCGTGCTCGTTTTATCAGAAAAAAAAAACAACGCTCGTCCCCCTTTCCCCCTCATAACCCCTTTTTCAAAAATCTATCTTATCTTTTCCACTAAACTGAGGGCATGAAGTAGGAAACTGATTACCTGAAAATGAAATTGAACGCCCCAAACAGGCTCATCGTGATTACTAAGTGATTTGAATGCACAAGTAGTAAATGCAATGCTCGAATAGACCTGTTCACAAAGTTATTCAAATTATGGACGTTTCTTTCCTGGGGACCTAGTAACGAGGTATTCCATTAACCTGTATAATTAATGAATGAACTACAATACTTGGAATCCAGTTTGCATACATTACTTGTTGCTATGTCTGACAAGCATCTGACAAGCTTTCAGGTTGTCAAGACAACCTTTGTTTTTAAAAGTATGCATAAAATTTGAATATATTTGTAAACAGGTCTCTTTCCAAATAGACCTGTTCACAAACATATTCAAATTACAACGCTTCTTTTTATGGTGTTGCTTGGCATTTCTGAAATAGCAAATGCTTAAAATACCATTGAATTTTGTGAATTGGCATTGTATAAAAAAAACTTGCAATGCTATTGTGAATAGGTGCTCAGGTAATGGGAAGGGACCTGCCAATGTATTTCGTCCATGTTCATCGTGCTGACTGATGATTTACTGATGATGTCAGAAAAGTAAATTAGCTTTAGAGGGTTTTTTTTTGTGGGGGGAGCTTAGCAGGTAGAAAAAAAATAATATAAAATATATTATAATATTTAAAAATATATGACACCATTGTACATTAAAAAGTCAATAGATTTGTGATATAAACATTATTACAGATTCAATAGAAGTGAACATGCATTTCTAACTTAGTTAGCCTTTAAGCTGTCCAGAGGAACAGGGTAAAAACATATAGAAACCCCTTTCTTAAAATGGATCTTGAGTTCTGGCCTCTGGGAAAGGTGAAAAATAATTTGTGAGCTTTCTCATTCCTTATATTGGAAGAACATAATTCTATAAACATCCCCTGACAAGGATTGCTCTTAAAATGCTCTTATATTCGAAATATGACTAGAAATAGATGAAATGTTCGAGCAGAACATCCTTGCGTCTTGTGTGTGTAGTCCCATATACCCATTTCTGTGTGCAGTAAATGTGCTTTTCAGCAAGATTGGGTCAATTTCTTATCTATTTTGATGATTCCAAAACAACACAGTATAAAACAATTCTTATACAGACATGGTCAACCTTTCCCAGTTCCTTTGAGACAGTTTCTTTCACAATATAATTGCATGACCCGAACTCTACTTTATCTTTAAAACAAAAAAATAACCGTGAAGCAGACGGAGCAGCCAGGAGCCCCATCCAGCCAAGGCACCTCCATTCAGGGACAGAACTCCATGTAAACAATTATGTGCAGTACGAAATCTCGTTATCATGGTTATAGATACACCAACTTTGATGTTAAAAGAGCAATAACCGAAGTTGAAAATTCCTTTTACCTATACATTTGTATCATTGCCTTCATCACAAATAAAGTTTTGACTCTCACCTTCCCAATTTCCAAGAACTATAACGAGATACCACAGTATACTGGTGGAAAAACAAACAAACAAACAAAACAAACAAACAAAAAATAACATTAAATTGTAAGCATGTATTCACGCATATCCAGTCCATGAGTGCACACCGCATCGTTTATAACCAAAATGACACCATAATAGGGAGCTTTCGAATGTGTCGACGTGAACGCCGTCCTAGATCCTCCCAGCAACAATGGACTGCTTTGTGTTAACTGCATACAAAGTAGGTGAAGCATGAAGCTAATAATGGGTGAAGCGAGGTTCACGTTTTAGAGAAGACGGAATCCATTTTTGACGCGTTCTCGATCTGACTGGTGGACGAGGGAGAAGCCAGTGGACGGGTGAGCCGTTCTTGCACAAAGCGCGGTATGCAGTTCACACAAAGCAGTCCATTGTAGCTGGAAGGATCTAGGACGGCGTTCACGTCGACACATTCGAAAACTCACTAATACTCTAGCACACAGTGTGACGATGAAGTCTGCCCCGCTCAGAAAATAACCCAGGCTATTGTCCCTTTATAGATAGAGTTACGACATGGACGTCCTATTTTGGGGGAAACAAAATGGCGTTCGAATTCTTTCTATTTAGAACAAGCACGTGCTCATCGGAATTGAATAGAAAAAAAATGTTACGTAATAGTGGAAACAAAAATAGCCTGGAAGAGGAGGGATCAACAAATCAGATATTGTACAAATATTCTTCTCATAACAATCCTCATAATATAAATATTGCGTTATAGATTTGGATCGAGTATTCTTATAAAACCACAAAGTGACAATTCCCAATGTCTGAGAATAATTGCTCAAACAAATGTTTTGAAGCGTTTTTCCTAAAAATATACCAAGTACGCAGGGAATCTGTCAATTGAGTGTCATGTAGTAATTTCAAAATTGATTCAGGGGCATAAGCGGTCCACAAAATATATTCATTTTTTTAATGGAATTTTGTCAGGGATGCCATTTCAATTGTCTTCCACATACTGTTATATTTGTTATATATTGAACATTTCACCTAAGTCATCTTCTGGGCAAGAGCAAAGTTAAGTGCATCAATTATCTGGAGACCACCATGACGGTACTCATTATACATGAGTCTTCTTTGTACTCTATCACTGCTCCCATTTAAATGAAGTTTAAAACTATTGTATTCATTTTTTTTTTTTTAAGAAATGAGGGGGAATCTTGAGACACAGAACTGAAAAGAGTAGTTGAGATAATGCAAGGGTTTTAACAACACATTATTTCCCCAACTAAAGAAACATTTCTCATACGCCAACAACTTATTGTTTGCTCTATTTGCTTTAGTTTAACCTTATAATTCAAATCAAAAAACTGAACTTACCTTGAGTGACAGCACTATCCCTAAAGATTTAAAATGATTTGTTTTCCATGAAATTCCATGCCTCTGGAAAATTTTCACATCCCTTTTTTGCCTTAATCCATACTACCTCTGTTTTGCTCATATTGATTTTGCATCCAGAGCACTCACGAAATATCAGGATCAGGATCAGGATGTTTACACTGCTGGACCGATTGCAGCGGGTGAGAGAGGGCGCCAAAAAATTATTATTATTTAGTCGAATCGTAGGTGGCTCTTTTCAATCTTAGACTTGAACACCTCTGGTGATGGGCTGTTGATGACTTCAGGAGGGAGGTGATTCCAAGCCAAGGGAGTACTCACAAAAAATGATTGTTTTAGTTGCTCAGTGTTGGTTTGGTGAATAGTGAAATCTTTGTTGTTATGGTTCACTTGTTGTTTTTTTAGGATATTTTGGGTATAAAAATCTTTGAATTGCTTGGTTTTAACAGATCGTTTTGGTTTTGCTTTAACAAGAAAAAATTCAATAGGAAGGGCTGGGACTAATCCCTCGACCACTTTGAAGAAGGTTGTTAACTTCAGGACTTGTCGCCTTGAAGATAGGGTTGGTAAATTCAGCTTTTTCTTTATGCTAGTAATGCTAATTGAATCATGCGACTTATAGTCTCCCGTGATGAACCTCACTGTTCTGCGTTGCACTCGTTCGAGGCTCTGAATGTCCTTCTGCAGATAAGGGTCCCACACACAGGCTCGGGTACTCCAGAATCGACCGCACAAGGACTGCATAAGCTGTACGTTTACACTGCTCCGGACAGAACTGGAGATTTCGGCGAAGAAGTCCTAGAACTGCATTCGCTTTCTTTGTTGTTAAGTTGATGTGAGGGCTCCATTTGAGGTCTTCTGACAGCATGACTCCGAGATACTTCTCTCGGGAGATGTGTTTTAAGATATGGCAATTAATACTGAAGAAATTGGTAGATTTAGTATCAGTGCTCAAGACCTGGCATTTTGTTCAATTTCAATTTCAATTCAATTCAATTATATTTCGCAAGATGAAATCAACATACAGAGTAACAATAAATTAAAATACATAAACAAAATTATGCGGGGCTTTCCATAAAGGTTAAAAAACCTGTAGTATTTGGATCGCCCATTAGACAATAGAAAAGGAGAACCAATTATTTTTAGGCACAAAAACAATATAATGCACCTAAATGCACACAAACACCTACATTATAACAACCACAGAAAAAAAATGAAAAAGACAAACAAACAAAAAGGAGGAGGAAGAAGAAAAAAAATGTAGGGGAATTCGAATATAACATCTTAATTAACTGTGATAATGAATAATTATTAATAATGTTTTATAGTTTTTCCTGAAGGAAGATACAAATTGTGATTTTGTTATGTCATGGGGAATAATATTCCAATGTTTAGGACCTATGTAACTCATTGACTTAGCTTCATGACTTGATTTAATGGACCAAATGAAATCTGTGTGAAGATCTAGTATTATAATCATGAACTTGACTATTATATTGGAAGATGTCTAAAAAGGGGGTAGGTAATAACCTATTTTTATATTTATACATGAACGTTGCAAGTTCTTGCTTATTTATATCAGATATATTTAATAATGATAATTCTTGAAAATAGGAGCAGATGGCGCTAAATAGTGAGAATTAGTAGCTATTCTTAAACATTTCTTTTGAGCTTTAAATAATGTGTATAATTCAGTTTGAGTTGCATTTGTAGCCCATGCAATATTACAGTATTTCAAATAAGGAAAGATAATGGAATGATATAATGTTATTAAATTTTCCGATAACAAACTATATTTCAGTTTATTTATGAAACCAGTATTTCTGCTGATTTTGTGTAAAACATTTATAATATGGTCTTTAAATTTGAAGAAATTATCCAATGTGACACCCAAAAAGTTAACAGAGTTACTGAATGGAATAAGTTTATTATCAATATAAATGGAAATATTATCAGTATTAATAAAGGCTCTAGCTATGTTTGATATTATATGAGATTTTGTTTTTCGAAAATAAATACATTTGGTTTTAGTGACATTCAGGGCTAACTTATTTGCTTTTAACCAGTCAGATATATTCTCAAGTTCATTATTTAGAACATGGACAGTATTAATCAAATTTTTAGACGAAAAAATTACACTAGTGTCGTCAGCAAATTGATAAAAGGTTAACAAAGTAGATGATTTAGAAAGGTCATTTATGTATAAAAGAAAGAGCAAAGGACCCAGTATTGATCCTTGAGGTACCCCAACAGAGACATTTAAGGAAGAAGATAATGTACCGTGAACAAAAGTATGTTGAATTCTGTTTGAAATATAATCCCTAAACCAATCAGATGCGATCCCTCTTATTCCATATCGATTCAGTTTAAATAGAAATATTGAGTGATCCATAGAATCAAATGCCTTAGACAAGTCTAGGAAAACCCCTATTATATGTTCGTAAGCTTGAAATGATTCTAATATTTTTTGTTGGACTTTTAACAGAACACGTTCACATGAATAGTTGGGCCTAAATCCATATTGATTGTCACTTAAAATATTATTATAATTTAATTTTTGTAGCGTTAAATCTCATTCCCCATGTACTCGCCCACAGTTGTAATTGTGATAAGTCCTCCTGGAGTTTGAGGTGATCCCGTTGCGACTTGATCGCCCTGTACAAAAGGCAGTCGTCAGCAAATGACAACATCCGGTAGGTCATTTATATGACGTAAGAAAAGGAGGGGGCCGAGCACAGTTCCTTGCGGCACTCCTGACGTAACCGTTGTTGAACTTGAATGTTCTCCATTCACAACCACCTTCATCTGTCTACTGGTTAGAAAAGTTGAAAGCCACTGAAGTAATGGTCCTTCAGTGCCGTATTGTTGGAGCTTATGCAGTAGTAGTGAATGAGGAACAGTATCAAAGGCCTTTTCAAAGTCTAAGATGATGATGTCCATTTGCAGGGGCGGCGCCAGGGTATTTTGATAGGAGGGGCAAGACGACCTAAAGATGACGTCATATTTTTTTCTCCATTAAATAACAGGGGTAACATAGAGTTATATGTTTAAGACCTCTCTTTTTAATACTCCTCTTTCTTCTTTTTCCCCTTTTCTTCCCTTTTCTTCCTCCTTTTCTTCTTTTTTCTTTTTTTTTTCTTTTTTCACTACTTAAAAAATCATAGGGGGCGGTCGCCCCCTCTGCCCCCCCCCCTGTAGCGCCGCCCCTGTCCATTTGGGTCTTCTTATCGTGGGCTGTAAGAAAGTCGTGGACAGCAGTTAGGAGCTGAGTCTCAGTAGAGTGACCAGACCTAAAGCCATGATTAAGTGGAGACAAGATCTTTTTTTTTTCTCCAGATGTAGGCCTATAGTAGGATGTGGCGACAGATGATATGTTGCAATTGCTTGCAGATGACTGATGTTAGAGAGACCGGTCGGTAGTTGCTGGCTAGATGGATGTCGCCCTTCTTGAATACTGGTGACACATGTGTTTAAACAAATTATCAAAAGATTCCTTAGATCCATCTAGAAAACAGATTGTATCAGCTAATAAGGATATCTTCAATTCTTGATTGGTTGTCAACACAGTAACCTCTAAGGTCATTATTCTGACGAATTGATGATGAAATGATTTCGGGGGTAACCTTGCTAGTCATAAGGACCACTATCCATAACGCGTGACTAAATGAATGAGCGGTCCTTTATAGATAGCGGTCCTTATGAATAGCAAGCAAACCATATACAAATTACCTCGAACACGATAAAAACTACTTTCGAAAAATAAACTCAAGACAATTTCAATAGCCCTGTCTATCACCTTTAGAAATGTGCGAACATTATAGTGGTGTATTACGTAATCCGAACCTGATTTCTATGGGCAGTACAATAGGCCTTTGAGTTTATTTTTCGAAAGTAGTTTTTATCGTGTTCTCGCTATTCATAAAGACCGCTAGTCATAATGACCGCTATTCATAAGGACTGCTATCCAGAACGCGTGACTAAATGAATAGCGGTCCTTTATTAATAGCGGTCCTCATGAATAGCGAGCAGCCCCCATGGTTTCAATCATCAACAAAAATAGATACGGAGATATAGGACAACCTTGAAAAATGCCCTTTCCATATGAATCCTATCAGTCAAGTACCCACTATTCAGAACATAACTAATTCTACTAAAATAAATGGATTTTATCCAGTTAACAAATTTATCACCAAAATTATAGTGTCTCAGTAACTGACACAAAAAATTATGTTTAAGCAAAAGAATTGAGCCTGGAAGATTATTTTGTTCAGCATGTTCAATTACGTCCAAAATAAGACGAATGTTTGTTAATATATATCTATCTTCCCGTCCAAAAACCAGACTGATCAGAATGAATAAGATGATTTATACAACGTTTCAATCTATTTGCAAGACACTTAGCAAAAATCTTATAATCTACAGTCAATAAAGTAATGGGTCTGTAATTTTTAATATACGTATCCCTGTTGGGATTACATTCTGAACTTTTTATGAATATCTTTAAAATGATTTATCTTATCTTCAACCACTTCAATAAAATCTTCATCGTGATGCAAATAATAACAATTAAGTTTCCAAAAACCTTGACCCTTAGATGGTTGATTATCATTAAATTGAAAAGAAACAACGGAGTGATCCGACTGAATGCCAGTAAGGATTTTAGCTTTTCTACCTGTCAGTTGCTTGGAAAATCATTAGAAACTAGAATAAAATCCAGCCTGAACAAAGCTCTAGGTTTTTTTGGTGCCCTGTATATTGTATCAAAGAGGGATGAAGATTTATCCAAATATCACACAAACCATATTCTTCGATCAAGACAGATAACATTTCAATAGACCTTATATTTGAATGATGCTTTCTATTGCCCTGATAGTCTAATGAGTGATAACAGTATTAAAATCCCGAGCAACTATAAGGGAAAGGACACTTAACTTATCTATTTCACCAAAAACCTGCAAAAGAAAATCAGGGTCATCATTGTTAGGGGCATACAAGTTAAGTAAAGTAATGGGGATACTATTTAACTGTGTATCTAAAATTAAAAATCTTCCATTTGGGTCCTTAATCACAGAATTAACCTTAATGGAAATTTGACTTCTTATCAAAATGCAACCCCCCCCCCCCCTCCTACTATTTGAAGCATAACTTGAAAACGAACCAGACTTCTCCCCATTGCGATTTCCAAAAATCTTCATTGTTTACATCAGAATGAGATTCCTGAAGAAAAATTATATTACTCTCAATATATCTCATGTAATGAAACACTTTCCTTCTTTTAACGAAGTCTTGTAACCCGCGACAATTAAATGTACATAACTTTGTAATCATGGTTTTATCAAAATATAAAAATCTGCATCAAAAGATGTCACTTTGAGAATGATCTTCATTTGAATTAAGGAATGAACATTATTATTAAAAGACAAACGTATACATACTTCTATAAGACACAACTGCATTTGATAAAAGACTACCTGGACTGATACCACCAGTATTACGAGCAAAGATTACCCCAAAAATAAATTCTGAAAAGAGCAAATAAAATAAAAAGAAAGACAAGATTGAAGTAAGTATAAAAACACTACTTGCGCCGACAAACGCAGGGACCCAATTCATACTTCGGTCCTGCTAAAATATGTGCGCAAGAGGAAACAAAAATAGGAGTGACACTATGTGAATCTAACTGATGCAAAATAACAAAAACAATTGACGAGGTAAAATAGCCAGAAATATTAGTCCATACATGGTCGTAGCGACAAAACAATTTATGGACTCCCAGGGTTTAGAGCTTCAATTCAGGGTTCCAAAAGCTGGCCTTGGTCATTACGTATTTAAACTTAGCTGGATACAAAAGGAAGAACTTCTTTCCCTGGTTGCGCAACTCGATCAGCCGAGGTATCTTTTCCTTCCGCATTTTTTTGAGTTTTCCAAGAGTAGTCACCTGACCCATAGAGCTTTTCCCCAGATTCCTTGAATCGGTGAATGAGGCATTTCTTGGCGGCTTCCTTTGAAGAGAAGGCATTGAACCCCACATGGATCGGGCGAGGTTTTTTCCCACTGGGTGATTTATTTATGTTGTCTATTGTATATTGTTCCTCACCAAGCATTCCTCAACTGCCTTGCAGAAGTTGCAGACCAACTGAAAAGCGCTAGAGTCACACCTAAACTGAGGAAAAAAGACAGCTTACCAACTACATGTATATAGACCGATGTCTGTTATATCGTTTGTTTGTTTGGGGTTTTTTTTCTAAAATCCTCGATTGTATACACCAGGACTTATGAATTTCTTGTTAAATACGACATTATTTACAAAAACCAATTTGAATTCCTCCAAAATTGTCTGCAGCTATGGCATTATCTAAACTAACAAATGATATAATTGAATCCTTTGTAGAAAACCAGTATTAAATTGGAATTTTTATAGACTTATCGAAAGCCTTCGATACAATTAATCACTCAGTTATATTAAAATAAAACTTCATATGTTTGGAATCCGTGGCATATCACACGATTGGTTTACAAGTTATCTTAGTAATCGCCTCCAGTGCACTAAATTTGACTAGGTCGCCTCCAACATGAGTAATATCATAATGTGGTGTACCCCAAGGGTCGTTGCTTGCTTGGTCCATGCTTGGTCTTGAAATCAACGGCAACATTAACTTTTGTTCTTTACGTTGACCACACGAATATTTTATGTAGCAGATCTAATCTTACCTCACTGGGCAATAATGTTAATCAACAGCTAACCCTTCTATGCGAGTGGTTTAAGGCTAATAAAATATCAGTCAATCAAAAAAATTTTAAAAATGTAACTATATGATCTTTCATAAATAAAAACATTATTTAGACAGCATTGCCATGTTTCTCGACAACGCAGAACTAAGAGTTGAAAACACAAAATTTCTATGTGTGCACATTGATAGTTCTATGTCTGCGAACAAAACATATTCTTGAAACAGAAAGCAAATTCTCTAAAACTTTGGCATAATTTCTCCTCCTCTTCTTCTTCTTTTTTCTTCTTCTTCTCCTCCTTCTTCCTCTTCCTCTTCTCATTCTTCCTCTTCTTCTTCTTCTTCTTCTTCTTCTTCTACTTCTTCTTCTTCGTCTTCTTGTTGTTGTTGTTCTTGTTCTTCTTTTTATACGAGTCCGTTAACAGGTTCTACCACCCGATTTGCTTTACAACAAAGCACAATGGAACGGAACTCTTTCAGTCTCCACGAATAAACGACAGAGTTTGCAATCCAGTTAAATGCAATGATCAAATTTACGGAGAAATAAAAGCAATAGTTATATTCATAAAAACACGAGATTTTTAAAAACAAATCACCCAAAGTGTACAGGTGAATTGATAGAGCAAATTTCATTATTTCGGCTATCAGAGACGTTCCATACACCAATGCGAATGTCCGTAGAACTCGTTTATTTTCATTGTTTCTCTCTCCCATCTGAATATCATCCCCATGAATCGTCTGCGACACGACGCTGTAGATCAGGCAAAGACATGCCCCAGTGAGAATGAAGGCCAACATGTTGATAATAGCACTGATAATTGTAAGGTCAATATAAGTATCATGAACAATTGTTGGTGCGACAAAGGCCCCGGTGCAGATTACCCATGATGCAACGCATGCGAGAACGCATCTTGGAGTAGTGATGATGTTGCGTACACAAAAGGGGTCGATTCGGATGGTGATGAGCTGGTAGAGAGCTACGAAGAGGATATTGATGATGGACACAGTGGCGGAAATCGTGATGATGAAGTAGAACTTCTGCAATTAAAGATTGATAAGTTATAAGAAGGAATTATAATACTTGAACAATCTTTTCTGATCCTGTCATCTGATTGGTTGAAAGTGAAGTGTTTTTAACTATGCCCGCAAAAATGAACTATGCCCACGGGCATAATTAAATAGTTAAATATAAACTATATATTGACTGCCTTAATATTCGAGGCATAGTTGTTTCTATAAGCTCTCGGGGACCTTACATCCTGCTATGACCCCGAGGCGCGCCGATGGGTCATAGCAGGATATAAGGTCCCCGAGAGCCTATAGAAACAACTATATCTCTCATAGCACTCAATATATCTATACTAGTGACCTTTGGCATTAATCTACATTTGCCAATTCATACCCACGACAGAAATAGGGACCAGGGGGGCGTTTCAGCAAGTATCTTGTCGGTGATTTTTACCGTGAAATTTGCTCTCACTCAATCAGATGCAAGGATTTCAGTAGCTTATAACAGATATTGCAACTTGTCATTGATGACAAGTTTTATGAAACATGGCCCTGGTACCATGACGAAAGCCTTTGTGATAGTAATTACCATAATGCCATAATGGTGATCATAATTACGGTACAAATAACCCCCAAGGAGTTGGAATGATGCACACATTGTGTGCATGAATGTATTCGATGACCTGTATTTAGCTAATAGAACCAGATGATTTCTTACCATTATTATTTTTATTATTACTACTAGTATTAATATTATTATTATCCTTATTATTATAAGACACTTATTAGCGCTACTGTTCTTAAGGGGCTATAAAGTTAAAATCTTTTTAGCAAATGAATAACAACAACAAAGCAAAACAAAACAAAAAGCACGCTTGTGCTTTAAAAATTGTTCTGAATTAACCCGTTTTTAGGACAGTTGATACCACAGTCACATCAACAAACCGACTCCAAATCGATAATAGACAAACCTTGGCCATGCAAAATAATTAATTTTTGTTTGTTTAGTTTTATTTTTTTTATTTTTTTTGTTGCTGTTGTTGTCAAAATTGTAGGTCCAATATCAGTCTCGTTGATGTGACTGGAGTTTGGGTAGTCGTAGAAGGAGAAGAAGAAGAAGGGAGGAGAAGGAGGAAGAAGACATGGAAGAGGAGGAGAAGAAGAAGGAGAAGAAGGGGAGGAGAAGGAGGAAGAGGGGGAGAAGGAGAAGAAGAAGAAGAATGGGAGGAGAAGGAGGAAGAGGGGGAGGAGAAGAAGAAGAAGAAGAATGGGAGGAGAAGAAGGAAGAGGGGGAGGAGAAGAAGAAGAAGAAGAAGAAGGGGAGTAGAAGGACGAAGAGGAGGAGGAGAAGAAGGGGAGGAGAAGGAGGAAGAGGGGGAGGAGAAGAAGAAGAAGAAGAATGGGAGTAGAAGGACGAAGAGGAGGAGGAGAAGAAGGGGAGGAGAAGGAGGATGAGGAGGAAGAGGAGGACAAGGGGAGGATGAGGGGGGAGAAGAGGAGAAGGAGGAGGGAGGAAGAGGAGGGGGAGGGGAGGAGGACTCAGGCTAGAGCACCGGAAGACACACGATGAAAGCAACAACAAAAATACCAATTCACTGAATCCTTCGATGAGGGCTCCTGTGATACCAACGACATCGGCTAAGATGATGTTAAACTGAAAAATAAATCTACGCTGTCGTAGTCGATGATTACAGAGAATCAAGATCAGAGTAAACGTCGAAAGGAGAAAGGCAAAACCGTCTATTGAGAAGAGAACAACTTTATTCAGGAGCGGTGTGGCGTTACACCAGAAACCAAAACGGACTCCATCATATAATTTATCTCTACCGAATAGGCAAAAGCTTTCTGAAGAATTATCCTTCGCATCGTGTTCCATATCTCTTTCTTCTTGGTTGGGATAGCTGCGGTCCATAATGTGTCTACTGTTACATTCGGCAATAATATATCATAACAATATTCCGTTCTTGTGTAGTGCATATCACACGGCCATAAGGTCCCTAGCTATGCGCTTCCAAAGAAATTATGAATCTGGTTTTGGCTCTGGCAACAGTTTTCGGCGAGCAGTGCATTTCAAGGAACACTCCTACCAGGTACCATCCATTTATACCCCAAATATAGATCAATGTCTTTCAAAAGACAGTTAGTGCTGTGGAAGGGGTTCGATCTCTATAGAAGGGACTCGAACTCCGTAACTTATTATCCTCAGTCCTGTGACTTATCCACTAAACTACAACACCTTAATCACACCTTTCTCTCCTGAGAGTCCTGGGGAGCGTTTCATCAAGCGTTTTGTCAGTGATTTTTACCGACAAATTTGCTCTCAGCCAATCAGATGCAAGGATTTCAGTAGCTTATAACAGTTGTCGGTAAAAATCACTGACAAAACACTTGATGAAACGCTCCCCAGTTCTTATTTCTATAACTCTCCTCTCCTACTTGTTGTTTGCTTCTTTCCCTCTTATCCATATATAAAGTTCCTCCCTCTAATAATTTTTCAGTTCGTTCTGGGGAGCGTTTCATGAAAGGAAGTTGTTGGATATTTTTATCCGACAACTGTTATAGGCTACTGAAATCCTTGCATCTGATTAGCTGAGAGCAAATTTGTTGGATAAAATATCTGACTAGTCCTTTCATGAAACGCTCCCCTGAAATTTTTTCTCTTCCCAGTTGTTCCAGTGAATCAAGAACTACAATTTTTCGGATGTGACAACCATGGTAACATGCATACTCAGTTTGGCGAAGTCTGAAACAACAACAGAGTAATTTTAGATGAGTTTGTGTCTGTTAAACCTCGAATAAATGAGCGATCAGAAAGGTTGGACGAACATCAACAGATCCAAGCGGTGGCGTAGCATGGGTCTAGCCACTGAAGGGACACTAGCATCTTTTGGGGACGGGCGGGGGAGGAGGGGGGGGGGGTGTGCAACCGGTCTCTATTGGTTAGTGCAAATTAACAAGGTCACTGTTGAAGGTGAGGTTGTGGGACTGAGGCCTGTGTCCTATCACCTTCTTTTCTCCTCCTTCTCCCCCTCCCCCTTATTTTCCCTTTTTCTCTCCCTTCTCGCAATCGATCGGGGCGTGTACCCCAGTGTCCCCCTGCATGTACGTCTTACTTCCAAATCTAATTAATTAGATTTGTAGGCCATTAATTCTCTCCCGGTTTAATGCCACGGCTGTGAATTGTTGAACTGATGTGCGATCACCCGAGGAAGTGATTTATTGTAATTATATTCCTTACCTCATACTGTTTGGCACTTCAACACTTTCAAAGGCTGAAGACAGATCTCAGTAGAGAATAATAGAAACATATGATGACAGTGACGCCTCCCACAACCCGTTCCCTCCCCCTTTATCTAATTTCATCTGTTAGTAAGACCCTGTAGAGCCCCAAAATGTAAAAATCTAAATCAAAAATGTAAAATGCAGGCGCGATGGCTGAGTGGTAGAGCAGTGGTCTCGTAACTGGAGGACCCGGGTTTGAAACCAAGTGGATGCGCTAGTGCCCTTTGGTAAGGCATTAATTCTCATTACAAGTCCCTCGGAGAGGACTTAAAGCCGTCGGTCTCCTGGTTGCTTACTTACAAGCATACACATGCTTTTTTAGCAGTCGGGTAAAATAAACCATCAAACCTTTTCAAGGGACCACAAATGTAAATACAATTCGCCTACAAATAAAAGAATTTCCATTTTTACCACAAATTTCAAAACACGTCCAACCGTAAATGTAAAAACTCATCGCTTGCATAATGTACGAAAACTTTTTATCAGATGTATGTACGTGTGCGTGGGTGTATTTGTGTGTGAGGTTCCTGAGCATTAAAATCCATAAAATATTGAAACACCCATTACCACAAATGTCAAAACATGTCAACCGCCAATGTAAAACCTCATTATACGAGTGGTTTGCTAGCGGTTTCCCTTTTTATGATCAGTTTACAAGGGGAGGAGCTGATTATACGTCGATGGCAGGAAAATTGGACATCATCGCAATAAAACAGCAATTTATTTTATCAGTCTCAAGAGAGCGCTTCATAAAAATTAAATATGAACGTAATTTTTACTCTTTATATTTCCCGATTTTTAATGATAAAATAGTTAATGTTTGAAGTAAACTTAAATGCCTGAAACCTGTCATCGTTTCAGTCTTATGATAATAATGTATGAAAGTACACCAGACGGCGCACGCTTAAAAATACGGAGCGATAGTGAAAGTCGTTAGTAACTCAAGATGGCGCATTTTATTCTCTGAAAAGAAAGAAAAAAAGCATTAGTTTTATTCCAAACAATTTAATAAAACAATGAATGAAACACTTGGTAAAATATAGATTCAAAGGTGGGCATTCATCAGTCCATTAAGGATTAACTCAAAATCTATATGAATTTATTTGTTCTAATTTCTCATTTTGCCACAGCTAAATTAAATTTCTCGTAATGAAGTGTTTCGTTCGGGACTTCAGAACGATCCCGTAAACCCCGAGTTCAACCATGCATCCAATTTAAGCCAATATTCACAGAACAATGATCGAAATATCAAATTCTTTCATATAATGATGAGGAAAACGGGAAATTTCAGAGTAATAATTTTCATCCCTGACCAAGGCTGTGATTTATCTTTTAAACGATAGGCCTATTCAGAGACTTTCGAGAGCCTCCCCTCCCCTCCCCTCCAGACGATTTTCAAAGATCCGATCTTCGGCCAACAATCATTCGGGGAGCAAGATGCCAAATTTTTGCTCGGTCGCTCCAAAAGATTGTAAACTGGAAAGTTGATATTCGGGCAAAAGGCGTAAGCCCCCTCGCGAAAGAAGTTTCCGTTCGCCCATGATGATATTTAACAAGCGTGTGTATAAAGAAGATTATTTTATTCAATATCTAAAACCAGAATTTTTTAGACAATAATTTTATTCTGGTTATTGAAACTTTTATTACAGGAAGATCGCCTGGATTTTCAGAATGAAGGAATTAAAAAAAAAATCTTTATGCCCGTGCCAATGGCAATGATGCACCTTATATCTCCGGATAGGGTGCGTCATTTGTCAATTTGACAATGAACCTAAGGCGCACCTCCGTCACTTTTGTCACTGATTAACTACTAAAAGTGACCCACACAACATAGTGAAAAAAATGACGACGGTCACAAAAAATAACGAACAATGGGCCAACTTGAGGCACAACATGTGTCTCATTTTTGTTACGCACATGTATGTGTCACAAAAAATGATGGACATGTCACTTGACCTAGCACCTATAGACGAATCCATAACCGAGTTGTTTTGGGTTTGTTTGTTGTTGTTTTTTTAAATTATTATTAAGTACATGGAGGATTGATACAATTACCGATTTCCCCCTCTATTTTTTAATCATTGCATCGTAATTAAACTTACAGGGACAAGTTAAAATACTAAAGCTTTTTCTTCAAATGCCTCTAGCTGCTGCAGCCGGAACATAAATTATCACTGAAAATTTCCTAAGAAAGAGGATACTGTAGGTTATCATTATTTTTATTTTTTTATTGTAATGACCCTGCCATTAGTTTATATTCCTTAACGTCATTTTTCAAGTTTGAAAACGCTCCGCCCGTTCTCGCTGACGGACAATTTCTCAAAGCCAATATAACTTTTCGTTTATCGCTTGGCTCTTGAGGATATTGCCATTGAATTCACAAGCAACAATTTGGAAGCCGTAGTGGTATGTCAACAGCGCATTACCTTGTCAGCCTTTTTGGAATATGTGCACAGCAACGCTGACAAGGTCGGTTACTAGGTGTCGACACTGGTGTTCACGCACTTCAATAAAACGTTCGACCTTGTCCACCACAACTTAGCCATTGACAGGTTATACCGCATGGGTGTCCTAGGATATCAAGCTTTCTGTTCAACCGCAAACAAGCCTACATATCAACTCTCCACTCCAATACCACCTAATTGCGGCGTCCCACAAGGGACTCGACTCGGTCCGTTACTGTTCTTAGCAATGATAAACAACGCGCTCCAAGCATCGACACTCGTGACACGATGGAAATATGAGGACGATACGACCTTCGCTGATATTTGCAGAATCAGTGGAGAAAGTGCAATCCCGGCCTCTATAGGCTCCCTCACACAACATTTGGTTTAAAGATGCGAACATTGTGATTGAATCCTCCGAAGTGTAAGGCCATGCGAGTCACTTTCTCCAAAACAGGGCTTCCACAACCGGTTCGTGGGATCAACGACACTGTCCTTAAAGAGACAGAAGAGATAAAATTCAACTTTAATTGGGGCTCCCACGTAAGCTTCCAGGAAACTGTACATTATTCGTATAATGAAGAGATACCGAGCACCAGGCCAAGAGTTGCTTACAATGTATACCTGCTATGTGCCTCCAAACTTGGAGTATTGTGTTCAGGTGTGGCACTCCTCTATTACTGCCCAACAGAGTACTTCGATTGAGGTGATCCAAAAGAGAGCAATGCGCCTCATATTAAACAGGAAGCCTTTGTGAAATACTCGAACGCTCCCATGTTATCCAAACTAGACACTCTCTATGACAGACGTAAACATATGTGCCTGAATTTTGACAAGTCTCCCGTCACTGGGTTTCGTGACTGGGTACCTGAATTCAGAGTACTCAAATTAAGGTCCCTGACACATATTAATGTACGATTATTGTGTGTACTTGCCATTTCTCGTTAGACTATTGGCCTAACAAAAACGGACAGTAAGCTATTGGTCATCTTAGTGATATTTTTGGGATGTACATGATTTAATTTACAAGTTTCTTTAAAGAATATGACGTTCTAAAGGATAAGACATTGAAATAACCAGATCGGTAACACATTCTTGTTCTAGTAATCTTCAGCTATATCTTTTTGGTTTTTGTACTGTAACACATGACTGTTTATTACAAAATGTAAATATCAAATAATTATTGGTTATCGAGATCGAAATTATTTTTTTTTATAGTGTTAGGCTAATACATGTATATCTGTCTCGCAAGATCATTGTTTCTCATTATAATAAAAATGATATCAGTCTATCTGTGATTTCAATTGATAAAGCTCTATCTTCCCACCATTATTTTAGCGAATTCCCAAATTTCAATTTTTCTACATACAAAAGCAAGTTCCAATCTTAGTTTTTATACTATTATATTATACTGTGATGAATGCATTTACATTACATTTTCGAAATGTATTTATAAGATTCGAATTCAGTTAAATATAATACAAAAAAATAATAATAATAACATTCCGTTCTTGTGTAGCGTATATCACATTACGATATCACATCTCTATGTGCTACCAAAGGATTTTGGATATCACTTTAGCTCCGGCAACAGTATAGCGCTCAGGGCATATAAGGAATAAATCCTACCAGGTACCCACTTACTACACCTCGGTCGAGTTGTGATAAATTTAGATTAATGTCCTGCCAAAGGTCGTTAGAGCTACGGCAGGGATTCGAACCCCGTCCCTACGCGGTTTACAGTTCGCAGACGTATATCCACTAGATTACAACACTTTTTTGTGTGTGGGTGTGTGTGTGTGTGTGTTTGTGTGTGAGCACGTCTAATGCTGCTTGTTTGGGCGATATCCTCGCCCGTATTGCTGCGTATCTCGCTTCATGAAACCCATGCATAGCTAGCTAGCTAAACTGACATCTTAGTCTGTTGTTTAACCTGTTGGAGACGGTGCCTGAGATAAATTATCTCAGGCTGGGGTCTGTGGGAAACCTGTTATAGCAAAATGAACCCATCTTCAATGGGCTAATGTGTGTATGCATTTGAATGTATGTTCGTATGTATGCATGTAGGGGTGTATGTATTACGTATGTGTATAAATGGTGGTATCATAATTATATGCAGATTGGAAGGGAAAGGGGAAAAAATCCCGCCCTATCTACCCTATTTTTCAGTGACCCGTTACTCCAATACAACAACAAAAATTCCTCATTTTTTGTCCGACCTAGCAACAACTAACGTATGCAATTTGCATTCCAGCTCCTACCAAGAGGCTGGAAAAAAGGAAGGGTAATTCCAATATACAAGACTGGTGATATGTCCACTCCAAGTAATTACAGGCCAATATCGGTATTATTCATTGTGTGTAAAATCTTAGAAAAAGCAGTTATTATGTCCTAACCAGTCTGGATATCGTACTTTGCACTCTACTGCAACAGCTCTAATGAAACTTATAGATCAGTGGTCTTCCAACATTGATAACAATAAGCTAACAGGTGTTGCTTTTATTGATCTGCGCAAAGCATTTGATACAGTCGATCATGGTATTCTGTTATGTAAATTGAAGGCTATTGGATGTTCTGATTACAGTGTTCAGTGGTTTAAATAGTACTTGTCCAACCGAGAACAGTCGGTTTGTATTAAAATGGCAACATCTAGTTCCTTAAAAGTTATCATGGGAGTCCTGCAAGGTTCACTTTTAGGGCCACTCCTGTTTTCTTTATATATAAATAGTTTACCTAAATGTATTGATGTTGGCATTGTTGATATGTACGCAGATGACCCGACTTCAACAGTCACCGGAAGCAACGTTAAAGAGGTAGAAGAAAAATTAACCAGAGGTATGGAAAATTTATTTGCATGGGTAACTAAAAACCGTTTAGTCCTTAATGCTGACAAGACAAACGTCATGCTAATAGGATCAAGATCGCTTGTTAATAGTGTAATTAGGGAGCTTACGAAACGGGACGGGAGAGCAACAGGACGGGGGAGAGTTAACCGACTGTGACGGTCCTCGCACTCTCCCCGTCTTGTTTTTCGATCAAGTTACGAAAAAGTGGACGGCGACACACTGCAATGTTCGGCTTCCCGTCCCCACTTTAGACTGGACGCTATTTCGCCCGAGAACCGTCCTGAAATCAAACAGGACGAAGAGATACTCCGAGTCGCGCATGCGCACATCGATTTTTCGCTCGACTCCCCGTCGTCAAAGGCTCCCGTCCTGAAATCGTGAGCTCGCTGAACGGAAGCATTTTGAAAATAGTAAAAGTGGCGAAATTCCTGGGTGTTATGATTGACGAAGTGTTACGCTGGACTGAACATGTTGAAAAAATTATTAAAACTACGCAAAAAATATCAGTGTGATTAAGCTTGTCAAAAGCTATGTTCCGACACGATCTCTTAAACTTATTTATAATGCCATTGTTCTACCTCAATTTGACCATTGCTCCTCGATCTGGTTTGGACGATTTCAAAGACAAACAAATAAATTATAAAAGGTTCAAAAACGAGCTGCCCGTGTAGTGTTAGGAGAAGGATTTAATGTTTCCTCGAGTGACATGTTCGCGCGTCTAGGATGGATGCCTATTCAGACACATTTCCAGTTTGGACGTGCAGTGATGATGTATAAGTGTTTACATGATATGGCACCCACATACTTAAAGAGAGAATTAAGTCATGTTAGTTTATTACATGGTGACAATACAAGACAAGCTGAAAAAGATGCCTTGTGTGTACCAAAATTTAGGACGGACACATACAAACACAGTCCTTTCGTTTCGGGAATCAGAGTATGGAACCAACTTGAAAGTTCTGTCAAGAAATCACCAACATTGAACAGTTTCAAACATAACTTGAAAGTTCTGCTATCTGCAGAAAACGTTTAAGTGAATATCGCTTACATGTACATTGATTCAAATATATTACTCGATGAAATTTACTTGTTTATTCACAGACTTTTTGATGACATGAAATTTTTGAACTGAATGAATGACACCACTTATTATAGTTATTGGTGCTTTCATTGGTATACTGTACATACTCAGCTATTGTGCTGTACAACGAAAGTCCAACGTGTATTGTTTGAATAAGAATACTATCTTTTAATATATTCTATGTAAATATGTATATATCATTTTTGGTATCCCAAGTGGGGATTTTTATTGATCCAAGATCATCTCTTTACTTTGTTTATGAGCTTTCATAATATTATTATATTTTCAGGGGTTGTCAAAAGTATTTGATGTCCTTTCATCTCATTTAAGAAACGAATTACCGAATGTATATCATTGATTTTAGAAATATGCACCTGTCCAAGATATCATTGAATACGTTTTTGAAAATGTCTGTTTATTACGAGGATACCAGATAATATGTACATATATTTAAATATCCTCTGTATTTTGTTTTGTTTTGTTGCCTTAATGAATTTATATTGTTACTTGATATCTTCGTTATCAAACAGGGCCTCATGGAAGACCATCACTATTGGTGAAAATGTGCTACCCTTTATAAATATCAGGATAAATAAATAAATAAATAAGTAAAATAAGATACTTTATAACAGACAAGCGTGTATAAATTTTATTGCATTACCATGTTTGCTCATCAAGCATTTGCAATACAGAAATATTAATCTTAATTACACTTACAAGGGTTCTGCAGAGTTTTACCCAGGTTGAGTAAAAATTGAATACACATTTTTATTGGACAAAATTTAACCCAATATTGGATCAAATGTAATTTACCCAAAAGTTGGTGAAATTTACCCGATATTGGGTAACATGCAACAAACATGCATGTTCCTTTTTTTACCCATAGTGTCGGTAAAATTAGATCCTCCGGCATAAGCTCCGGCAACAGTTGCTCCTGACTATATTTTGCCAAAGATATAGGGTTAGGGTGAGGTTTACAAATGGGTTTTAAGCTAGGTTTAGGGTTGGGGTTAGTGTTATATATTTAATTCAATTCAATTCAATTCAATTTATTCATTTCCAATAATATATATATATATATATATATATATATATATATATATATATATGTATATATATATGTGTGTGTATATATATGTATATATATATATATATATATATAAACCAGAATACAATCATGACAGAATAACAGTGTAAATCCACCAAGAGTACAGAATTAGGTAAAATAATAAAACAATAAAACAATACAACATATAACAATACAAGATAGAGCATTATTGGAATTGGGTGGCCATTAAAAAAAAACAAAAAACCATGAGGATTTGTCGAGACGACCACCCTTAATAAACGTAAAATAAGTTGCATTGAACATTCAATACAATATAGAAAATTTAAAAGATAATAGAGAACTATTAAGGAATAAATAATTACAAATATGTGACCTACTTTATTGAGAAAAAAAATACGCATTACCCTACAATGTATAACAATACAAGGCAGTAAAATCAAGAATTCAGAATTTCGAACACTTGTGATTAAGTAGGATTTGAGTTTTCTTTTAAAGGTATTCATTGGGTTAAGTGATTTTTATTTAGGCAAGGGTGGACCTTTTGAATTCGGTTAGTTTAAGCAATTGACGCAGAGCAATATTATTGTCGATAGAGCTTGTGTAGTATAACCTAAATTTACCCAATGTTTTTTTTTTTTTTTTTTTTTTTTTTTTGTAATAGAATGTATTGGCTAATCTTATCCTATTAAAGTGACAGTAAATTGAAGCTCCTAATGGCACCATCTTTTAACAAGATTTGAAAATTGTCTGTGCCTCTAATTTTCCCATCATGCCCCATTCTAGTTTGTAGAAGCATAGAATGTATCTGTGGGCAATTTTCCACATGTGCAACGTCAAAAATAATGGTTTTAAATATAAAATGTGCCTATTTTCCAAACATCTGTTTGTCAAAATTTAAAATAAAATGCAATTAATTTTCAAATTATGATCTCAATTTAACCGTTACTGTAAGATGGCGCTGTTCAAGTTTTGCCAGTTTAATGCCATTTTAATGTAATAATCACACTTCCATCATGTGGATGCCAATCACTCTATTGATTGTGAAAAATTGTAAAGAAAAAAATGACTGTCTAGTTACTTGTTCCCCCTCCTTTTTTATATTCTTCCTCGTCTTCTTCTTCTTCTTCTCCTTCTTTTTCTTCTTCTTCTTCTTCTTCTTCCTCTTTTTCTTTTTCTTCTTCTTCTTCTTCTTCTTCTTCTTCTTCTTCTTCTTCTTCTTTTTCCTCCTTTTACTTTTCTTCTTTTTCTTCTTTTACAAGAGTCCGTCAACAGGCTCTACTACCCGATGTGCTTTACAATAAAACACAATGGAACGGAACTCTTTCAATCTCCACAAATAGACGACCGAGTTGGCGATCCAGTTAAAGGCCATGATCAAATTTGCCGAGAAAAAAAAGCAAAAGTTATATTCATAACAAGATGAAAAATTTGAAATCATATCACCCAAATTGTACACGTAAACTGCCGTAGCAAAATTCATTATTTCGGCAATCAGAAACGTTCCATACACCAATGCGAATGTCCGCAGAACTCGTTTATTTTCATCTTTTCTTTCCTTCATCTGAATATCACCCCCATGAGGCGTCTTCGACACGACGCTATAGATCAGGCAAAGACAAGCTCCGGTGAGAATTAAGGCCAGCATGCTGAGAATACCATTGAAAATGATAATGGCATCATCACTATCTTTAACAATTGCAGGGGCGACAAAGGCCCCGGTGCAGATAACCCATGATGCAATGCACGCGAGAATGCATCTCGGAGTAGTGATGATATTGCGTACACCAAAGGGATCGATTCGGATGGTGATGAGCTGGTAGAGAGCTATGAAGAGGATGTTGATGACGGACACAGTGGTGGAAACGAAGAGGATGGAGTAGAATTGCTGTAATAAAAAATAAGTGAGTGATAAGGCACTTGTGATCTTTGTACATATACGCAAGGAGAGAAATGGGGACCAGGCCCCTCTTGCATAAAAAGTTGCGTTTAAACGCAACTCAAAAAATTCTCCCTATCGCATATAGCCGATATCAGCCGATATCAGCTCCCGATGCCGATATCGGGGACAACGATGTTGGCACATATTTCCGATTCCAGTCTATAGCTATAGCGAGCATACACTGATATTTCCTTGCTTTTTTCGTGCGTGATTGTTCTGCTGAAAACACGTTTTGCATCGTCGGCTCAACATCCCACATTGGGTGGCTTCACAGAAGATCCCATTTAAATATCAACTGTATAAAATCACGATTATTTGCTAGATTAGGAACAAAAGGGAGTTTTTGCTAGGCTGACCACGTCTTCTAACACATTGTCAATGACGCTCCGGCCGGACCCGGAAGCTCAGTTGCCAGCAATCACATGCCCCAAAATTAGAGCGCCGCATGCTTTCGGATTCGGAGAGCTATATGCGATACGGAAAATTAAATGTAACGGGATTTTCAACCACTCAGGATCGTGTATTTGGGATTTGCGTTTAGTTTTTTGAGTTGCGACTAATCGCAACTTTTTGTGCAAGAGAACCCTGACAGGAAGGATAAAGTCTTTGTGAAAGTAATTTCCATATGCCCTGATGGTGACCATCACTAGTGTAGCTGAGGGGGAAGTGCCCCCCCCCCCCCCATAATTTATACAACGCGCATTCTTACTATTGAAGTCCGTTATCTCAAAGCAGGTGAATACCAGTGCTGTAGTCGAGTCCATCCCATCCGAGTCCGAGTCCGAGTACGAGTCCGAGTCCTGGCATCCGAGTCCCGAGTCCTGGACATCCGAGTCCGAGTCCGAGTCCGAGTCCGAGTCCGAGTCCGAGTCCGAGTCCGAGTCCGAGTCCCGATGGGAACATCTTAAATTGCAAATTTTGTTTACGTCACATTATTTACATTATGATAAATGCCTTACTGTGAACTTTCTATAACATAAATAATTGTCTGGTTCATTGAAAACTTCCATTTGTCAGAGAATAATTTAGTGTAACTATTCTTACAACGAATGTGGACAGCTATAAAGGCTAGCTCATAAATGGGTGATTTGTCGCCGTGACATGGTGTACTGGTGGAATTTCAGAAGTTTTATTGACAAAAATACTAAACAAGTGAACATGCACTCCTTTTGTGGCAAGGTACAAGTCTCGTTGACAAAAATGTGGCTCATATATGAACAAGCCTTATAAGGCCAAGTATTTTGCTTGTATCCAGTTATTATTCTGTGATACCTCAGTGAAGAAAAGATACACAAATTAAGATTTATTTCAAAGGCCTATAATTTTATTTCATTTTCTCTAACAAAATGCTAATCAACATATCAAATATAAGTCAACGGAACAAAAAATAACAAGTGATGTCATTAAAGCCAGAATATAGACCTTTTCCGTTTGGGTGCATGCTGTTTTTTATGCTAATGGCTAACTTGGGGGCTTCAAGCATGCCTAACAAAAGAACTAACATCTCAACACACCTGACTCATTGCATAACCCATTGAATCACCTTTTCTGATGGAGGCAAGAGCTAGTGCATGCACTACCATACGTACGGGGGAACTCGGCCTAGGGTGAACTCTGCCACCCGACCCGACTTGGTTCAGTGACGGCTGTGCTGCTCATGCATCGCGCATTTGTGCTGATCGTTAGCACAGTGGATACTCTAAAGATGCGTGCGTGAACAGCACAGTATGCCGTCACTGAACCAAGTCGAGTTGGGTGCCGGTGGCTAAATTCCCCCGTAAATACGGTACACACAATATGCATTTTATCTATTGCGTGCATTGAGTTAAAGAGTTAAAAGGGGAAAAAGAAAACAAAATTGCCGGTCTCGTCGCCGGTCTCGTCGCCGGTCTCGACCCGATTTTCACCCGAGTCACGAGTCACCATTGGTCGAGTCCGAGTCCGAGACCGAGTCCGAGTCCGAGTCCGAGACCGAGTCTGAGTCCAAGTCCGAGTCCGAGTCCGGACTCGAGTCCTGCAGCACTGGTGAATACATAGTTTGTCACTATTGACGCTCGGGAATTATCGTTCATAAATTTAAATTAATTTGCTCCGTCGCGTAAGTCATAGTATCAAGAAAATAGATTTCTATTTAGTAAAATAGTAATTTTCAAAGAAATATATAACAAATTTTTCGTTTTTAGAATATATATCTGTTAAATATTTTATATCTCAAATGGGATTTTCTATCAGGAAGAAAAACAATTTTGCATTCGGATTGAAATATATTTATGAACACATCAAGACAATGACAGCCCCCAGGTATCGCTAGCAGACGATAAATTTTGCTGAGAAAATCTTGATTTATACCGATCTCTTATATTTTAATGCAAAGCTACGTAGGACAACAAGAAGGAATAGATTACATCTTTGAATATAAGCACATTTATATTTTGAGGTTAATTCCCATTAAAGCTATATAAAAAAACATTTTAAAAAAACAGATGATTTATATTATGATAATTATCATTATCATTATTATTATTATTATTATTATCATTATTATTATTATTATTATAACATTATTATTATTACTATTATTATCATTATTATTATTATTATTATATTTTTGTTGTTGATGATGTTGTTGGTGCGAATATTATTATCATAAGACATTTATTAACGTCATTGTTCTTAAAGGGGGCCATGTAGGTCAAAAATTCTAACAAATGAACAACGAAAACCTTCTCTACTGTGGCGAGTATACAGGCACGTTTTTACTCAAGTATGTATAAAAAGGATAACAGATCTGGATTGGCCGGGATTTGATGAGGGGGTGGGGGGGGGGGGAAGCGGTTCCCTATGCCCCCTTCCTAGATCCTGATCTGCCACTGCTTGTATAACGATGAGGTTTGTTTACGACAAGATCACCGACAGAATGTGAGAGATTTGAACATTCAAGCTACGTTTATTTGAATTGAATGTCAACTTTTTGGATGCGCTGAAAATCGAATTAGTATGTCATATTTAGGTTGGCTAATCTTCGTGACTGATGGGAAATAATATCCCTTTCTGACCCAAATTCCCGTGTCTCTTGCTGCACCGCTATATTACATCATCATTCAAACCTGCATACAATGAGCTTTGTATGTAACACCAATGTAAAGCAAATTTCTGTATAATATATGGAAAATAAATCTTGAATCTTTAATCTTTGATATTTGTTTCACCGCTTCTTTTTCACTGCATATTTAAACAATCACTTTTACAGGTTAAAGAACTGAGTTCTGGTCATGCAATTACATTGTGAAACGAACTGTCTGGAAGCAGTTGGGAAATGTTGATCATAGTAGAACATAAGACGAACAAATTTTAAAAAAAAGTTATTACTTTTTCAGAAGCTCCTTTTTGGCAGAAAATGTTATGGGGCACAAATCGGTCATAGGTAGCAGTAGTACTAAATGAGTACACATACGAGAGGCAGGGGTCACATGGGTGTCATCTTCTACCCCTGTTCATCCGGTTTAAAAAGGGTCATCATTATCATCATTATTATTATCATTGGCCCGTATTCTCGAAAGCGGCCTGAGTCAAGCCAGGCTTAACTTAAGCCACTGATTTATGGGAGGCCAATCGTCAACCCCTAAGTTCCATATAATTTACTATATTTGTGTAACAATATAGAGGAACAAAATTATTTTCTGGCATAAAATGAGCATAAGAAATCAATTTTGTCGTGAGGGTTTTGTATTTGCATTTGGTTTCAGAACTAGAGTCTATGGTGATTTTGTAGGATTAAAAGTGGGTAACATTTGGTTCTCCATAATTCAGCGGCCTAAATCTACACACTTAGGCAGGGGCTTAAAGTTAGGCACCTTTCGAGAATACGGGCCATAATTATTATTATTATTATTATTATTATTTCCCTCTTCATCAGGTTTAAAAAAGGGTTCAAGTTATGGGTCAAGACCTTAGCCATATCCCTACCCATGTTTGTTTATGGGTGTGTAAATGTGTGTGGGTGTGTGTGTGTGTGTGTGTGTGTGTGTGGGTGACTATGTAGCTCTGTGATTTTTTGTCAACCCCCTCCCCCCCCCCCCCCTGATAAACAAGTGTGGTTACACCAATGTTAGTAAATAAGGTTCCAGAAAGGTGCTAAAACTTGTCAAACCATCGGTTCCTTTTCTACCATTAAAAATATTAACACCTCCATTTATAGGAGCATATTTTCAAATAAGAAAGATGCTTCGCTAAAAAAAAAAAAGGAAAAAAAAAATTGAAAGAAGTTGCTGGTCCACAAAGCTTCTCATTAATACTTCAAGAATAAGCTTGTGTGATAAAGCTCAGTACCTTTTAAATGGTTCTGTATCATTTATTTTTGTTTTTTTAGTGTATATTAGTCTTGGTAGTAGAAGGAGGTCGAGGCGGATCAGGACACCTAATGAGGGGGGGGGGGGATACTTAGAAAAAAAATGTAATAAGATTATATATTATAAGCATTTAGGTTGTTTCTAATGTACTATATCTTTTTTAAATATATTTCTTTTTGTTATGTGCACCAGCTAATGTGAAGAACCTCTCCGACAAAATTTTCAAATTGTTACAGGCAGTGGCGGATTGAAGCTCAATGAGTGGCATACTTTAAGTACACAATTCCAAGTCCCCCCCCCCCCCCCCCCCCTCTCCAACACTTGTTCGAAATCTTTGGATTAAAGACACCCAAATAATCAGGTTACCATTTTTGTTCTTGTTAGAAAATGTTCTCAATATCATTCCCCCTCTTTTTTAAATACAAAAGCCTGGATACGCCCCTGCGTTCAGGCTATCCCCAGGCGTTGGCTGGTGTGTCTTTCTCATCTTCTTTTGTACTGTTCTATGATATTTTTTCAAACATCTCATTTTTAATTCTGTTTTATTTTGAAATAGAATGAATACATAAATGGATATAAAAAAAAATGAATTAATAAATGAAGAGATAAGGAAATATATAAATTCATGTGTATTATAATCTCACTAAAATAAATAAAAAAAAAACAAAAACGGTGGGAATTTTCACTCTATTTTCACTCCCCCGGGAATCACTCACGTCAGTGATCACTTGTTCAGGAGTTAATATATCGATTCATTTTAGAATTAGCTCTCAAAAAAAGGGACTTTTCACTCTACTTAGAGTATAATTATTTTCACTCCCCCTTAGATGATTACTCGATTTTTTAGAGGGTAACTCAATAATTGGTTGAATGGATAAATAGATAAGAAACAAATTGATTAATGAATAAATAAACAAATCAAAATTAAATAAATGACTATGCTGTACCAATTCCGTGAATCCTTCGATGAGGAATTTGATGATGCTAACGACATCTGCTAAGATGATGTTGAACTGGAAGATGAATCGATGCTGTCTTAGTCGATGATTACAGAGAATCAACATCAGAGTTAACATCGAAATGAGAAAGGCAAAACCGATAATTGAGAAGAGTACAATTTTATTCAAGAGGGGTGTGTCGTTACACACTAAGCCAAAACGGTGTCTATCGTATACTTCGTCTCTACTCAATGGGCATAAACTTTCTGAAGAATTATCCGTCGACATCGTGTTCCAACTCTCCTTCTTCTTGGCTGGGATAGTCGCTGCCCTTAATGTGTTTACTGTTACATTCGTCAATAATACCTATTGATCATAACAATATTCAGTTCTTGTATAGTACTATCATATGATCATAACGTCCCTCTGCGCTTACAAGGAGCTTTAATTTGAAATAATTACTCCGGTTGTCTCTGGCAACAGTTATCGGCGCACAGTGCATTTCAAAGAACAGTCCTACCAGGTACTCATTTATCTCACCTGGGTCGAGCGTGGCAAATGTAGATTAATGTCTTTCAAAAGACCGTTAGTGCTGTGGCAGGGATTCGAACCCCGTACCTTGGGATCATTTGACTTATCCGCTAGACTACAACACCCCAATCACTCGTTTCTCTCAGGAGTCCTGACCCTGTTCTCTTCTTGTTGTTTACCTGTTCTTGTTTCTCTCTCTCTAACTCTCCTGTCGTATTTGTTGTTTGCTTTAATATTTTCTTTCTTCTCCATAATATATAGTTCCTCCCTCTAATCATTTTTCAATTCGTTTTCCTCTTCCCAGTTGTTCCACTGAATCCAGCTCTACAATATTTTGGATGTGACAACCGTGACCATGGTGACAACATGCATTCTGAGTTTGGCACAGTCTAGAGCAACAGCGAAGTCATTCAAATGAGTTTGTTTTCGTGAAACCTCGAAGGACTATGCAACGAGAAGAATTCGAGAAACATTAATAGATACAAGCTGTGGCGTATCGTGGGTCCATGCAGCCACTGAGGGGGGGGGGGGGCAGTGGCATCATTTTGGAAGGGGCACCGGTCTTTAACTTGGTTATTACAAATTAAAGAGGTCGCTGTTTAAGGGGAGGGTGTGGGAGGCCTGGGTCCTATCACCTTCTTTTCTCTTCCTTCGCCCCCTACCCTTTATTAGTTTCACCCTTTTTCGCAATTCGATTGGGGGCGTGTACCCCTGTGTCTCTCTATATCTGTGTCTCCCTGTATCTGCGCCATTACCTCCAAGTCTAATTTACCCACCGACTACTGAATTCACCCTTTCTCATCGGCTTAACACGGGAACCATCCGGTTCCCGTAGGCATTGGGTTAATTATACTTGGAGGGAATTAATTCTCTCTTCAATTTAATGGCTCGGACTTGAATTATTGAAAGTGATATGCAATCATCCATGCAAGCAATTGTAATGGTACTACCTGCCTCATACAGCTGTTTGGCATTTTCAATGTGCTATGCGTCCTTCAAGCTGAAGAGTAACAACTAGTAGGGCACCACTTTTCATCCCATCAGTTTCATGCCAAAAAAGGGAAATTTGCCTTTGAACATTTCAGTGAGAAAAACAAAACAAAACAAAACAAAACAAAACCTGAGACGGATCTCAAAAGAGAATAATGGAGATACATGATGATACGATCCCTCCCACAACGCTTCCCTTTCCCTTTATCTAATTTCATCCATTAGTAAGACCCCCCCCCCCACCCCCTCCCTCCGTTGAATGCCAGGGTATAATCCACCATCTCATAAAAGTTAGTTTACTTAGTCATTAACATTCTTGTCGGTTTTGTTATATTTCTGTTTCATTTCTTTTAAGAATTTAGTTCATTAAAAGAATTATCGCCTTATAATAATATCTGTATCGTTTGTTTGTTTGTTTGTTTGTTTGTTTGTTTTGGTTTGGTTTTTTTTTTTTTAAACTTTATTTAGCATTTAGTTTTCCATTTGAAAATGATCCCCATTTATTTTTCTAGGACATTTCTATAATTTGCTGTTCTGGGGGTTCGTTTTTCCAAAGGTTCGTTTTTCCGAAGGCTCGTTACTCCGACGGCTCCTAATTCCGAAAGGTTCATAATTCCGAAAATGAAAGTTGGTTTCAAAATTCTGAAAATAAAAAGGGATTCGTAATTCCAAAAATGAAAAATGGTTCATATTTCGGAAGGTTCGTAATTCCGAAAGTTTTGTAGGGCTCTATTGCATTTTCGCAATTATGAACCCTGTTTCATTTTCGGAATTACGAACTATCGGAGAAATGCATCAAATGTTCAAAATGATGAACCCTTTTTAATTTTCGGAATTGCTAACCCCCTGCTATGGGAAATTTGTGTTTCGGAATCATGAACCTTCAGAAAAACGAGTACCGTCCCCTTTTTTTTGTGGGGGGGGGGGGGGGTATGTTCTCCCCTACACAATAAATGTACATTTCCTGCGCGCTGACATTTTGAAGAGTTTACCCGGACATTTTGAATAATTTGCCCATTGATATGGAAATGAAGATGAAGCATCTACACCTGAGAAAGCAAATAAATATAAAAGCGGAAAGAAAAAAAATCTTTCAAGACATTAAGCATTTAAAGGTAATAGATAGTTTTGGGAAGCCCTCAAAAACTTTTCGTGAGATTTCTTTGATTTTACTTAATGAATAGCAGGGTACTAACATAACTAAGATGCTGTGAAGTTTTTTCCTCAAGTGAAATATTTATTGAATGAGAGGTGAAAAGTAATAAAAATCCCTGGCCCAAAAAAGAGGGGATGTAAATTCAAACAACGGCCACACACACTACTCGCATGAGGATTGCTGTGTGTATAGAATACGCTACACATAGTGCGAAGCGCTGGGTTTATTGTGCGGGGAACCTTCGTGTGGATGTGGTCTTAGCGTGAGGCAGTGAAAAGACGTTACCATGCGTTTCTTGCAGATATTTACACTAAAATTTGTTCGAAATCGTGAATGGAATGTTAAATAATCTCGTACATGTGTCTTATGATAAAAGGAGAATAGTATGTGACTATGTTAGATAAGTTTCTTGCCAGTATGATTTTTGCTACCGAGACTGTCTATGAGCTTTAACCTTCCGTGTATTTTTAGTGTGCTGGTTTCAAAACAAAAAGACGGGTTTATACATGATTCAGCTATTTTCAATTTTATTATAAAGGTAATGCGTGGCACCTCTGTCAACTGTTTTGTACGATATTCATGCTTTCTGCCACAACCAGATTCATATATCTGATCAATCACGCCCCCCCCCCCTCTCTCTCTCTCTCTCTCTCTCTCTCTCTCTCTCTATTTTCGTAGTGCAGTCAAATTTATACACGCTTGTGTAACGAAATATAATATTCATCAAGCATTCCTCAGCTGCCTTGCAATATAGAAATGGTAATCTTAATTACACTTACAAGAGTTCGGTAAAATTTTACCCATGTTGAGTAAAAATGTGACCAGGCACTACAAAACCACGAAAAAGTCGCACTGTGTGATTTTCAGTTAGAGCTCAATCAATGTGTTTTGGGTTGGCATAGTCAAATTTTAGTTTTGGGTATTTCCTGAAAGAGTATACTTTTTTCTAAGTAATCTAAAAATTAGGAGGCACCAAACAATCTAAAAGTGATATTTTTGACATTTTTTTAAAATTGAAATTATGTGTGTCTTCTCTGGATTTTGTTGTATTACTTTTCTTTTTTATATACTTGCCTCATTTTGATCTCCCATAACTTTTAAACAGAGTAAGTTCTTGCATTAATACTTGTGCAGTATAATGAACAGGATATGCCTAATTAGTATGCCAAGTTTTAGGACAATCTGATAATCCCTTCATAGAAATTTTGATTGAGTTCTAATCCTCCTTTTGTCACCTTAGCACTACACCTTGCAAGTCAGAGTGCTTCAATAGACTGCAAACTTCAAACCCTTATTTCTCAGAAGTAACATTGTGAGGGACTGTCCATTCTAATCTTTGTACAGTGAGTTAGGAACATACAATTGATGCTAATGAGTTATATATCATTTTAAAGCTGAGAATCTCCTCTTTCAGAATCAGACCTTCACTAAAAATTCATATCTGGCGACTTTTTGGTGGTTTTGTGGTGCCTGGTCACAAATAGAACATGCGTGTTTCTTGATGGGCATACTTTAACCCGGTATTGGATAAGATACCCGAATTGGGTAAAATTTACCCACTATTGGGTAACATGCAACAAACGAGAATGTTCAATTTTTACCCAATATTGGGTAAAATTTGGTGCTCCGACATACGCTCCGGCGACAATTGATCCGGGCTTTATTTCGTCAGAGATATAGAGTTAGGGTTAGGGTCGCTGTTGAGTTTTAAGCTAGGTTTAAGGTTAGGGTTAGTGTTATGCATAGTATTTGGTCCAGGGTTGGAGTTTTAAATTCTGTTTGGTCCAAAGTTTATTGTCGCCGGAGCACGTGTTGTACAAACCTAATTTTTTACCCAACGTTTTGTAGAGTGTATGTGCTAATCTACTCCTGTTCATTTACCAATCACGGCATTGTATCATTTACTAGCTCTTGCACCATGTGGATTGTGTGAAGAAGCCAATCACTCGCCATTGATTGGTGGAAATTGTAAAAATTAAATATCAAGTTAATCGTCCCTCTGATGTCTTCTTCTTCTTTCTTTTTCTTAATTCTTCTTCTTTTTATTTTGTCTTCTTCATTTTTTGTATTTTTCTTCCTCTCCTTCTTCTCCTTCTCCCTCTTCTCATTCTCCTCATATTACTTATTCTTCTCCTTCTCCTTCTCGATCCTTCTTCTCCTACTTCTTCTTCTTCTTCTTCTTCTTCTTCTTCTTCCTCTTTTCCTTCTTCTTCTTCTTCTTCTTCTTCCTCTTCTCCTTCTTCTTCTTCTTCTTCTCCTTCTTCTTCTTCTCTCTTCTTCTTCTTCTTCTTCTTCCTTCTTCTCTTCTTCCTTCTTCTTCTTCTTCTTCTTCTTCTTCTTCTTCTTCTTCTTCTTCTTCTTCTTCTTCTTCTTCTTCTTCTTCTTCTTCTTCTTCTTCTTCTTCTTCTTCTTCTTCCTCTTTTACACGGGTCCGTTAACAGGCTCTACCACCCGATGTGCTTTACAACAACACAGAATGGAACGGAACTCTTTCAATCTCCACAAATAGACGACCGAGTTGGCGATCCAGTTAAAGGCGATGATCAAATTTCCGGAAAAAGAAAAGCAATAGTTATATTCATGAAAACACGGGAAATTTAAACTCAAATCACCCAAAGTGTACACGCGAATTAATATAGCACATTTCATTATTTCCGTAATCAGAGATATTCCGTACACCAATCCGAATGTGCGCAGAACTCGTTTGTTTTCATCTTTTCTTTCCTTCATCTGAATGCCATCCCCGTGAGGCGTCTTCGAGATGACGCTATAGATCAAGCAAAGACAAACCCCGGTAAGAATGAAGGCCAAAATGTTGACAATAGCTGCACTGACAATGATAGGGTGATCATAAGTATCTTTAACAATGGCAGGTGCGACAAAGGCCCCGGTGCAGATTACCCATGATGCAACGCAGGTAAAAACGCATCTTGGAGATGTGATGATGTTGCGTACACCAAAGGGATCGATTCGGATGGTGATGAGCTGGTAGAGAGCTACGAAGAGGATGTTAATGATGGGCACAGTGGCGGAAATTATTAGGATGTAGAAGGAACCCTAGCCTGTAATAAAAAATGATTATTATTATAATCAGTAGTATAAGTAGTAGTTGTAATACTGTTGTTATTATTATCATTATCAATATTATTATTACAATAATAAGCAAGGGTAATTCCAATATACAAGACTGGTGATATGTCCACTCCAAGTAATTACAGGCCAATATCGGTATTATCTATTGTGAGTAAAATCTTAGAAAAAGCAGTTCACAAACAAATTTCTGACTTTCATGACGAAAATCATATATTAAGTCCTAACCAGTCTGGATTTCGTCCTTTGCACTCTACTGCAACAGCTCTAATGAAACTTGTAGATCAGTGGTCTTCCAACATTGATAACAATAAGCTAACAGGTGTTGCTTTTATTGATCTGCGCAAAGCATTTGATACAGTCGATCATGATATTCTGTTATGTAAATTAAAGGCTATATTGGATGTTCTGATCACAGTGTTCAGTGGTTTAAATCGCATTTGTCCAACCGAGAACAGTCGGTTTGTTTTCATATGAAGAACTATACGGTGCATTTGCTCAGCGCACTTCGCACCGCGTCCTATTACACGTGAAAACTTGTCTCAGTTTGTGACACTATCCATAAAATCACACGAGGGCTTAAAAACAAATTAACATTTGACATCATTTCGCCCGGATAAATAATCTTCACACTATATCCTATTATGTAGTGATAACAACCTGCAGATTACTTGTAAGGAAACTACTGCACTTTTTGGTTTAAAAAGAGAGTTTAAACCATCGACTCAGACCTTTCCCTGTGGCAGTAAGAGCATTTTCCCCTACTTTGACCTTACATCGCCTCATTCAATCGAGTGAGAATTCTGAACAAGATGATTTATTGAACCATTTCGCATACCACATCGTGGCTAATGACATCCTCTAACTAGTGATACAACGATTATTCTGATTGGTTGACGGGAATTTGGTGCAATTTTGCTGTTCATTCACAAATGGCCTCTCATTTGCTGTCACATTATTCACGAACGTGTCGCAAGTATAGTACATGCAAGGCCATTGGATTACGGACGAACGCCTGTGAAGCTGTCTGCTCATCCACGGTTTTTTATCATTCTATCTGCGATATTACCGTATTTTTCTTGATTTGTGGATAACTGTGTGAGATAGGAGGTGGTGCATATACAAGTTGTAGACAAGGCAACATATTTAATTCAATATTTCTACTTTGGTTACATTTTGATCAAAAATATATCGTTTGATATTACGGTTTTAGTGGAAGAACTGATGGAAGCCTATCGGACTGTGCCATTCTACCATGGGGTAACTCGATTTGTATAAAGTGAAAAATAATTTGTCTAACAACAATGATAGATTGTGAGATGCGTGTAGGCCTATATAAGTAACAGAGAAAAGAGAATGATATAAGAAACGAATGAAAATGCCAAGAGCCGTAATGGAGTATATTGTGAAAATGTCCGCTTTGAGGTGGTAACTACTACGCCTCTCAAAGTGCAACTTCTCCCCCTTTTTATAAAATGAAAGCGCCCGATGACTCATATGCATGACGTAGATCGCTGGGTGTCAAGAGAGGTCATCGATTGCCCGCTCGGAAGTATATGCGTCGAACCTCAGGAAAGTAGTTGATACGAAATGGCAACATCTAGTTCCTTAAAAGTTATCATGGGAGTCCCGCAAGGTTCAATTTTAGGGCCACTTCTGTTTTCTTTATATATAAATAGTTTGCCTAAATGTACTGATGTTGGCAATGTTGATATGTACGCCGACGACACGACTCTAACAGTCAGCGGAAGCAACGTTAAAGAAGTAGAAGAAAAATTAACCAGAGGTATGGAAAATATATTTGCATGGGTAACTAAAAACCGTTTAGTCCTTAATGCTGACAAGACAAACGTCATGCTAATAGGATCAAGATCGGTCTTTAATAGTGCAAATGATTTTTCTGTCACTCTAACGGAAGCATTTTGAAAAGAGTAAAAGTGGCAAAATGCCTGGGTGTTATGATTGACGAAGAGTTACGCTGGACTGAACATGTTGAAAAAATTATCAAAACTACGCAAAAAAATATCAGTGTGATTAAGCGTGCTAAAAGCTATGTTCCTACACGATCTCTTAAACTTCTTTATAATGCCATTGTTCTACCTCAATTTGATTATTGCTCCTCGGTCTGGTCTGGACGATTTCAAAGACAAACAATTAAATTACAAAAGGTTAAAAAACGAGCTGTCCGTGTAGTGTTGGGAGAAGGATTTGATGTTTCTTCCAGTGATATGTTCGCGCGTCTAGGATGGATCCCTATTCAGATACGTTTCCAGTTTGTACGTGCAGTGATGATGTATAAGTGTTTACATGATATGGCACCCACATACTTAAAGAGAGATTTAAGTCATGTTAGTTTATTACATGGTTACAATACAAGACAAGCTGAAAAAGATGCCTTGTGTGTACCAAAATTTAGGACGGACACATACAAACACAGTCCTTTCGTTTCGGGAATCAGAGTATGGAACAAACTTGAAAGTTCTGTCAAGAAATCACCAACATTGAACAGTTTCAACATAACTTGAAAGTTCTGCTATCTGCAGAAAACGTTTAAGTGAATATCGCTTACATGTATATTGATTCAAATACACTACTCGATGAAATTTACTTGTCTATTCACAAACTTTTTGATGACATGAAACTTTTAGACTGAATGAATGACACCGCTTATTATAGTTATTTGTGATTTCATTGGTAGTTATGCTGTACATACTCAACTATTATGCTGTATAATGATCGTCCAAAGTGTATTGTTTGAATAACAATACTATCTTTTAATATATTCTATGTAAATTAATATGTATATATCATTTTTGGTATCCCAAGTGGGGATTTTTATTGATCCAAGATGATCTCTTTACTTTGTTTATGAGCTTTCATAATATTATTATATTTTCAGGGGTTGTCAAAAGTATTTTCTTCTTCTTCTTCTTCCGGCCATCCACAGTGAAAAATTTTGTTGTTTGCCTGATTATTTTGGGGGACCTGTATCTCCCCCCCCCTCCCCCCCCCGCGTCAAAGAACCCTGAATCAGTCAGTGTATACAATGAGTGAAGTTTCATCATAATTTGAAATATGAAGAAAAAGGCCAAGTAGCCCCCTTGCCCCCACCCACCCACCCCCCAAAAAAAGCAACAACAAACAAACAAACAAAAAACACGCTTGTGCTTTAAATTGTTCTGAATTAAGCCGTGTTTCTGAAAGTTTATCCCACAGTCACACCGACAAATCGACTACAAATCTATCGAGAAAGTAGATAAAATCTTAGCTATTCGAAATAATGTATATCTTTTTATTATTTGAAATGTTTATCTTTGGGGGGGGGGCGGGTCTAAATTGTCTATTGTCAGTCTCGTCGGTGTGACTAGGATTTGAGTAGTCGTAGGAGGAGAAGGAAGAGGAGGACTCGGGCTATCGCTAGAAGATACGAGATGGAAGCAAAAAAGACGGAGAAGAAGAAGAAGAAGAAGAAGAAGAAGAAGAAGAAGAAGAAGAAGAAGAAGAAAAAGAGGAAGAAGAAGGGAGAAAAAGGAGAAGACGAAGAAGAAAAAGAAGAATTACATATTTAGTGAATCCTTCGATGAGGACTTCGATGATGCTAACGACATCGGCTAAGATAATGTTGAACTGGAAGATGAATCGACGCTGTCGTAGTCTTTGATTACAGAGAATCAACGTCAGAGTTAACATCGAAAGGAGAAAGGCAAGACCAATAATTGAGAAGAGTACAATTTTATTCAAGAGGGGTGTGTCGTTACACACTAAGCCAAAACGGTGTCTATCGTATACTTCGTCTCTACTCAATGGGCATAAACTTTCTGAAGAATTATCCGTCGACATCGTGTTCCAACTCTCCTTCTTCTTGGCTGGGATAGACGCTGCCCTTAATGTGTTTACTGTTACATTCGTCAATAATACCTATTGATCATAACAATATTCACTTCTTGTATAGTACTATCATATGATCATAACGTCCCTCTGCGCTTACAAGGAGCTTTAATTTGAAATAATTACTCCGGTTGTCTCTGGCAACAGTTATCGGCGCACAGTGCATTTCAAAGAACAGTCCTACCAGGTACTCATTTATCTCACCTGGGTCGAGCGTGGCAAATGTAGATTAATGTCTTTCAAAAGACCGTTAGTGCTGTGGCAGGGATTCGAACCCCGTACCTTGGGATCATTTGACTTATCCGCTAGACTACAACACCCCAATCACTCGTTTCTCTCAGGAGTCCTGACCCTGTTCTCTTCTTGTTGTTTACCTGTTCTTGTTTCTCTCTCTCTAACTCTCCTGTCGTATTTGTTGTTTGCTTTAATATTTTCTTTCTTCTCCATAATATATAGTTCCTCCCTCTAATCATTTTTCAATTCGTTTTCCTCTTCCCAGTTGTTCCACTGAATCCAGCTCTACAATATTTTGGATGTGACAACCGTGACCATGGTGACAACATGCATTCTGAGTTTGGCACAGTCTAGAGCAACAGCGAAGTCATTCAAATGAGTTTGTTTTCGTGAAACCTCGAAGGACTATGCAACGAGAAGAATTCGAGAAACATTAATAGATACAAGCTGTGGCGTATCGTGGGTCCAGCCACTGAGGGGGGCAGTGGCATCATTTTGGAAGGGGCACCGGTCTTTAACTTGGTTATTACAAATTAAAGAGGTCGCTGTTTAAGGGGAGGGTGTGGGAGGCCTGGGTCCTATCACCTTCTTTTCTCTTCCTTCGCCCCCTACCCTTTATTAGTTTCACCCTTTTTCGCAATTCGATTGGGGGCGTGTACCCCTGTGTCTCTCTATATCTGTGTCTCCCTGTATCTGCGCCATTACCTCCAAGTCTAATTTACCCACCGACTACTGAATTCACCCTTTCTCATCGGCTTAACACGGGAACCATCCGGTTCCCGTCCGGTTCCCGTAGGCATTGGGTTAATTATACTTGGAGGGAATTAATTCTCTCTTCAATTTAATGGCTCGGACTTGAATTATTGAAAGTGATATGCAATCATCCATGCAAGCAATTGTAATGGTACTACCTGCCTCATACAGCTGTTTGGCATTTTCAATGTGCTATGCGTCCTTCAAGCTGAAGAGTAACAACTAGTAGGGCACCACTTTTCATCCCATCAGTTTCATGCCAAAAAAGGGAAATTTGCCTTTGAACATTTTCCAGTGAGAAAAACAAAACAAAACAAAACAAAACAAAACCTGAGACGGATCTCAAAAGAGAATAATGGAGATACATGATGATACGATCCTTCCCACAACGCTCCCCTCTCCCTTTATCTAATTTCATCCATTAGTAAGACCCCCCCCCCCCCCCCCTCCGTTGAATGCCAGGGTGTAGTCCACCATCTCATAAAAGTTAGTTTACTTAGTCATTTACATTCTCGTCGTTTTTGTTATATTTCTGTTTTATTTCTTTTAAGAATTTAGTTCATTAAAAGAATTATCGCCTTATTAATATCCGTATCGGTTTTTTTTTTTTTTGTATTGTTTGTTTTAACTTTATTTAGCATTTAGTTCTCCATTTGAAAACGATCCCCATTTATTTTTCTAGGACATTTCTAATGCAACTGACAATTAATTAATCTAATTGGATTGAAGCTATTCACAACCGGTTATCATTAAATTCATTATTAATGATAATAATAAATAATAATAAACCTAGAGTGCAAAAGGAAAGAAGAATAAGAATAATTGAAATGAAATATATATTTTCATTAATCATGAAGTACTTTTGTAAGTCCGAGGTCGTGTAAGCATGCTCTCTGCAATTTGGCCTATTGTTGAATTTTATATTATCTTGAGGTGTCATCACAAACACCATTGGCGTAATATCTTCTTCTTTTCTTTTGTTTTTTGTTTTGTTTTGTTTTGTTGTTTTTGTTTTTTTTTTTTTGTAGCTAAGATCCATTCTAAATATTGTATAGACTGTAAGACATAACTTATCATTTTACTATAATCTAATATTAAATAATTATGTAGATCTAGATAGCTTCAAAGACTACGAGTCGACAAAAAAAAATGTACAATAACATAAGCTTTCAAGAAGGTTTATGCAATTTATTTGTATCGATCTGAAGTCGAGCACTATAAGCAAAAAATTATGTACAAATTCACAATACAGAGATACAACGCTTGACTGCTCATGGTACAGGCACAGGCATGTACAGGGTGAGTCAATAAAAAGGAAACCCATATTCAACCCTTAACATGCTAAATATCGTTGCAATCAATAAATAGAGATTTAATCAGATACCTCAAATGGTAGCCTATCATGTTTCCTTTAATTTGACACCTTGATCAATAAAATCCGCCAATAGACAGCTGAACAGTAAATTTTTTCCTGATTCATGCCAATTTGTCTCGGCCCAAGTTTTGAGCGAAATCGGATGGTCTCGATTCCAGTTGAACATGTTGAATGCACTCACAATAATGTAAGTAACTTCTGAACACCATTCATCCCAAACTGACGCACTTCATCAACTATCAAACCACTGTTATACATGTCAGCGATTTCACTTAGCTTTTAAGATATTTGGACTTGAATATGGGTTTCCTTTTTATTGACTCACACTTTATGTCGTGACAGTGTGAGTCAGAAAACTTGACACTTCAGTAATTACTAAATTTTATTGTTTTAAGTGTGCACTGTACACTGTAAGCTTGTATGTATTTCATATGTACTTGCAGAGTATTTATCCCTGCTTCATTGTATACCATATTCATGGTTAGCTGCAAAGAGGTCAGTTTAGGTAACTTAGTCAAAACCTACTTGTGCCAACTGATGAGGTGCGTGGTCAACAAGGAAGAAAGAGCGTCTATCTAGAAGAACTGTTAATCAAATCATGCTCAGATTAAATTTTATGGATTCTTTTCAATTTCGTATGACAATGAGGTGCGTAACAGCATACTGCCTGATATGATGGGCTCTGATCGCACTGCAAAATCAAGATCCAATCCATGACAGGAAAATATTTGCGTAAGCATGGGCGTCTTGCAAGCCGCCAGATACGTAATGCTATATCTGTCAGGAAGAACCTCTAGGAAAAGTTAAGGCCCTGAATGGATACAGTCTTAGGTTCAGTGGAGTGATCCGATTCTGGAATGATCTCTGGGACAGGTCTTTACCCGTATCTCCATGAAAAGCAATGCTTATTCCAACACTCAGTTGGTCAGTCGATGAATTCCTAATCAGGAAAATAAGTGGTTTGGAGTTGGCGCAAGTGGGTTTTGACCTAGCCTTTTGACAAGGCCTCGTGACTTGGCTATTTTCCTCGTCATGCTGTGCCTGAGATGAGACTAGCCGGCGACGAAAAGAATCAACACGGCCCGGGTGAACGCGCGATCGAGCGACTTTAGTCGCGAGGCCTTTTGGAACCTGGGTTTCCATCGTCCGATATGAATTATTCACGAGTTGACATTCGTATGCTAACACGCCTACCAAGGATTATCGACCAATCACAACGGTATCTGCGGGGCTTGCTTTCCATGTGATTCGTTCATTATCGTGATATGTAAGAAAATGCACAACGGGATCGCCTGGTAAATAGCGCTTTTGCCATATCCCGTGGGAAGGCTCACAAATGCATCCTGTCCTTTGAGGACTGAAAGAATTGCCCTCAGTTGTAAGTCCTTGAAAGCTGAAATTTTCAGCATTTGCGAGGCAAATTCCGTGCTTTTCAGCAACAATTCTTCTTCGGACGCCATGACTGATGTAGCTTGCACGGGGTGCCGAGATGAAGGCGAATTTGCATACCAAATTTATGCTGACGTCATGCGAAGATACGTTCGCTGATTGGCTCCTACCTATAAGGTAGCAGATCCTCGCTGGGAACAAGGGATAGCATAAGAAATACAGGCCAGGTTCCAAAAGGCCCTCGCGACTCATGTCGCTCGATCGCGCATTCACCGGGCTGGGCGGCTAGTCTTGTTATGCAGCCACTACTAGCTTACTTGCCGAGAAAAATAGCCAAGTCACGAGGGCTTTGTCGCTCGATCGCGCATTCACCGGGCTGGGCGGCTAGTCTTGTTATGCAGCCACTACTAGCTTACTTGCCGAGAAAAATAGCCAAGTCACGAGGGCTTTGTCAAAAGGCTAGTTTTGACCCAGTTACATAAATCGACCCCTGTGCAGAAAACCACGAAATATCACCCCATGAATATGCTATTAACAGAAGCACGGGCAAATACTCTACAAGTGCATTATCAAATACGTCCATATTCATAACTCACTCCTAAAACGATAGACAATTATAAAAGTGTATTTTTTTTTTCTGACTTGCACTGCAGCACATGAGTTTGGCATACTAATAGACACCGGGGTGGCGTTTCATGAAAGGACTTGTCAGATATTTTATCGACAAATTTGCTCTCAGCCAATCAGATGCAAGGATTTCAGTAGCTTATAACAGTTGTCGGACAAAATATCCAACAACTTCCTTTCATGAAACGCTCCCCGGCATTCAGCAAGGACAGTGGTGTAGCGCTGGTCAATTGAGCCACTGTTTCATAAAACTCTTTATCTATAACAAGTGTCACATTTCTACAACAAATTTGCTCACAACCAACCAAATGCAACGATTTCAGTAGCTTATAACAGTTATTGTAACTTGTTATTAACAACACGTTTTATGAAACAGGACCCTGTTGTCATGGGAGTGGGGCACTGGTCTTATTAGGTCGATGAAATTCCAACAAAATGGGAGTTCGAGTATTGTGAGGGGGAGGGGTGTGAGGTGGAGGGACTCTGAGAGGGGTCGTAACATTTTCTTTTCACGTTCCCCTTTCCCTTTATTTCTAGCCCTCTTTCTCCTTTTCTGTTTCTAGTTTACTGTTTTTCTTTTTTTTCTTTCTTTGCCAGTTAATTAGGGAAAGGCCATTACCCCCACCCCCCCCCCCCCCCGGGCTACTGATAGCTATGCCACTGATTGCCTAATTGTTCTGATGTGCGTCTTCGGCCTGAGTGTGCATTTCTTACAAGAAATTGTTTTTGGAATTTGCCTTTATATTGTATGTTATGCAATGGCTTAATGATACATTTACTTATACAGAATACAGAATGTATATACTATTTTATAATTCAACTTTGCCCTCTTCCTTGGAAGAAAATCCGTTATCCTTGATGATTTGGCTGAAGGTACGCGCCGAATTTTTGGCGCGCCTGGTGCGCGCTGGATCGTTGAAATCTACATGATAGAGACCGAAGCGTTCGCTGACTCCCGACGCCCATTCAAAGTTGTCGAGCAAAGTCCAAGCGAAATACCCCTGCAAATTGACACCATCGACCTTTGAGGCTGGAGATGAAAAATATTCGAAATTGATACTAAAATAATATTGCACTTAATACTCAAAACGTATGAAAACAAAATACACCGAAACGAAAATTAACAGCATGTAAGAAAACAGAAAATGAAATTGTCGAAATAGTTCAAAAATGGATTTGACTGACATCACTGAGAAAGGTGTAAAACTACGTTTAATATCGAGCAGGGAATAACATGATTCAAACGCATAAAATGCCAAAGTAGTTTGCAACATTAAACAACAAGGAACAAATATAAGGGAGGAAGTCATATGAAAGCTAAGAACACAAATTATCAAGCCCCACTTTGATTTAAAGTGACAACAAACTGAAGCTCCTAATGGCGCCAACTTTTAACAGGATTTGAAAAGTGTCTGTGCCTCTCATTTTCCCATCATGCCCCAGTCTAGTTTGTAGGAGCTTATAATGTACCTGTAGGCAATTTTCCACATTTGCAAAGCCAAAAATAATAGTTTGAAATATAAAATGTGTCTTTCATCCAAACAAGCTATTTGTCAAAATTAAAAATAAAATGCAATTAATTTTCAAATTATAATCTTAAGTTAGCAGTCACTGTAAGATGGCACTGTTCAAGTTTTACCAGTTTAATGCCACTTTAAGGCCCAGAAAAATATTACTACTTTCAGCGTGTTTAGTTTGCGCGGGGCTGAAAAATGAAGTTTAAAGTTAAGAGAAGAGAGATGGACCATCGCGTACGGAAAAAATATTCATATGAGTTTGGGGGTAAAAGACAGAGGAGAGAAAGCCTATTTGTAAGTAGGCCCTACCTTTGAGAGCTTCATTGAGATATGAACGGTAGTACTTGATTCTCAGTTCATCATCCAGGTTCATGGGCCCATCTGGCAAAGATACACCATTCTCTGTGACGTAGATAGGTACGTCACCATAACTATCTTTGATCCAATTCAGAAGGCGACGGAAACCCCAAGGAACAACCTGTGTAGTTACAGAAAGAAAAGTAGAATGTGAAAAATATAACGATATAATAAGACTTCATTCAGAAACCAATTTTGGTAGTACTTGGTTCTTAATTCATTATCCAGGTAACCAGGTTCATTGGCCCGTCTGGCAAAGATACAGCATTCTCTGGGGCGTAGATAGGTACGTCACCAGAGCTATCCTTGACCCAATTCAGAAGGCGACGGAAGCCCCAATGAACAACCTTAACAGAAAATAAAATTGAATGTAAAAATATATATATATATTGCAAAATTCAGACACCAGGTTATAATTTAAAAATCTGATTGATCGGAGCTCATAAACTCCCTCGTGACCCCCTCCCCCACTCCCGGCTAAACTCTAGCTGGCATATTTTGGGTACACTATAAAGAAATACAAAATGTGCACAATTTTGTATTCATGCGCCCCCTCCCCCCCCCCCCCCCCCCCCCGCCCCGCCAAATCTTTTTTATCTCGTAATGTTCAAAATAAAAGAGCTCTTTTCATTTTGTCAATAAAGACAATTATAACAGTGAATTAAAGAGTACCTTAAGCCATTCTGAGGCGGCTTGCGGCCAGGCGGGATCGGTGCTAAATTCGGCTTGGAAGTCATCGTATACGGTTGGTACGGGATTGAATTCGGGTTTCTTGTACGCAACAAATCTGACGATAGGAGATGCAAAGAGTAAGATCTTGAAAAAGATATTTTTGACGGGAAAGTTGTTACACAAGAGCTACAACATGGTAAAGGGAAGTAGTCGACAAAGGAATATCTGCAGGAGTTCCAATCTTTCAAGTCGTTATCAGCTCCCCCAGGGGCGGCGCTACAGGGGGGGGGGGCAGAGGGGGCGACCGCCCCCCTATGATTTTTCAAGTAGTGAAAAAAGACAAAAAAGAAGAAAAGAAGGAAGAAAAGGGAAGAAAAGGGAAGAAAGAAGAAAGAGGAGTATTAAAAAGAGAGGTCTTAAAAACATATAACTCTATATCACCCCTGTTATTTAATTGAAAAAAAATATGACGTCATCTTTAGGTCGTCTTGCCCCTCCTATCAAAATACCCTGGCGCCGCCCATGAGCTCCCCCCCCCCCACCCAATCAGTCTATTGTCGTGTTCTAATGCTGACAGGTGACCTGAGTAGTGCAGAGGCGGATCCAGGATTTTGTAAAAGAGGGGGCACAGAGCCGGAAAAGTACACAATCAAGGAGGCAATTTTTGTTATAATTGTGTACTTACGGAATGCGAATTGGGTTTCTGGGGGGGGGGGGGGGGGGGGGGGGTTGAGGGGGGTTGAAGACCAAAAGACTCTGCAGAAGGCTCTAACACCCCCAACCCCGCTACTCCCTCTATTTGCAGCCCGGGGGGGGGGGGGGGGGGGGTGTCACTTGTTTGTTGCCAAATTTTTTACTACCAAGGAATTATTGTACAAAATATCAAGTGAATGTGATTATTATGAAAATACACTACAATAATTAAATACAAAATACTGCGAAATAGGTCAAGAATAAAACTTGTATGGAATTACACTTATATCAACTTGATGCTTTATTATTTTTTTTGTCTTTTCCAAATTATAAACTCAAAATGTTTTACAGTTGAAAGGACAAAATAGTATCCAATTTCACACAAGTTAACTGTTCACTATGATATCAAATTAATTGTAATTTTGTATGCAATAATAAAACCTTCATCAGTCAAAGAAAGTTTTTTTTTAAAATATATCTTTACTGGGTAAATAAACCATTCTCTAAGGTATATCGTCAAAAGTTTTGTGTCCTACTTTTGATGAGGAATGCTGGCAAGTTGTAGAACCCAACTCTACCGATTCGTGCAAAACGCATGAACGAAAATCCAAGTTCATTGGGGTCAGGACCTTGCTTGGAGAGCAGTCGCGATGAAGAACACAGAGGACTAGGCCTGGTGTTTTTTTTTTCTATGTCATCGAAGACGATCCGGATGTCGAATTCGAAAGCGACATCTGAGATGAACGTAGTTGAATACAGCTCAGAGTGAAAAGTGACGATAAAGGCACAAGGCCGGCGTCCTTGCCAAGAGTTGACGAGCTTAGCCCAGCTAAGCGATGGACGAAAAATGCGAGGATATCTGTCTGGTCTGGTTCTTGGTGTTGTGCTGTTGGTGTGCGGTGAGCAGCCAGGGAAAAGTTCCTAAATGTTGCTAGCCAGAAATGCTTGCCGATGGGAAGAATCTATATAGGCCTCAAATCACACCCAGTCACATCACAACACGACAGCCTCTCATACACGAGGAAGATGAGCTCAACCTCTCCTCACAACAGTTACATGAGATCTGCACTGATTTTTCCTTCAAACAGCTCTCACTACGACTCATGACCTGACACACCTAGAATTTCATCCAATTACCTCCTATCTTTCCCCAAAAACCTAGCAACAGAAAAACACCTTAATAGTCTAATTAATTCGAAGCAGAGCTCCTTACAATGCAGCAACCCTAACCGCGCGAGCTCCTTACAATACAGTAAAAACCTAAACTTTCTTGCACCTGGCTAAAGCATTTATAACAAAGGCATACAAAAGAGCAAGGCATAATAAAAGAAATGCTATTAGACTCTCCCTGGTAAGAGCAAATCAGGGTCAGGGTGACAGAGGGCATTTCATCAAGTGTCTTGTCGGTAATTTTTACCGACAAATTTGCTCTCAGCCAATCAGATTCAAGGATTTCAGTAGCTTATAACAGTTATTGCAACTTGTCATTGATGACGACTTTTATGAAACAGGGCCAGTTTTACTAACTGCTTACCTTGTTGAGTAGTGGTTGAGACCAAAGAAGTCTGCGGTTCCCTTGATGAGTTGTTGTTCTTCAGGAGTGAACGAAGGCACACGAGACACGGTGAGACCCTGGGCACGACTCATATTGGCTACTACTTGTTTTACCAGCTCAGGATAATCTCCTACAACAACAAAGAGGGAACAAAAATAATATTCCGTCCCTGTATGAAGCATATTACATTAAAGTCCCCTCTGCGCTTCTCACAGAGCTATATGGAAATGATTATCCACAATATCCCGACTCCGGCAACTCATATCAGTGCATAGAGCTTTTCAAGAAACAATAAGTGTGGCGAATGGATATTTAAGACTTGCAAAGGGACCTTGGTGGTGTGGCGGGGATTCGAACCTCTCGCGTTTCACAGTCCGTTGACCTATCCACAAGACCTCTATGAACATGATGAAAACAAGCGCCATGGCCTTTCCACCCATAGGTTTATACACGAGGAGGGGAGGAGGCTAGATCTGGACTCATTTTTTTTTAAATTACCAATATTCGGCCATCCGTACATCACCTCAATCTTTTAGCAATCGACACATTATTCAGATACATGCCGTATCTTTGGTCTGTTTGTAAGATTCCTGCACTATTCATGCTATCCATGTTATCCCGAATATTTTGCTTATGAAATTACATTGACAAAGAGTCAAAGCCGAATGGCAAAAATAAGCAGGGGTGGGGAGAGAGCCACATTTCATCCATCGAGTAAGACCGACCTCCCCCCCCCCCCCCCCCCCCCCCCCCCCCCCCACGATGTCGTGCTCTCTCAATTTCTGGACTTCAACACTACACACTACACCATTCTGGGCCCTGTTTCCTAAAATTTGTCATCAATGACAAGCTGCAATAACTGTTATAAGCTACTGAAATCCTTGCATCTGCTTGGCAAATTTGTCGTTAAAAATCACGGACAAGACACTTGAAGAAACGCCACCCTGATGCCTTTGCACACGAGGCGTCACTTCGATTGCTTTATTCCCTGCGCTAATCAAGCCTATGAATTAGCGCATAAGCCAGTAAAAAAAAAAATGGGGGAAAAAATGCTTGCATTGCTCATTTTGCATTCAGGGTGTGTACGAAGGTACTCTTACATGACGCGTCAGAGACCTTTGAAGTCGCTGCATGACGCAAGCTCCCGCCGGGGGGGGGGGGGGGGGGGGGGGGGAGGGGGGGGGGGGGGGGGGGAGGGGGGGGGGGGTATGTCTCACTGATGCCTGTACAGCATCCGCATCCGCATCCATGAAAACGAGTAAAAAAAGGTGTTATTTGTTCATCACCAGACGGGTAACCCGGGGATCTCGTTTAGGGTATCAGAAATAGGAAAAATCTGAAAAGGGGTATCAAATTTCACTAGTGATGAGAAAAGATCCTCGAAAAGGGTAGCACATTTGACAGTAGGCCTATATCATTCGGCATCTGAAAATCTTCTCGTGGATATTTTTTCATGAATCCAAAGAGGTTCTTTTCTATTCTTTCAACGAAAACGTCATTATGTAATGTGTTCCAAAGTCAATATTTTTATTTCACTCTTCCTTTTTGGCCAAAAAAGGGACAAGAAGAACCAATCCTCGAATAGGAAGTGCAATACTATACAAGATCTTTAAAAATCCCTCTTAAGGACCTAAAAATCAGAATTTTTTCGCGGGCTTCCCTGTGTAGAGGGTATCGAAAACCTCGACTTAATTCCTCGTTTAGGGTGCTTTTCAGAAAGTCATGGACGCGGATGCCGTACAAGCCTAAATGAGACATACCCCCCCCCCCCCTTCCCCTCGGCGCAAGCTACGTCTGAAAAATGACGGCTCACGTGCAACGAGCATTATACAAACCGTTTCCAAAGATAGGGTTCGCCATGGAGCCAAGCTCGAACAGCCTCATCTTTTCAGCTGCGTCAATATCGGCTTGACTCTCCGGATCGGCTGGTTCTGACCAGAACGAGTTGAACACGATGGAAATCTTCCCGCCCTGTGTCGGTCGGTACTTCTGATCGTATGTGTGCCAGGCACGCGCGTGGGCCTTCAGCATGGTATGTACGACGCGGTAGGTCCCGTAGCCTGGGCGCGTCTTGCCCGGCGCGAAGATGCCAGCCTCATACCCCTGGATGGCGATCACTTTGGGTTCGTTGATTGTGAACCAAAGTTTAACCTGTAAGGCATAAAAGAATGGTAAATAATACCACACACTGCAATCTTTTCTCATTACTTCACATCCTCTCTCACTATTGATGGGGAGATGATATATCATTACATACCATTATAATCCATAATTTCTACACTACCCCAGTATACACTAATGCAATGTATAGGCCCTACTCATGCAAAAATTAAAGTAATTTCAAAAATGTAACGGTGTTTCTGCCCCCCCCCCTCTCTCCCTCTCTCTCTCTCTCTCTCTTTCTCTCTCTCTCTCTTTCTCTCATGGCTTCTCTCTCTCTCTCTCTCTCTCTCTTCATTTCTTCTTTGCTTTTCTTACTTCAAACCACACACATGAAATACATTTACGATTCAAGCCGTATATAAAGAATTATTTTGTACCTTATCACCAAACTCATTGAAACAGAAATCGGCATAAGCCTGGAAGTAGAGGACCATCATCTCGTTCTCCCAGCCACCAATCTCCTCTAACACCTGAGGAAGATCAAAGTGATAGAGGGTAACGGCAGGTTGAATACCAGCCTCTAGGAGGGCGTCAATCAGACGGTGGTAGTACTGCACCCCTGCAGGATTCACCTGTTGGAAGGAAATGATCATAGCATTATAAAACAAATAATGAAATAGTGCATTTTAACTCTATTTTTCACTCCCTTAGGAGTCACGTCAGTGATCACTCTCGATTTTTTTTTAAAGTGGCAGCATGGGCCGCGGAACCGGCGGGGGGGGGGGGCTGGGGGCTGCAGCCCCCCCCCCACACACACACACTTTTTTGAGTAGACACGTTTCATGAAATCCCAGAAAAAAATTTGAAATTGTCATTATTCAAGTGAAATCAAATCAGCCCCCCCCCCCCCCCCCACTTTCAAAAACGTTCCGCGGCCCCTGCCTAGTAATTGTCATTTGCTTTTAATCAAAAGGAAGATGAATGAGAATTGATGTCCTTAGAGAAAGGGAAGGGGGACTCACCTGATGAGTGAACCCAGTCGGGAATATTCTAGACCAGGAGAGAGAGAACCGATAGTGCGTCAGACCGAGCTCCTTCACCATTTCGACGTCGCGTTCAAAGTTGTGATAGCTGTCGCAGGCAACGTCGCCGTTCTGGTTGTCGTAGGTCTTCCCCGGGATGTGCGTGAAAGCGTCCCACACATTGGGCCCTGAGGACAGGGCGGAACAAAATAATAAATCAATCTGGTTTCAAAACGCTTGGTACGAAATAATTCATCTTAAACTAATACTGCCCCAGTTACTCTCTAAAACAGGAGTGAATTTTCGATTTATTTCCACTTCCCGGAGTCACATCAGTGATCACTTGCTTAGGACTGAATACTGAGTTAATATACAGTGCGTCCCCTGAAAAAGCTAACGGTCAGAAAAAGTCAGAAAAAATGTTGATGAGATACGTAAGTATATACAGAGAACGAAACCCCCTTCTTTCATAAATTGTTTATTTTTGATCAAAATATGAACATTTCTAAGCCTTTGCTGATACCAGCCAGAACATATACCAATTCTTGTAAAGTCTGGATTTTGCAAAATTTCACAAAAGTGGCCTTTGCTCACTCGAGTGTAAAATATCGCCAGATCTTTAGGTGGCATGTCATGGAAGAGACCCTAAGCTATCCACAGGTATGAAATTTTGCTTCAATTATTTTGAAATATTCATTATGGGAGATGTGTTCTGACTGTTAACTTTTTTCTGGGACGCTCTGAATGTAGAAACGCTCTCTAAAAAAAAGAAAAAGAGTCATTTTTTTACTCGATTTTTACGGTATTTCCACTCCCGCGGGAATCACTCTCATCCGGGAATTCCGTCCTTGCATGCGTATATATATTATATAACCAAGTTCTAGACCCATGTGTGTGTGTGTGTAATTGGGTTTTTACAGACGTGTATCAATCAGATATGATTATTTACGTCTGGGGACCGACCTTTAACGTCACCATCCGAAAGACGTGACTCAGCTTCGAACCTGGGTCCGCTGAATCAGTTTATAACTTCCACTGTTAGCTGGATTACAGGCGCACGCCACAACGCCCAGTTTTCTAGACCCATGCAGTGGTATACATTTTTATTTGTAGAGGTACTGGCATCAGGGTGGGTGGGAGGGGGGGGGGGGGTTACCGGTCTTACTCTGTGGACAACATGCGACAACATACATACATATATATATATATATATATATATATATATATATATATATATATATATATATATATATATATATATATATTATAATATATGTATATATATGGATCTATGTATTAATGTTACAGAAGCATATATATGTATATGTATACCTATGTATATCTCTGTATATCTATGCATACTTCTGTTTATTATGCTACTTTTGTATACCTGCTGTGCTTTGTAAACTGAAAATTGAGAATGATCCTATATGTTTGGATTTTGAATCCATAAATGAATTTGAATTTGAATTTGAATTTTGAATTTGAATTTGCGAATTAAGAAGGCCATCGCTTGGGGAGGGTGCGGGATCGAGGGGGTTGTATATCATCTTATTTTTATGATTCATTAGCTCCTCTCTCTCCCTCTCTCTTGTCTCACTATTTCATTTTCTTTCTTTCTCTTTCCAACCGTGCCGCCCCCCCCCCCCCCTCCCCGGTTCCCTATATGCTACTGATATATTAAATACATTTCCCACCTTTACCATCCTCGTTCCAGGCGCCTTCTATCTGATAAGCTGCCGTTGCAGCACCCCAGATGAATCCCTCAGGAAAAGTTCCATGGACGAAGGTGTCGCGTTCGGGATCGTTGAAGATATCCTCGAAGACGAATTCGCTCGTCGACAACGTGATCAAAGTTTGGAACACGACGATGATGAGGGCGATGAGCAGGCCAAAGCGCGCCATGGTTTTTCACTTCGATATTACCCGATATAGAAGGTCTTTAAAAAGATATTTGAAATAAAAGTTTATTTCATCACTCTACATGATAACATGACAGTTACCTTCGCTCCATCCATCATCTTACCCCCCCCCCCCCTCCCCCACCTCCGCTTCCCTCTCTCTCTCTTTGTCGTTCTCGAACAAATTTTCCCTTTCTGCACTTTGCTCATTATTCTGTACTTCTTACCATGCTTACAGTTATTGTAACCACTGTACTGCGATTCGTCCTCCCTCCCCCCCCCCCTCTCTCTCTCTCTCTCTCTTTCCTTGATGATTTTATTTCTCCCCAATAGTATTTTACTCTCTCACTCTATCTGCGCTCTTCTTTACCCCCCCCCCACCCCCCCCCCCCGGTTAATTTGTTTCCCTATTCTCTTTTTATCCCCTCACTTTTTTGTGGTAGATGTACATGTATATTGTACGAAGTCTTTCTCTCTGTTCTGCATTGCTCTTTCTACATAAAACACGATAAAAAGTATTTTCGAAAAATAAACTGAAGGCAATTTCAATACCCCTGTCTATCACCTTTAGAAATGTGCGAACATTACAATGGCGTATTACGTAATCCGAACAAGATTTCTATGGGCAGTACAATAGGCCTTTGAAATTGCCCTTGAGTTTATTTTTCGAAAGTAGTTTTTATCGTGTTATAATATGGCTGTACACCCACGGATGCTACATGCTTATAATATACATTATTATGTTCAATCAACTCGCAATCACTATGAACGAATGGCTTGGAATAAAAGTACATATATAATGAATTCGAACTCGATGAACCATATGGTGTTCTACAAAAGTCATTAAAAATAATGCAAGATAATGAGTGCAAAACTTACCAACAAGCACAGCTACAATACGCGGATGGAGTTATCGCAAACTGCGTGTGAGATCAATATATCCCAGGTACTAGGTCTGTGCTCGTGAAAATGTTCTTCAGGTCGTCTGTATAATCTCCAGATTTTGTTTGTTTTGAACATCCAAGTTACTCACCAATTCCAATTTGAACGATTTGAAAAGAAGGATGAGATGTTAACCGTTATCTGATAGCACAAGACAAACAAACCTTTGATCTACACCAACTTAGAGTGTAATCACTGAGCTTTGATTTTTGTTATCTTTTCGATTAATAAGGCATAGGGATCAATACAGAATGTATTAATTATCTCATAGCTCATAGTATCGAATTGTAATCCTACGTAAATATAAAAAAGAACATAATTATTATTGGTCAATAAAAAGATTTTGATAACTTTCAAAGTATGAACCGTTACATTTTATGAAAATTATGAAGATATATGAATACGAAATGTGATGTGTGAATATCATGTTATGGATCCGACATACTGGTTAGGCCTATACTAACAATGTCAATGGACTCAATATACGACAGGCAGACAAACATACCCATACAAATATGAGATGAAATAAATCACCTGTCTGAACATTTTGCAAAAAAAACAAAACGTACTATTTCATAATGTGAAATATAATCAAGTAATAAAACTTTCAAAAACAATAGCTTGTAACTATACCAGGATAGGCGTACGGGCACATTAATTTTTCGCAGGGGCGGCGCCAGGGTATTTAAATAGGGGGGGGGGGGACAAAATGACGCGTATAGCAACGTCGCACGTCGAGGGTCTTGAAATAACAAATAAGACTATAACAGTAATGTCATAATTGCATGGCCTAGCCTTCTCTTCTCCATTTCCCCTTCTCTTTCTCCTCCCCCCCCCCCCCCCCCTTCTTCCTCTTTTTTTTTCTCGCTCGCTTGAAAAATGATAGGGGGCGGCCGCCCCCCTGCCCCCCCCCCCCCTGTAGCGCCGCCCCTGATTTTTCGTTAGGGGGGGGGGGGGAGCTGGTGCCTTTTACCCGAATATCTCATTTCCGGTTTTTAACTTTTGTGAGCGATCAAAAATTTTGACACTTTTTGTAGCGAAAATATGCGGAAATTACATATTCGGGTACACCCAGATATAAGGATATCTGCAGCCACCCCCCCCCCCCCCCCCCCCCGCCTTGTACGCATATGTGTACCAGAGTCTCAAATTATATCAATGATTGAAATGATATTTATATTTTTCTTCTTCTCGGCTCATATACTTGGCAATTTTAAAACAACCGATGTTGCCCACTTGAGACTTTCTATACCACTCGGCATATAACTATTTCAACGATAGGCATTAGTTATTTTATAAGCAGACATTAATTACAAATATATATGCTCTTGTCAAAGTTTAAAAGAGATAACTAATAAATGTGGGAAAGCATTAGGTATACTCGACTGATACATTGTATTAATATCAGCTTGTGATATATTCTCAACACTATAATATTACAATGTACTTCCGTAGTTCCTTATCATTCTTCCAATTTGTATGAGATTTCCCCCCCCCCCCCCCCCGATTTCTTTCCCTAGATTTTCTGCTTCAATAAAAGCAACTTTGTAATAGGGAAAATCCAAGGTATGTCCATACGTTACCAAGCTTAGTATACAATCACCGTTTTCACGAAGTGGCCTCGTAGTGCGCGCAGCGACAAAAGTAGATTTCCAGAAAAACGCATTTTAAAAGTTAACGTTATTCAAATTGTGATTTCGGGGGTTAAACGTACATTTTCCAGGATTTTTTTTTTATAACGACATAGTACAGAATTTAACTATTCTGCCCATATACTTTTTGTTTACAATAAATACATAATCAAGAGGGTATGCTGTTACAAACTGTGGGGACGGTTTGTGAAAACGACGCGTATATGGAATACGCATATTTTCGTTTTCACGAACCGTCCCCACAGTTTGTAACAACATACCCTCTTGATTGTCAGCTCAGTATGTATTTATTGTAAACAAAAATTATATGGGCAGAATCGGTAAATTCTGTACTATGTCGTTATCAAAAGAAATCCTGATAGATGTACGTTTAACCCCCGAAATCACAAGGTGAATAACGTTAACTACCATTTTCACGAAGTGGCCTCGTATAGCATGTATAGTGCGCGCAGCGACAAAAGTAAATTTGGAGAAAAACGCATTTTAAAAGTTTACGTTATTCACCTTGTGATTTCGGGGGGATAAACGTACATCTTCCAGGATTTCTTTTGATAACGACATAGTACAGAATTTACCGATTCTGCCCATATAATTTTTGTTTACAATAAATACATACTGAGCTGATAATCAAGAGGGTATGTTGTTACAAACTGTGGGGACGGTTCGTGAAAACGAAAATATGCGTATTCCATATACGCGTCGTTTTCACAAACCGTCCCCACAGTTTGTAACAGCATACCCTCTTGATTATGTATTTATTGTAAACAAAAAGTATATGGGCAGAATAGTTAAATTCTGTACTATGTCGTTATCAAAGGAAATCCTGGAAAATGTACGTTTAACCCCCGAAATCACAATTTGAATAACGTTAACTTTTAAAATGCGTTTTTCTCGAAATTTACTTTTGTCGCTGCGCGCACTACGCGGCCACTACGTGAAAACGATGACGACATGTAGTATATGGCAATGTATTATGGAATTGGGTTTATCAGTTGACAAAAAGATATCATTTTATTTGATATTTTATCTGATCCAAGCTCTAGTAGGGCGATTAGCTTGATCTACAATCATCAGTTGCTAGTGTACTAAAATCTTACATGTGGTCTGTAACGTAGAGGACAAAATAGCTTGGAATTGCCCGTCAACCAAGTTGATTCCCCCTTGAAGTTAATGTCCCCGGTAGTGTGAAGAGCTTGTAAGTACGTGTAATAAAAATTGTAGCCAAACGCGTTTAGGTTTTGATGAATATTGTTCTTGAATGTTCCGCCAAGATTTTCTCTATTCCTTACATGAATAGGCCATTTTCGTAAGTTATTCAAATTTATACACGTTTGCCTAGTGACAAACTATTAACATCCACCTGTAAAAAGCTATTCTTTTTCGATAGTCCGAACGCGAATTCCAAGTATTAGCCTTGTTAGGATAGTCAAACATTTTGGCAATCAGTTATTGAAATACACAGACGTGTAACAGGTGGATGTAATAGTCCATTACTAGGAGTTTGACAAAGAGGTATATAAGCATTAAATGTGAATGCATTGTGAAAATGGCATATTGGTCTGTATCAAACTGTGTTCATATCGTATTATTATTGTGAGTCTGCATTAGATACTGTACTGTGCACTGCCATGCAATGCTTTTGAATCCATGCAAATCAACTGAACACGTGTTTACTTGCAGATCTCGGTTAAGAGGGAGTGGTAGGGGCATGTTCCTCCGGTTTGGGTTGTACATGTCATTATTTGTTGACTGCATAATTTTTTAAAAGTACATTAGTGCTGCTGACGGTTGACATCTTCTATTTTTGACAGCAGATGGCGCTATACACAATCTCGGAACACAAATGTATAATTTTACTGAAAATGGGAATGCTTAGTTTGAATACAAGATTGGCTGCTCTCATCAGGTTCTTATGACCCATAACACCTCCCAACCTTCCACCCCCCCCCCCCCCCGCCCTTCACGAAGCGTTTTACAAATGCATACGAGTTGGTTCTACTCCATAAGACTGAAAAGCCCTAGACAAGTTGGAGCCCAACGAAAAGACTAAACTCTACTAAACACGGATGTGACAGGGCCTGGTATCAGGCAAATAGGATACAGGATTAAGGGGGGGGGGGGGGGGGGGGGGGACAAGTTCATAAAAATCTCTAAACAAGCAAGAAAGAAAATGGTGCTCACATTTTTCAGTGGTAAAATTGTGTGGGAGTGGGGTCAGGGATCGGGGGAATGCATAACAAAATGCTGTGCACATTTTTTTTCTTCTTTCTTATGTGTACTTGGCCAAAATTTGGTTTTTCCGGGGGGGGGGGGGGGGGAGGAGGGGGTACACATGTTCCATTATCACCCCCCCCCCCCCCGATTCGCCACTATGAAAATTGAAGAACTGATATCCCTGTCCATATCATGGGTCCTTTACCCAGAGCACCCTTAAGTTTGTGTGCGGCTATCATGTGCGGTACCCCTGCCATACATTTTTTTTTTTTAGTGTTATTTATTCCAGATGGGTCAATGATTTGCTGGAGTTGGCAGATTTTGTACATGTCCACTGTATATACATGCATTTACATATATTCATTTTTTTTTTCCATTGTTTTTTCTTCAGTTTTTCTTTGTTTGAAGCATTGTTGTTGTTTTTTTTTTGTGTGTGTTCTTTTTTTTTTTTCTTTCTTTCTTTCTTTTCTCTTTCTCTATCTCTCTTAGCCAAGCTCCTGGCCTGAGCCTGGGACCCCTTCACCAACTACACATTAAAAATACATGTAAGTTCCATTCAGTCTAGGAGAGTAGATTACTCTCTCCTCCATTATACCCTCAAGGCTTTTACAGAGGGTAAAGGACTTCTTTATCGGCCTTCGAGCTTTGCTAGTCTTGTCTATGCTCTTACTTTTCTCACTCAGTCCTTTTTTTAAACACTTCTCTTTTTCAAACTTTTCCTCTCCTTCTTTCCGACTTTCTCAAGGACATTCGGCATCTCTCTCATGACAGTTATCCCAATCTTATCATTATCAATAAGCATCACACTCAAGTCTCATAATTTTTTTACCAATCACCATTTCAAAATTGCCACACAGTGGAAACTCACTATGGGCCTTTTAGATAGCTTAGCAAAATGTTGATGCACGAAAATACGCGGGGAAAGATGCATATGTAAAGATAATACAAAATCCAAATTTTATTCTATAGAGGCAGAAGCAAAAATATTAGGATGTAGAAATATTATTTACCTCTTCGAACACTTTTTAGCAAAATAATATGAATCTTTTATTCAGATCATGTATGTCCGATTCTAATTTTAGAAGCACAGACAAAACTGGCAAATTTCCTCTTAGCATCTTTCCCATTTCTTTATGTGCCATTGCGTTTCGCTAAGCTACCATATGTCCGTTTGGAAGACATCGCAGTAGAAATGTCCCCTGAAAAGGATTGCTCTTCAAATGCCCACACATTCGAAATACGAGATATATAGCCGAACATTTGTGTAGTCCCATAGAACTCATTTCTGTGTGCAGTGCATGTGCTTTTCAGCGAGATTGGGTAAATTTCTTATCATTTTGATGATACATGTATTGTGATCATACACCACATATTATATAAAAAATAATATGTTCTGTATATACTAACACTGCAGTTCAAGAATGTTGGAATGATTTTGGATTGATTCATTTGAAATGTTCCATTGTCCTAATCACATCTATCCTGCTACAACACCTCCAAAAATCAAACACCTCCAAAAATCAGCTCTTGGAAATTTATGACATTATTACTGCCCAAGAAAAAAATTCTTTTAATACATCTATGAGGATACACGTACTACAATCTCCATATCAGGGGATGTGCTCTGCTATTGAAATTGCCCTCGAGATGATTTCTTGAAAATTAATAGAGAGTGATCATGTTTAGACAATAGACATCTTACTCCCATCTCTCAAATCACAACATAGTTCTCTGAACAATACATGTAACCATCAGTCATCATGAGACACTCTCATACAGTGGAACCTCATCTTAAAGAACACAGCTATAACAAACCTTCGTTAAAACAAACTTTAACAGAGTAACTTTGCTGGTCCTACTCCTTTGTACATATATACAGTGGAAACTCACTATAACAAGGACCTTGGGACCATGAAAATTACCTTGTTATATCACGAACCTCGTTATATCAGAGCTCTTTATACCGAGTCTCCACTGTAGCATCGCTTTTAGCCCCAACATAACAAGGTTTTAATATAACAAGGAAATTTCCTTGGTCAACAGGAGTTTGTATGTTTGTTATAATGCGGTTCCACTGTACCCTCATGACCAGAAACAGTTCATCACCTCACAGTCATATTTGTCTACACATATAAACATAAGATCAATAAATGAGAACAGGTGAAGGCAAAGGTTTAACCATTTGATCTTTGTATGGTTTTATTTCTACCTGTACATTGTCTTAGCTCCTTACACTCAAGGTCATCAAGGTCATCTCCTTCAAGCCAAGAGGGCAGAGGCCGTTGAGGATTCGCTGAAAAAATAAATGACATCGGAGAGAATAAGAAAATAATAAACTGACTGGAAATAGCACGACAAATTCATGAAAGATAAAACACTGGTGGGTGTGAATGACTGTTAATTTCTTTCTTGTTCACAGCCTCATATCACAGGAGATAATTTTTTAAATTTTCTGTAGTAACTATGGGATATTCTTGTTACAATTCTTCAGTATTTCTTTGCTTTTTATACCAGCTTTTTATAAGTTTCAAAGAACTCTATCTTTCCAGACTTAATCCTTCCCACTTCTGTGTATTATTTTTCCACTGGTGTGAACCAGAGGCAGTCCCACAAAACCATTATAAATCAACTTTGCAGACAGCCTATTCATGCAGATTAGAGACTTTCTTTCAGTGATGTTCACATATTTTCCTTCTCTCTTCCTCTATTTCTCTTGGTTTTCTTTTCTTTTTTCAAGAAACAATCACCCTCCATATTCTGTGTGATTTTAACCACTCATTTTTTCTTCTTTTTCACCGACTAAATGTGTCATTCACTATGAGTGTAATCAGGCAATTTCCTGACATGGAAATGGAATGAAAAACTTACTACTTCCAGTTGGGTGGAAGGATACGCTTGGTCTTGTAGTATCGGGCCAGTCTGTGGATCCTGCTCTCAATCAGAATCAGACGGAACTTGGAGTCTTTGTCCTATAGAAGGAGAAAACAACAGAGAAGTAGGAACAGAGCTTAAAATACATGGGAGCTCAGGGTATTTCTGCCCTCAAAATTACAGCCTTTAGACCCTGGGTTCTTGATTATTTTGTTACGAGAGCCAGAAATATTCTTGAAATTATGTCGCGGGCCACAGAGTATGATATATACATACAAAGACGCATGAGACTCACGACTCTTGCCCGAATACATTGTGTATTAGCTTTCTGTTTTTTTGTTTTTTTTAATTATTATTATTATTCAGCGAGCGAGCGAAGCTTGCGAGCAAAAAAAATGACACTTTAGAATTGTGAAAATGTAATTTCAAATGTGCTGATTTCGATAAGATATAAAAATTACAAAGAGACCATTTCACTGCCCAAAAATGAGATGGTGGGTGCCTGAATGCAGGATTTTTTTTATATTCTAGGGGGAGAGGGCTCCAGGCCCCATCCCCCGCCACAGACGTTAATGCATACATACCCTAATGGCTCATCTAAGGACGGTTAAACGATTTTAGGATACACCCTCCTTATTTATTTTTTTTTTTGTTTGATTAAAAAAAAAAAACCCAAACTATAATATGTGGTAGGGCAGGGAACAGATAAATATGATACGCTATTTGCGAGCGAGCAAAAAATTTGATACTTTTATTCTTACTAATAGTTAGGATCATATATTATGTATCAACATAGTTCTTAAAACAAGATTTTTTTTCTTTAGATATTTTTGGCGGGCCGCATGAAATCGTTTCGCGGGCCACAAGTGGCCCGTGGGCCGCACTTTAAGAACAGGGGCTTTAGACAGTTTTAAAAAGCACTTGCAGGAAAGAGAATATTTTGAGGGTTGAGTAGAAATAAAAGAAATAGCAATAAGATTACAGATGTTTCTCCCATTGACTTCATTTTCATATTTTGGATGTGAAACACCTTGTAAACTTTCACTGGCAAAAGTAGCTTACAAGTTACTTTTCCAATATTTGCTTAAAAGAAATTCAATCTTCTTCATGTTCAGCGAGAGTATTTTTGCTCTTCCATTACATTTGGTAACTTTGTTTCCGTAAATCCATCTTACCTTGCGGTTCCTCTCGAGATGTTTGCGTACTGCGACAGCCTTCTTGATGAGAGAGTAGAGGTCCTCTGGGAGGGATGGGGCCAAACCCTTGGCCTTCAGAATCCTGAGGATCTTGTTACCGGTGACGAAGCGTACCTGAGCTACTCCGTAGGAATCACGAAGCATCACACCTATACAAAGGGAGTGACAGGGTTTTTAATTCTTAAAAAGTCCACTCACACACAAGGAAAATGGGTTATTAGTATTGTGTTTTTTAATCTTTTTTTAAGCACATGTTTGCAGCTGCAAGGACATATGAAAATGATTTTCCATCTTCCACTGGCCTTGGCTGTACCTCAGAGCGCATAACTGAGCTTCATTGTAACACAGAGCACAGAGTGCACTGCAAATAATCTTGGTTAAAATAATAATGATACTCAGTTCTTGTACAGTGCGTAATACATTTTTATAAATGTCTCTATGCGCTTCGAAAGAGCTTTGGATTATTATCCCGGCTCAGCCTAGCTGCCCTAAATGAAATCGCTGAAGCTTCAAGGAATAAATTCCTACCGGTACCCATTTACTTCATCTGGGTCGAGAGGGGCAAATGTAGATTAAAGGGATTCGGTAACTTTGTGGAGGCTTGATTTAATAGATTGTTGAATTTTGATATCTGTCTTGTATAATGATGTTCAGAAGGATAAATAAATAGCCAGGCATAGAAAGGTTTTCAAATATATAATGCTATTATTACGATATCTATGACTGAATACTCCCATTTACGAAAGCGTATGGCCATACGCTTTAGTCTAACACCGAGTCTATGGGGGATAATGAATCTGGCATTTCCGGTCTGTTTACTTTTGTGAAGCACATGATTTTGAAGTGCTTTTTTTTTTCCTGGGCTTCATTTTTACACCATATTACATGTATACATTGATAGCATGTACAGGCCAGGCAGCTCAGATTTTATCAAGCCTCTACAAAGTTATCAAATCACTTTAATGTCTTGCCAAAGGATGTTAGTGCTGGGCTGGGATTCGAACCCTGTACCTTGTGATCTTCAGTCCTGTGACTTATCCACTAGACCTTAACACCTCTACATACAGTGGAACCTCGTTAAAAGAACACTGTTATAACAAACTCTCATTTTAACAAGGTAATTTTGCTGGTCCCACTTCTGTGTATCCTATTGTTTTTCAGCCCTGATATAACAAGGTTTCAATATAAAGAGGTAATTTTCTTGGTCCCAAGGAGTTTGTTATACCAAGGTTCCACGGTATATTATAATATCCAAGATTATTTTTTTTTGTTATAACCAAGATTATTTTGGGGGTTATAATAACCAAGATTATTTTTGTTAATAAATCAACTAAAAAAGCAACATTATCATGACTTCAATCATTATTTTATTTTGTTTCATTATTTCATAATCTATGCATAATGTACAATTGTAATATTGGTGCTGTTGTCCCAGCTTTTGGGCAAAAGACAATGCTTTTCCTAATAGCTGCTTGGACAACAGCACCGTAGCAACTAGAGAGAAATTTAGTACAAGGTGCGTTAGAAACGTGTCTTATTACAGTATTATTATAATTATTATTATATGCCACTGTACATACCGATCTGTGATGGGGTGAGACCTTTCTTGGCCATCTTTTGGATGTGTTCCTTCACATCATCTGAGGACAGCTTCAGCCACTGTAATCAAAATAAAAATAAACATTCTTTACATCCTTCATATTACAAACATACATAATCAAAATATTGAGAGACCAGTTTCCAATCATAGCAACCCCCCTTTTTTTTTCCTTCTATGCCTAAATGATACAAACACTGCTCCTTGAAGTAACTTCATAATTCATGAAAGAATCGAGAAGCAATGTTCCTTCTCTTACTTCCTCCAAAAAAGGGTTATTCGAGGAGTTCAAACTGATCACAGAAGAGGAAGACTCATATTATACCCCAGTGAGAATTGTTTGAGGTACCCAATATTTTTTTAAAAATTTCTTTTTCTTACTACAGATGTCAAATTAAAAACTGAAGGTAAACATCCCTAATTTTGACATATCATGTTCCATTTGAGGTAGGTGCTGTCTTCCACTTATCAAAGTGCCGTAGAAAAAACTTGAGGACAAAAAGATGTTCATTTACTTTTCCTATTAAAAAAACTAGTTCACAGGAAAGCATCTACTTCATACAACAATCCATCTTTATACATTTCATGTTTTCTTTCAACTAAAGAGAAGGTTGAGTTCTGGCAATGGTGAAAAGTAATTTGTGAGCTTTCTCGTTCTTTTTATGTCACTTCGGAAGAACATCATAGTAGAAATGTCCCCTGAAAAGGATTGTTCTTCAAATGCCCTCATATTCGAAAAATGACGAGTAATAGTTGAAGCGTTCAGGCCAAACATTCATGCCACGCGTGTGTACAGACCCATATACCCATTTCTGTGTGCAATGCATGTGCTTTTCAGCAAGATTGGGTCAAATTTTTAAAATCATTTTTATGATTCCAAAACCTCACAGACATTAAACACAAATTCTTATATATATATATATAGACATAATCAACTGGATGTATGACATTTTCTCCTGCGACAATTGCTGTCTAACTTTGCCATGCTAATCCGAAACCTAAACCTAACCCTAACCCTGACTCTAATCCTAATCTTCACATTGTCCTGAACAAAAAACAAATCATGACCTTGACCTTAACCTGTGACCTTTCGAGATATGGACTGTGGAGCAAATGTCGGTGCCCCGATCAACCTTTCCCAACTGTTTTGAGGCAGTATCTTTCACAATGTAATCGCATGAGCAGAACCCAACTTTATCATTAAGACCTTGTACAATATGAACAAATGTAAAACTACTGATAATACTAAAAATAGTGTAAGAGTAGACATCATGGCTATCCTACTTCCTCAACTATTGCCTATTTAATACTACAAGTTAGTTTTCAAAGTCATACTTACTGTTGGCACACTTCTTCTGTAAGGAAGTGCCGACGCAGAAATACCCTTTCTGTTGGTTGAAAATTATAGAGAAATAAGAAATGAAAGGCAAGATAAAAAATAAAGAAAATGTGAGACCCCCACTAAAAAATTTCTATTGCCAAATTAAACATTTTCATAGGATACTGGCAAATCTCTACATACATGTAATGACTACATTTTTCCCTCTATTTTTTTTGGTTGTTGTTTGCTTGCTTTTGCAAAAACAAATGTGGACATCTGCTGGCAACCTTTAAACCCAACATGTTTTTCTCCTTGTCAGCAAATTGAAAATGGGATTTTTTTTTTCTTTCTTTATGCTTGTCCACATATTTTCAAGTCCTTATTCAGCAATTTTGGTGTGATATCCCAATCCCCCCCCCCCCCCCAATAAAAAAATCAGAATGATCTAGTGATGCCCCTGGATTCAACACTCACCTGCTCAAAGCTTTTGTTGCAATAATTTTAAGAAATCACACGTCTCTTCTCATCTGGCATACATTATAGAGCGAGATATAGAAAAGTATTTTCTTGTTTCTACATGTAGTCTAGATCTACATCCTAAAACTTGGATTGGAATTGTGCTACATCAGTAGATCTATACATTTATGTACACTCTAGGTTCATATTCATACATCCTAGTGTCCAAGAGTTGCAGTTAGGCCTCTGCCATGTCTCTCAAGTCTTATGACAGCAAGTATTACTTATCATATCATTCATTCATTCGTAATTTCAACAGCACCACACCAGGGCCAGGCATGCACCGCACAGCGCACTGCACAAGTGCACGGGTCCTACAAAAAGCCGCGAACAGCAGCCAAGAGGATGCCAAGACAGGGTAATTGATTTAGTCTGGTATAGATCTAGTACTATTAAAGACTAAGTAAGCCGCCAACAACCACAACCATATCGTCTTATCATCCATTTTTTTAGGCCGTAAAATAACTTTAAATTATATTTTCATTGATTTCGTACCAAAAATCAAATATTTAGAACAGCCTTAGCAATATTTGAGGAGCCTTTTGGTTGTCTCTTGGCTACTCCATGATTTGTTTTCGGGTTGTTTTCAACTCTGCTCTTTGCTGAGCACTGTAGGACCGCACTGCACTGCACTGCACTGCCAGACACTGCCACAGCGCCCGAGTGCAAATTAATGCCGTGACTCTGCTACACACACTACGATACAATCCGATACATGCACACAGCACAGTCGCATGCATGTGCGGGAAAAGAATGTCCCCGCTCATATATCATGAATTTTTCCCATCCCCTAGGACCATTCGTTCAATTCTGAGTATACAATCGAACAGAACACCATACATTGTGTAGTGAGTATTAGTTTACAATAATATTTATTTCTGAAAAACCTTCTCATTTTGTGACAATTATTTCACTAACCCGGGAGCGTGCATACGACCCATGATGGCGATTTGACGAAAAGGCCGATTTTCATGCATGCTGGCATCATTTTACCGTAGATGGCGTTCTTGCAAAATCTCTCGAAATCTTTAATGCATTAATTCCTGTGAAAAATCATTAGTTTGGTCACGAAACGACCGATTTAATAATGAAAATAATAGTATCAACCATTTGAGTAAATAAATAAATGAATTAATCAATTAAATGAATAATAAATGTTGCTCGATCTTGCCCCGATTCTGATAAGGAAAAAGAAACGTAATAATGAATTGCCTTTCTTTTCTTTTTTTGAAACTAACCCCCCCCCCCCTCAAAAAAAAAAAAAAAAAAAAAAAAAAGAAGAAGAAAAAAAAACTTATCAGTTAGACTTAGAGATAAGTCCTTTTGTTTGTAGGCTTATATCTACTTTTTTTTTGGGGGGGGGGATAAGAATAAGATTACACTGTGCCTTTTCTTTTGCCAGTTTCTTGCTATCTTTTTTTCTAAATATTGTTTTAAAGGGCAATCCAACCTTGGTAATAAGATGATTTGTGTGAAAGCAGAAAAATAAGAAAAACAGGATGGTGAAAGTTTGAAAGAAATCGGACAAGGACTAAGAAAGTTATGGATGTTTGAAAAATGAGATCACTACATCTATGCGAATCTCAAATTGGCAGTTGGGGTGAGTCGATTGTGACACTTTTGTGGACAACTCTCCCATTTGTCGTACACAAAGATATCATTAATTTGCGGTTTTCTTCGAGGCGCTTTTACCCTCGGGGCAGTACTCAAAATATATTGGAAATAGCATATTGTTGTAGGTCCTCATGAAAGAAAAAGATCCTACTGAGTGATACATTTTGAAAAAAGTGACATTTTAGTCTTTTTGTGTGTTGGAGCGAATGGGGAAGTTGTCCACAGCTACATCACAGTGACATTACCTATTCGGCCAATTTGAAATTCCCATATGTATAGTGATTACAACTTTCAAAAATTCATAACTTTCTTATTGCTTGTCCGATTTCGTTCAAACTTTCACCAATCTGCTTCTCTGATTTTTCCTCTTTCTTTCAAAGCAACTTACTATTAAGGTTGGATTTCCCTTTAATACTATGCCAGTCCTTTCTTCGAGTAAATCCCCCTCCCCCCCCCCCCCCCCCCCCCCTCCCCATTTCTCTTATTAAACATAATAGGATAGCACTATTGCCAACTCGCCAATTTGAAATGGTAGGCCTACTTGGTCAGTGATCGGGATAATTTCAAAAATGAGATTTGATTTACGTACATATTTATGTATCCAACTCCCGGCTACCCCACCACCACCCCCCCCCCCCCTCCCCCCAACCCACACACACACACACACATGCAAACGCATGCAAACACCAAGGAATTATCAGGCTAAAGTCTTATTACTCCATGCACACACACGCACACACACACACACACACACACAAAATAGTCCACACTATAGTACACCACTGGAAATAAAAGATAAAAAGCAACTAAGTTTCATTTCTGGTTTATTAACAATATCTTGTACCTTTTAAATATCATTCACTTGTTTCATTTTTTTATCATTTTAACTTACACAAGTTTCAAAAGTCATCATAATATTTCAAAACTTAACTTTCATACTGCATGTACACTCACGCGAATCAATACACACATACTCATAACAGAAAAATAATATTGCAAGTAATAAATTCAGGTAAAATATACATAAAATCTACATCTACAACAGTCTAAATGGAGAACATACATCTTATCCAGTAGCGATTATTGCTTTAGTCCAACATTAAATCCCCAAACTATTGTTACAGATTTATTTCATTAAATAGATGGCTTTGCAGATTTTATTTAACGGTAACTTACTAAAAAAAAAACATTGAAATAGCATAATTTCCCAAATAAACCTTTCTTATGACCCTGCCCCCAAAGTAGGTACTCGTTTTATATTATCACAAAATTAATACCATCTTCTAAGCTTGGTTACTGCAAAACCAGAAATGTTTGGGTGCTTGAAACTTTCGCAAATTTCACAAGTGGTCGAGATTCGCGAAAGTATCATGCTACGAAATAATCAAATCACAATTGAAACAACATAAAATAATTACAATTCGTGAAAGTTGTATGTCGCGAAAGTTTCTGGTTTTTCAGTACATGTCACTGGAAAAGCACTACATATATTTAAAAACAGAGAGAGGGAGATCAAAATTATCTGTAGAAAAACAAATTAGTAGTGATAAATTTCAAATATCATTAATTTCATCACTTTTGTGCTTTTTACAGGGCTTGTGCATCAAATTCCTGCGACATATTTCAGGAAAATTGGAAGGATACTAAACTTAATGAATAAAATGTGGCAAAGTGTTGCAGACCAATGCTGTCACATCATTCATTTCTTTGATTTGCAATGTCTGTCACAAAAGTAAAAATTAACATTATTAGATTTTCATCCATTATAAAAGTCATAGCCTTAGACAGACCATCTTGATATAAAGGAAATTCCTTGAGTTCAGACTAATATTAAAACAAAGGTCTGCTGTGCGAAGATATTTGTTAATTACCAAGGAAGCCTAAACACATTTAATAGTTAGATAAAAAGTAACAATACCTCCATCTATATTTTTTCGTAGGTTCCACATTTTCAAGCTTTACGATGATCAAATACGTAGACATTTTGGTATAAAATACTAGTAAAGAAAATGATAAATCAATATACATGTACATGTATTTGAGTCATCTTGCTCCGACTTACTGTAAAACCAGAACCGTTTGCGACATGAAACTTTCACGAATTGTAAATGACAGCCAAAAAAGTTAGCCAGTGTTATGTCAATTATAGTTCAATGATTTTGCAGCATGAAACTTCCGCGAATCTGAACCAATCGCGAATCTGAACCAATCGCGAAATTTGCGGACATGAAATGCACACGAAAGTTTCCCGGTTTTACAGTAGTTGGATTTGTGTATTGATCCAAAGTATATAATATTCCCTATAAAATATATAGCAAGTGACCACTTACATTTTAAATTAGAATGTCAAATAGGTCAAGTCTAGCTTCCTTCCTTCTTTCTGCACACAATGCAAATGAACAGAGCAATATTTCCCTCTATGGACACTTCTTTTCAGTGTGATGATATATTCAATTCAGAGTTATTAAATTTATTATGATTTAAATAGTTAAGTGAAGGTAAATAGTAGTGAATACCAGATGTTGCCCTAATATCAGGGAGACATATTTGCCTAAGAGGTGAAGTGAAGCATTATCATTGGCTCTATTAAAATCCAAACAGCTTTAATACGTTAGCAACAACTGAAGTCTTCCCTTTCATTAGATCAGTCAGTACCTTATTTTATATATCTTTCCATTGTTCATAATATGTAAGATGTATGTACCTAATGAAAAACTTATACATGTATAGGATATTTCTTGAAGATCAAGCCATTGTAGAGGCTCAATATATGGACTTCATGCAAGGGGAGAAAGCAACATATCTAGAATAGGAATTTGTAGCCAACGTGTCATTGGAATTGAATGACCTTTGACCTTCATCTATAAATGGGATCCCAAATTTCAACAGATTACTTCAGCTACATGTTTAATCACATGTATGCGACTCTATAAGCTTCAGTGTATGTGTCATACTTAGTTCTGGTAATGCCAGGGCCCTGTTTCATAAAACTTGTCATCAATGACAAGTTGCAATAACTGTTATAAGCTACTGAAATCCTTGCATCTGATTGGCTGAGAGCAAATTTGTTGGTAAAAATCACCGACAAGACACTTGATGAAACGCTCCCCAGAAGTACCCAACAAAAAACTGTATCAAGCAATACATATCCAACATTTGACTGACAATGTTATAGAAAATGGGCCAATGCTAATCAAATATAAAAATAAACAAGGACATTTGTGAGTTTTAGGATGTATTTATGATGACCAGTAACATCCTGATTAAAATCTACACCCATCGTTTGCCTCTAATCATCTCTTTCTTTACAATACACAAGTATCTAGCCTAGATCATGAATTCTATAATGATTTCATAAGCATCTGTATTTAGGTCAGCTCTAAAAATAACTAATTTACATAGAAGTACCCACTTTTGAAACCAATAAATATCCGCATATTTCAAATTTGCGATGCCCAGAATTCATTCTCACGCCAAGCAACACGCATCAGCTCTCTTCCTTCTTTTTCTCCCATTTACACACATCACTCTCTCTCTCTCTCTTCACTTCACTTTTGATAATAAAAAAAAGAAATATCTATTAAAGGGAATTATCAGTTCAACACATAATGATGAATTGGCTTTCGTATTCTTGAAGGTGTGTGAAAATGGGAGACAAACAGGAGGAACAGAATAAACAAATGCAAAGAGAAAACAGAAGACAAAGAAAGAAAAAGCAGAGAACAAAGATAAAAGGTAAGAAAAGACAAAACAGATAACAAGATATCATTTTTTTTAAAGAATTTTTAAAAAAGGAATTGACAAATAAGAACAGTTGAGGAGTTACCAAGAAAAGAAAACAAAATATTCTAGTCATCAAGAAGTTTGTTCTATAATAATTCATTTATGTTCCATTAAATCTATCAACGATTCATCTATCTTTGTCTTTCTAATTCAATTTATAGAGTTGTAGTACTACTTGAAAAACATTACTACTATGTGGGTATCATGCAATCATCATAATAGAAAAGATTTCAATTATTCATCAAGTAGGTAAAAAGATGATTCCCTTTACATCTATAGGTATTCTCTGATTAAAAAAAAACAAAACAAAACAATGAAAAAAGATAAAACTCTGTGTATGCTATAAGTCCTCATCTGTCATTGTATCCTCTGTCCTGAGATTATGAAAGGTGTACTCTGATTGGCTAATTGCTTGGTTGGGAGCCTGGAGGGTAGAGAAGGAAGCAGTTGATTGGTTGGTTGGGAAGGCAGGCTGCACAGTGTTCTCTGGGGTATGGTGGTGCGGGAGTTGGTAGTCGTGGAAGACCGCCCTCAAGCTGGGGTCAGGCTCTGACATGGTGTGCGTTGGGTTCTGTACTGACGAATCGTGCTGTGTGGAAACACAATAATTGCTATACATTGTATCACAATGATTTTGGCCTTTCTTTCTTCATGAAATGAGGTTGTACGTCACATGCTCCTTTAACAATCGTTCTACGGTCAATTTACAACACTAGGTGAATTCCATACTTTAACCCTCTACAAGCATTAAGTGAATTGGTAACTTTGTAGAGGCTTGATAAAATCTGAGCTGCGTGGCCCTACATGCTATCAGTGTATGTAATATGGTGATAAATACACAAAATTAACGATTCCCTTTATACCTAACCCAAACCCTAACCCTATCGTAAAACCCAACAGCATCCAAAGCCCTAACCAGGCATCTTTGACGAATATATCCCAAAGCAAATGTTGGGTCACAACTAATTAACAATAACAATGTACATTATCACCTCTCATTTTATCATCACTCTAATTGGAAACTGCAACAGGAAAGAATTACATCTTGCTATTCATTGACAAGGAAATAACTGAAAGGAGTTTATCAAAACTGTACACAGGCTTTAACCTTACATAGGCAATAGTATATCAATGTATTATTATTTCTTGCCCAAGCTACATGTATCATGACTTTACAGCTTCCACTCTTACACATCTTTTGATACCAAATTTATTTACCGGTAGACTGCCAAATCACCTTACCCCGCCCTGCTGATCATCAAAATAATTCTGTATTTTTTTAAGGGCAAAGGGGTACTAACTTGAAATAGGGGAGGTCTGACCGGTGATGATAAATGTGAGTTGTGCTCTGCTTTACTGGGTGATTGAAAGGATGGTGGCTCAGGTGTTGACTCCCTCAATGTATCATCTACAAAATAAAGAAAAATGAAATAAAAATAAAAATGAACAATTTTGGTAATGATAATGATGATGATAATGATGATATGATGATAATGATCAGAGAGAGGATGATGATATAATGAAGATTATGATGGTGATAATGATGATGATGAAGATTATGATGGTGATAATGATGATAAAGATGATGATGATGATAATGATGATGATAAAGATGATGATGAAGATGATGATAATGATGATGGTGATGATGATAATACAATGATGATCATCATCATAATGATAATAAATGACAACTTGTGTTCTGAAAGGGTGGATGCTCATGAGAGGACTACCTCAACTTATCATCTGCATCACAGAATGAATCTATCATACCGATAATAAAAATAATAACAGTTACATGTACTGTACATGTACACTGCGAGTTATACAAATATTTGTTTTTGATGTAAAAAGTCAATACAGTATTATCCAAGCCCTAGCCAAGCTACCCTGATATGGCCCTCAAGCACTCATGGAAATTATTTGTACCAGGTACCCATTTACTTCACCTGAGTAGAGTCCCAAATGTAGATTAAGGCCTTGCCAAAGGACATTAGAGCCGTTGCAGGCATACCAACCCTGTATGATCTGTTGTCCAGAGACCACAGTCATATCTACTAGACCATGACAGATTTACTTAATAATATCAATGATGATGAATACTATTCATCACAGCTCTTTTACCATATAGAACAGACATTAATTTATCCCCTTACAGGGCAGGTCACATATCGATTTACCGATTTATGCTAATGAGCTTTTATCGCAAGTTCACAAACACAATACCTTTTCAACACAGAGGAATTTTATTGTTATTGCTTTCAGTGATACATGTAAGTCAGCCCTGAAATATAATAATCCATCTTATATTAGGTTTGTTTCGAGCACATAGATACAATTGAGAAAAAATATGCTGTTGTGTAACAAAACCAAGTCACAGAAAAACAAGTTATCAGGGAAATAAAAACAGGTTTACAAAACTTGTAACAAACACGTGACAAACCTAGTTTTGTGGGTGAGCCGAATGGGTTAGGCAGGATTCTGTCTGTTGAGGGAGCACTATCAGTTTCCATGGCACCGGTACCTAGCTGAGATAGTTGTTGTGTAAGACCTAACATACCTCCTTCTTTCACTTCTACTATAACCCAGATAGTGTCTGCAAAAGAAACATCAATAAAGACAAAACTTCAAAGGGAAGCTTAAGTTCTTGGAAAGGTAAAATACAATTTGTGAGCTTTCTCATTCTTTTTATGTTAGTTTGGACGATTATCATAGTAGATATGTCCCCTGAAAAGGACTGCTCTTCAAATGCTCTAACATTCAAAATATGACAAGAAACAGATGAAATGTTTGGGCCGAACATTTGTGTAGTCCCATATACACATTTCTGTGTGCAGTGCATGTGACTCTCAGCAGGATTGAGTCAATTTCTTATCATGTTGGTGATTCAAAAACCTTACAGCATACACCAATTCTTATGTACTATATAATCAACCTTTTCCAACTGCTTTGAGACAGTTTCTTTCACAATTCAATCTCATGCCAGTATTCAACTTTATCTTTAAAGAAGAGAAAAACAATTCAAGCACTTTACATCTAGAAAGCCTCAAAAAGTAAGAAAAAGCTCAGGAGAAATAATGCTAATGAAATCTCACTTTATGCTGCCATCCATAAACAGACAGCTACATGTACATGTATGCTTACATATATCAGGAAATGCATACATGTACATCTATTGAGCAAATTATGTATCAAGAGCAATATCATTTGAGCACAGTAGTTCATAACTAACAAGACAAAACAGTAACATTTACTTGAAGAAAAAAAATGAAAATGATCATTTCAATTTATTTCCCTGTATTTTGAACTCAGACACTGATATGCAGGATTCCTTCATTACTAGGTACATGGATAACTATTTCTTGCTATCATGGATGTGTAAAGAGCACTTCTCATCAACAGATTGAAAGCAAATTTTAATTACTATGATGTACATGTAATGCCATAAATGACCTTCCAAATTTGGTCATGTTTTCTTGCTCTGCAGAAAGCCAAGGAAAACGCTGGTGAGAAAGAGAATTCATATATTAGTAAGTACTGCAAAATAATCTCACCTCCAAAGAAGACCCCTGATGATGTACACATCCTCCACTGACCCTGATACAGACCACAGTGTGAAGGGCTCTGCATTTTGACACTGATGTCCATGTCTGTTTCACCACTCAGCTGCTCTGTGTAGACTCTGTCCAGTGGACCTAACTGGTGACCGTTTATAAAACGTAAACAGGACCCAGGTGGCCACTGGTCTGCAACTGTGAGTGTGAACAAGGCATTAAAATGATTAACTGTGTGAAAGACTACGTATTTTTTACACTGATGTCCATGCCTGTTTGACCATTCAGCTGCTCAGTGTATACCCTGTCTAGCGGTCCTAGCTGACGGCCGTGAATGAAACGTATAAAGGACCCCGGTGGCCACTGGTCTGCAGCAGTGAGTATGAGGGTGAACAAGGCATTAAAATAGATTGATTAACTGTGGAAAAGGCTATGTATTTTTTACACTGATGTCCATGTCTTATGATCACTCAGCTGCTCAGTGTAGACCCTATCTAGTGGTCCTACATGTAGCTGACGGCCATGAATGAAACGTAAACAGGACCCCGGTGGCCACTGGTCTGCAGCTGTGAGTGTGAACAATGCATTAAAATACAGTGACTGTGTGAAGGACTCTGCCTTTTTAGGCCAGGAGCCTGTCCCGAAATAGTCACCCCATTTTACCCATAAGATTTGACACTGTAAAGTTACTTAAAACATCTAAGTCATTGACAAAAAAGGTTGTCAGCCTGACCGTAGCCGCCGGGTTTAGCCCCCAGAGCCCCTGAAAGAGACCCCAAAGTCGGGTCGATTTCACCCCATCTCCCCCATGCACCAAACTTTGTCAGTAGGAAGCAGTATGACTGGACATTACAAAACACTGACAAAAATTTCCGTCGGGATGGGGTGTTAGATGGCCCCTAAAAATTGGGGTTAATTTTTCCCTTTAAACCCCAGTGACCAAATTTTGTCAGAAGGAAGAGCTATGGATGTACAATCCAAAAATACAAAAACTGAAAAAATTGTCTGTCGGGAAGGGGGTGTCAGACCCCCTGAAATGAAAACCCCAAAGTGCCCTTTGACAATGCTTTGCCCCCCAAAATGCTCTGTATGTAAAGAAAAACCATTTTCTTACATTCTGACTATGATAATTCAAAAGTGTTTTATTCTATTCACTTTAAATTTTCATACCATAATTTTCAGTATAATAATCTTCTTCAGTTGAAATTTGGTGTTAATTGGTCTTTTGATTAATAAGTTATTAAATTGTGAAAATTGTATTGCTTTCTCAAAAGCAGCCAAAAAATATTGTCAGGATTACATGTGAACACTCCCATTGACCATCTGACAATGCATAATGGAGGATCTTGCTTGGTATCTGTGCAATTAACACATGAATAGTACATTTCAGCCTGGCAGTCACATACCACAGATACCTGAAAAGCTCTTCTATTATGTCTTGTCAAACAGGTGAAGATGGACAATGGGTGTGTTAACATAATCCTGACAATATTTTTTGACTACTTTTGAGAAAGCAATACAATTTTCACAATTTAATAACTAAATCAAAAGACTAATTAACACCAAATTGCACCTCAAGAAGATTATTATACTCAAAATTATGGTATGAAAATTTAAAGTGAATTGAATATAACACTTCTGAATTATCATAGTCAGAAGATAAGAAAATGTTTTTTTCTTTACATACAAAGCATTTTGGGGGCAAAGCGTTGTCAAAGGGCACTTTGGGGTTTTCATTTCAGGGGGTCTGACACCCCCTTCCCGATGGATAATTTTGTTAGTTTTTTATATTTTTGGAATGTACATCCATCGCTCTTCCTTCTGACCAAATTTGGTCTCTGGGCTTCAAGGGAAAAACTTTACCCAAATTTTCAGGGGCCGTCTGACACCCCATCCCGATGGAAATTTTTGTCAGTTTTGTGTGTTTTTTAATGTCCAGTCATATTACTTCCTACTGACAAAGTTTGGTGCATGGGTGAGATGGGGTGAAATCGACCCAACTTTGGGGTCTCTTTTGGGGGCTCTGGGGGCTTAACCAGGAGGTTACAGTCAGACTGACAACCTTTTTCTCAATGATTTAGATGGTCTAAGTAACTTTATGGGGGTCAAATCTTATGAGTAAAATTGGGTGACTACTTCGGGACAGGCTCCCAGATTATCCATGTCTTTTTGACCACTCAGCTGTACAAAGTTCTTCCAAAGATAATTTTGCCCTTGTCAATGTGTTTAGAATTTTGAATATAAAATCTTTAGTACCTCTACTTATTATCATATATTAAGTTAGTTCATATTCAAATTTTACAAAGACATGAGCAGATTGTGAATCTTTTCCATTAAAAATGTATGAAAACTTTTTTGGATCTCAAGACACCGAAATTGCATTCATGAAATCATCAGACACAAAGTTATGATGATATATTTGAGAATACAAGCCTTTTCCGACTTTGCTGCCACAGGTTTTTAATTTTTAAACAGTATCTAACAAAAAATGAAACCCCAAAACAAAGGTTTAGCATGAAAAAATTTTGTGCTTCATGACTGTAATTATTTGATTTACATATCTAGAGGTAATTATGATTTCAAATATTCATCTGTATCACTGTACAATCCCTTGTTTTGAAAATGACATTAAAGGAGAATTAACCCCAGAATATAAATGTACTTATGTTCAGAGGTGTAATATATTCTTAATCATTGGCCTGTATCATTTTAGAAATAAAATATCAGAAAAGGGTTTAAATCTAGACATTCTAGCACACGGTATCATCTGCTAACACTTTACATGGGGCTGCCATTTTCTTGATGATATGGAGTTGTACATGAACCACTGGAAACTGTTCCGGTCAGGAAGATAATTTAAATCCTAGAGCTAAATTGCTTTTCTTCATTACAAAAAATCCCCATATACACTGTACGATGGAAAATACATAACAGGTGTATACATATTCTGAAATTTGAAATTTATAGATTTCTTTTTAAATTCTCTGGATTTGCTAAATAGAAATCGATTTCTTGGGCTTGCCTGGCAGAGCAGAACATAATTTATACAACGCACAATCTGACTATTGAAGTCCATTATCTCAAAGCAGGTGAATGCATAGTTTGTCACTATTGACGCTGGGGAAAGTTATCGTCCATAAATTTGAATTAATTTGCTCCGTCGCGTACGTCATACATGTAGTATAAAGAAAATAGATTTCTATTTAGTAAAATAGTAATTTTCAAAGAAATATAAAACACATTTTCGTTTGTATAATATATGTATATATCTTTTGAATATTTTAAATCTCAAATGGGATTTTGTATCAGGAAGAAGACAATTTTGCGTTTGGATTAAAAATATCTTTATGTACACATCAAGAAAATGGCAGCCCCCAGGTATCGCTAGCAGACGATAAATTTTGCTGAGAAAATCTTGATTTATACCCATCTCGTATATTTTAATGCAAAACTACGTAGGACAACAAGAAGGAATGGATTACATCTTTGAATAAAACCACATTTATATTTTGAGGTTAATTCCCCTTTAAAAATATTTGTCAGATATTTGGTTAAAACTGCAGAAACAGGATCACATGCGAATATACAACCCGTAAGGAAATGTAACCTTTACAGATACTGTATATTTTAAAATATCAACTGAAAGCACTATAAGCTACATGTAACTTATTCTCTTTTATGTCAAACAAAGAATTAGAGTCTATAAGTAGTATAACACACAGCTCTTGCATTGTAAATGTGGTTTGAACTTTGACCTCAATAACTTTTTGTTTTTGGCTGGGTTGCTGTTTTTGTTTGTTTTTCTTTCTCTCTTTTCTTTCTTGGATGCAACAATATTGGTTACCTGCGCTGCAAAGCAATGTATACCAATGACAAGAAAAGAACCTTACCAGGATTTCTAACCCTCCATGTCTTGGTAAACTCTGTACACGGTGGGACCGATTCCCCTTCTCCTATCGTTACGTCTTTGACAAATGTCATGTTAGGTAGTCTCTGTACAGGCAGGTTAGCTTCAATGTCGTAATATGATCCTATAGCGGCTTGTAGGTTCCTGTTGAAATTGAAAATAAATAACAGTTGTAAGACATAAGAAATAAGAAGGGATCTGCTAGAGGACATTGTTAAAATAATCTAAAAGACTGACAAACATTGGTAGAATAAATTAAACTTCAATGACTTCTCTGCATGCACACAAAGTATCACTAGAAATACATGTATCACTCATCAGTCAAAACATTGCTAGACGTCTAAGAGGAGCTTCCCCAGATCCAGGGCCAAGGGTAGCACTAGAGCGTAGAGAATTCACAGACATGTGAAGTGTAAATATGTAAGTTGGACGTTAGAATCTACTAGATCTCCAGATCTAGAGTTTATAAACAAGACCGACAATCATTTCCAAGGCATACCATTATTTATGCAATTGTACATGTATGTACCTGCCATTCAGTACAGGCGCATGGTTGATATTGGAGACTGGTGCCTACATGTATTTGGGACAAAAGAAACAGCACCAACAAGACAGTTTCACTCAGCCAAAATTTTACCTCACTGAGGTCAGAAGCCCTTTTGTTTTGTGTGTAGCTCATAACATAAGAAAACAAAAGTAGACTGAATTTTTAAAGTAGACAGTTAAAAGACAATGAAAGGGGTGATTTTCATGAGGAATCTCCTTATGCAATTGTACATGTACCTGCCATTCAGTACAGTATCATTTTTTCATTTTGAGCCAAGGTAATCCCTTTGCAGCTAATGTTAACAAAGAAAATGGGTGTCCTAAATGGGAGAAGGTCGACTGCCTCCCAAACAGGCTACCGAAAATGTTGACAAAAGTCTCTGACAAGAGAGACAGTCTCCCAAATAGCAAACTGCCCCCGATATTGGCCATGCGCATCTACATTGTGTACATGTACTGCCATTTGTCATCAGACAATCAGACATTAACTGTGCGATAATATTTCTATATTTTCTGCATTTATGGTCAGGGGTCCTAAAGCTGCGCACCCCCAAAATATGCGCAATATGATGCGTTCAATGCGCCAAACTTTTGGGGTAACTGAGCTGAGCAACAAGATTATCATTTACTTTTGCCGAAAACTTAAAAAGAATGAGTAATTTTCCTTTATTTTTGTGATATTATTATTATTTGGAAATCGGGGTAAAATTCACATTATTATAAGTCAGCTTCAAAATCAAGATTTGCATTCTTTTACATTTATTACGTGTGTGCAGCTTTAGGACCCTTTTATTTTGTCGACCAGATTGATATTTCTCTGTCGTAATTTTTTCAGGGATTTAATTGAAATGAAGAACCAAGATACATATAAAAGGAATTTGCATACATGTATCATTGAAAAAGGGACTTTTTAGCCGCTGGAAACAAAGTGCGTAGCTTTAGGTTCCCCCATCATAAAAGGGTCTAACTTTGTTACTAACACAAAGAGTTAGACTTAACAGTTAGACCTAAGGCTAATATATTAACCTCGCATACATGTACATGTAAGTGTGAGCATGGTGAGTGGACCCACTCATAGGCCCTTGCCTATTTTGGGACTGTGTCCAACATTCACTGTTGCAGCAGTCACAAACAGACAACAAAATTGCTCTAAGGAAGATTTAATTTTCTTAAATTTGCTAGATTACCTGATTCAGGGACTCTTCATCTCTTACTGTGCCACAAATTTGGGGATTCAGAATTGAAAATGAAATTTTAAATAATTATTTTCCTCTCATGTATGAATTGTCTAGACTGGAAAGAGGCCTGCTGATACACACAAAAGCTATTGAAGCCTATTCACCAATAAAAGCTAGTCTGGAGTACAAGGTTATCCTCAGATAAGCTTGTACATGTATAAGTGGAGTGGACCTAGCGTTACAATGAGATTCTTCATATATCTTCTTCTCAACCTAGTTCAACACAGATTTACAGACATGAAATGACAACAAAACTCAAACTTCAAAGAGTCAAAACAGATTGGAATAAATAAAATTAAAAATCAAAATAAACTTTTGATTTTGAAAGAAACCTGCTATTAAATTACATTAACAGTGCTACATCTATCTGTTTGTCAAATCAAACCAACTTTACTTCAGAGCCTCTTCATATTTTCTACTCTATTTACAACTGCTACCACCCATTTAATTAACGCAACATCTTCTCATTCCATTCAATTTGGCAATATCATCATCATCCTACCAGTTGTTCATGTCAAGGAAAAATGCACAGGTCGCCGGGTTGAGATTGTTGCCCAACAACTTCTGAAATTCGTTGATCAAAACATCCCGATCGGTGGTCCCCATGCTGCTAAATTTTGACATCAAATCTTGATCTAAGTCTACATCCATCATGGTAGCTGCTGGCTCGGCTGTCCCTTGAAATTGAAAACAAATGTAGACCTTGGGAAACGAAATGAATATTATCTGGTTATTTTCGCTACTTGCTTGTTTATCGTCATGTAGGGCCACGTACAATTTCACCTCTCGCGATCGCCATATATACAATGCACGCAATCGACAGGCTAGCGCTAGTGCACCACACAGAATACACACAAAATAGCACACGCGATCTAAACACGACTCGTATACACTCCCACTATGACCCCGTGACGTCATACATAGCTTCCAAAAGCTGAAGGTAGCAGCACATTTCTCAACGCCATTGCACGGTTGGGTTCTTTGGGGCGAGTATGTTTGGGAAGAGGGGGAGAGAGGCCGGGGGCAGACACTAGTTACTAGTAGCTGGTTTTGGAGCGTATATTACTCTAACTCTATCTCAATTCGCATATGACTTCGAGCATACATATCGGTCAAATACATATCAATTTACATAATTTGATCTATTTTCTGAACCCTAACTGACTGGGTTATATTTGAGAGGTTTGAAGACTGGGGATCGAGGGGGCGGAGTACGTGATGGCCCCCATAAGATCTTGGCTATACAATGTCCAAACCTTACAAAATTTGGCAAGCACTTAGTTTATCATGTAACGTGCAAGAATGCATCTATTATAAGTACTATATCTTTTGAATTTTCCGAACTTTTTGTCAATATGGGCCTCCAATGCTTTCCCATTTGTGAAATATGTGAAAAGAAATTATTTAGTATGTATAGCTGTATAAATTACAATGTCAATTTATTTATCAAATTATATGCATGCATTTTTTTCTTATTTATTTGATTTGATTTCTATTTCTTATGTTAATTACTGTCTTATTCATTTTGTTTTCTATTGTTTTGTAACTTGTTACACTTACAAGGTAGACCAGAACTTGGTGCTAAAGTGCTTCATCCACTATTCACTGCTATCTGGAAGAAGAAGAAAATACCGGATGAATGGTCAGAAGGCACAATCATTAGGATACCAAAGAAAGGCAACCTAAGAGATTGTAATAATTGGCGTGGAATTACTCTTTTATCAATACCAAGCAAGATTATGGCAAAAATTATCGTACAGCTATACAGCGTATCTCAGATATAGTAGATGAGCAGCTTAGGAATGAACAGGCAGGATTCCGTAGAGGAAGGGGATGCACTGACCAGATATTTGCTCTTCGTAACATCATAGAACAATGCACTGAATGGCAGATCGGAGGTAGATGTATATTAACTTCGTCGATTTTGAGAAGGCGTTCGACAGCCTCCATCGAGACAGCCTGTGGGGAATCTTAAGAATGTATGGGATCCCACAGCAAATAGTAGACCTCATTAAGGCATTTTATGCCAATTTCACATGTAGAGTGGGAAACATGTAATCTGGCCTTCCAGGTAAAGACAGGAGTCAGACAAGGTTGTGTGATGTCAGCGATGCTTTTCAACATTGCTATCGATCGACTGGGTCATGCGTCGGACAACAGAAGATCAAGCATGCAAGAGGTATAAGATGGACTCTCTTCTCAACATTGGAAGACCTGGACTTTGCTGATGACTTAGCTCTGGTATCCCACACTCACAAACACATGCAAGAGAAAACATCCCGTCTCTGTTACTATGCCCAACAAATCGGTCTTAAAATAAACCAGAAGAAAACCGAAGTAATGACCTTGAACATTCCAAACCCCCTATCAATCCAAGTGAATGGAAAAGATCTCCTATAACAACAGAGGAGTTCACATATGATGCTAGGGGGAGCACACAATGATATCAAAAACGGATGAACAAGGCTAGGTATGCATTTAGAATACTTAACAATGTATGGAGGTCTCAACAATATAGTATCAAGACCAAACTCAAGTTATATGAAAGCTGTGTCCTGTCTACCCTCTTATATGGATCAGAATGTTGGAGAATGATAGCAGGTGACATCAACAAGCTTTCAGTCTTCCACACAAAAAATCTAAGAAGAATTTATTTATGACGGAGTCATTTATTCTGTCTCTCTCTCTATTTTTAATCTCCGTCGCAGAACTTTTGAACTTTATATATATATATATATATATATATAAATGAAATGAGCCAATACTCAGGACGTAGCTGACTACCACGGATTTATTGATGTCGTCAAGCTTTCGGCATTATGCCTTCTTCAGGAGCTATACAACGAAAAGTAACGAAAAAGGAACAAAATGATACTACTACTACATACATAAAAGAAAAAGTAATGAGCTATACAATTCTGCTGACAATAACTAATATCCGATATGATTTATATATATATATATATATATATATATATAAATTGATATAGTGATAACCAATGTAAAGTTTAATATAATTAAAATGATTACCTGTTAAGTTGTTTGTGGTTAAGTTATGCTATGGACAGTGCTTGCTTGTGTGATGGATCACGTGACGTGATCGACCGCAAAAGCAAGTTAACTGATCCGTGTCATTGTTGCGCCACCTTCATTCATGACAACCCATGTACACGAGTAGAGTCAGTGCAAAGAGGTACTTGTAGTTATAGTACTCGAATAAAATGAAAATGGTAAAGTATGTAAATGTAGACCTATAGGTTTGCCTTGGTACATAATCATAGGTTTAGTACACAATAAAGGCTCATCACGTAATAACGGGTATCTAGAATCAGAAATGATTCACCGGGGGAACTCAGAAGTAACTATGTCAATAAACTTTATATAAAGCAATGTTTGCAATGTATACAACATTCACATCGCTATGAGACTCAGTCAAGGTTGTAGATAGCGGGTAGTAATAATTATTTGGGGAGGGGGGGGGGGTTATATAGTTTGTACTATCATTCTTATATGACATAATATATATATATATATATATATATATATATATACAGTATATACATATTGTATAGTTTTAAGAATATATATAATTCTAAGAATTTGGCTAAAATCTGGGGGGGGGGGGCATGTCTCACTGAGACCTGCACATCATCCGCGTAAATCACTTTCTGAAAAGCACCAGAAACGGGGATTGCAATAGGAATAGCTTTGATACCCTAAACAGGGAAACCCGTCTAACATCTCTGATTTTTATACCCTTAACAGCGATTTTATATCTTGCGTACGTGGAATTTGAGGATTACATCATCATAGACCCTTTTTTTTGTTGCTAAAAACGAACCGTAAAATATTTTAACCGTTGGAACACATTACCGGACTATATTTTCATCCCTGATTTTCATTTCACCTCTGAATTTAATACCCTTTTTCTTGATTTTTGCTGTTTTTGATACCCTAAACGCGTAACCCGGGTTACCCGCCTAATGCTGAAAAAGTACCCTTTTTATCCGTTTTCGTGTACGCGGATGATGTCAGCCCCCCGGGTCAGCCCTCAATGATCGTGGGGGGGGGGGGGGGGGGCTAAAGCACAACATGATGGGCCATCTTGGTTGGAAAAGTCAAATAAATGAAATAGGCCAAGACTCAGGACGTAGCTGAATATACACGGGCCAAGCTTTCGGCATTAGGCGCCTTCTTTGAGAGCCCGTCATACACATGTGCATGAAGGGCTCTGGATTCCAAAGCCAGCAGTCTAGCGCCAACTTTTGACTGAAACAGTATAGGTTTAGCGATTGTCTGACTAGTCTATAAACGGAGACTCTACAAAATTTAAGACTTCAAGCCTATTTAGTCAAAGGCCCGAATTCATCCATGGTTTAAACCTCCATATGCGTAGTAAGACGTGCTAAGTGCATGCCTTTATGTCCAATGAAGGAGCAATCAATGCTTATATATGCTTATTTTAGTTCACGATGGTGGTTGGAACCATAATTCACCTTTTGTCATCTAGATGTAAATGTATTTGGCCAAAAAAGGTGTAAACTTGATTAAAATTTGACTCTTCCATCACTGGCACAATGAAGAGACCCATGCTGTGTCTTTATAACATTCAGTGAAGTCTGCATCATCATCATGAATGTAACATCACAGGGGCCGATCCAGGGGTGGGGGGAATAGGCCGCAGCCCCCCCCCCCCCCCAAAGCTGGAGGGGGACGAACTGGCCGCTGCCCCCCCCCCCCCCTCCTTTGAAAGCTGTCCAGAGGGGGGCCGAATCGGTCGAATTCTGGACAACTGGAACCCAAAAATCTGATAACCTTTTTTTCTTTTCTTTTCTTCTCAGAGAATTTTCGCCCCCCCCCCCCCCCCCCCCCCCCCTTTTTACAAAATCCTGGATCCATCCCTACATCATCATTGTCATCTCCATCATATCAGCACCATCATCATCGGAATTATAAAAAAAAACATCATCCTCATCATCCTCATCAAAATCATGATTAATACTACCATCATCACCACCATCAAAATTATCAACAGAAGTAGCAGCAGCAGCAAAAAGACATGTAAAACCATTGAAGATTCTACCATGGCTGTAAATTTTTTTTTTTTTTAAATATTAGAATGGAAGGTGAAAGAATAGAGAAATGATGGAATCAAAAAAGAAATAACTTGCTAATGACAGCACAAATAGATTCAATTTCATCACCTATTATTTTACCAAACAATATAGAATTATTTCCATGTACTTAAAACATTTTTTACCCAAGCAATGAAACACACAACTAAGAAAGCAATCAAGGCACAATTCAATATTCATAGCATCTCTTATATCTTATTTTATTCGACATGTACTGCTTACAAGGCATTATCCTGTAAACAAAATAAAAATTACATTTTTTATATACATGTACATGTACATGTACATACATAGTGAAAATATATACAATATGGTTTCAAGTGCATATTCTCATATAAACCTCTCTTTCACCTTTTCTGTAGTAGAATTTATCAATTTTCAAATGTTTTGATACTTGAACAATGCTAGTAGTTAATGAGGCTTTTTCACATCAATCTACATACATATTAAGGCCACCGCACACCTTACGATTGGTCTGCAATCCGATTTCTGAATAAAATGTAATAACATTTGACAAATCATTTAAAAACGAAAAATATTTTTGACTGAGGGTCCGAATAGTCATACAGATAGTAAAATCGACAATAAGGCCTTTGCCGAGTTTTCTAGTCGGTGGAATGGCCAAATCGGCTCTGAGTCGTAGTGACGTCACAAAAATCCTATGACTGCCTATGATTTGAAACCAATTTTGCCCTTATTCCCTGTAGAAAGCTGACAGTTCACCAAAACCCTATGTTTAGTATTCATATTACTTTTCAGAACCTGAAAAGGGTAGATTTCATTTGTTAAAATGCCAATATATGATGCCATAGCGATTTATTTCACAAATTGGATCGCAGACCGATCGTAAGGTGTGTGGTGGCCTTTAGAAGTGTAATAGGAAATCCATACCAGGGAGATGCTAGAATTTCACTTCAAATCCTGAACTGACATATAATTTTCTTTTGTTTTTTGCTATTACATACTATTTTTCATAAATGGGGTTTTAAACAAATACATGTACATGTAATGTGTCTGAAGTGGTGGTTCATGGCATGGCTAGAAATCTGAAAAAAACCAGCCTTCTCCTTGCAATATAACTTTATAATAAAGTATTATTACCTAAACAAGGCAATTCAGCTGCAAAATAAAAAGCCATATTTTGCGTGCTACTCCGAATCTGTCACTGGACTCCGGGCAACATTTGCCATATTGCCCTCTTCTGGGTTTCCCCACAGACAAATGTACTTCATTGTCAGTGCGCGTTTATCAAAGTGCATACGTGCAGTATTGTGTACGTGTTAAAGTGTACAAAGGCTTAAACAATGGATACGCGCGGTAACAATTTACATCACAATTGCTTGGCCAAGATTACATACCTGTATGAATTGTGACCCTCCACCACAAAATGACCAATAAGTCGCAATTGGAGTTGGAAATTTTCATTTCAAGTTTTTTTGTATTTTCGGAAAGTTAATTTATTGATCTACCATCTGACAAAATTTCAGGGTAAAATACCATGTTGAAATATATGTTTTTACTCTCATTCAAAATGACCAATTTTTCTTGGACATTAAAACTTTGTGCGTCAGCATGCTGGGATCGTACTTCACATGGCTTTTCTGGTATAGCTCAAAAACTATGCACTGTCTGATATTTAAAATCTACAGAAAGAAAGAAATATATCTATTCTAAAGGTATGAAAATTTTCAACCCAATCTAATTAGTACTTCCCGGTGTAGGCAAGGGAGCTTTCACTCAACATTTTGAGCGAAAAACAATAAGACATGGATTAAGCGCTCTTAAATAGTCACTTTTCTTTAGAGCCTGTTTTCTCTATTGTTTTGGTCATTATCCTGTCTGACACTCTGACATTCTCATTGTAATTTATAAGGGTTTGCTTAGTCTATACAAGACAGGTTATATATCATTTTAAAGCTTAGAATCTAAGCTTTCAAACTGCTGAAATAAAAAAAAAGAAATTTCGGACTAATTGGTCGTTTTGTGGTGGAGGGTCACAATTACCTGAAATATTTACTTCCGTCATCACCCTTGCTCAACAGGCAATGTTGTAACAATCAATCCCCTAAAAGACATCTAGAATCGAGTGGAAATCTATAGTCTGAAGCTATACAAATTTTGTTAGTTGTCTATAATTATAAAGACAATTGAATAGCAAAACTTTGAAAAGTTAAAGAGAGAAGACCATTAACTCTTATATCTCTTCAAAAAGTACTTTCATCTCACATCATATCTCAAATTCCCAGGAGTGTAAAAGCCACCGCACACCTTACAATCAGTCTGCGATCCGATTTCAGAAGAAAATGTAATATCATTTCACAAATCATTTAAAAACGAAAAAATATTTTATGATTGAGGATCTGAATACTATAGTCATACTGATAGTAAAATCCATAATACGGCCTTTGCCAAGTTTTCTAGTCAGTGGAATGGCCAAATCGGCTCCGAGTCATAGTGACATCACAAAAATTGTACGACTGCCTACGATTTGAAACTAATTTTGCCCTTATTCCCTGTAGAAAGCTGACAGGTCACCAAAACCCTATGTTTAGTATTCATATTACTTTTCAGAACCTGCATAGGGTAGATTTCATTTGTTAAAATGCCAATATTTAATGCCATGTAGCGATTTATTTCACAAATCGGATTGCAGACCGATCGTAAGGTGTGCAGTGGCCTTTAGGTAGCTTAGTGAAATGCAGTGGCGCATAAAGACGCAGGAAAGACGCATAGAGGAAAATTGCTGTTTTTTCCTGTGCTTCTAAAATTACAATCAGACAAATCTGAATCAAAGTTTTCATATTATTTTGCTTAAAAGTGTTCAAAAAGGTAAATGATAATTTTACATCCTAATTTCTTTGTTCTGCCTCTATAGAATAAAATTTTGATTTTGAATAATTTTGTCATTATGCATCTTTCCCCCATCTTCACGCGCCACAACATTTCGCTAAGCTACCTAATCTCACCCAGTATTGTATTTTTTTTTCAATAAAAATTAATCGGTACAATTTAAAGCGGAGATTCAATGTACTATAGCACTGTGATACACTGTGAAGTAGAAATTACTGAACGAACTTGTATTCAAAATTGAAAGTTTGAAGGAGTAAACTATCAAAAATATATTTAAAAGAGAACCAAAGTTAATTAATGGAAGAAAGCTCTTCAAAGAAGAAAAAAAAGTTCTATTACACTTTAAATACACCCTTTCTCAAATGTATTTGAACAAACCTGACTAAAAGTCAACTTGAGTTACCTAATTAATGAACATCCTGTATAAGAAATTTTTTAGATTTTACTTTCAATATACAGGATTCAAACTATTTATAATATTCAAATATTGAATTCATTACCAATGATTCAGCAAAATGGAAAATGAAAATTTCATGATATACATGTAGTCTCTTCCCATTTCTTTCCCAACCTTTAAACTCCTACAAACTAGTTCTGAATGTGAAGACTGTCACATTTTTTCATATTCTCACGACTGGTCTACATTCGTTAATATCTAAATACTAGAGCATCTTACAAGTGCAGAGAATAAACTGCAAAAAAAGAAGCAGCTGTTAATTTTAGCGTTATCAGATCAGAAGTAAAATTGTCTCCAAAGTACAGGTGTTCAGGCGTTGTTATGGAAGTTTTACACATCCTGGCAACTTTAATCCAAAGGTTCAAATAACTCTTCAGCACCTTAGGCAGGAAGCTTTCACTTTATCAATATTTCATATTTGTATCTAACCCTACATATGCTACTTCCAATTTACTTTTGGTTGCATTCAGATCAGATGGTGAGTTGTGGCCACTACTTGAATATATATCAGATGGAGATACACTTCCATGTCCGTGGATCACTGAAATAAAGCCTTGATGGATTAGATTGGGTTCAAAGATTCCAGTTCGACTGATTTCGATTGGTGCTCCTGAAATAAATCAAAACAACGACAATCATAAGCTATTAAACACATTTATTTACACCTCAACGTTACGTTAAATCTACAATTGTAGTCGTTTAATCACTAGAAGAAAGAACAATCACTACAAATTGATATCAAACAGAAGAACTTCACAGTTTTTACAACTTGCTTGTTCAGATTTTAGTGGATGGGATTCTGCATTGTGTAAAATATGAAGTCCTCCATTTGTTCAAAGAGTATTAGCATGAAACTTGGAAAAAAGGGCATCTTCAAATGATCTTGAAGCGATCACAAATTGTTGATGACAATTGCGCACTGTGTACAATACTGGGAAACATCCGTTTCAAGGGAAATAAACCCTTTCATGGAAAACTGACTTGGATGAAAGCAGAAAAATCAGCCAAATATGAATGTTCGAGATAAATCAGACAAAGAATTAGAAAATTATTAATTTTTTTAAAGTTGAGATCGCTAATGATGTGGAGATCCTCGCTTTTACAAAGCAGTCAAAATCTGTGATGTTGTACAGATAGAACTTTCTCCCTTTTTTTAAAACATAAATAACTAAAAGTATCCCTTTTCTCAATTCTTATGGTGACACAGACATTTGTTTCCTGTTTCATGTAATGTATCATGGACAAAAAGTCTGTTCTATCCTTAAATTGGACAAAGGGAGTATTTTGGATAATTTTTTGTAGACAACAGATAGGAGAGTTCTCCATTCATTCATGCCATCACACAAAATGACCACATTGCAAATAGGAGAGTCTGATTTATTCTATTCTATCCAAGTTTCCAGGAAGGGTTAACTCCCCTTTCAGCATGGTAGGGCTATTTTGGACACTGCAACTTTTTAGGAAACATTTTAAATTGGATAAATTTAGTATCAAAAGATGCCATAAGACTACTGACTATAGCCCGTATTCTTGAAAGCTGGCTAACTTTAAGCCGAGCTTAAACCCCGCCTACATGTAAGTGTGTGTATTTAGGCCACTGATTTATGGAGTGTCAAATGTCACCCTCTTAATTCCATACAAATCACCATAGTTCTGTAACTAAATGCAAATACAAACACTGGTCTTGCTTAAATTGATTTCTGTCCTGTTCATTTCACACCAGAAAATACTGTTATTCTATTCATTTTGTAATACAGTAATTTATTCAGAACTTTGGGGTTGACAAGATGGCCTTTCATGAATCAGCAGCCTAAGATAAGCCAGGCTTAACTTAAGCCCCTTTCGAGAATACAGGCCAATATCTACAAATACTTGTGGTAAAAACGAGTCCAAAGAATTAAGTAACACAGTGAATATCAACCCTTTCATGACTAACTTACCGAGTGACATTCCTAGTGGTCTGATGTAGGTTGCCCACACTGAAGGCTCTTGCTAGGCCAGTACGGTTGCTAGGCTGCAGCGGACCTGAGCTAAAACCATGACGCACTCTGTTGCCAGGATGATGGTTCTCTTTGCTGCTCTGAGAGTACGAGCTAAAAGAAAAGAGTGAGATGGGTCAAATCATAACATCTGGAGAAAAAGTTGAATTAAAATATAATTAAAGGGAAATCCAACCTTAATAGCACGTTGCTTTGAAAGAAAGAGGAAAAATCAGAGAAACAGATTGGTGAAAGTTTGAACAAAATCGGACAAGCAATAAGAAAGTTATGAATTTTTGAAAGTTGTTATCACTATACATATGAGAATTTCAAATTGGCCGAATAGGTAATGTCACTGTGATGTAGCTGTGGACAACTCCCCCATTCGCTCCAACACACAAAATTACTAAAATGTCACTTTTTTCAAAATGTATTACTCAGTAGGATCTTTTCTTTCATGAGGACCTATAACAATATGCTATCTCCAATATATTTTGAGTACTGCCCCGAGGGTAAAAGCGCCTCAAAGAAAACCGCAAATTAATGATATTTTTGTGTACGACAAAGGGGAGAGTTGTCCACAAAAATGTCACAATCGACTCACCAAATTGCCAATTTGAGATTCGCATAGATGTAGTGATCTCATTTTTCAAACATCAATAACTTTCTTATTCCTTGTCCGATTTCTTTAAAACTTTCACCATCCTGTTTTTCTTATTTTTCTGCTTTCACACAAATCATCTTATTACTAAGGTTGGATTGCCCTTTAATATTCAAGTAAAGTGTTAATAAACACAAATCATATACAAATTACATTTAGTAATCTGCTATACAGTTAAACCTTCCTTGGCACCCCGTATATAGAAAGTCCATCTGTGTATAAATAAATAAAGACTTCACTTTGTGTTTTCCCCTGGAAAGTGTTTCTCATTGAAACCTGTATTAAAAGAATCTGTACTGGAAGATTGTTTATGTCTAGAAAGATTGCTTTTTTTTTGTCTCATGAGCGGCATTTCCATGCAGGTTAAATACAGGGGTGGTATTCTGAGATTTATTTTATCTTGATTTTAGTGAAATAATTTTAATTGTCATAACAAAATGTACGCTTATGGCTCATCATTGGTTAATGCCTGCGCAAAAGTAGCTGCGTACGCGGAATTCATCTGCGCAAACACCAATGAAATGTTGCAATTTGAAAGTTGTTATGACAATTAAAATCTTTTCACTAAAATCAAGATAAAATAAATCTCAGAATACCACCCCAGGGGGGTGTTTCATAAAGCTGTTCGTAAAGTTACACATGACTTTATGAACGACTTAAATATGACAAGCCAAATGGGATGCTCAATCATTTTTAACTGCATCAACTAAAGTTGAAATGTGCAGATGTAGATTAACATTCTTGTTATAACAAACATTTTTGATGCAAAGTATAATTTTTGCCATAATTTAATTGAGGTTATTGGAAATACAGTCACACTTTGTTAAAACCTCAGGAAAAACTTTGGGCATCCTATCTGGCACTTCATATTAAAGTCTTTCATAAAGTCATGCGTAACTTTACGAACAGCTTTATGAAACACCCCCCAGGTCTTTATATATAGAAGAAAATGTACTGCAACATTACATCAACATAATGTACAGTGGAAACTTGTTATAAAGAGCTTCAATTTCTGATACAACAAGGTAATTTTGCTGGTCCAAGGTCTTTATGTTCTTTTGTTTTCTTACCCAGAATTAAAGAGATTTCTGATAAAACAAGGTAATTTTCATGGTCCCAAGGTCCTTGTTTTATGGAGTTTCCAGTGTACTCAGAACTGGAAATATATTTATCTGTACAAAAAGAAAGAAAGAATCCTTGATGGTAAATACCTTTTTTTTTTCTGCTTATCAACAGCAGTAAAGCATACACAGGAAGAAGGTGAGATGATATTATACAATAATGATGGATGTTTTCATTTAATATGAGAGAAATTAGAAAAAAAAGTACAAATAGAAATATAGCTCTTACCGTTGACTTCCAGTACCGGTATTTGCTCTTCTCTTATTAGCTGCTGCTTTGGTCATTGACATGTAAGCTGGGATGGGTTTGCTAACACCACCTAAATCAACAGCAACAAAAGTAGAATTATTCCCCTTATTGACGTACATGACTACATGCTGGTACAGACAAAGAGATAAAAATATATAATACATACAAATATGACCACTACTATCATTAGGAATTAGCTGTATGACTCATCCACACTCAAAACCAAAACGGGATCTCCTGGTGAACGTAAAACTGCCAGCTAAATTTCATCTGCCACTTCACACCTCAGGAAAGTGTCTGAACCATAGGCATCAAAACTGTCACAGAGAAGTTCATTTTGGAGTGTTCATAGAACCAAATCCTAATGATTTACAAATTATTGTTCAACAAATTAAAATTAAGTAGTCATCTACTGATTTTTCTTCATTGAAATATAAGCTGGCATTGGTACCTTCACAACAGAGAATCAAACAATATGATAAGAATGACTGGTGATGAACACATGTTTCAAGGAGACTACATTTTAATATTCAAGGAAATAAAGTTCAGCAAAACTAAGATAACTCTTTTTAACTATACCGGGGGAGAGACGTAATATAATGATTTGTACTTTTTTGGTTATATATACTCCAAAAAATTCTTGAGACCAGGGAACTGATTTTTAAATAGTTGCAATTGATTCGATTGATCACAAGTCCTCTGGTCAATCGCAGAGCTGCAATTGCCTATCTCTTATACAAAATGGTCATGATTGATATCCAATATCAATAAGTTGCCATCAATTCAGGTCAATGGAAACTCTTAATAGAATGGGGCCCATGATTCTACAAATTCCTTTATATCCTAAGCTTCATATCATACGAAATACATGTGTTTATAAGCAAGTAATCTCTCTGAAATACCTGATGCTGTATCAGCCATAGAGGGCAGGCCATACTTCTTGAGGGTGTCTGTATGTAGCGTCCTGTTGACCGATGACCCTGTGCCACCCGTTATCTGACCATGAGACTTGCTGCGTTGATGGTGCAATGATGCTCTCCCAGTAAATGTCTCTCTCCTGTTAATCCTATAAAAGCAAACAAAACAGAATACAAGGTTTCAATATTGTTACTTCCTGCTGATGATTTCACCCTTTCTAATTTGCACTTTTTTTTTTTTCTCTCTCTCTCTCCCAGGCAGAGGTTTGCATTTCAAGTAAAGACAAATGAAATGAAAATAAGATACCATTAAAGATCAAAGTTGTAGTAAATAAGGACACGAGACAAAATATGTGTTCATACATGTATCAGCAGGTTGATTTTATGTTGTCCTTTGCTTTTGTAAACTCTTGACAAGAGGACAAGAGCATTAACTGTTATCAGGTTGTCTATATATGAACACGACATCACTCTAGTTTCTCATGACTTACAGTATGAGGCCTTTCATCTTCATTTTATCATTGCTTTTTTTTTTTAAAGCAAATAAAATTCTAGCCATCAATACAAAATAGGCCCTGTATTTTTCCCATATTCAAAAACAAACCAATTACTGGACTATAAGAATTGAAAGTCAAAATTACTCTAAATCACAAAATTGTTTTACTATCATAATTCAAAGTTAAAATTGTAACTTTTAATTAACATATACCCCTTCCGTTGCATATCCTTTCTAAAGTTCTCCTGTAAGATGCCTTTGCAGATCGTGAAAGATTCATTGAAACATGCTGGCTTCTGAGCAGGAGAGGGCGCACTGCTACTACGGGGAGAATTCACACAGATTTCACCGAAAGGCAGGCGGGTTGGTTGAAGCACCGGAGAGCTTGCCACTTGTGCATACGTCATCTTTTGTCCTGTATAAAAGTTATATTAGCCACAAATGTCAAATGATCATCAAGATTACCTCATATTCTTACAAACATGTAGATCTGAAAAATTACATAGGATTCTAACAACTGGTAGAAGTCGTCCTCCATTTTCGTTAATGAGCAAAAAACCATACCATAAACACGGGGATTGCTCATGTGCATCTATTCTAATCTGATAAAATATATACAGTGAAACCTGTATATAAAGACCGCTCAAGGGAGACACGAAAAGCGGTCTTTATGAGCAGGTGGTCTTTATGCACAGGTTCCTTTAATACACATTTGAATGAGAATCACTTTTCAAGGGAAACGAAAATTGTGGTCTTTATAGACAGGTGGTCGCTAAAGCAGGTTTGACTGTATATATATATATATATATATATATATATATATATATATATTAGGGGTGGGAGTTTCGGGTATTTTTTCAATTCGGGAACCCGACTATTTTTCGGGCGGGTTCCCGGTTACCCGAAAATGATATAACACGAATTACAAGCCAATATTTACCCCTAAGAAGCTACAAACACTGTGGGAAAACTCCTTTGTGTTTGGCAACTGAAATAAACCATTCGAGGAAAAAACAACAACAACAACAAAACAGGCGGAGGAAATCGCGTGGGCGCAAGACAGGATAGGCATAAGCCGCCTAAATCTAATCTGTAGAAATTGTCCACCGTCTAATCATGCCAGCGCGCCAGCGCCTTAGGTAGTCACGCGCGGTCAACAGTCCCTCGCACATGTTTATCCAAAATACATGAATGTACATGTACTTATAAAAAAGGAAGGGGAATACAAAGAAATCTTATGAAGAAAAACTCGTTTGAGACGATGATCATGATGATTCTTAATAATTTTGTACGGGCAGCTCTTGGGAATTTTGACATCGTGATCGTAGAGATCGAGTCACTGACTCACTTTGTAGTTCATCATATCATTATCATATCATTATCATATCATTATCATATCATCACCATACCATCATCACATGATTTCATATCGTCATTAATTCACATAATCATCAATTCATCATGATCAACCATATAGCACCATTGATATCATCATCGATCATCATAATCATCAAAGACATCATCATCATATCATCATTATCAAGATAATAACATCATCAAAACAATTATCTTCATCAGACATCAAATATCATCATTCATCAAACTCATCATTCATCAAAAAAAATCATCAAGCCAACATTTTCTTCTCTGTCTGACTGCAACTTCATCCTTTAACACACACATGCGGTTCCCTTTTGAAATTCGATCTGTTTATACAAAGCGCCTTTCCGCCCAATGCCGCCGCGGTATATGAAAGGAAAAAAGAAAAAAGAAAAAAAAAAGGCGCATACCTTCATTGGCTGGCTGGCATATGACTTGTCATGACTTGTTATTAACGGACCGCTCATGAAATGACGTCACAAGCCCAATTTTATGAATGAAAATGTTAATCGCGCGCACTGTAGACATCCTTAGCTTCTCACAGCCTTGCTTTTCACTTTCGCATGAACAATGAAGGATATTATTTTGGATATATCGTTCATGTACTCTTAATCTGATTTCAGTAATTGGTAACTTCTTTGCTAAAGTTTCAGGATATTGTGACAGTGTCAGATCGTGATCGTCGATGTTAAAAATACCTGTTTAATAGTGTACGAGTTGTGAGATGCCACGTGCGAGTGTGGAGCGACTGTTGAATATGCATGAGTTTGTAAACTTTACGCCCGTTAATCGCTCATAGACTTATCGTTCACTGCAAAGAAGGGGGAAGGGCACTAAATGCAAATTATGTCATGGGTTCAATGAACCAATGAGCAGTCTCCGAATAGCGGCAGTGAGCTTTGCTCTCTGTGTATACGAATGTGTAAGGTTATGTTTCACAGTGAGTTGAACGAATCAAAAGCGCATCAATGCAATGGTGCGCTAGAGCGCTACATGGATTTTTTTTTACATGTAAATAGTAAATGGCTGTTCGACGTTCATCTACCGCCTTGTCGTGTACATACATAGGTGATTATTAAATAACATTTTCGGGTATCGGTTATCTAATATTTTGACCCGGGTCCCGAGGCTCTCGGGCGGGACTCGGGTACCCGGTTTTTAGTCCCAGCCCTAATATATATATATATATATATATATACACATACTGTAAAACCAGAAATGTTTGCGCACGCACATGAAACTTTCGCAAATTTTGTGAGTGGTTGAGATTCGCGAAAGTCTCATGCCTTGAAATAATGAAATTGCAATTGAAACAACATAAAATTAGTGCAATTTGCGAATGTTTCTTGCTGAAAAATTGGCTGTCATTAACGATTCATGAAAGTTTTAAGTCGCAAAAGTTTCTGGTTTTACAGTATATTGGCAAGTTTGAAAATAATGTGTGTTAAATGAGGAATTCAGTACCCCCCCCAAAAAAAAAAAGAGGGAGAAAATTAAAGAAGCAACATAACCCATATGATACACATATTTATATAATATTGAATGGCCTTGAGTGAGATACAAGGATATATCGCACGAGCTATGAGCATATTTCACGAGTCGGCACAACGAGTGACATATTTTCCAAGCGAGTACGATATATATCCTTGTGTCCCACGAAAGAAAAGCAATTCAATATTATTATTAATATTAATTAATTATTATCAATTTTATTATTATTAATTTTCACCATTACATGTCTTTATGTTTTTGTATTGACTTCGACATAAAACACAGGTAGAAAAACATTTTTGTCCTTAGCCAGGCATCTTGCAAGAGCTGCGCGCATACATCCATTGTGTTAACCTTTGCGTATTTAAGCGCGTATTCACTTTTTTACGCGTTACGCGCACCCCAAACCATGAGATATTGTTTTAAAATTGCACGGTCATCCGCGTACTTTTGCGCAAACCATGAGATACGCAAATTTTTCTGGTCGCCTGAAAAACCTTCATACAAATAACAATATGTATTATCCCAATGTAACACATACATGGACAGTCAAACCTGCTTTAGCGACTACCTGTCTATAAAGACCAGTGTTTCTCACTGAAACATGTATGAAAGAAACCTGTTCATAAAAACCACTTGCTCATGAAGATCGTTTTTTTTTGTCTCCCTTGAGCAGTCTTTATAGACAGGTTTCACTGTATATTAATGTTTTTATTGTGACGTGTACCCTTAAATTTGAACTCTACCTTTGTGCTCACATCCAGGGTGGATACTTTGAAAAACACACTGGTGTTAACACTTCAATGTAAATACATACCCGTCACTGGAGTGGTCTTTCTAGATTGTGAGTTTTGTGTTCCCTCCTCATCAAATGAAATGGTCCTGGCAACCCCTTCAGGAGAATGGACTGGCCCATTGCCACCAGGTGCAGGCCCCTTTACAATAGTATTTCCTCCCGAAGTTGGTTTCACTGGAACTGATTGAGATGCAGGCCCTCTTGAAGACATTGTTTCTGACTGTTCCATCGGTACATATGTGGGATTTTCAATTGTTTTGGGTGTAACTTGTAGGGGAGCAATGCCATCAATTTGTACATTGTCTGATGAATTTGACTTCACAACCTCAGGGCTGGTAATGATGTTATCCCCTACTCTGTTCAAAGTGGAATCTACTGATACAGGTTGAGCCACTGGTGAACAGGATTGCTCCACTTCCATTTGAGGGGGTATTGATTTAGAGTGCATTGTTGCTAATGATTCTGCCGAAGTAAACGGAGACCTTGCTTTCTGGGGTGTTGGGATTCGCTGCGGGAGCTGACTGTCGTCCATGTGGCATGATGGGATACGTTGGGCGGAGCCTGATGGACTCTTGACTGCTCTCTGAGGGGTGATGATTCTCTGCGGTTGCTGATGCCCATTAGCACTGGGTGTTGCAATTCTCTGAGCTTGACCTTAATAGACATTCAAACAACAAACAATGTCACTATGATAATGTAACAACTCAATTACATGGATTTTTAAACATAAATCAGCTTTCCTTTTACAAATAAGCAACAATAATATTTTTTTTCTTTTACTGCTGCACTTTTACAACAGAAAATCATATACATATATCTGAAAAAAAACTTGGTGAATAGAAATCACACAGTCATTTTTTTATGGCAATGTATAGAGAAAGGGAAAAATAAATGTGTTTTTTTTCAGGGGACTGCAAATTTGAAGATCTGATTGATTTACAGTTACCTTCAAAATTTCCTTAGGTCAACCAACATTTGACAATGCAACTACAGTAGACACAAGCTGACTATAATTTTCATTCTTTTGCTCATATACATTATGCAGTTCTGGTATATTTTTCAGTAACAAGCCACAAAAGTTTTTGTCTAATTATTTTCTGGTTTTACGACATTACATGAAAAACATGATAATAAAGAAGATATTAAGCTCATGTTACATACCCAGCATTCTCGCCAGTACATAACACTCTTGGTGTTGACACACAGGGTGAGGAATTTCAGAAAATAAAAACCATACGTCGATTCCCCCAACAAGGTTACCAACAAGGTTACCGACAAGGGAAATAAATCAGGCAATGCCTACTTTTAATCTCCAAAGTTGTTTTGGTCCTCCCAAACCCCTTCCCTTCAATGTCACAAGTCCATAATTCACTAAATACGGACCAATAAATGTGTCAGTGCATACTTTCAAACTGCAAAATAGCTTTGGTCCTCTCAGATCACCCCCTTCGGATTCGGTAAAGCCATATTTCTGTCAATTTGAACCATGCATAAACTTTTTTTTTCTGCCGAGAAGCCTGTTAACCTACCAATGTTCTGTCCATCTGATTCAGGTATCCTCAGGGCTCTCCCTGTAGCCATTGGTGTGATGCCCACCATAGTCTGCTGGCAAACCCCAGCATAGGAGAGACGTCTGATTGGCACCGACTGACAAGGTGTGGCTGTACAGGAGAAAAAGAAGAAGAAGAAGACATATACTGAACCCTTCTGAGGCACAGAGCTTTCAAACAATCCTCAAAAATAGACTTTTACAAGTCAAATTTTGAATATTGCTGTTGTGTTTCCGTACTCAATTTGTGGACGAGACATTAGCTCTATGTTCAACATACCTGTTGTCTCTTTGGTTTCAGAAGTTGGTGTTCTCACGGATCTCTTCTGTATAGGTGCTGATAAGATGAAAACAGAACATGAGAAGGAACAAGTTAACATCAAATCATTTACAATAAAGCATGTTTCTATTACATATTTTGTCGGGGAGGGAGTGAAGGACATAAACAAAGCTGCCAACCTCTGGCCAAGCTTTTCCGTACTCGACAAGCCGAAAAATCGTATTTTGCTGATGAATTCAGTATTTTAGATCTAGAAACATAAAAAAACAGCTAAAAACTCACATTCCCTATTCATCCTTTTGATTCCACTACGGCATGGCTCCACATACTGCCGCCTTGCACCAAGCAGCGGCAGTGCCGCGCCGCCTAAGTTGGCCGGCTTTGCCTAGTGCCTTGGTGTGTAAGAGCAGCCGCACTGCTAGCGCTTGAGCTAGAAGTTTGCGTGTGTGGTTAAAGTACAAGTGTGTGTATGTTCGCAGTCTCTTTTCTGCACGCACTTTAAGTACATACACAGTGTGCAGTTACGGAAACAGCGAAAATAATACAATATGAGTGTGAAAGTTTGAGTGATAACAAATACATGTGCGCAATGTATAGGATGAATATTGCATAATCAGATTTCTTCAAATCGTATTTTATAGAGATAAATCGTAGTGTCGTATTTTTATTGAAAATCTGTACAAAATACAAAAAATCGTACTGGTTGGCAGGTCTGCATAAATCATTGGAGGAAAGTAGACTTAAAAAACAACAGACAAAGAGCAAAATATAGAGAGCTCTCAAATCAAGAGCTTAATTGTAATAACAACATTCTATTCTGTGCTTTTCTGAAACAAATTCTGGAATTCACAAAGAAACTTGATCTAAAACCATGTTTCAAACCTTTGTAAGTTCTGTACATACATCAATTTTAGACCACAATGGAGGTTTAAATCATTGTTTAGACTAAGCCCGTTTCGAGTACTCGATTAACCGTGTACTCGCCCGATAGGGTCACTACACGACTAATGGAATTTCCATTCGACTACTCGGTAGCATAGTTGAAACTTGTGAATAACCCCCCAAAACCTCTAATTCAGAATGAAATATAGAAATTTATCACTTAATTGTTAGTTCTAAGATATTTTAATGTCATTTGAATCAATAAAATTCACATGAGAGCGTTTCTTTTCGGTGGCTAAGTTCTCGAGGATCGAGCAGTAAAAACGAAGTCTGGCTGTGTATGCTCCCGCTACATCAGAAGCTGAAGTTATAAGCAGTGTGCATGTGGGAGCCAGCCGCACACACATCGGTCACCGCGATGTACACCGTATAGCTTACCGTGTAAGCGAGCTCTTATCAAGTTTTTAGAAAAAATGAAAGGACGCGTATCAGCACAGAATATTTTCAAGATAGCAATAGACGTGAACAAAACGACACTGAAATACTTCTTACTTGATAACGCGCGCTTGTTCGTTGCCGACGGGTCATGCACGGGCATGCCCATGTCGATTTGACGAGGGCACTGAATTTGATGTCGATCGCACGCTCAGAATGTGCACACTTTCAATACGGAGAAAGATGAATGGGATTTCGTGTACTAAAACGCTCCAAACCCAACTGTACTTCCGGGTACGAGCGCCACCTCTTGGCGACTGGTAAACAACTGCAATATCATGATTATGACTGTGATGAAAAGGGGGAAGGAAATGACGATCTATTTCGCTTTATTTTACCTTGATTTTAATTTATTCTTCACGAAAGTAGGTAGGAGGAGATAATTTGCATTGCTCTGAATTTTATAACCAACACTCATCGTTTTAAACTTGTTTAATTTTAACATTTTAATACGGAAATCGGACATTAGTTCGGTTGTTGCACAGGCTGTTTGGGACTGGTTTCATGGCTTTACGCTGGTGCTCCGGCCTAAAAAGTTTGCGGGCTTCGGGGCCGGAGCGGTCGGCCTGTCTTATTGGCAAAATCATATACCGAGTAGTCGATTACTCGTCCGAAAAAATGTCCGAGTAAACGACTACCGAAAATGGCCTTTCAAAACGGGCCTAGTTTAGACCATGATTTAATTCAAGCTTTCCTTGTCAATTTGGGCCAAGGTGTCACATAGTGCCTTCTTCAACAAGACATTTTGTTGTACATGTAGACATTTCTATCTTTATATGGTATTCTTTGTTTTGTATTATTCCACTGTAACAATTACTTGAATAGTGTTTACATATAAACCTACCATTGGGGGTAATCTGCACACAGCTCAAGACAGGCAAGTTGAGTAACCGATTGAACTCATCGACCTCGGCTTCCTCTGATCCTTCACTGAGGCTTTGATCCGCCCACATGACCTCCCTCTCACCTTCAATCTGCTTCTGAATGGATTCATACTGCTCGGTGAGGTCAGGGGTCGCATAACCGGAGCCTTTGATCAGGAGGTACTGACTGCGAAAGGCCGTGATCAGATTCAGGATGAGCCTTGATAGTAGAATGAAAATGAAGCATATGAAATTGGAGTTGAATTAAGTTCAACAGAAGTTAATTGCACTGGATTGGATTGAAGTGAATTGAAGAGAAAATAGGAGAGGAGAGACAAAGGCCGGAATTCACAAAGGTGGTTCAATTCAGACTATGGTTTATGCAGATTTCGTGGTATAGATACGCTAGATTTAGTGCATACACTTAAAAAGATCCAATAATGAACACACGCCGGTCGCGCGTGGTTGGCAAAAGCGCTAAATTTACGCTAGTTGCCATGGTTCAGACCATGGTTTATTTAAATTAATTTATATAAACCATGGCCTGAATTTACATAAACCATGGTCTAAACCATGCCAACAAGCGTAAATTTAGCACTTTTGTCAACCACGCGCAACCAGCGCGCGTTCATTATTCGATCTTTTTCAGTGTATGCACTAAATCAAGTGTATTTATACCACAAAATCTGCATAAACCATGGTCTGAATTGAAACCACCTTTGTGAATTCCGGCCAAAGAGAAGAGAAGACAAGAGAATGAAACGAGAAAGAGAAAGAAAAAGAGAAAGAAAAAAAAAAAAACCCAAAGATATGGGACGAGGCGAGAAGAGATGAGAAGAGATAAGAAGAGAAAAAGAGGACAAACAAAAAAAAAGAATAGAGAAGAGACAAGAATAGAAGAGAAGAGAAGAATAGAGAAGAGACAAGAAGAGAAGAGAAGAGAAGTAAAGAGGAGGAGAGAGAGGTGAGGTCAGGGGTCGCTAACCCTGAGCCTTTGATCAGGTAGTACTGACTGCGTATGGCTTTGATCAGGTTTAGCACAAGGGAATATATAATTTTCATGAATGTAGGACATAACGTATTGTAAACGTGGAATATTTCGCGGTGCGGAAATTTTTGCGCATTTCGCATGGCATGAAAAAAATAAACACACGCGATTATTTTTGTTTATTTATTCTTTTGCCCATGAGTCTAGCACGTGGGCAAAATTAAAAACATGTGAAATTCACCTTACTTGGGCGAGCACTAAAATTTCCTCTTTTACAGTATCCCTTGTACAAGAAAAATCTGATATGGGGACACCGCTTTATTACAAGGTAAATGGTGCAGTCCCAATTTCTTAACCGTATTTTCAAAATTATGTCGGTTATTAACGATCCAGATTTTAGTCACGATTTAGAAACAGATACAGAATACTGTGATAATAAAGGACTAACCAGAACTACGCTATTCTTATTCTTACTTTTCAGATGTTTTGATGTGGCTCTCCTGATGCCTTGCAAACTTCCTGAGATGCTTGGCTTGCCTCCGACCATCTTTGACCTCAATTTCTAAATGTCTCATGTGCAGTGTGTCCTTCAAAGCCTGCCAAAGGAAGGAAACAGCAACCGAAATATTGATGGCAAATGTGATAATTGTAAGCAAATAATTACCGTTGGTGAAGGTGATGGGACAAGCTATCACTTCCGAGGCGATATGGATGTAGCTATCTTCCTCGGCTTCGCTTCGGAAAGATAGCGTTATACATTCAGATCGCCGAGGAAGTGATAGTACGTCTCATCGCCTGAAATCAAAAGGTGATTATTTGCTTTATATTCCACATCTGAAACATTTAACTGGTACGAGAAAGACAATTATTGTCTACTTCTCGAAAAAGACATTTAGGCCCGAATTCACAAAAGAAGTTAAAACCACCACAAACTGTACCCCTATACCTGGCCGGGTGCGCACAATTGTTTCATCATTTCAAGCGCGCGATTGGGCAGTGCGCGCTTATTTTAGTACACCTATGGAGCTATTCGTAAAGGTCACGCACTTTTCATTTTGACTATTCGTAGAGGTCACGCACTTTCATTTCGCGCGTACCCATAATATTGATAACGCATTGTGACTCTGTAATGGACTGAAGAGATCAGCGAAACACATAAGCACTATTCCGTCAAGGTCACAAACTTTTCCTCTCGGGTCGATTGATTGGGAGAACTACATTTTATCACGTGATTACCTTTTGACCAATCTAACAGCAAGATTCTTAGTATGTGGAATATAAACTGAAATATAATGTTGCTTATAGATATTCTAGATAGTTGCACTCTACACAGGCTCCATCACAATAGCTCCATGGCTGATTTCCTGTACTAATCAAATTCTGAACTTCAGCCTTGGACAAAAACTACACCTACATATAACCATAACTAGAAATCGACAAGACAATCCAAACCCTAGTATTAAACCTGATATATTTGTTGAAATAAAGCCCACAGCCCTTTTCACAGGAGCAGGGTGCTGTAACAGAAAGGTTTGCAATTGATTGCAAATTTGAAACAATGATTCTGATTGGTTAACAGTTAGCAGTTTGAACAATATGTGCATGCAACGATGATCTTGATTGGTCATTGCCATTTTGCAATTGATTGCAACCTTTGTGTAATACAGAACCCTGATTACATGTACCATGCCAGAAATAGAGATATCATCAACTGCCACTATTACCTTCAAACCTGCCTTGACACAATTCAAGAAGGAAAAACTTGTGGTACTACTCTACAATTGAAATCCAAAAAATAGACACAAAAATAACTTTAAGACCCCCTCCCCCCCCCCAGGAAATTATCCCTAAGGACAGTTACTCTCTGGTAAAATAACTTCTCTAAAAATTACCCCTATTACATTCAGACAACTACCTGCAGGGTAATTAGATTATGGGGTACTGTAAAAGCAAAAAGGTTTGTGACATGAAACTTTTGCAATTTCAAAACAACAGCCATTTTCACAGCAAGAAACTTTCACTAATTGCAAAAATTAAGTGTTGTGTCAGTTGTAATTCAGTAATTTTGTGGCATGAAACAAAATCCACGAACATTAAATGCATGCTAAAATTTGTGGTTTGACAGTAGCTGTCCTAGAATCTACTAAATTCAATTACCTGTGGCATGATACCATCAGTACCAGCACTCCTCATCTCAGCTGAGAGTCTGTCTAGAGCATCCTGATTCTCCCTCATCCTCTGTTCTACTCCCACCTTACGACTCCTCACACGCTCCTGACGAACCGTCGACGCGGCGATCACACGATCTAGCTTGGATATCGTCTGCAAGCCAAAGAACATTCAACGGCGTAGTTCAAGAGTACATAAAATTGCAAAATATAAAACTGGAAAATCTGGCGAATTGAAAAATTCTGTGCTTTGAGGTTACGTGGTTCAGTTGGTAGAGCATCTGACTGTTGAACCAAAGATCGTGGGTTCAAATCCAATACAGGGAATGACTGAAGACTCTTTTGTGTGCTAACGTACTCCTCCCGTTTCATAGACACAGGCCAGGTTACAGAGGAAAACACTCTGTCCCTCAGATAAGACGTTAAATGGAGGTCCTGTGTGCAGGAGAGTCACTAATTTTGCATATTAAGAACCCACTGCACTCTTCGTAAAAGAACAGGGGGGAAAACCCAGAGTAGGGGTACACTTGCACACCCAAATCTATTATACAGGGATGAGAGAAACAAGAGTTGCAGTGATTCAGTTTGCATTTCCCTCCCAGGCACAGGTGACACCACAATACTTAATGATAATGACCTTGGTGGTAAAGTTAGCTATCAATATTAGAAGTGAGTACCATTCCATTTCCAGTTTTGGTATAAATAACCTTCCTCCAATTAAAAGGAGGGTTTATTACCTTATCTCCCAGCGTAGTTTTGCCGTGAAAGAGTCGAGTTCTCTCCACCAGGAGGCTCTTACGCATGATCTTAACGGTCAGGTCACGGTCAAACGACTCCAGCTCCAGGAGCTCCTTACGTATACTGGATCTCTGCTGGAACACCTTATGTGCCTCCATCTGGAGACTGTTAGTGGCAAAAGGACACAGAGGAGAACTCGGTTGATAAGACTGTATTTCTCGTATGCCATCATCAGTCTGTTAGACTCATCTACATGTATATATTCACTTGCCTTTATTCCAGTACAGCGTCCACAGTGAGCTGCTGAAGGGGTATTTTCTCCAATGTACAATTTAATTAAAGTAAGATAAACTGCATATGTCTCATGATGTTCATCAGTTTAATTTTACATAAAATACAAAATATACAACTGAAAACTTACAGCTGTTTCGAGAAAATAGGTCCTTTAGTAGGAATTACTCCCAGAGGAGTGGAGAATGTGCACTGTAATGTGCAGAATCGCAATTGAATCCAGTGACGGGGTAATAATGCTGTAAGCGCTTTGGTCGGTTACACTGTAACTGAAAAGGCGCTATATTAGAAACAGCTATTATCATTACTATAGAGCCTTGTGAAAGGGCCCAGAATGTATCACATTAAGTCAATGATAGATGAACGATACCTTGCAAGAAAGACAACAATTACAGAATACTGATGAAGCTATAGAACAAGAGAAGGAGACATAATGCCAAAGCAAGGCTGAATTTACTAACCTTAGTATCTGTTCATTATCAGGCAAACTCGCTGGTGGGCCCACTGTTCCCATGGCACCCGCCGTCTGCTTCTCTAGTTTACACTTCAATTCAGCTACCTGATATAAGGAAAGATTTAGATAATAAATAATGATGCTTCTTTCAAAAGTGCTTCATTGTACTACCACACAATCACAAGTAGAATAAGATGTTGGCTGCTCTATCTGTAAATGAACAAAAGTCAAAGTCCTGATGGTCCATACATATTACTTTCAGATTTGTTCATTCATTTGCACACTGAGTGAGCAATTTCCAACATTTGACGAGCAGCTAGTACCTTTCATTTGCTTTAGAAATTTATACATTTTCCAATGAGCAAGCTTGCAATAATATATTCACAGGACTATTCTCTGAAAGAAAAAGTTTAATGATTCAGAGAAAGAAAGAAATGTAATTGTTTGAAGTTAATTTTGTCCTAGCAGTGCTTCAGCAATCACCCAGTGATACTTTTGTGTAGGTAGTAGGAGATAAATGTTCAATTCTCACTCATTCAGAGAATTCGATCAAACTTTTTTTTCAAAGATAAAAGTCCATTACAGAGTAATCCTTGTTACTGAATCTGAGAATTTGCATGTACATGTACTCTGCACTGAAGCATACACGTACAATATAGAATAAAAAGCTTACAAAGATTCAGTGTGGTGCTGCCAAGAATTGGGACCTTCCATTATAAGACCAGGGGGGTGATTCACTAACGGCTAAAATTAATCCCAAATAAGAAAAAAATCAATTTTAGGAACAATATCCATCCTAAGAGCGATATCGCTTTTAGTGACTGATTCACTAAGGTATTTGGGATTGATTCCAGCCTCTGAATTGATTTTAAGGTTGGGAGTGATCCGGATCGCTCCTAACAATCACAAACGGTCACTCCACTGCATGCCCGCTAAGTATGCGCTAAGTAGAGAATTAGGTCGGGTGACTGAGGGGCGGTGACTGAAATTTGAGTACGTTGATTGGTTGGAATGAGTGCGCTCGTAAATATTCATTTGCGCTCATATATACTCATGATAAAATTGATTCCATCCTAAAAGCGATTTAGTGAATCAGTAAGGTGGTATTAATTTTAAGCTGGGAATGAAATCAATCCCGAAAATTGATTTTAGGAATGATATCGATCCCAGTTAGTGAATCACCCCCCAGGAACTTTAAAGACACAGAACTTTCATGAATTTCAAACGGCAGCCACTTTCACAGAAATAGTCTTCACTAACTGCACAAATCCCATCCGAATTTCTCAGTATCAAACTTTCATAAATCTGAAACACTCGCGACCGTTGTTGAAGACCTGCAGAAACCATTACCTCTGAGCGGAGTTCCTGGATGATTTGGGTGTACTTGGTGATATGTAGGTCTAGACTGACAACATTCTTCTGTAAGTTAGACTTGATCTCCTTGGCTCTGTCAGCATACTTCAGCGTGTTGAAGGTATCTTCATAGGAAAGGCTGGATGGACTGAAGAAACATAATAGAAAAGAGGAGTCACTTTCATTGATTTAATCATGATGGCAAATAGTAATATTGGTAATGATGATAATCCTAAATAAGAACAAGGGAGTTTGCAGGAAAATCCTAACACCCCTAGAGCTGCAGTTTGGTCCACTTTTAGGAGCAAGATTCTGAAAGGAAGTTGACTAGGAGGTGAGTAGGAGAGTTTTCTGCACTAATCAATTTCTTTTAATGATTTGAAATCACAGAGTAGAACAGAATGATCAAATCTGAAAGACAAAAACAATTTTATGGAAATCAGTGGAATGTACTTGTAGTTCTTAAGGCAATCTACTGTGGGAAGTTATTTGAGAAAAATTAGCAAACCCCTTGTTGTAGAAAATGCCTTGCATTTGCCACTCGTTGCACCATTTGTTTAAAAAAAAATCATCGATGTGGTACAACTATCAATGGAATTAAAAGTGTCAAATATTGAAAAACATACCTTACTGCAGCAATCATGACTGTCTTGCAATTACCACCGAGGGAGTCCTTTAGAAGACGAGTCAGTTTGCTGTTCCTGTAAGGCACATGCTTGCCTTTGTTCTGTTTTGTCAAAAATGAAAAATTCAATGACAGTTTGAAGCAATACAAAAGTTTAATTTTTGTAATGAACAAACTGACAACACACACAGATAATCAAACCACAATGTACCTTTATGAAGTATTGGAGATGTCTCCTAAAGTATGAATTTAAAATCATGCAATATCACACAGGCTTTATACAAGCTACCCTAAACAGAGGAGTATTCGGATCGTCCATAAAAGTTCATCCTAGCAAATGTACAAACACATATCTTCTCATCCAGCCTGTCCTGATAGAAACAGCTGCAGTAGAACGCCTTGTCTAGAACTTGAACATACATGTATGTGGGCATAAACTGTCACCCCCTCCCACCCCACTCGGTAGTAAGGGTCAACAGTAACACACTAGTTAATTATAATTTTGATTCAGACACTCAACATTTTTTTCAACCATTTTTCAGATAAAGTACATATTATTAACCATATCAGACATCTGAGCAATGCAATTTTTACATGTTATTGCCTGGCTTTGACAAGCCAACAAAATTGTGGGCCGATAATTTGTTTATTGCCCGGTTTCGAAAGTCAATGGGATTTTGCGTGTTAAATAGCGGGCAATAAACTGTAATATTTTTGAGTTCGCTCTAGATGTCTGATTCTGTTAATAATAATGATATGGACTGGCTACATGTACTTTCAGGGGATACAACATTAATTGCCCTCACTAGAATCGTATTGCCCTCGTCTTTGACTCCGGCAATACAATTCTACTTCAGGCAATAAATGTTGTATCCCCCTCAAGGCCAGTCCATATTATATTATTACACTATTCCCACACTTTTAATTTTACTAAAAAATGTATAATAGTACACTTAATGAATTCTAATTACCGGTAAAGCAAATTAAAAACCTACCCTACTATCTGCCAATGCATTGATGCAGTTCCCGAGTGCCAAAAGGGAGCGATTGATGTTAGCCCCCTCCCGAAACCTCGCCCCACGATTGGTGGTTACTGTCGCCCTCTCTGACCCGGCCAGGTCAATGAGAGACATCTTGGCCACACGGACGTTGGTGCTGATGTTGGCTGTCCGATCACGCTGTCGAACAAACACCTGTAAATATGGAACAAGTTTGATGTCAAAATTAGTTAAAATCAGGACTCACCACTTTTACAACTTTGTACTTCAATTAATTTTTTTCTTTTGATAAAACAAAATAAATTTCTCCTAATACAATGACTCAGACTTCTTTTTCAAAACTCAATATTTTCTCAAAGTGAACTGGCTCAACTTCACAGGTGCTCTTTTGGATTTTAAATTCGAAGTTTTCTTGACAGGCAATTCATATATTTTGCAGATTGTTTTCAGACATATTTTCAAACTCTTTTAAAAGTACATGTACATGTACTTCTGAGGTTCCAATTTCTATAATGCCCTTCGCTGTCATGTTACTTTTCTTTTTACTGTGATGTCCACATCCTATACCATAATGTTGAAAAATGTGACTTTTACCAAGACTTTCAATTGCCATAGTTTACACATGTAATTTACCTGGAAGACTGCATGTGATCTTGATGATTGTGCGTTGGCATCGGTTGGGTGCTGGGTCCGATTAGTATTACCATACTCTAGCATGCTGAACAACTCATTGGCATTTTTAGGCTGAAAAAAGAGAAGAAAAAAAGATGAAAGTTAGCAAAAACAGCAAAGATTTTGAAAGAAAGCAGGAACATTCATATCAGATTTATATTTACAAACAAGAAATAAACATTAAAAACCATGAATGGGGCTACCACTAGGAACATCCTACCAAGGGAAAGTTCTCCCAAGTCTTAAAAGGAAAGTCCAACCTGATTACAAATTGGTTTTAAAAGAAGCAGAAAAAGAAAAGAAAAAGATCAGTAAAGGTTTTAGCAAAATACGATAAGAAAAAAAGAATGTAATGGATTTTTGAAGTTGTATTCAATCAAACAAAAATTGGCAACTCTGTGACGTATCTTGTAAGCTCCTCTCCCATTTGCCCTGTACCCCAAAATCATTAATTTCCATTTTCTCTAAAGAAAATATTCAAACATACATGCACCTTAGATAATCATTGCTCATATTTTTTCACACAAAACCTGTATGAAACAAATCTTTTCCTTCACCAGAAACCAAGAAAATGAAAACTTATGAAATTTTCTGCACTGAGCAAATGGGAGAGGAGCTCGCAAGAAACGTCACAGAGTTACAAATTTGTGTTTGATTGCTTATTTTTATTCAAAAATTCATAACATTCTTATTTCTTATTGGATTTTGCTAAACTTTTAATCTGTTTCTCTCAGTTTTCTGCTTTTATTCAAATCAACTAAATACTAATAGGATTGACTTTCCCTTTAACAGATACTGTTGGTCATTACAGCAGGTTGGACTCTACAAACACATGTTACCAGAAGGAGTAGTTTCTTACCTTATGTAAGGAGAGTCCACTCACAACAACCCCCCTCTGTGGATCTTCTCTGATGGCCAAAGGTCCAGACGGTACTAGTAAGTCCTTCACTGTCTCATTGTAGATCTGGAGTTAGTTTAGATAGAGATGAAGAGAAGGGGGGGGGGGGCAGTATGAGAGAATGAAATGTAAAAACTGAATTATTGAGGACACACTGATCATACAATGATTGTTGTCTATGGATTTCATCCCTCAGACTTTTCAATAATCTATACTGTAAATGTATGTAGTAGGAAAATTTTGATCATGTGCATGCTACATTTACTACAAAATGAAACTTGCAATATTTTTTCAAGATATAGTTTCTTTTTTTTCTTTTCTTTTTTTTTAAAGAATAAAATAAGCAGGAGCTGATTGAGCCTCCATGTACATGAAATATGAAATTCCCCGCAAAACCCTTTTTTTCTAAAATGCTTTTACAAAAAAGTCATTAGCAAGAATAACAACCAGTCAAAGAGGTGCCAACTACCAAGCATTACCAAACTCATGAAATCTCTTGTCACTCGATCCCTCAGTTGCGGTATCAGACCCCCTTTTAGTGAGTCAGAGTAGAACAGAGTTATATGTATAGTTGTTCAATGTTGCTATGCAAAACGTTTTGCGATGGTGTATTACTAAATTGAGGCATTTGAGCAGAGGTGGTATTCTAATCTTTTTCAACTTGCTTTTTGGGAAATGATTTCAATTGACATAACAAATGTCAAAGTGCAAATTTTTACCTGTGTCTTCTGTATACACTGTACATGGAGAGTCATTAACCAATGACGAACCGTAAGTATCTATTACATCGATTATACAGTTTTCAGGATAGCACCCAGGGCAATATGGCAGAAGTAATGCCTAACAGTGTTGGGTACCTCGAGATAGATCTTGATCTTGAGACCAGTCTCAAGATCGGCATCAGCAACCTCAACCTTGTTCTTGCTCTCGAAGGTGTTGGTCTTGATCTTGGTCTTGATCTTGATCTTGGAGCTTCTGTTCTCGGAATTTTCGCTCGAGATCGCTCGAGATCAACATTGTTATTACGTAAATTATCAAACGAAAAAGCTTTTAAAATCGTTCACCAATCAGCGAAATCAAGACTCAGTGTTGGGTGCCTCGAGATCGATCTTGATCTTGAGATCGGCATCAGTAATCTTGATCTTGGACATATCTGATCTTGATCTCAGATGTTCTAATGTCGATCTTGAGCTGCGGATCTTGATCTTGATCTGGATCTCAGACTGTCTGATCTTGATCTCGGACCCTCTGGTCTTGGACCCAACACTGATGCCTAATGACCTCTGGGTTGTTGAAGACCAGAATAAGGAGCAAGAGTTGTTGACATACCTCCAAGTAGGAGACAGCTATGTCAGCAAGCTTCTCTGATTTCTCACTTGCTATCTTCTGATAGAGCTCCATCACTGTGAGGAACATGATACCTGGTTGGTTGGGTCCTCCCAACATGGTGAACGTCTTGCCTGCACCGGTAGCACCATATGCAAACACTGTATCAAAGAAAACAAAGTGATGATTTAGCCCCTACCGTTAAAGCTAGTTTTATCACCTTTAGAACAACAACTAAAAATCACAAAGTTCAATACAACGTATAGAAATTATGAGTTTTTCTTCTCCACTTCTCCAATTTCTCACTAGTGAATCTTTTCATAGCTAGTACAGGAGAGACTGTTGTGACGTGTGCACACAGGCTCATGAATGGGTCAAATTCATGGAGCAGCAAATAGTTCTTTCCCATAGAGATTGCATGTATGGGGGAACTATAGAGCTCAATAAATTGACCTTTGAGTGTGTCAAAAAGTACATGTCTCTCCTCTACTAGCTATGGATCTTCTGATAGAGCTCACATCACTGTCCACCCAACATAGTGAACATCTTTAAATACATCTACATGTACCTGCACCGGTAGCACCATGTATGCAAACACTGCAGCAAATACAAGTATGCAAAACAAAACTGGTAATTCAGCCCCTACCTTTAAAGCTAGTTTTACCACTTATAGCATCTCAAAATCAGAAAATTGCAGTCAGTGTGCAATTAATGTAGTTTTCAGAGTATATATTTTGAAAATTCATGACTTTTTTTAGCTAACCTTTCTGTTCACTAAAGAATGCAGTCATTGTGCAATTAATGTAGTTTTCAGAGTATGTATTTTGAAAATTCATGATTTTTTTTAGCTAACCTTTTTGTTCACTAAAAATCTTCTCAAAAGAAGTAGCACCATGTATGCAAACACTGCAGCAAATACGGCACACAAAACCGGTAATTCAGCCCCTACATTTAAAGCTAGTTTTACCACTTAATTGCATCTCAAAATCAGAAAGTTGCAGTCAGCGTTCAGAGTATTTATTTTTTGAAAATGTGTGACTTTTCTAGTCTAACCTTTTTGTTCACTAAAAATCTTCTCAAAAGAAGGAAAATCTTAGGGGGAGGGTTAATGTAACCCTCCTAATTATGAAAATGTGTCTGTTTTGTCCAGCATAACTATTTCAAAGGTTAACAAACAAAAACAAACAACAAAAAAATGTTCCAGGGTATTTGGCTGGGTGACGGATGTACGGAGGTTATTGTCCGGGCATGATAGTCAAGGGGGTAGTTATGCTGCTATCACTTGTTCATCACTATATATGCAATGCAATGCAATGCGTTTGAAATGGTTAGGCAAATTCCTAGACGAAAACAGAGAAACATGGAAAAAAATGTGCTCTTACTGGTTTGACCTTCTAGGAGGTATCACTTTGTTATTAAATTGCAATTATAGCATGAGTACGTTCAACATTATAAATGAAAAGAAAATTTCCATCTTTTACAAAGAGATCTTACAAGCATGGGAATTTATTAGAACTTTTACCACTGTGAAAGATGTTAACATGTTTAACTGTGATTCAAGCGATATACCAGATCAAATTATTTGGCACAATAAACATATTATTTAATAATCAATCACTATTTTATAAAGACTGGTATGACAATGGTGTAATTTATCTTAGAGACCTAGTTGGGAGAAATGGCTTTCGGTCATTGGAAAATATCATGTCAACGATCAATGTCAAAAGAATTAAATGTACTGGGATGTTTGACTATGCGAAACTGAAAAAAGCAATACCAGCAGTATGGATACGTAAGTTAAACGATAGTAATTTCCCTATGACTAGACAGCAACAAGGATTTAATGTTCCGAGCTTGCTTATTGGAAACAGATTAAAATGCATCAGTGAAATGAGTAGCAATGTTTTATATAAATTGTTTCCCTCACGAAACTTTCTAACCAACACATGTTGTTCATATTGGGAAAATAAACTTAACATTGATATAAACTGGTCACATGTATTTAAGTGTAACCTTGTTCAAATGAGAGAATATAAGTTACGGGAATTTAACCTAAAATTATTGTATAATTTATTACCAGTAAGAAGCAATCTTTTTAAATGGGGTCTAATTAGAGAAGATTTATGCCCAGAGTGTAAAGTAAAAGAAGATATTATCCATGCTTTCACTGAATGTATTCTAAACAAATCTTTCCTTACGCATGTTAAAAATATATTGCAAGAAGTATACAATGTCCATTGTTGTCCAAATAACCAAGATTAGCATCTTGCACTTACTAAAAATAGAAGGTAATTGCCAATCTAATTTATTTCTGACCATAGCTTTCTGGAGCGTATATAAAGTTATTTTGGAACGCAATAAAAGTGGAAAAGATAGAAGAGATTTTGTACTGAAACATGTTTTTGAAAGAGAAATCAGAAAAAGAATAGAGATACAATATAGCAGAAAGGAAAAAATACAAACAAAGAAAAACGATGAATTACCAAAGGAATTGTTGAAGTTCATTTGAATATGTAATTTGTGTAGATTTGAAAGAGATATCAGAAAGAAGAAAAAAAAGAAAAAAAGAATAGGAATATAAGGAGCAGAAGGGAAAGAATACAAACAAAAAGGGGGAAAATGAATTACCAAAGGATTTGTTGTAGTTTATTGGAAAATGTAACACGATATGTGTAAGTCGATTTCAGTTTTGTAGTTATCTTTTGTGTCCTTTATGTATGATTAATGTTATATTGAGTTGTAAACTTTGAATGTAAAATAAATCCTCTAACGAGGCAAAGAAAAAAAAAAAAATATATGCAATGCAAACTACATGCATGTATGTAACACTCATCTCTTTACTTACCAGAACAATTGTATCCACTGAGAACACTGTCTACGACTGACTTTGTAGTGTGTTCATAGACATATTCCTGCGATGCACCCTCTGCAAAAATGTGGTCAAACGCAAACTGCTTGTCACGGTTCTTTCGTTGCATCACATTGCGCTGCTTCACTCGCCTCCCACGAAAGTAAGACGGCGACCCTTCCTGTCGCGGGTCGAAGACCAGCACCTTTTCGTCAAGCGGGCGTACCACAGTACGCGCATTCTGAGCCTCTCTTTCGTGTGAGTTCTCTGGGCGAATACGGATGACAACTCTGATGTTGGTCCTTTGTTGGGAATCTTCAGAGGAAGGGTGATCTTTGTGAGACCTCCCCGCTTGAGGATGTCTTGGTCGCATGGTTCCTGATCACTCAAAGTCCGTTTACATCGATGAAGTCGTTCCTGAAGGTAAAATGGCATCAAGAAAGAGGATGAAACTTCATTCACTTCTCAGTTATTTATTAAGATCAAGGATCATGCTGTACACCTGAGTTGTGAAAACATCCCAACTCCTCCTATGCAACAATAAGGGAAGAATATACTTACATGTACATGTACAAGCTTATCTGAAGATAACCTTGTACTCCAGACTAGCTTTTACAGGTGAATAGGCTTCAATAGCTTTTGTGGGTATCAGCAGGCCTTTTCCAGTCTAGATCATTCATACATGAGAGGAAAATCATTATTTAAAATTTCACTTTCAATTCTGAATCCCCAAATTTGTGGCACAGTAAGAGTTGAAGAGTCCCTGAATCAGGTAATCTAGTAAATTTAAAGCTCATGTACAGTATTGGTAGCAAAAAAGAAATTGGAGAGAAACATGTTAAATATAGTCTCATGTTGTTCTCCTAGTCCTTGTATCAAAAGATGTCTGTAAGAGATCATTTGGTATTCCATCTATGATTTCTGGTGAATTTCGGTGTAAATATCTGTAAGGAATGCTCGATCACTGCCATTATGCTAGGACCCTTCCACCCCCGACGGCTCCCCGCACAGCAATCTTGGGGCTTAATTTTGCAGAGACAACATGCGTATCACTGTTTGTAGCTACTCATTGGTTTTACATGTGTGTGTACAGGGTATAGCACATGCTGCCTTTGTTGGGATTTTATGTGCCTGTCCTGGCACTAGACCGAAATTTCTGTCTCTCGTTCGTTAGCTCTTCACTTAGAGACATAAACGGTTGTATCACTCTGCTGTGCAAACCGACTACACGCCGGTGTAGTTGGAAAAACTGCAATAATGTGATTTTTCCTCATACATCATACATGTACATGTACATAGACCCTATCTAGATCCACTCACGGGACCATCACTATATGGAGCTGTGTCAATTTTGGCCTCCGCCTGTAACGACCTCGCAGTTGAAGAGGTAAAAACACCAATGTAATCAACAAAATTTTGAGAAAATACTTCTTTCTACATTTTAGAATGATAGAATATCCAATTTCATGCCAGATCCTTTGATAGGATCTCTATCATCTTGATCAAGTGAAATTTTCAGTCTTGTTTTTGGTCGGTGATCTTGCTCCTCTGCCGCACACATATGTGCAAGATATCACACAATATGGGAGGCAATTGCTCACGGTATGAAGGTACAGAGTGCGAGGTTATCTCCAATAACCTCGCATAAGTGTGAGTGATCTAGATCTACATATTATTATTGACTGGTTAGGCCTAGGCTCTACTATTTAAGGAATTGGTTCAACTTACCAATTTCACTGAATAATTCATTTAAAGCTCCTTTTTCAGGTAATTCAGGGTCCAAGGTATTCTCCGTTTGAAAATCTTGCAGCCGTATTATTCAAACTGGTATTAGTGTGTAAGTCAATGTGTATTCAGTTTGCACAGCAGTGTGATATGACCGTTTCTGTCTCTAAGTGAAGAGCTAACGAATGAGAGACAGAATTTTCGGTCTATCCCGGCACTTAATTTAGTACAATCTTACTATTTTAAAGTATTTATCAACAAAAATTGAAGAATTCTGACGAACAGTTTTTGAGGGCTTACCAAAAAGAGTCTACGTGACCTGCATGACCTGGCTTTAAGGAAATTAAATCTTGCTTATTACAGCAATTTTGTTGTCTGTTTTTGACTGCCGCAACAGTGAATGTTGGACATGTTGGACACAGTCCCACACAGTAGAGGCGCACGGCCGATATCGGAGACTCTCTCCCATTTGGGAGATTGTCTCTGTTATCAGAGACTTTCATAAACATTTTTGGTAGCCAATGTGGGAGACAGTCTCCCATTTGGGAGATCGATTTTCTTTGTTTACATTTGCGACCAAGGGATTACCTCGGCGCAAAAAGAAAATGTGATAAGCAGATTCCTCATGATAAATTACCCCTTTTGACCGTCTACTTCAAAGATTCACCGTCTACTTTTGTTTTCATAACATTTTTTGTTATGACCCACACACAAAACAAATGGGTTTCTGACCTCAGTCAGGCAAAAATTTGGCTGGGATAAACTGCCTTGTTGTTGGTGTTGTTTCTTTTATCCTTTTGTAAGCTAAGTCTCCAATATGAGAGACAGTCTCCCGAATGGGAGAGAGTCTCCGATATCGGCCGTGCACCTCTACTGCCACATAGGCAAATGCCTATGACATGAGTGGGAAGGAGATTAAGTTAGACTTAGAACTTACAGTTACACACTACAAGTACATGTACTATGTAGTCTTGTGAAACAAAGTCAAATATTAATAATAATAAGACTATTATTAAGAGCCTATAAATATTTAAAATAAGTACCGTAAGTAATTAAAAGGAGAAAAAAAAATCCTCATTATCATGTTTGATGAAACCACCATTCACTCTTTGAAGAAGCACTTCATTTCATTCACATTTCCCTGCTTCATTGCAAACTTTACATCGACCAAAGACGTACCACAGACACAGTGCAAGACCCCGGGCCCAAGTGGGCCAACCCGCCCAGCGGCCAGCCGCAGTGCGGGTCTACCGCTTGCGTGCCCATCACACAGTCACTGCACTCCAGATGCCGGCACCAGTTGCACACAGGACGCAGCTCACACTCACACTCACAGCGACAGTCTTCAACAAATCTTTTTTTTTTTTAAATCAACAATGACACTCTTTCCATTGTGCACACCGTTGATCGCAGTATTACACATTCAGTTAAATGTCATGATCTGTTGGAAAATCACTTAATCTGCCTTTTTGAAAACATAAATTGAACAAACTTACCAACTTTTAAATGTCCACAACGTGCATACGTAAACAGTCAGTTGTTGTTGAAACGTTTGAAGCGCCCGCACTTGTCGTATATTGTGATTGGCCATTCAAAATGAAAGCTGATTTCTGATTGGTCAGCGTACCGATCAGCTGTGTGCCTTGTGGGTAGGTTGCATGCAGCGACCTTGGGTATTCATTCATTGGGCCTTGGGCCGGAAGTGCAATTTATTTCCTCATGTTTACGTTGGCAGTGTTATCATCGACCTAATCACGGCAATGATCATGATGATACTGTGAAACCTGTCTATAAAGACCACTCAAGGGAGACAAGAAAAGCAGCCTTTATGAGCAGGTGGTCTTTATGTACAGGTTCCTGTCATACATGTTTCAATGCGAAACACTTTTCAAGGGAAACAAAAATTATGGTCTTTATGCAGGTCCCGGGATGCAGGTGGTCTTTCTATACAGGTGGTCTTTCTATACAGGTGGTCGTATATCATCAGATTGATATGTGTATTTTTTTTTAAATGAAGAAGAAAAAAAAAACGTTGAACAAGTGAGAAATTCACATAAACATGTGAAAACCTATAACAACTCAGGCAACGCGCAACGACCGATGCATCCAGGAATGTCAAAGGGGCGATCACCGCGATCACCGGGGCTAATGGGGGAGGGGGGGGGGCTGCAGGCCAGAGATCTGCTTTAGGGCGAATACTATACAGATTACAAGATTTTAATTTTAAAACAACAACAACCAAAAAAGAACAACAGACAGTTAAAGTGATCGAAAAACTGAACATCCAAACACATGCGCCTACCCCCCCCCCCCCCCCCCCCCGCTCCCCCTATAAAAAAAAAATATGTGAAAAGGTACTTCAAAATTACTGGAAATAGAGAAGAGCGGGGTGGAGTGGGACAAGAATCGTGATTTGGCACTGTTTGCTTTGTAACTTCTGAAATATCCACTGTAGCCTCTCCATTTTTACATGGTAAATAATATCAATATAGTAGGCTACAAAATAAGGTATTTGACACAATCCCTATGTTTTTAGATTTTATGCAAATAATGATTAAAATTGAGGTACTTCCGTACTTGAATGGGGTGAAGTGGGACACCATCATATGGAGGTGAACTGGGACAGTAATAGGAGTGAAGTGGGACAGTCGGGGAGAAATGGGACAAAACTCTTGAAAATGCCATTTTCACCTATTTTTCTGGTAGTTGTCTAAAATAAGTGTTAAAGTGGGAATGTTAAAAGTTGACTTAAATATTCATGCTCATTAAAAAAAAATATTGGATGAAATGATGAGCATTTTGTAAAATTTTTACCTATATTTCGACGGTTTGGGGCAAAAAGAAATAATTGTTCATATTCATAATATTAATACATTCTTTCCCCTTACACACACGGTTTGTCTGAAGTAGTATAAATAATTTGTGAAAAGGAATTGACCGATATGACTTTTCACGATTTTTATGTAGACCCAAAGATGATTTTCATGAAGTTATGACTGATAAAAGCTCATTTTCCTTACATACACATAAATTAACTGGGGTGAGCTGGGACATATTGTCCAAGTTCACCCCGATATTAGTAAAAAAAAAACAACAAAAACAACAGACAAACAAACAAAACAAAGACAAAAACAACAAAAACAGCAACAAATGCCTGCAAAATATTTGTCGCTCAGAATATTATTGTAAATTACTGAGGGTCATTATACAGACTTATATGTTGTATCTGGAGTGTTCACTATGGCCAAGTGACTTGGCCGTGACTATAAAATATTTGATAATGAATGATGAAAAACAGAAAACAAGTGGTCAAAAAAAAAAAAAAAAAAAAAGAGAAGTGAAAATTAAACCTATACAAGAAAAATCGCAGTATATAGCTGTGAATGTATTTGTGAATATTGATAGTTAAGACCATAAGACCTTTCGTAGGATTCAAACTAATTTATAAAAGGTTATTTTTTTTATTTTTTTTTAGTTAGAGGTGGTGTCCCAGTTCACTCCGCTCTCTCCTACTATGACTGTTTGTGGTACTTTTGTAGTAATTAGCTAGACTGCAGTACCTAATAAAGTAATTTTGCAGTATACTATGCAGGACGGTAGAGTATACTGAGGCATATTGTTGTATAGTAGAACTGTATAGTAGGCCTATATATGATTGCAGTACAAAATAGTACAACCATTACAACAGAACAGTACTTCAGGAATATAATTTACCACAGTAATTACTCCAGTAAATGTATACTGCAGTATATATCTGCAGTACTTTATCGCAGGGGCCGGGGGGGGGGGGGGGCATGTCTCATTGAGGCCTATAGCCTGTACATCACCCCCGTACCCGAAAACGGATAAAAGGGGTATTTTTTTTTTCAGCATATAGGCGAGTAACCCGCGGGTTACAAGAAAAAGGGCGTCAAATTCAGAGGTGATTAGAAGACGACCTGCGGAAGGGGGGGGGGGGGGGACCGGGGGGCCGGGCGGTATAGTTCATGTGTTCCAATTATAGGTTAAATTTCTTTTGCGGTTCCTTTTTGGCTAAAAAAAGGTCTATGATGATGATGTAATCCTCAAATAGTATGTAAAATACCATGCACGCAATACATGGTATAAAACAGATATGTTATAGACTTAGACGGGTTTCCCTGTTGTATAGGGTACACTTAAAAACTATTAAACTAAGGTGTTAAATCACCATTTAAAAGGGCCGAGGAGTGACAACTTTTTCAAAATGGTAGATCAACTCTTTTAAACTGCTGGATTCAGCCTTTATAGTGTTGTATCCAGCATGTTAAAAGTGTTAATCTACAATTTTGAAAAAGTTGTCACTCCTCGGCCCTTTTAAATGGTGATTTAACACTTTAGTTTTTAGAGTGTATCCTCCTCCTATTGCAATCCCTGTTTAAAGGAGAATTAACCCCAGAATATAAATGTACTTATGTTCAAAGTTGTATATTCTTAATCATTGGCCTGTATCACTTTAAAAATAAAATATCAGAAAAGGGTTTAAATCAAGACATTCTAGCACACGGGTATCATCTGCTAATACTTTACATGCATGGGGGATGTCATTTTCTTGGTTGGAGTTGTACATGAACCACTGGAAACCGTTCCGGCCAGGAAGATATTTTTTAATCCCAGGGCTAAATTGCTTCTTTTCATTACACAAAATCCCAATATTATGATGGAAAATACATAACAGGTGTATATGATTCTAAAATGTGAAATTTATAAATTTCTTTTTAACTTCTCTAGCTTTGCTAAATCATTAGAAATCGATTTCTTGGGCTTGCCTGACAAGCAGAACATAATTTAAACGACGCGCATTCCGACTATTGAAGTCCATTATCTCAAAGTAGGTGAATGCATATAGTTTGTCACTATTGACGCTCGGGAAATTTATCATCCATATAGATTTGAATTAATTTGCTCCGTCGCGTACGTCATATCAAGAAAATAGATTTCTATTCAGTAAAATAGTAATTTTCAGAGAAATATAAAATACATTTTCGTTTTTAGAATATATGTATATATTTGTTAAATATTTTAAATCTCAACTGGGATTTTGAATCAGGAAGAAAGATAATTTTCCATTCGGATTAAAAATATCTTCATGTACATGTACACATCAAGAAAATAGCGGCCCCCACATATCGCTAGCAGACGATAAATTTTGCTGAGAAAAACTTGATTTATACCCATCTCAAAACTACTTCGGACAACAAGAAGGAATAGATTACATCTTTGAATACAAGAACATTTTTATTTTGAGGTTAATTCCGCTTTAAAGGAGAATGAAACCCTGGGGAAAAATCATTTTTTAATGAAAAGAGAGGATAGAGAGAAGCAATTTAAAAAAAAGTTCCATCAAAATCAGTTAAGAAATGAGAAAGTTATGAAAGTTTGAAAAGTCTCAATTTACTTTCTATGGCGATCCTCAAATTGGCAAATGTTGCTTCAAAATAACAGGTTTAGAAGGACAACTCTCCATATGTTTTGTACACAAAATTTCATATTTTCCCCATTATCTCTCAAGGTGGAGCTTGTTCCCTTCTCAGCTCAAGATATATCATGGAGAAATGTATTTGGCACAACATATGTCGAGTTCACAAAAAGACAAGCATCATTTTGAATGGGAGGGGGAGGGGGGGGGGGTGGGTGACATCCAAATTGGCCAAGAAATTTGCCGACAAAAATGCTGCACCCTCAACTGCTCCCACAAGTAATAAAAGAAAATCACAGATGTATACGAGATCTTGACATGCAGGCCCATTTTCACAAGGGGGAGGGGGGGGGGGGGGGCGGGGGCGGGGGCGACTGACGCCATTTGCCCGAATAGGCCTATAAACTTTTCATTTTTCATTTAAAAAAAAAAACTTTTCCTAGTAAAAATGTACAGAAGTTGCAGACATAAGGTACATAATTATCCGGGAACCTCGCTGTCCAAATATGTGGACATTCTTGCATAAGCTTCACTGCCCGAATATTAAGTGCTGCATGGTTGCCCGAATATCGGAACTTTTCTTTGCCCATGCTGAAGGGGGACGCCTTTTGTACCCTTCTCTCTCTCCCCCCACAAATGATAATAAAAGAAAATCGAAGATGTAGAGATCTTGATCATTAGGCAGTGGCGGATTTAGGGGGGGGGGGGGGAAGTAATTCCGGCCGGTGCTCCCCTAGGCCCAGTTTTGAAAGAAAAGCATGCATTGCCCCCTCCCCATCCCCTTTTAGAATTGATAACTTTTTTTCTCGCTTTTCTCTGTAGGAAAACTGGACCCCCAAAATCTGATAACCTTCTTTTTTTTTTTTTTTTTTTTTTGGTTGTTGCTTGTCAGAGAATTCTGAAGGAAAACTGAAATTGGACCCCCAAAATCTGATAACTCTATTTTGTTTTTTGGTTGTTGTTTTTTTTTTGCTCGTCAGAAAATTTTCGGAGTTTATCCTGGATCCGCCCCTGACACGGGCCCATTTTTGAAAGGGGGGAGGGGCTGACGCCTTTTTCCAGAATATCAACTTTTCACCTTTATTTAAAAAAAAAAAAAAACTTTTCGTAGTGACAATATACAGGGCATGCTTGTAAAGCATTTTTTATAAACTCTGATAAATAAATAAATAAGAAGTTACATACATAATTATCCAGGAACCTCGCTGCCCAAATACGTGGACTGATTGGGGCATCTTGCTGTACCGAAAAATTGCCCATTGCCGAAGGGGAACGCCTTTTGCCAAATATTTTTTTTAAAAAGAAGAAAAAAAAAAAGAAAAAAGAAAAAAAAAAGAAAAGAAAAGAAAAGAAAAAAAAAAAAAAGAGGCCAGATTCTCTCTTTTTCTTTCCTTCTTTTCGTTAGTACTGTTTTTGTTGTCCTTTAGGCTTTCCCTTTTCTTTTTTTTTCCTTCTCCTTTCTCTTTCTCTTTCCTCTTCCTTTTCCCGTCTTTTTTTTTTTTCTGGCGACACTGGTGGCGTATTTTCCAACTTTTGAGTGTGTGTGCGTGTGTGTGTGTGTGTGTGTGTGTGTGGTTCCCCCCTCTTTAGCAACGCCGGGCATGGAAAGTATGCGTGATCATGTACGCCCGTTTTTAGCCACACACACACACATAAAACAGCAAGCTATTTTGCGGCAGATGTGTGTGTGTGTGTGTGGGGGGGGGGGTGTGCGATGCAGTGTTACTCTTATGTATGACACCAGGACATTCCTCTTATACATTGTTTATTATTAAAATAAGCTAATTTCCAAATGATGCTCTAGGTTTGGAAAATTACAAGGTTTGGGAAGTGGAAATGTTACTTGAAAGCTTCTCTTACAAGTTAAATCATGAATTTCTTCCTGCAGGGTTGTACTTCGGCCTAATCTAAGATCATTTTAGTCAAGAATGGAGCAGGCATATTTTCTACAATACTTGCTGAGAAAATATGCTCATGTACCAGTGTTAGTGTTGATGTTTGATACTATGCTAAACCTGAATTGGGGGATGAAAGGGGGGGGGGGGCAAAGGGGAATGTGCCCCCAAGCTAATTTGGCAGAGCTTCTGTTTTACAGGGAATCTACAAAGACTCGATCACATTCGAAGAAAGGAAACACATTCAGTCAATTAATAGGTACAGTAGATAACACTTTTATTAAATAAAAAAAGTGCCTCCTAATTGTGCCCCCGGCAGAAATTTATAGCCCAACAAGTAACTGAATATTAATTTTTAAAAAAATAAAAAAATGTTGTATTATTGTTTTGTTTTTGTTTTTGTTTTGTTTTTTGTTTTGTTTTTGTTTTTTTCTTTGGGGGGGGGGGGGGTGGTTTTGTTAGAAGAAAATCCTTGATCCACCACTGATTTCAAAATAAACCTGTTCCTGAAATAGAAAGAAATACTATGTTAACTAGTGTACATGTATTCATGTAAACCATCCAGGGCAGAGATATTCAAAAAGCTATACTGATCAGTGTTTATCTTCAAACTGGCAAAACTGGTAATGCTCTTATCTTTTCTGTATAAGGCAATTAATGCTCAACACCATAGTACAGTGATAGTCTCCACACATAACAAATAAACAATCAGACTTCTAAAAACTGCTTTTTGGGGGCAATACTTTAAAATATAATCCATGATTATACAAATGTGTTTTCATGAAAGTCATCAATACATTGTACATACTACATGTACCTGTATTGTGGAGATTGTCAAATTGGCAAACATTATGTTTGCTAAAAGAAATTTTTAAAATGTCAATTATTTTCAATTCATAATTTCTTCATTCAATTGCCAAAGGGAGGTAGAAAGAAATGTTTTCATTTTTCAAGGAGCAACTTTCTCTCATAACACATACCAAACAATTAGGCCTACTATTTTTGTGACACTTTCATTTATGCATTTAAAAAAAAAAAAAAAAATTATGGGGGGGGGGGGGGAGGGGGGCATTTCAAAATAAATTCAAGCATAATTCATCAACAAGCAATGGAAAGGGTTTTAAAAATGTAGTTGCAATATTGTGTACCTTTATCAAAGTTAGGCTTCACAAATTTTACCTTCTCAAACACAACAATGATTTAAAAAGAAGACTGATGTAAAATTCTTCAAAATAAGATAAATTAAACTGGTTATTGGTAATGATTCAACAAACTAAACACCTGGCCATTCCTGCACTCTCAGAGTACCTAATAAAATACTGCATCTTTCCTATAACACCTTTTACATCGTTTATGTAATATGTCAACTTTTTCAAATTTACTTACAACTTTTTCAAGTACATGGAAAAGCATTTAATTCATAGGTGCACATTCTATATGAGGGGGAAAAATCACCAAAAAAAATTTCCTCGCTATTCATAAGGACATCCATTCATGAGGAACACTATTCATAACTACTCATAAGGACTGCTATTCATAGCGCGTGTTAAATGAATAGTGGTTTTCTATGAATAGTGGTTCTTATGAATAGCAAGCGGACCCGGTCTAAGGTACCTGGCAATTATAAACTGTCATATAGATGAAATTTGATATCTTCAATGCAAGACAACTATTTGCAAATAATTTAAGATCAAGAGTCGTTTTGCAATTTGCAGTATTTAAAAAATCATCTTCCAGGAATGCAATTGTTACATTCTTACACTTCTGCAACAAATCTGCAGTGGCTGCTTCTAAAGATGTGTGTATTGTACAGAGCAGTGCGCATAGCCCCACATATACCGATACATGTAATTGTGATGATACGATGGCTCACACTGGGATTCACTTCAATGCAACAAAATATGCTCCAATTCCAAAAGAATTTCATTTAGTAAGAAATCTTCCCCATGGGGCTTGCTCATTAAATGATGTTGAAGTGGTGGTGCTGCCCAAATGATTTTAGACTCATTTGGGTCATTCTATGAATGGCAAATGAGTGACACTACCCTTCAACAATCTTTCACATTATTCACATATTATGTACTGAGACAGTATGACTAATGAATAATGCAGCTAAATACATTTTACATTCACAATGTTAAAACTCTTCAACAATGAAGTGATTTTACAATTACAATAAATAATTCAGTTTGGTAACTGAATACAGTGGAATCATTTTGTCAAGAAAACTGTTACAACTCTCCTCATAACAAGGTAATTCCTAAGGACCAAGGGGTATGTTATCATGGAGTTCCACTGTACTTTGAAGTTTTCATGACAATGGTATTAAGCTTCATTTTTGCTGATCTAATATTATTGTCTCTTAGTACATGATTATGTTATTAGGACATGTAGAAATCAGCTGATTTGGGCACCTTTATATCTTTTCCAATAACATTCACTACAGTCTTCCCACGTGCACTCCTTTTCTCAATGTTCGCAAACGCATCAGGCAACTCCGTAAACGGAAAGACTTTCTCCACGCATGGACGAATCAAGTCATCTTCGACCAGTTTAGCCACTTCGCTCAGGGCGTAAGCACTTGGAGTTGCGAAAGACCATCTGTATTTCCCGCCGTGCTGTTTGGCCTGCATGGCCGTCTGGAATAGAGACCAGCTAGCGGAAAGGCTACCTCTCACCAAACCCTGTTTATCAATGTCCTTAAGGAAAGGTGTGACTACTGTCACATACTGTGAGCCTTTCATTTTATTCAAAGCTTTCATAGCATATTGCTCCGTGTCTCCTCCCACCAGGTCGAGGATCAAGTCAAAAGGACCGATCCGATTCAGCTCCGATTCCAAATCCGGCTTTGTATAATCGATTATATTGTGAGGGTTAAGACTTGATACAAATTCCATTGCCTTAGTACTGCAGGTTGTAGTGACATGAGCTCCCCAAGCCTTCATGAGCTGAATGGCAAATGATCCCACGCCTCCAGATCCTCCAAGAATCAACACTCGCTTGTCCACAGCATTCTCAGGTCGAATCTTTGCAACGGCGTACACAGCACTCCAAGTAGTGATGGCTGCATAGTTTATTGAAGCAGCTTCAACGTGGGTAAGATTCTCTGGCTTTTTTGAAAGATCGTTCTTTGTCACCAGGACGTACTGCGCATGCGAGCCTTGACTTGCTGGTTGGACATTTGCCCACACCTCTTGGCCGTTTTCAAAGTTCTTCACTTGTTGGCCCATGTCCACGATAACGCCAGAACAATCACGACCAAGAGTAAGAGGGAGTTCGTCACCATCGGCAGTGATGCCTCGTGTACGGTTGAAGAGTTTGGCACCGTAGCCTCCTCGCATTCGAACATCTATAGGATTGACGCTTGTTGCGTAGACTTTAATCAAGACCTGATCCGGCTTGGTGATTATAGGCATAGGTTTCTCAACAAGTTTCAAACGATCTATTCCACCATAGCCATCTATCTGCCATGCTAACATCTTAGTTCCTGTACCAGGCAAGGTGGACAAGCAAAGAGCTGTGTTTCTGAAGAGTGAAGGTGCATTCGCTTGTATTAATCCCCTTCTAATTGTCTCTGTCAAGGTGTGTCTTCCTAGAACATTCATGTTTGTGGTCTTGTCCAAGGGATCCTAATTGAAGATGGTCCAAACCAGGGTTGAGCCTCTCCAACGTAATTGGTGCCACCAGATTCCTAAAAACAAAACAAAACAAAAAAAAAATAGTATGGAATGTTGGTTTACTTGTAATATACAGTGTGTCTCTTTTTCAGAAGTGATGTATTTACGTTACCACAAAAAAAAAATTACATGTAGATCAAGTCTCTTGCAAATATCCAAATTATTAAATTCTGCTAATACTTGCCAGCAAGAAATGGCAAAATTGGCCAGGACTATTATGATGCAATTTACTCAGCCCACAGCACAAAAAGTAAGGAAGAAAGAATTGTGCATGGAGGTTTCCAACGTGTAGTGGTAGAATAGTCAAATAACCAGCCAAAATGGTTAGTCTTGTAAAAAAATTGTATGTTAAATGTCATCGTCTAGATGTCTACTGTACAATGTTGGCACTGAGAATGTATGAATAGTAAATGCAAATACACATTTGTTTACTTTCATACCCAGTCAGTGTGGGGTCGACAGAGTCAATAAACCTTATCTTGTGGAGTTGTGGTCACCATCAGCCACTCAGAATCCACCTTCCAATCCGTTGCTATGATAACATCAAAAACTGATTTGCTGTTGGGGTATTCATAGTAAGAATAGTCACCACAGGTACTCTACATTTTTATCTGAGATCTTCATTTTGAAATGGACATTAATGCAAAGTTTTGATTTAAACTTGGAGCCTGATGGAAAAATAATGTCTGGTTTTCAAGTTCAGAGTTCTAAACTTTATAAAGAAGGTGTACAATTGGAAATGTGGACAAAAATTGTGAAAATTCTCAGATCTTTTATATTTGCAAGTTTAAGAACTAGTAGCAAAGTCAATGTGAAAGTGGCAATGCACCATGCACGTACATGTACTGTGTACATGTACATGAAAATGAAAATTTTGCGAGTATTGAGTGGGAATGAATGATGACAAGTAGTGACAAAGACTAAACTTCTGACTTTACGTTCTCTTAGCGGGACCCTTTATCATTTAGACTTTAGACTTGACCCTCTCCTGAACTTCTGAAGGAGAAAGAGCTACATGTACTGAAGGCAATGTTTGATGAAAAAGAGGCGAGATAATCAAACAGTCAGATAAACGATGAGGGCACATCAACAGAAAATCAGACAAGATAGAAATCAGGGGCGGTATTGAAATCAAAATACGCATTAAGTTACCATTTTACTTAGCATTTGGATTGGCTAAGTAGACTGGCATAACTCGTATTCAGATCAAATTTAAGCACTTTACTTTTAGCAAAATACTGATATCCATTGTGACGTCAGATATCCTGTCCAAAAACATGTGCAACAGATGCGTCACAGTAGTCAGTAGATGTGCTCTTATATGATTTGCTTGTCCACAGCTCTGCATGTATGAAAGCCACATACCTGCCAATCAAGTAATTGGTTTAAGTCTGCTAGGGAGCTGTCTTAGAGTTAGGATAAAATACTTAGCCAAATGATTCAATTGAATACCAAAATTGCTTCAGTATTATATCTTGGTCGAACTGAATACGGGCCCAGGGTAACGTTTCCTCAAACCAACTCAACGATAGCAACTCTTGTCCACGACCTTCAGAGATGTCACGGAACCGACAAACCGTTTCACAAAAAGCTGACAACTGACAAATTCATGATATTGATACATCAGATTAAAAAATATCTCAGCCCATCAGATTTAACTTGAATGACAAAAACAGCTTTTGAGGCTCAAACTGTTTGAAAATGTAGAAAGAGAAGGTACATGTAATGGCAGCACACATTAATGTAAATTAAGAAAATATCCCATTAGCATTAGGATTAGCATGAAAACTATATTCCTAACACAAGAACTTGTAAAATTAAGAAAACTAGAGGTTGCTATTTTGCGAATCGAAAGAGGACAGCATAATTGATAAATATTGAAAAAATATTGTTTACACTTGAGAAAATAATGGAGTTAAAATTTTCATGACACAAATATTAATTCATTAAAAAATTTTGTGCAATATGATTTTTCTTAACATCATGATAATAAAGGGAAAATACATATAGGTACATGTACAGGTACATTACAAACTGTCATCACTCACATGGGTCTGTAAATTATACACTGTACAGACAGGTAATATTGGTATTATTTATTTGTTAGGGGGTTAAAATGTTTTACAAATATGTACATGTACATGTATTGTAGACTATATTATTCTAGTGTTATAATTTTTTATCAACACTCACTCATAGGCTCATACATGCTGTTTACTACATCGTCAATTTGACAAATGTAGTGTTAAATTTAGAATGTTAGAATTCAATTATAATAATAATAATACTAATAAACCGTTCTTGTACAGCGCATATCACATTATGATGGTTCCATGACATTTGCTCCTGCGGTCTAACTTTGCCATTTTAATCCTAATCCTAAACCTAACCCTAACCCTAATCCTAATCTTCACATTGTCTTGAACAAAAAACCAAATCATGACCTTGACCTTAACCTTTGACCTTTCGAGATATGGACTGCGGAACAAATGTCGCAGGAGCAAATGTCGTGTCACCCATTATGATATAATGTCCCTATGCACTATGCACAGAAATCCTCCTTTATTTGCTCGTTATATCTTGACATGTAATTCCTAATGTACAAAATGATATATTGTACAACTTTTTCTTGCTCCTCGTGTTTACAGTAGCGAGGAATGGTTCTCGCTACCAAGGTCTTGAGAATCAAAATGGCGCATGCACAATGGCTGATTCGATGTAGATATCAATCGTGAGTGACCAAGATTTTGAGTCATAGTCAATCAAGAGAGATAGTTGTGACATGTACAAGTGCATGCTTGAAAGTCAATTTATGGAACTCCGATCCGAATGGTATTTGGGGCTCAATGAATTTGACCTGTGAACGAGCACACTCCCGTAGATCACAATAATTTCTCTGAAGTACGGTACATATGGTTGTAGCTAAGTCTTGAGTTGAGTTTTTATTTATTTTTTATCAGTGGTTTTTACAGCGTCAAATTCTTCCATCTGCTACATGTACATGTATCATATTTTGATTTAGCTCCACAAACATGGAGTTTTTTACTTTGTTTTTAAAAATAATGATCATGATATAACATTGCATTACTTTGGCCTACATGCGGTCAATTGTGAATAAAATCTTATTCCTATTTGTTTTCGTTAAAATCAGTTTCAAATATAAATGAATGAATATGTAGACTAGTCCCTGTACATGTACGATGACACTGTTCGCCCACGATGTAATCTCATTCGGTGAAGTCCAGCATGGAAAACCGGTGAGTTTTTTACCTTTTTATACTTTTAAAATTATGGGAGGAGAACTGGAGGTAATTTGAGGAACATTTAAAAGGTAGGAGTCTTCAAGAAGACTGGAAAAAATCCTACCAAGAACAGGGAGGAGGTTCAAAGATGGTAAGCACTGCAATGAAATCTAATTCTAACGGTAACATGTATAGAGAACGAGGTTATCTTAAACCTTGTACATTGTATGTGTACTACTGTATGAGTGATCAACACTGATACATGGAAATAATACTATTTATATGTATAACAAAGTTAGTGCTTGGACATTAACATGAAAGTTTCTAATAAATCTACAATTTTCATTTTTTATGCCCCATACTATAGACTACCGTTAACTGAAAGCTGACTTGTGATGGCGATCATGGTGTTCTATAAATATAGATCTATGACAGGTCTGGAGTCGCGACAAGTTACTTGTCAGGGTCAGGGAAGTTGTTGCTGGTTTGGCAAAAACGGCTTTGTAAACCAGTGTACATGTAGGATGACCTATGGAGCAAGCTACATGTATCTAGGCGTGGTCCTTTAACTCAGAGAAAATGACATGTTGACTCCTCTATTGCCTGTGATGAACTGTCCTGAGGTGTTGCACTTATCTCCACCTCAGGGGTTTATTTTGCATACTATTTGTATTACAATGGTAAATAATAGATATTCAAATAAACTAATTTTGCAAATGAAAGGAAGTACATGTACATGTACATGAATATACACAGGATTTTATGAATATAAATTAGTTGCTATAAATATACATTATTTTAAATGAATAATCATAAGGGCTAAACCAATCAGAGTAAAGAGGACAAATTTATTGATCTAAGGAATGAACATGAAGGGAGGAACAAAAGACATAGCAATTAGGAATGTAGAGGGAATGGAAAGCATGAGAGAAAGGGTGATCATGTGATATGAAAAGTTAAGAGGGTTGAAGATAGAGGGAGACAAATGGAGAGATGGGGAGAGAGGAAGTGTAAGATGGTTACATAAAATATTCTTGTTTAAATATAATCTCTACACCAGTTAACAGACAAGCTGAATGACAGTGAACCTCACGGTTCATGAATTCTTTTGTTCCAGCCTCAATTCGAGCATACAATAACAGTCATCTATATAAAATGAATGTTAAAGTAAAATTCAAGTTTCTTGCTTTTTTGTAAATAAGTATTTTGTTTATTTTCGCCAAATTTTATGTACTCCTTATGTGAACAATGTGAATTTCCATTTGTTTACCCACAATTGGACAATAAAATATCTGAATCTGAATCTGAATTTTGACAGTTGCGTGAAACAACCCCCATGCCATGACTTGGATCTCTTCTTTTTTTCCCCTTAATTTTATTTGGCCTTACGGCTTACGCCTTACGAGTTACAGTAGATCTACTCCCTACAGATCTTAGTTAGATCCACATCAACTGTACAGTTAGAATCTAATTTAGACCCTACATCTTTGAATCCTCATAACACAAGCCAGGAATTAAAATGTCCAAACAACTAATTATAAAGTGAAAATCCGGATTGTAGATTATATCAATGAAGAATAAATAACACATAGATGTTAGAACTACTTCAGCGCCTGTCAGATAAGTTTTTTTGGCTGACACAACGCGTTGTACCTCTGTGTAGGCTTGTAGTGATCTCATCCATTAATCTAGCCCCGAGACGAAGTGGCAGCGTCCTGAATGAAACCACTACTATTCTGTGGGGCTCACAATTTACATGGTCAAGTGACCATGTATACTTGTATCGTAGGTACATACTTTTTTTTAAACTTAAAGTATCATATATTGATGCCATTTACCAAAAATAGACCTTCCGCAAATCAGCTCTTCCTCACAAATGTGTAGAGTCGATCAAATGTCACTTTTTTCATTCAAATATAATCCTCCCTTCTCGTCGAGCGAGAACGTACGTAAAAGCATTGGAGCTGCTACTGACGTGCATGTGTATTGCAGACTATACACCGACCTACGAAAGTGTTTAGTACAGGAGCTGGGAAATTAATACGAATAGGCCTTTTTTATATATCATCCTCATCGAAAAGAAAGACGACAGTCATGACAGTTATCTGGAAACTTAGTAAATTGTAAGTACCTAAGTTAGCCTTAAAATTTTAAATGAAGTTATGTCATGTTTCATGGCATAATTTTGACATGCGATCTTGGATTTAAGAGGCACCCAACCTTTCATTTCAAAGGACTGCTGTGCGCAGCCAGAGGAAATTCCATTTTCTCATCAAAATAATCGTCAAATCGTGAAATAAAAAATAATTCAAAGTGCCTGCTGGATACAATAATTCCCTTGCCTTGAAATTTAAGTACAAATTTTCATCTTATCTGCCGAAATTAAGCGATGCGACCAACCAAACTAATGCCATGGGCGAGAAAGATTTCGGTTAGTTGTACCTGGAGCTACGCGCTGGCGCGCTGCAGCTCCCTGGCATGCCTGAAGTTACCATTAATCGTGAAAAGCTGGGCCGCCGGAACGGGGGAATTTCCCATTAACATTCGACGCACAACACCCAAAACAGCTGCTTTTTATACGACGGAAAGTAGCAATGATTTCTTACTAAATTACACAAGCAGTATTTAATGGAAAACAGAAGCTCTTTATTATGGTTCATATTGGCTTACCAGTTTTTGATCTAACGGCTTGAATGTGGTTGATTTTGAAATTTGAGGTTTGGGGGATTTCTATTTCACAGCTGTCACCCAACACTCAACAGCACATGTACGCTGCTGGCCGGCCTTGTCAGCAGTATCACGTGATAGGTCACATGATCCCTAGTACTAGGTCTACGACACTGAGGTCTACGATGATAGTCCTAGGTGGTGGGGCAGGGGGGGGGGGGGGGGGCACCCCAAAAGTGATAGGAATATGCCACTGGCAAGACAAAAAAATGGGGCTTCGGAACTAGCGTATCATGGAAAGGATGGTTTTCGAACTACTAACATTTTGGTAAGAACTGGATTTACAATATAAATAATATGATGCTACGGAACTGGTTGTTATTTATATATATATATATATATATATATATATATATATGTATATATATATATATATATGTATATATATATATATATATATATATATATATATATATATATATATATATATATATATATATATATTTATATATATATATAATTATATAATTGATTTTTTTTTCTTGGGGGGGGGGGTGAAAGCTGCATGCCTTGGAACTAGTTTACTTTTCAAGGGGGAAATTGGAAATGGAACGGGCGAACGAAGAAAAAAACAAACCCCCAAAACCAAAAAAAAAACAGTGTTTTGGAACGGTTTTCTCTCTTCTTTTCCTCAACAAGAAAAAAATAGTATGCTTTAGAATGGAAATTTGAGTGTAAAAATGGGGGTCTTCTCCGTGGCACATACCCACAGGCCATCACACAAGATACTGAGTGCCCCCCCCCCCCCCCCCACCGGTGTACAGTACTACTCAGGGGCGGATCTAGCTTTTTTCCAAGGGGGGGGGGGTTTGAGGGGCTGAGCTGGGTATTGCGAGCGAGCGAAGCGAGCGAGGGGGAGGGTGTGGGAGGGGGGATACCCCCCTCCCACAGTAGGGAGATTTTTCATTTTTAGGGTTGCCAGCTTGCGATTTTAAGCATACTTGCATGCTCTATTTTTTTTCTTTTTTTTCCCCCTATGCACATTAAATGTTTACTTGGCAGCCCAAGGGGGGGGGGGGGTTTAAACCCCCTAACCCCCCCCCCCCGTAGATCCGCCACTGCTACTACTAGGCAAAAAAATCCCCCTAATCGTGCACTACATGTTTTACCCCCCAGACATTCCAATAAATCAACACAAAGATGCTACTTATTTTATCACAAGCAATGAAAATAACAAACCAGGCACATTGAGCAAAAAAGACACAATCACTATACCAAAAAGGTTAATTTCTCTCTTTTTTATTTCCTACCACCCTAACATGAGATAAAAATAATCCACAAACATTCTTGCATACATATATATTCTAAACTAAAGTTGTGCCATTTGATAATAGAATCAGGTAGGAATTCAGATGCTTGAATTCATTGAGTTGATGAATATTGATGATCAGGTACCATGGAAGTCATACAAAATGGAAGGGTAACCTCAACAATTAACATAAAACCTATGCAGAGCCATAGACAAATTAAATACATGTAGTGCAGAACTGTGCTAGAATAAGATAGAGTCTACATACACATGTGACTAGTGTTTTTCTTTATCTCCTGCAACTGAGTATAATTTCTAAGCATAAACATAATTTTTTTGCTGTTTGTTGCAGTTTCAGTTCCAGACACAGGCCTCATACTTCTTATACTACTGTGTCATATTTCATAGAAGACTTTAGAAAAATGTTATTTATGAAAAATGTAAACCTCCTATCTCGGTAATCTAACAACAGCAGAGGATGTTAAAGGGTACCAATCACCAAAAATAATTTTGCTCTGTATGTTAGAGGTTTCATGTCGTTATACTATATTCAAAATATGGGCTTCAAATATTAATTCTATAAAGAGATATTGCAATTTCAATTACACTCTCTATAAGCGTAAAAGCGACTAGTGAGTAGACTACTCAACGCACCCGTACGCGCTCTCCAAGATAAAGGCTCGCGCAGAACCAAACTCGGAGTTCGGTTCCGCGCGAGCATTTTCATGTTATCCGTCATACTCATTAACTGTTGACCTATAGAATACCAGACAAAGTTCTTTGAGGTTGATTTTATACTTTCTAACTGTACACAAATTACTTTTTCAGGTGACTGGTACACTTTAAATGTTAATCCGATATACAAATTCTTATTAGCTTACTTACGGTTGAAATGGAGTTCAAAACTACTGTAAAATGAAAGGCTAGAAATATCCATGATGTTTCTACTGGCATGCAGTATGCCTTAATAACGGCTTTATGATTTCTATTTTCCTATATTGAAATGAATGAATACATATACATTGATTTCTTGTAATGAGCAGCAAAATATGGGTGTCATTTTTTTTTTTCTGCTGCTGACATCCAGACTGTAGTAATAACTTTTAAGGAGTCATGATAACTGACAAGGATTAAATAGCCCGAGGATGTCATGCCAATTACTGATATACATGTAAGTGGAATGTAAGCATGAATTTCACTACATTACAAATGGCCAATCAGTATATCCCCTCTAATGTCGCGGTAAAATGCATTTTTCTTTTTTTTTTTTGGGGGGGGGGGTTGTTGTTTTAGCATACTGTGCTTCACATCTGTGTATCTTATAACACACAGAAAAATGAGTACATGAAGGACCTCCACTTGCCATACATTGTTTTATGTGTAAAAAAAGACCTCTCGCTGGTTACTGTGGCATATGTAAATAAGCCTTAAAGGGAAGTCCACCCTGGTATTCAGTTGATTTGAATGAAAGCTGAAAAATTGCAACTCGGTGATGTTTCTCGTGAGCCCCTCTCCCATTTGCTCTATACAGAAAATTTAATAAATTTTCATTTTCGCAGTTGTTGATGAAGGAATACATTTTGTTACATACATGTTTTGCGTAAAAACACAATGCAATGATTATTTCTAGGTTGCATATGTAGGATTAAATGTTTTCTTTAGCAAAAGTGGAAATAAATTATTTCTTTTAGTACAGGGCAAAGAGGACAGAAGCTCGCAAGATACATCACGGAGTTGCCAATTTGTGTTTGATTGATTACAACTTCAAAAATTCATAACATTCTTATTTCTTATCGGATTTTGCTCAAACTTTCTTTGATCTGTTTCTTTCCTTTCTTTTAAAATCAGCTTTATATCAGAGTGGACTTTCCCTATAATAACTTTTAAAAAAAATAAATAAATAATGGGTCAAGACGATAAATGCAGTTGAAATACCAGAGGTTTCAAGTTTGCGATTTAGGTTTCAGTTTCGCACAAAACTGGTCTAAATTGAGAAATGATTAAATGCACTGGACAACCAGTTTACAAAAACAGTTTTGCCTGCACAATCATATACATAGGGTGTTTTCTTGAGTTATCTTTAAATACTTTATACACAAAATATATAAATGATTAATCTGGCAAACATGTTTAATCATCATACACAAAAATGTCATAAATAACTAATTATCAACCCTCCTCTCTACCAATTCATAAAATACCAGTCGGTGGTGGATCCAGGATTTTGTGAGGGAGGGGGCACAATAGCCTGAACATTTTCTGACAAGCAAGCAAAAAAAAAGAAAAAGAAAAAAAAAAAAAAGAAGAAAAGGCATCAGCATTTTGGGGTGTCTTTTTGCTCCCAAATTCTCTGACAAGCAAAAAAAAAAAAAAAAAAAAAAGTCATCAGCTTTTTGAGCGGGAAAGGCCCCCCCCCTCCCTGGATCTGCCCCTGATACCAGTATACCACCATCTAAATCTATTGAATACAAGACAAAGACAAATATTTGCTTATTACAAAATATCCTATATATGAATATGATAATGTCCAAATTGGTTAATGAAAAACCCAGCGATGTGAAGTACAAACAAACTTTTATGAGAAATGGAACTTTGAGCAGGTGAGGCTTGAAGAGCCAGCCAGCAAGCTTCATAGAACTAGAATACATTCATCTACATAATACATCCTTAAAGGGAAAGTCTACCCTCGCATCAAGATGGTTTGAATAAAAGCAATTGGCAGAAAAACAGCTTATAATAAAAAAAATTAAGAAAGTAATAAAGGATAATGAAGTGATAAAGTTTTATGAAGTGATAAAGTTTTGAATTTGTGATAGATTACACCGTACCTACATGTAAATTGCCAACTCATTTATATCCTTAGAGTGTACCTCTCCATTTGTTTGTATAAAAAGGAAAGTTCATACATTCCCCTTTATATAACTTTTTTTTTTACACTTGTCCCTCCATGAAAAGTATAAATTTCTTCATCAGTAACCAAAAAGAGGAAATATACTGATACATTGTAAGTATTACTACAAAACGATTACAGAGCTGTGTTTGATTTTAAAAACCATTAAAAATCCAAAAATTTTCATTTTCTTCATAAGATTTTCCCAAAACTTCACTGAAGTGTTTCTCTAATTTTTCTGCTTTTATCAGAACTTACTTGACGTCAGGGATGACTTTCCCATTAAAATGGATATGGGAAGAGCATACTATTCTTAGCATAAGAAGAAATTATATCACCAGTCTGAAAACTTATAAACATATATATCTTACATAGTTGCAGATTGACTATTCATGACTTTATACATAATGTATGGTCATTCTTGTACCATAAAACTTCACCAAACTCTTGCAAATTCAATATGCATATCATTAACTTAGCTGTATGAGAATAATACACATGTCATTGAGCACATTCTAATAATTACAAGCAATGGTGCTGTATATCTGTGACATAATATCTATTGCACTTTGATTATCTGGGCCCCGTTTCATAAAACTTGTAATCAATAACAAGTTGCAATAACTGTTATAAGCTACTGAAATCCTTGCATCTTATTGGCTGAGACCAAATTTGTCATAGAAATGTAGCAGTAGTTACATGTACTAATAACAAGTTTTATGAAAAGGGGCCCAGATCTTTTGAATCGGGTGATAAGTATCCTCGGAAAGCGGCTAAAGTAAAACCTGGATTAAGTTAGTCCACTACTTTATGGAACGTCAAGAGTTAACCAGTAAGATCCTTATCAATGCAATCAAAGAACAAACTAAAGAAAGAGAATTAATTTGGTCAAGAAATGAAAATGAGAAATTAATTTCATTAAAACAAATATTTGTACTTCCATTTAGCTCTGGACCTACGGTGATTTGTTTAGGATGACAGGTTGACGTTTGGCATTCCATAAATCGGAGGACTAACTCTTTAATCATGCACTTAGGCAGGTTTTGAACCTAGCATAAAGTTGGGTGGTATTCGAAAATATGGGCCTATAAGTTAATTACACACAATCATGATATATCGAACACAGTTAGCTTGTGTCAATGACATTTCAAAGGTGCATGTTAATTTGGGGCACCATTCATGAGGTCACTAGAGAAAGGCACCCCTCAAAAAGTAAAACGCATTCATTGTTTAACTGTTTTATGAGTGAAGTTTCTCCTGAAGATGATCAGAGCATACTAAGAACCAAAAAGCACTTAAAGCTCATGTACACACTGTATAGTATTGGTAGCAAAAAGGAAATTGAAAAGAAACATGTTAAATATAGTCTTATGTTGTTCTCCTTGTATCAAAAGATGTCTGTAAAAGACATTTGGTATTCCATCTATGATTTCTGGTGAATTTCAGTGTAAATATCTGTCAGGAATGCTTGATCACTGCCATTATGCTAGGACCCTTCCACCCCGACGGCTCCCCGCACAGCAATCTTGGGGCTTCGCATAGAGACAGCGTGTGTGCACTGTGTGTAGCTACTCATTATTGGTTTTGCACGTGTGTGTGCAGTGTATAGCACATGCTGCCTTTGTTGTTATTTTACGTGCCTGTCCCGGCACATAAATTAGTTTTTGCCTCTTATTTGTTTAATATTAAACTTTAGGAGGTGAAAACTTCACAGTGTCTTAGTATTGCTAGTATCTTGCTATTTATCAACAAAAATTGAAGAAATCTGACGAACAGTTTTTGAGGGCTTACCAAAACTTTACATGACCTTTAAGGGAGCTTAGAGCTCTGAGCAAAAATTCACCAGCACTTTTCAGGGTTCTTATTCTCTTGAAAGTGTACATAGAGTAACCCTGAAAACTTTACCTACAAATTGTTACTGTTCTTCTTATGAGTACATCATACATTTCTTGTTGGCAGTGGAGTTCTTGCTAATGCATTCATATCAACTCTCCAGATTTTCCTTTAAAAAAAAATTGATCAATTGATGAAGAAATCAACCTTAACTACATTGCAAGGTACATGGAATTTCTACAAGCTTATTTCAGATACATCTACACATAATTCCAAGTTAAATGTGCACGTATTGACACCCATATAAATTAAACACAACTATACTGACATACATTTTGTAAGGTAGCAATTTTCTAGGCAAGTAAACTCATGGGCCTGTATTCATAAAAGTATGCTACCCTTAGTCCAGGTTTAAGTGGGAAAAGCTAGTCCACTAAATTATGGAGTGCCAAGTGTTGATCTCTTTGCCCCAACCATAATTCAAAATGAACAAATACAAATCATGTTCAGTATGAATCAATTTCTCATTTTCATTTTATGACAGGACTTCATTTTGTCAAAGATTTAATTTAATTTTTACAGAGTAAAGAGCATGACACTTGGTGCTCCATAGATCAGCAGACTATGTCAACCCAGGTGTAACTTTAACCCTTTCTAAGCAACAGACCACATTTTGTGGTTTGGCTCAATAACTTTGATTCAGAGCTCCAAAAAAAAATATACCAGATGCATGAGCAGAAAGAGCAAAAATGTCTGCACGTACTATGTTCATTTTTGTGTTGGAGACCATGTTGCGTTCGATGCCAGGAATTTTAAAAACGAGAATAAGCTTTATAATCCCTAATTGGCAACATATTGAGAGGTTCAAAATCATTGTTTTTTATCAAAACTGGCATTTTTTTTCTTCAACTTTTTGGCAAAATTACTATCCATCTATATTGTTTTCAAAGACATTAACATTCTTAGAACAATGTAGGACTAAAAGAAAAATATTATTGTTGCCAATTTGAAGAACAAAATGTGATTAATTTAGCCTTTAAATAATTACTGTCCTGAAAGGGTTAATAGTCCATCTTTGAGAATACAAGCCTTAGTTCTAAACCTTATTCCTACAGAAGACCTTATTGGATTGACAGAAGAAAGCATGATGAATACATTTTCCACATAAATAATGATAAATGGCTAATTAATTTAACCATGTGAACAATTGCAAACTGTATATATGAATAAATTACTCTAGGTGACACCAATTAATATCTGTGATAATATGAAATGAAGCATCATACATTCTCATATGATTTGGTCCTCCAATACAAGGGCAATCTAGACTCTGATATAATATTGCTTCATACAACCAATATACTTCTAATGGACTTTCCTTTATGAAAGTAAAATTCAACAAATTAAATTTACTAATAAAGCAAGTTATAAAGAAAGAAAAAAAAAAAATACATCACGTTTCAGCCTCATGCTTTTTCTACTTCACTCATTTTCACCCTGCATTCTATCCCCAGGTAAAATATGAAGTTGTCACCATAATCCATTTCTGTTGTTTATCAGATGTATCATGCTGATTATCGAAACAACGTGATGCATTGAATAAACAAAAAAAGTTCATGTCAAGCTCTAACAATGGATAAAATGATAGAACTTTGTTATCTTTGGATCAAGTCCATTAAACTTCTACTGGATCAGCCCCTAAAGGACTGCTTCAAAAATTTTGTACGCAGGATTCTAGACAAATTCCTAAATCTCTCTTGGAGAGAGAATGTTAAAGAGGGAAAAATGTGACATGATTATTCATAAAACAGGATTCTTGATTACTAGATTTTTTTTGACATTTTCAAGGCAGGTTCATTCTATTTCACATATTTTTATGAACTGGCAGCATTTTCAAAATATTTGAAGATGGACAAAAATGAAACTTCTTCATCATCATACAGACAGTAACTCTGTAACTTTTTATGTCATTAGGTCCAGAAATTGAATCACACATATATGTGCACGTAGGCTACAAAATCCATGGTGTAATGAATTATTTTGCCATTCATCTTTCCCCTTAGTAAATATGGCACACGAGCTAAGTATACTTCAAGTACATGTAGAAGGAGAAGGAGAAATTTCTTACCTGTGGTAATCAACCTGAAACTACGCTTGCTTTAATATCCAATGAAAGGTTGAGAAGATGGTTAACCCTTTTGAGACAATTTACCACATTTTGTGGTTTGGCTCAATAACCTTTGATTCAGAGCTCTAAAAAATATATCACATGCATGAGTAGAAAGAGCAAAAATGTCTCTACACACTATGTCGATTATTGTTACATGACCATATTGTATTTGATGCCAGGGATTTTTAAAATGAGAATAAGCTGTAAAATCCTTAAATTGGCAACACATTGAGAGGTTCAAAATCATTGTTTTTCTCACAATTGGCAATTTTTAAAACTTTTTGACAAAATTCCTAACCATGTATATTTTTTTCAAAGACATTACACATAATTAGAAGCATGTAGCACTAAAAGAAAAATATTATTGTTGCCAATTTGAAGAACAAAATGTGATCAATTTAGCCCTTAAATAATTCTTGTCCTGAAAGGGTTAAACTGATGTGACCAACGAAAAACTTGAATGCAGCTACCTAACCTAATCTTAAGCTAAATACTCACTGTAATAGACCATGACAACTTCAAGACCCATAGTAGTGGGCCCTCATGGGGAATTTGACACCATTCGAGTGTTTACCCAATAAAAGGTGTTGTTAATCACCGACTGTGGACTACAGTTTTATGATGAACAGGCCTTATGTAATGAGCTGCATTTTCCACCCATTTCCCCATATGGTAAAGTCATTATCATTACATTTCCCTCACCCAAAGACTCTCTGAGAGACCAGGGGGTATTTCTTGACTGGACTACCAGCATCTCGCTTGCCCATCTTCCCTGTGAGAGTGCATTAGTCTATACTCCATACTCTGTTGAAAAGATTTATACAGAGAAGTTAAAAACCTATAATAATAATAGCTATTTCTTATATAGCACCTTACCAGTTACAATGTAACTGACCAAAGCACTTAGAGCATCACTACCCTGGTCACTGGATTCAGTTGCGATTCTGCACATTATAGAAAGAAAGATTACACTAGTTTCCAGAACTAGTCGACTGATCACTGTGTTGATCACTAAATTTCTACACAAAATATATCGCGGTCTACTTTTGCTCTATTCCCACGATCAACTTTCAAATTTATTAGTGTCCTGAATAACCAATCTAATAAATAATGATTTTCCCTTCACCTTGCCTCAAAAAGTCATTTGTACTCATTTCTTTGTAATCTTTCTGCATGATCACATCACTCTCATCTGCACTGCTCACATTTATCAAGTGATGAGTTCGTTGGTGTGCTGCCATGGGAACCCGATGACCACTATTGCCTGATTGCGATAAAAAAGACGAAGAAACTGACGATGACGGCTGATTCTTCACAAGTTCAGAGGTTCCAATGTTCACAAAGGATCTGTAGCTATTTAGAATGTTCTCCAAGAACATCTTTTTGTCTTCTTCACAATCATCATGATGATAAGTTAGCAGCTGGGTTGCCTGACTGCGATGCAGAAGATGACGGTGATGCTGATGATGGGCTATTTTTTGCAAGTTCAGAGGTTCCAATGTTCACAAAGGATCTGTAGCTATTTAGAATGTTCTCCAAGAACATCTTTTGTCTTCTTCACAATCATCATGATGATGAGTTAGCAGCTGGGTTGCCTGACTGCGATGCAGAAGATGACGGTGATGCTGATGATGGGCTATTTTTTGCAAGTTCGGAGGTCCCCTGTTCCCGGAGGATCTGTAGTTGTTGACGCATGCTCTCTAAGAACAGGTCCATGGTGATGAAGGATCGTTGTCTCAAGGTCTCATCAGCCTGCAGAATGGTCAAATGGGAATTAGATAGGTTTAAAGTGATTGATTAACTTTGTGAAAAATTGTAAAATCAGCTCAAATGCCAGTGAATTGTGTGCAGTCCTCTAACTACATATATAATTAAGGATATGTGAAAGTATGAGAGAAAATGGAACCCGTTTACAATCCTAAAAAAAAGAAAATCGCGATCAATCGCTAGCGCAAGTCGCTCGGCTTCTTCGCTGCGCTGCAGTCACAAAAACCAAGCACCAGCGCTTGGCAATTTCAGAGCGGGTTTCCAGCCCGTACGGTATTCTGTGATAGAGCGAGGTATGCCAACCGTAAGAGTTCTTTAGGGTTCGGTAGTACTCTATCCCGACATCAATGTTCAATCGTAAATATCTTGATATATAAACGACTGATCAGCTTATAAAACTCAGGCGATTCCTGTCTGAGCTAAAGGTTTGCAATTATGATTACAGCATTAGCTGGAACAGTGATTTTTTTTTTTCAATCCTGGGCAAAGTTAATCAATGCCTTTAACAGATGTTGTGACCGGTACATGTTATTTAGTGGCTCTAGCACACAGCTCCGTCGACAATTGCTTCGCTGTCAATATCCAACATTATATCCCTTCTATGAATATTCATGAGTATTCTAGATACATGATTGGTCAATTGGTGCTCACGTGATAAACTATAATTTCACTAGGAAAAACAAATCACTGCCAGAGCTCTGAATAGCTTTAACTATTTTTTTCCTGGGCAGAACTGCGCATGCTTTAATTAATATTTTCTTCCAAGGCACTACTGCGCATACTCACTGTTCATTGACAAAATTTGTGTCAAATTCAAACGCGCAGATGACGCGCTAAGCGAGTCCTTATATGGACTGCTCATAACCTTGCCGCCTGTAGTATCGGCGCAAGTCACTGGTACTTTAGCCCCGCGCTATATAGCACTCGATCCAGATCAGCTGGTACCTAATCGGTTCGGATATGTAAACAAACATGGCGGCCTCCGAGGAAGTTCGCTTTAACCTCTTACAAGGGGCAGACATCGACGATTTAAATGCTTCCACTGACAGTTCAAATACAAAGAAAGTGTTCAAGTTTGGTTTGGTTGTTTTTTCGTGAATTCTGCAGAGTGACTCAACGTCACTTTTGAGGAACTTTCAAATCAATATTTTTTAAAATTATTTTGTTTGAATTAGTTGTAAAGAAGAGATATAAAACAAATATACCAAGCATTTAGTTCAAAAGTATAGTGGAAATTATATATCTTCGGAGAGACTGGCAAAAGTTACTATTCTTTCCCTGCCAGTCCCTCCTCAGATAAATAATTTCCACTATACTTTCTCACAGCTTGGTATATTTGTATACTAACCAAATCAAAAACTTCAACCCTTGCTCAAACAATATACGTAACCCTAACTCCAACATTTAACCTAAGCTAAAACCCAATATCTTATAGATGAAAACCAGTAGAAATCATTGCCCTAGTAAATATTCAGTCACTAATTTATTAATTAGCACAAACTTTTCCTATCGACTCCAAGAAAAAGTAATTTGTAAACATACCTTCTGTTGATCTCTGCAATATTGGATGGAATCTTCTCTCGTTTGCTCGACGACTCTCTTGACTGTTTGTTGGTGATGTGCTCTCTCCTCTTCTAGAGATTTCTGCAATGCTTGCTGTGAAGCAAATAATAATAGTAATAACAATAATAAACCTTTCTTGTATAGTGCATTTCACATTATGATATAACATCCCTATGCCCTTCCAAAGGGTTTGGATATTATTACCCTGGCTTAACAAGAAGGGGATCATTTATCATTCATCAAGGGGAAAAATGGGAACCAGGCAGGATATGGAAACTAATTGGCAATTTCATTTGCAAGCATCATTGGGAAAGGGCAAATGAGAGTAATTGATAAAGTCATTAAACAATCACTTCATCAATCATTCAGCCAACAATCAAGCTATCATCCAAGCAGCCACTAATAAATTTATTGAATTCATCCATCTCCCTAATACCGACTATTAATTTACCAAGCTATTATAAATCAATGTATCCCCCATCCATCTATCCACCCATGAAGCCATCCATCGATTGATCCGTCAGTCCATCTAGCCCCCCCCCCCCAAAAAAAAAAAACAAAACAAAACAAAACAAAACAAAACAAAACAAAACAAAATAAACAAAACCAAAACAAACAAACAGAAAAAAAAAAAAAATCCTACCAATCTTTTAATCAATGTATCCACCTCTCCATCCATCCATCCATCCATTCAGTCATCCATTCCCTTTATCTTTCAAATACAACCAATCCATCTATCAATCAATCCCTATTATATCTCCACATGTATCAGTCTATCAAGCAACCCACCCCCTATCTATCATCTCACCATTCACCAATCGTTATTGATCCATGAATAAAATACAACAAATCTATCATTTAACAAATCAATCAAAATGTATTTTTAAAAAATATGTTGGCTTGCTTTTCTGTCTCTCTTCTGTCAAAGCCTTTTCTATCATTTCTCTTTGCATCCTCTGTTGTTCTTCAATCCTTCGCCATCCATCCATTCACATACATGTAACCATCTGTCTATCACACCATCAAACCATCAATCCATCCCTCCATACGTCCAATTCCACCCATCAATCCATCTAGCCATCAAATCAACTTATCGATTAAAAAGTAACTTAAACCTGCGTTTCTGTCTCTCTTCTGTCAAAGCCTTTTCTATAATCTCTCTCTCTGTCCTTTGTTGTTCTTCAATCTTTCGCCATCCATCCATTCACATGAATACACGTAACCATCTGTCTATCAAACCATCAAACCATCCCTCCATCCGTCCCATTCCGCCCATCAATCCATCTAGCCATCAACTTATCAATTAAAAAGTAACTTACCCTGCTTTTCTGTCTCTCTTCTGTCAAAGCCTTTTCTATCGTCTCTCTCTGCATCCTCTGTTGTTCTTCAATCCTTTGCCTGACCTCCTCTAGTTTATCCTCTATCATTGCTGTGTATTTGGTAGTTTCTTCTCTCAAAGTTGTTTGCATGGCTGTTTGACTCTCTGCTTGGGCATCCTGAAAGTTATATGAAATGGAATTGTATACTAAATAATAATAATAATATCTACCAGTCATTTTGTATCTTATCATTACCATAATCAATTTTTAAAACTAAAATATAACACAACATCTTAAAGCAAAGTAAAATAAATTATAGTTCTTTGAGGATTAATATACATGAAAATCCATTCCAACAATATCAAATTAATTGTAAAGGAAACAAATGTCTGATAAATTTTGGTATTATCTCCGAGTATTTGGTAATTTATTCTCTCATAGCTGCCAGCATGGCTGTTTAATCCTCTGCTTAGGCCTCCTAAAAGTTATATTAAATTGAATATTAAATTGTACAGGTCCTTAGTATATTTGAACAAAACGATTGTCTAATAAAGTTTGGGTATCATCATTGAGTATTCAGTAATTTCTTTGATGGCCATTCTAAAAGAGAGCAGTGAATGCAGTTTCTTATGAATTGGTTATCCTAAGTCAAATGTAATTTTCTTTTTCTTCATTTTCTGGTGGTCATGGGACTGAATGAAGTGTAAGCAGTGCCTGGCTGGGAGATGGTGACCTGTGAATAATGAGCCTACCTTAATATTACATTTTCAAGTGAATATCAAAGTCCTTGAAAACAGATTAACTAATTTTTTCAAGAATCACAGCATAAACTGAGGTTTTCCAATCAGCTCAAAACTGTTTGAAATTCGCCATGGTCATTCTCTGCAATGCATACTGCCCTTTTTTAGCAAAAGAAAGCAACTATCCAATTTCCACAATTTTCATACATTTCTCATAAATATACACAAAAAAATTTCCAAACACTTAACTTCTTCTTTAATAAAATGTAAAACACGGACAGATGTTTCAAAATAAGTGTTTAATATAATCTTATATTCCAAACTTCTTTTTTAGGTGTTTTCTCATAAATTTTGACGCACTTTAGGTGACAGTTGCCTCCTTTTGCCAAAGTAGGGCTGCTTAGGTAGCTTAGAGAAACAAAGTGGAATGGAAAGATGCGTCCGGAACGCAAACAGCAAAATTGTAGGTTATTAGTGGTGAATTAAATAGTTTTAAAGATAAAGTTGAGTTCTGGTCATGCGATTAAACTGTGGAAGAAACTGTCTCAAAGCAACTGAGAAAGGTTAATCACGACTACATAAGAATTGGTTTATACTGTGCTGTTTTGGAATCATCAAAATGATCAGAAATTGACTCAATCTCCCTGAAAAGTACATGCACTGCACACAGAAATGAGTTCATGGGACTGCACTCAAATGTAGCATGAATGTTCGGCCTGAACAATTCAGGGGAGCAATTCATCAAGCGTTTTGTCAGTGATTTTCATTGACAAATTTGCTCTCAGCCAATCAGATGCGAGGATTTCAATAGCTTATAACAGTTGTCGGTTAAAATCACTGACAAAAGGCTTGATGAAATGCTCCCCAGCTTTTTCTCGCCATATTTCCAATATGAGGGCATCTGAAGAGCAATCCTTTTCAGGGGACATTTCCTCAATATTCTTCCAAACTGACATAGAATGAATGAGAAAGCTCACAAATTATTTTTCACCTTTCCAAGAAATTAACCTTTTAAATGACATTGTAAATGACAATTTTGGTAATACTAAGACTCAATGAGGCAGTAGGTATATTTTTATGTGCTCTATGGCATAATGATAGTTTTCTACCTTAATGGAATAAGAATATGTTTTTCAACAACATGCATTTTGTATTCCGGATGCTTCTTTTCGCTAAGCTACTGAATATGAATTATGTTGTCACTACCTTTAATAATTTATTGACTTCAGCTCTACTTCTCTCTTGTTCTTCTTGCAAGCATTCAGCTATATGTGTTCTTTGTGTTTCTACTTGAGCCTGGAGAGCTTCTTCGCTTCTTCTCTCTGACTTACTTCTTTCCTCCTCTAGAGCAGTTGCAAACCTCTGATGCTGTAAACAAACAAATGAACAAACAAACAGAAAAAAATGAATGTTAAAGTGACATATTTGGAACATAGAGTATTCAATGCCAACAAAGCGAAACCTTCATTATATACACATTGTACAGGGATACCAATTGGTTTTATCCAATGAAAAGAGACCCAGTTGGGTGTCCATATACGCTGTACATCATGAAGCCTGAGAAGGTCCAAATTATGGAGGTGTCAGGGCCTGAAATCAAGTAATAGCCTGGAAACTGGCATCCGTGCACCCAAAAAACTGTTTTTGTTATGTATTCAACTGCTGAAAACAGTTTCCTTTTGATCATTGGCCTAAGGTAGCTTAGCAAAACACGATGGCACGTAAAAACGCGGGGAAAGATGCATATGACAAAATTATAACCAAAATATTAGGATGTAGAATGAGTATCTAACTCTGTTAACACTTTTGAAGGAGAATGAAACCCTGGGGAAAAATCAATTTCAATGAAAAGAGAGGACAGAGAAGCAATTTAAAATAGTTCCATCAAAATCGGTTACGAAATGAGAAAGTTATGAAAGTTTGAAAAGTCTCAGTTTACTTTCTGTGGCGATCCTCAAATTGGCAATGTTGCTTCAAAGTGACAGGTTTAGTAGTACAACCTTCCATATGTTTTGTACACAAAATTTCATATTTTTCCCATTATGCAAGGTGCAGCTTGTCTCCTTCTTAGGTCAAGATATATCATGGGAAAATGTATTTGACACAACATATGTTAAGTTCACAAAAAGAAGAGCAGCATCTTTAGAAATAATGGAGAAAATATGAAATTTTGTGTACAAAACATATTGAGAGTTGTGCTACTAAACCTGCCATTTTGAAGCAACATTGTCAATTTTAGAATCTCCATAGAAAGTTAATTGAGACTTTTCAAACTCTCATAACTTTTTCACTTCGTAACCGATTTTGATGGAGCTTTTTTTTAATTGCTTCTCTCTATCCTCTCTTTTCATTAAAATGGATGTTTCCCCAGGGTTTTATTCTCCTTAAAGCAAAACTTTTATTCAGATAAGTCTGATTTAATTTTAGATCCACAGACAAAACTAGCTATTTTGCTCTTTGCGTCTGTCCCTTGTCTTTATGTGCCACTGCATTTCGCTAAGCTACCTAATACACTTATTACAGGTTTTTGTGCCCTAGCCAAATTATGCAATCCTGAATTTCAATTAAGAAAAACAAAAATGCTGGCAAAAACTGAATACAATGTCATATCACTATAATCACTATGTTAGTAAAGAAAAAGTATAAATAACATTTCAATACACAACAAAGTGGCCTCACAATTTACTCCAACACAACACTTGATAGTGGTGTTGCTAATGTTGGGTAGTGATTGATACAAAGACTGTCACATTCGTCATGAAGCCTGTAGTAGAGTACCGAAGTGCTGACATTCTCGTCGTTCCAGGATACTGGTTCCAAACAACAGAGCCCGCCCATGAGGTTCACCGCGAAATCCTTCAAGCAATGGGCTGGAGCAGGGCACTTTCAGTGTTTGGCGCTGGTGTGATCAACACGCCATTGTTTAGCACAAAATTGTTTGGAACCAGCAACCTTGACAACGGTATGACGTCACACTTCGGTACTCTATCCCCCGGTTGTAACAGACAAGTGACTTGTTCAAATTTTCAATAGAAATATAATAATAATAATAATAATAATAATAATTGGATTTATATAGCGCCTTTTCCAGAGGATACAAGGCGCTGTCACTTAAAGTCTATTCAAGTAAATTAAGAATTGTATAAGTAAGTTTTTAGATGTTTCTTGAAAATGTCAAGTGATGTGCTATTACGGAGAGATGCGGGGAGTCTGTTCCAAAGTTGTGGAGCAAGTGACTGAAAGGACTTGAAGCCAGCCTGTTTTCGGGATTTTGGAATGACATAGGAAGGAGCAGAGGTAGAACAAAGAGAATATGATGTTCTCTGTTGCTGAAAGAGTGAGGAGATGTATTGAGGAAGTGTTAGAATTATGTTAGAATTATCGAATATATTTGTATTGCACAAATGATAAAATGATGCAACTGGCACTATAAACATGACGGACAAAGAGAGTTGACAAAATAAACAATCCCTCATTCTACCCTTCACAATGGTTCTGGTAGTCAAAAGAACATCCCTTCACTGCTATTCTGTAAAAATATATAGAACAGGTGTACATGCATATTCAAATGTTCTACTTATTTTACATAATAGCAGTGAAGGGATATTCTTTTGTCTATCAGAGCAATAGACTGCTTCAGTAAAGTATTTAAATTTTACATGTACCTTTCAAACGAATGTGACAGTCTTTGTACCAATCATTGCTCAACATTAGCATTACCTCTATCAAGTGCTGTGTTACAGTAAATTGTGAGGCCACTTTGCTGTCATATTGAAATCTTATTGATACTTTTTCTATACTAACATAGTGATTATAGTGATATGACACTGTATTCAGTTTTTGCCAGCAGTATGTTGTTGTTTTTTTCTTAACTCTTTGCCCTGTGCATTATGAAACCCATGGCTGCTGGATTATTTCAAAGGGTGATTCTTTTATACGTGATTTCTGTCGACGATCGTTGACAGAAGTGGTCGACAATAGCGGGCTATGAGTTAACTGAAATTCAGGTTTGCATAATTCGGCTAGGGCACACAGCAACCGGTAATGTATGCAAACTGGTTTCCAAGTATTGAGGGCTCCTTTATAAAAAGCAGGTTAATGGAATAGCTCGTCACTAGGTGCTCAGAGAAGAAATGAGCATAAGTTTGAATACATTACAGAACCGGTCTATTGTGGAGGGCAGAATGAGGAGTTGTTTATTTTGTTCACTCTCTTTGTCCGTCATGTTCATAGTGTGGGGGGGGGGGAGGGGGGGGGGGACTCACCTGTTCTTGTAATAATTCCTGACATTTCTCCATCTCTTTGGTGACTGCCATTTGAAGCTGCTTTTCACTCAGTTCTTGTTGCTCAGCTACAGCACATTTACATAATTCCTAGAAAGAATCATACAAATACAAATTTATACTACTTCACTCTACTCGTTGTATTGGCCATTTAAGATTGGATTCATTTCACTTCATATGTACCCCTCTACAAAAAGACATATACATGAGTTTACACCTCAAAAACAATGTAACAATTATGTTTATCTCCGCTTCGCTTAATTTTCTGTACTTGATATCAGCATTAGGTATACATCTGGGCTCCACACTAAATTCTTATCTTTTCACTGGGGATATGGAATGACTATTTCAGGGTCTGTGTGTATGGGCCCCTCCTTAAATTTTTTTTTTTTTTTTAAGGGGGAAAGGTGAGGGGGGGGGGGAGGAGGGGTTCAGAGTTATCATATGGGGTTCCATGTTGCAATGAGCACCTTGTTATTTTTTTAAAATTATCATTATTATTTATTTGGCCATAAAAATCAGAAATTCACAGTATATACAAAGTCAACATAATAAATACAATTATCTTAGAAATAATAGGGAAAGCTAAAGAAATGAGAAGCAAGGAGAAAAGGAAAGAAATGGTTACCTATGGGCCAGGGTTCGCAAAAGTGAAATGCTTCACTGTTGCCCAGAGGCATGCCAGCCCTCATATGTAACCATGTAGAAAGATAGAAAGATATTGCACAATCCCATACAAGTACAAATAATACACATTAGAAGTGCAATGGTTAAAAAACAACACGACTAGAACTCAAACTCCTCCAATAACTGCCATACCCTACCTCACAGTAACAAAACTAATAATAATTTTACAACGTACGTATAATATCAATCATTTGCAAATCCTGATTCCCAAGACACAAAATTAATAAAACACAGGATGGATTTGGAAAGTACATGTACATAGTGTCAAGCCCTGTATACATGCAGCTGGACGTTTACCTTGTATTCTTCTACAATGACTGTCAGAGCTTGATGACCTGCTTGTCTCATTTCCTCGAGTTCTCTCTCATGTCTCGCCTGTACCTCTCTATACCTGGCCTGCTGCTGCTCCACTTCTAACCTTTGACCTTCGACCTCTTGCTCCAGCTCCACAATCTTCCTCTGGAGCTCCTCTTTATCCTGTAACAAATCACAAGATTAAACATTGTTGTAGTTCATATTGCTATTCACTCACTGTCAAACTGAATTTCTTTTTCCTATGCAGCTTCATTTCTTTGGAACAATCTCCCCTTTCAAATTCGCAATGCTAGTTCTGTTAATACTTTTAAAGTTATGCTTAAAACCCATCTTTTTAAATCATAAATCTTAAATCTGATATCCCTATATGGCCTTTCCATCCTTTATGTTTGTGTACAGCAAGGCCTACTACTACTATTAATTTGTGATAAGTTTCATATTTTGGTTGTGCTTTGTAATTTTTACTATTATTATGTACTGGAGGGTATTGATTTGATGTAATTTGTTGTGCAAAGTTTTTGATTTCTTTCTAGTCAACTTTCATCATTCTTTTGTCTTTTCGACCGCTTAGAGGCAATTTTGCAATTTGCGGTATATAAATTTATTATTATTATTATTATTATTATTTAAATCTACAACAGACATGTACATTTAGGCTTACACCTGCATAAATACATTACGTACATATAAACACATTTCTGTGGTTTCAGGGATAATGGTTTGGTATAAACTTTGAATTCCTGATAGGAATTCACTATTATGTTAAAGGGTACCAATCACCAAAAAATATTTTACTCTGTATGTTAGAGGTTCCATGTCATTCTACTATATTCCAGATATGGGCTTCGAATATCACTTCTATAAAGAGATATTACAAGTTTAATTACACTCTCTATAAGCATAAAAGCGACTTGTGACTCGTGAGTAGACTACTCAATGCACCCATACGCGCTCGCCAATTCAGGGGTGTTGCTAATTTTTCTTGAAGGAGGTAACTTCTATTTTATAGGAGGTACCATCATTGCGAGGGAGCGAAGCGACCGAGGGGGGGAGGGTGTGGGAGGGGGGTATCCCCCCTCCCACGGTAGGGAGCTTTTGCATTTTTAAACTTGAAATCATGCAATCTGGTGCATACCTATGAACAAAATTTGAATTAATCTTTTCTTCTACCTTTCCATACATGTATGTATATTAAACATATATGAACAATCACAACTGCAGACAGCAGAAATGAAAAATACATTACTCTAGACTCCTTCTCTGAGCTTTTTTTTTATATTGTGCCCCCCCCCCCAAAAAAAAAAAAAAAACTCTTGTATCTAATCATAATGTTAAGATTTTTCATGGTTTGACATGAAGAGCTAGGGTCTACTTTTATCCTTGCATGATGATTTTTGTATGAAATGGTCATAGTTTTGAGGACCTACATGTACTGCCATATGCATCTCAATCATGTTACATGTATTATGAAATTCACTTTTCACAGTACACCACTCTGTCTCTCACACCACCCTCCACTGTTCTGTCATTCACTTTCAAATGATTACAACAATAAGACTAGATTATTATTTTCATCAATTTGTATGGTTACTTACTTTTTAATTTTTATTAAAAGGATACCCCTTTTTCTTTGGGGGTACATTTATCTTTTTAGATCATGATTAGATTAGGCCCAAGTCATTTGGGGGGGGGGGGATTTTAACCATTTTACAGACAAAAGGCAAATACACAATCCTGATCATTGGTGAAAATAAAGTTTAATTCTTTGAGATGCGTTTAATCATATTTTTTTTATGCAAGAGGGCCCTGGTCTGGCTAGTTTCAAGCAGTCTTCTTGACACAAGGTGAAAAAACTCCAAATTCAAATTTGCCCAGCCCTGCAAAAATTCTGGCATTGTGGAAATTTAAATCCCAAATTATTTATTTATTTTTTTTTTAAATATAATCACAAATTATTATTTTTTTTTTTTTTAAATATAATCAGTATTTACAATGTTGCAGTGACCACTGATACTGTCAATAATTACTGGTGGCTCGTGTGCGAAAGATGAATTATTTTATTGTTACTGTGATGGCCAGCACTACTGCAGCTGCACACTCCATGTGTGTGCATAACTTTGGGCAGGCTTCTACTTGAATGATAATTTGTACTACCAGTACTTCCGTTCATTTTATGAACACACTGACCACTAAATAATAAAAGAAATGTTATTCAGACAGCTATGGTTTTTCTTGTCTTTTATTATCGTCTAAAATTATTTTTCCCTTTCGAATTTCAGCTAACTGCGACAGTCATGTGTACATGTACATTTTAGTACGAAGCCGTGTGCGACTGTCATAGACATACATGTAGGCACGGCAGTGCCCCCGGACGAAAGACAAGAGCGAAGAGACCATCTTTATTCGGGGAAATTGACTCGGAAGTTCGGAACAGACACGAGAGAGACCATAAAACTGGTTTATTCATTGATCTTACCCATCCAACATGCACTGCATTGACTTGCTCCGAATATAAAATAAAATTTAAAAAAATTGACCAGTGACAGTGACAGTGTCGCATGTACACACCGTACCACCACTACCAGCTCAGCTGTAGCTCTCCGGCGGATGCATACGCATGCGATTGCATAACCAGCGCCGCTGCACTGTACTGCCACGGCCGCTCTGATCTGGAGTAAATATAGTCCTCGAAAACTGAAGTCAGCCAATACAAAACTCTCGATTGCCGATTTGAAGATTTGCGCATCCCGGAAATAAAACATTTACGCTTCATTGGACGTGTGTGTGTGTATGTGTATGGGTTTCCGTGATGCGCGCACGAATTTTCAAATCGGCAATAGCGAGTTTGGTCACGGCTAGCATTCAGTTTTTTGAGTGTGCATGAGAGCGATGGCCCCGTACCGTATACACACTCATTATCGTCGGAAATCGCGTTCGTCGACGACTATCAAGATAGATAGATGGGCTGTGCATGTGTGGCAGAAGTTATGAACGAAATCGAGGGAATTTCCGATCATCATAAGCTCTCCATGTTTTTTGGGGAGGGCACATATGGAAGTCTAGCTGTATTTTTGCTCAAGCAAAATGCCTATAAATGGGCTTGCATTAATACATTTTTTTAATCAGTATATAGGAATTACAGCCGGTAAGAAATGAGTGTAAAGGCGGCAAGTTTTACCGGTTACCGGCTTTTAGCGACATCCCTGCCAATTTAAGGGCTCACGCGGAACCCAACTTGGCGGTTCGGTTCCGCGCGAGCACCTTCATGTTTTCCTTTATTTCCTTCATACTCCTAAACTGTTGACCTATAGAATTTTAGATAAAATTCTTTGAGGTTAATTTTATACTTCCTAGCAGTATACAAATTCTTTTTTCAGGTGGTTGGTAAAACACTTTAAATTCAGGTAGACTCAAACTAAAGAAGAAAATGAGGACCAGAACTTTCAAAAGTAGTAGATCATCTCGTGGAATAGTTTTTAACGTACACTTAGGTTCTATAAATCTGAACATTATTTCTAAAGAAAAAAATAAATTCCCTGATATTACAATCTTGAGATAGAATAGAAATAAATGACCAGTGTACTCACAATGCCCTCTCAAAACGTGAGGCAATCAAATTATACTTTACTCTATCAGTAATTTAAATCATAAAATCATTTTTAGATACCATAAAGGTGGAATATTTTGTGGTGTGGAAATTTTCGCACGGCATGAAATTTGTGCAAAAATAAACAAACATATGTTAATATTTAAAAATATGTAATCCTTTGCACATGACCATGACACATTGGCGACATTAAATACACTCAAAATTCACTTTACCCAGCCAAAAGCGAAGAATTAAGCACATAAATTTCCGACTTTTACAGTAGTGTGGATCCCTGCCTTACCCTTTGCAAGCGTAGAGTCTCCCTCTCTGCCACTGACAAACTCTGCTCCATCTGAGCCACCCTCTCAGCTAGCTCCACCTCCACCCTCCTGGCTCCAGCACTGAGATCCAGGCCCTCCGGTACCTGAGGCGCTGGAGCAGGGGCTCCATGAGGACCGTCCAGTGCTGCTGCAGCTTCTGACTCACTGATACGACCATTCTCATGGGGTGCGACCATGTCACCTGCTCTTGGAATCTCCTGTACAGAACAGCAGAAAAAATAAACAGGCACTGTGAGCAACTTACATTAGCTCTGTACAGCTCTATAGATAGATTACAGGCTTGACAATGACTCTTATGTTACAATAACGGGGCAATAATACCCTAGTCTGTAAGCACAGACCCTAATTTGACATTTTATCAGAAAATCATTGTGTCTTGAGAGAAGCCTAACCCTTGGTTAGGAGGAGCTATAGTACAGGGCCTAAGGCAGTCTTACAGCACAGACACTCTTTTACGGCAAACCAGGGTCTCTGCCTGCAAACTAATAATGCCCAGCAACAGCTCTTCTTGCATATACAGTTTGAATTTAACATTGGATATGCACACATTGCAAACTTTTTAGGTGGTCAAATATTCCTACAAAAAATTAAAAAATAACAAGCAAACAGGATCTCCTATGGAGAGCAAGCATGTGTACTCAACCCATACTAAAAGCATATCTTTTAATTTAATTAAGCATTGTAGTTATAAGCACATCAGGAGCTCTTGCAGTGCAGTGAAATATATATATCCATAATTCCTGAGCTTTATATATTAATATCATTAACACATTATTACAAAAGTATGTATTTTTACAGGAACAGTTTTATCAATATATATCTTAAGGATCCACACAAAGGATGCAGTATACAAAACAAATACTGACTGCCTATTTTGGGGAACGTGGCTGAATTTATAATCCTCAGTGATCTCAAGTAACTACTACGCCCCTAAATGTCATTCTAGGTATAAGTACTGTGTTGTGATCACCTCAAAGCGATAATTTTAACTTTTTCCCCTGTCAGCAATCAAAACTCATAATTATTTAGACTTTTGTCTGGTGAAAGCACAACCCATTTGAACTACTCTCACCTCTTCATCATCTAGACTGATATCAATGCCATCTAATCTGTTTGCTCCTCGGCCAAGTGGACGTTCCCTGGGTTCGTTGAATGGGGCGCCCTCTACTGACACCGCTTCCGCAGCTGCCGTACCATTCTGTTGGGCCTGTTGCTGGGCCTGTAGAGAGGCTTCCGCCTGTAGTGAAATTATGAAAGAAATTTGATGAGTAGAGAATGAAGGAGGAAGATAGATATACAATGGTAAAGGCATGGAGAGGGAGAGGGAGAGAGAGAGAGAGAGATAGAGAGAGAGAGACAGACAGACAGACACAGAGACAGAGACAGAGAGACAGGGAGACAGAGCAGAGCTACTACTTGTTCTTCCAAGTACTACAAACTTCAAGTTCTACTCCTACATATCTTCTACTCTGCAGTAGCGAAGGTGCTATATAAGAAACAGCTTTTATTATAATAATCATTACCACTACTGCTACTACTACTGCTCTTACTATACTATCTGCTAATACTTCCAATGCTGTTACTATCATCACCAACACAAACTTGAAATACTACATGTGTATGTAATAAATTCTACTTGCTAGAAAACTACTGGAAACCTTCACGAGCATGAAACTTCTGCGAAATTGTCATTTCAGATTCCTGAAAGTTTCATGATGTGAAATATTTGAATCACAACTGACAGAACACATTCTTTAATTCCTGAAAGTTTGTTTTTTTGTGAAAATGGCCATCACTTACAGTGCGTCAAAGTTTCATGTCACAACAGCTTCTGATTTGGCAGTTCATTGTATAACATGGACCGAAAATTCTGTCTCTCGTTCGTAAGCCTCTTATTTGGGTAGGGTCAGCTCTTCACTTAGAGACAGAAGCGGGCCTATCACTCTGCTGTGCAAACCGACTACACACCGACTACACACTAATAACAGTTTGAATACAGCTGTAAGATTTTCAAATGGAGAATACCTTGGACCCTGAATTACCTGAAAATGGAGCATTAAACGAATTATACAGTCAAATTGGTAAGTTGAACAAATTCTTGAAGGAGTAGAGCCTAGGCTTAATCAAGTTAATCATATATGCATAAGGAAAAATAAAATCTTAGCGATTTTTCCAACTATACGTCGGTGTGTAGTCAGTTTGCACAGCAGATCGATGGGCCAGCTTCTGTCTCTAAGTGAAGAGCCGACCCTACCCAAATAAGAGGCTAACGAACGAAAGACAGAATTTTCGGTCTATGTATAACAGTGCTAGCTACAATGTACATGCATGTATTCCACCTACGAATTGTTAAGGCCCTGTCACACCTTTCCGGGCAAGCCTTGCGTGTGACTTGCGGGGAACAATTTTTGCTACCTGGAGGTCTCCACAGATGGCCCGCACCTGACAGTACCTAACACGTATCTCGCCTGTAGTTGCCCGGAGGTGCGCACGCAAGTCCGATTTACCCGCAGCCAAGTTTTGAGCATGCCCAAAACTTGTTCCAGGTGAGTCGCGGGGTATTGAACGCAGAGGTCCACGCAGAACACCAGTAGGAGGCCCGTAGCGGCCGCAGGTCACAGGCAGTTAACCCACTTGAAGTACGTAGGTTGCCCGTGGATCTGTGGCTATGCGCCGGAAACGCGTGTCATCTGCGGGCATTCTACGAGCATAATATGGGTGTTTTACTGGCAAGGAATGGTGTCGATACTGCCAATATCCGTGTAGCTGGTCAGTTCTGCGGGCATGGAGCGAGCTATACGAGCAAATTGCGTGCATGTCGAGGGTCACTTACTGCCTTTCTGCTGGTTAGTTGAGGGTCGCCTGCGGCCAAGATTATGACGTTCTGTCGACGGGGCATCTTTATTCCAACTGAAGAAAACAAGAAATGATGGTCTCTCCATCCACTCGACCAGTATTACCCAGGCTCGCACCTCGCAGGCAACTTCCACGCAGGTAACAAGCAGTTGTGACGCAGGTACCTCACAGCGCCCGTATGTTGCCCGTAACTAACACGGATCAGTTTCGAAGCTCTCACGTGCCACCCACGCGCCTGACACGCAGGTCACACGGAATACACGCAAGTAGAACGTAAGTAGCACGCATCCAGCAGGTAAGACGCACGCAAAACTCGCCAAAATCCTTGTCCGCCCGCAGAAATTATTCTGCGTGCTGGAAAATCCATACACGCAACAAGCCCGCGTAGCTTGCCCGGAAAGGTGTGACAGGGCCTTTACTACATATTATTACTAATAAAAGTAATAATACTACAAACCTGCGATGCTAGTTCAGGTGGAGGTGCCTTTGGTACTGGATCAGCAAACGGAGGATCAATGTCTGGCTGAGGTTGAGGTTGACGAGACTGGGCAATCACAAGATCAGGTTGGCAGGCAGCACCTACAAGTAAGAGCAGGACCCCATCTCATAAAGAGCTGCGATCGATTTGAATTAATAACAACTCCTATCTCTTAAGTACACAGTTGCAATTGATTCAAACCAATCACAGCTCTTTATAAGACGGGGACCAGATAACAAAATTTAAAGGTAATCTTGGGTTCCTGTAGTTACACTAAAACATATTTCTGAAACTCGTCCTCAAAGAAGATTATGATTTTAACGCATTTCGTTTCTGCCCGGTCCCCTCCTTTTTCCGCTATTGAAAGAAACTGGAAAGTTTACAATCACATTAACATTTTTTGGTGGTACAAGGTGGTCAAAATTTCAGATGATTTGGCTATCAATAAATATTTGCATATGTCTTCTCAATTTTACAGAACATACATGTATCACATTCTCACATACTTTGGTACATTGCAACTTCTATAAACTCGTGAACACAAATGAACCCTCAGTCTCACCCATGGAGAATGTGGCCCAAGGAGATGGGCTGGCCTCCACTCCAGGCCCTGGTGATTGCTGACTAAGCTCCGGCGGTATAGGTGTGGCTCCTTCAAATCCTCCGAAGTCATCCCAGTCCTCATCTCCACCTCCTCCTCCTCCTCCTATTGCCCCTTGGGGAGCATCAGCTTCACCCTAGGAAGAATGCATCAATAAACCATTTCTATCACATGATTTTGGGTGCTTGATCAGAAGAAGAAGAAGAAGAAGGAGGAGGAGGAGGATGAAGAAGAGGAAGAGGAAGAGGAAGAGGAAGAGGAAGAGGAAGAGGAAGAGGAAGAGGAAGAGGAAGAGGAAGAGGGAGAGGGAGAAGGAGGAGAAGGAGGAGGAGAAGGAGGAGGAGAAGGAGGAGGAGAAGGAGGAGGAGGAGGAGAAGGAGGAGGAGGAGAAGGAGGAGGAGGAGGAGGAGGAGGAGGAGAAGAAGGAGGAGAAGGAGAAGGAGAAGGAGAAGGAGAAGGAGAAGGAGAAGGAGAAGAAGAAGAAGAAGAAGAAGAAGAAGAAGAAGAAGAAGAAGAAGAAGAAGAAGAAGAAGAAGAAGAAGAAGAAGAAGAAGAAGAAGAAGAATTATTCAATTTTAATTGCTGAAGTTAATTGTTAAGCTTGGACAATGGACAATGCAGACTGACGTGAAATGCATAGCACACTGACAGAATACATACATGCATTTGATGAACAGTCAATACTTTTGAATGCACTTTAACTGAAATGTACTCTTGATGTCAGCAAATCCATTCGCACACTTCTGCCTACCATGCTAGCACATGACTGTATGATTTTATGAAATATCGACACGATCAAAATGGTCAGAGCACAACACAAAATAACTAAATACGTCCACAGACTCTAAGCTAGACTAGTGCCGACTTCGCGGCAGTTACAAAAATGTAGGTCAACGTTTCTCATGCAAATAACGATTGACTGACTACATGTGCAAGGTAAGAAAAACCTCATCCGTCCAGCCGAAACCTTGTAGATTTACACTTTTTTGGTATTTTGATTGTGCATCTTTCAGGTCGAATATGACCAGAACCACCACCTTAGCAAACACTGAGGGTGGTTTGCAAGGTTCACCGTGTGTGGGAATGGGTGATTATGAGGCATAGTATTTCTGTGTTTACACCTTCCTCCCAGCGCCATAATGGCATGGGCTGTACAACTCCAGTACCAGATTGATAAGCCACGGAGTTCATACAACTATGTTAAAAAAAAACTTTGATCACGCCCAACTCTTATTCATGTGCTGGATCTTACAAGAGACTTCCAAAGGCGGAAGAATATATTTTGACCTATTCACTGTAGCCACAACAAAGTCTGAAGCGATGCAGATAATTTTTAGAGGACGAGTTCGGACAGTAAGTGACAGGTGAGTGGCAACTCAATGTGCATGAATGTTAGAAATGGATCATCAGTAGAGGCGCACGGCCGATATCAGAGACTTTCTCCCATTTGGGAGATTGTCTCTGTTATCAGAGACTTTTATAAATATTTTTGGTAGCCGATGTGGGAGACAGTCTCCAATTTGGGAGATTGATTTTCCTTGTTTACATTTGTGGCAAAGGGATTACCTCAGCGCAAAAGGTGTGTCTTCATCAGAACGAAGTTCTGCTCTAGCCCGCTTCAAGGTGGATCAGGGATATTTTCTTGAAGCTAGCTTCAGTTTGCAATCGCGTCTTCATCAGACCGAAGTACCCCCACTTCGAGCTTAAGCCCGAAGTTGGTGCGCATGCGCACTTTAAGTGAACAAGCGCGGTTTTAAAATCTTACCCGCGCTCGCCCGACCAGCTATACAAACCCAAAATATATACGGTATCTCTCGACTACGCTGCCTTAATCATTAATGTACTTACGGAAGTGTATGTTGAACAAAAATAGGTGTAATTTCATTTTGCAGTATGATTCTTCCGGAAACTACAGTGGTCCTCAGCATAATGACAAGGAGAAGGAGACGTCGAGAGGCGTACGTGCACTGTGTACAGCTCATGCACACAGCGCTAGCGCTAGCGCACAGCTGATGTTTACAAACAACACCATGAAACCGGAAATCGTGCTTCGATAGTTGGAGCACAGGTGCATGATGGGATCGGGCTTAACTTCGGGCTGATGAAGACGCTCGAGGAATAGCGGGCTAGAGCAGGCTGATTTTCGGTTAAGCGGGCTATTCTGAAGATAAGTCCAAGATGATGTGGGCTGACTTTTCGAGCGAAATAGCGGGCTAGAGCAGAGAATTAGCTGGCTATTCTCTGATCGGGCTAATTTACCGGATCAGCAATAGCGGGCTAGAGCAGAACTTCGTTCTGATGAAGACGCACCTATTATGAAAATGGGATACCGGTAAGCAAATTGAGATTCCTCATGAAAAATTACCCCTTTTGACCGTCTACTTCCAAGATTCACCGTCTACTTTTGTTTTCATAACATTTTTTGTTATGACCCACAAACAAAACAAATGGGTTTCTGACCTCAGTCAGGCAAAAATTTGGCTGGGATAAACTGCCTTGTTGTTGGTGTTGTTTCTTTATCCTTTTGTAAGCTTTAGTCTCCAATATGAGAGACAGCCTCCCAAATGGTGCCTATGTGGGACTGTGTCCAACATTCACTGTTGCAGCAGTCAAAAACAGACAACAAAATTGCTTTAAGCAAGATTTAATTTTCTTAAATTTGCTAGATTACCTGATTCATTGACTCTTCAACTCTTACTGTGCCACAAATTTTGGGATTCAGAATTGAAAGTGAAATTTTAAATAATTATTTTCCTCTCATGTATGAATGATCTAGACTGGAAAAGGCCTGCTGATACACAAAAAGCTATTGAAGCCTATTCATCCGTAAAAGCTAGTCTGGAGCACTCACGGGACCATCATTATATGGGGCTGTGTCAATTTTGGCCTGTCACGACCTCTAAGTAGAAGAGGTAAAAACACCAATATAATCGGCAAATTTTGAGAAAATAGTTCCTTCTACATTTTAGAATATCTAATTTCATGCCAGGTCCTTTGATAGGATCTTTATCATCTTGATCAAGTGAAATTTTCAGGTTGTTTTTGGTCGGTGATCTTGCTTCTCTCCTGCACACATACATGTACATGTATGGGCAAGATATCACACACTTGCCTATGGCAGGTAATTTGCTCACACTCACAGTATTAGTATGAAGGGATGCGGGCTAACTCGGCACTAGGGCGAACTCGGCCTTGGCGGAAAATCGCCGCAGAGTGAGCCCAGAGAGTTAAAGTGATCGCAAACACTTGTGTTGAATTTCGCATTTAATTACACATTTCAAAACACTTAAATTAAAATTATTTGATATCAGTGTGTAAAATGATTAGCAAAGAAGTAATGTTTACAATTTCAAGAAGTAAAATTATGCAAAACATGAAATTTAAGGCTAAAAAAGGATACGCTGCGTAGCGTGGAATTCAACTCTTGAAACCTAGTCACCGCGCAGTGCCGAGTTCGCCCTAGTGCCGAGTTAGCCCGACCCCGTATGAAGGTACAGAGTGCGAGGTTTATATCTCCAAATAACCTCGCATAAAAAAACTAGATTCTAAGTCAAGTGTGAGTGTTCCAGGCTAGCCCTGCGCCTCTACTGATCATAGACACAAAACCTATTTGAAGCCTATTCATCCGTTAAAGCTATTTTGGAGTACAAGCTTATCTGAAGATAAGCTTGTACATGTATAACTAGGTATAAGTGCATTTTTTTGGTCTACAACAACATGCACAGCATGCACAGTGAAGTGCAGTCACCCAAATATAATATACAGTCCCACTCGTCTATTTTGATGTCGTTCTTGTCAGCCAGGATCAATAAAAATCAAAAGAACTTACCTCTGCTGGAGTATCGCCGGATGGGAAATTAGCCCAATTATCCGCCATTTATAACTTTGATAAAAATGCAAGATGAAATTGATATTATTTAGATAGAGAAGATGTAAAAACAATGGAATATAATGGAGAAAACGGGTCAAGACTTCGTCTACAGGAAAAAGTCGACGCACTCAAAATAAGGTATCCGATATAATTATCGCGAATCGAAGGTACTAGGTCGAGTCGTATGGATACGGAATTGAAGGGGGGGGGGGGGGGGGGGGGTTCCCTTTCGTAACAGAACTATTAACGTCAAGTACAAAGCTTAGCTACCAGGGTAAAGACATTAGTCTAGAGTGGATCCCAAGCCACTGTGGTATATGTGGCAATGAAATTACAAATTTTCACGCCAAATCAGCGTTAGGAAAGAATATTGAATTATACAATAAACTATCTCTGGATGAAGTTAAACATTTGATAACTGGAAAATATTTACAGAAGTGGCAAAACAGATGGACTGATACCCACTGTATGCTAAAACAGATACAATCTAGAATGAACTGCTTATATCAATGTAGCCTCAATAGACTTGGTGAAAGCATCCTCCACAGACTTCGCCTTGGTGTAGTTGGATTAAACATTGACCTGCTGAGATTAAATATTCAGCCTACAGGGTTTTTTGTGATACATGTGATGAAATAGAAACAGTCAACCATTTACTTATGAAATGCCCGCAATTTATAATTGAAAGAGCAATGTTGCTCGTAGAAACAAATTCTTCAGAGTCAAGTGAACTTTTGGGACTCTTGAAAAGTACTAGCATATAGACATACATACAATCAGCAATCGTTCGTTTCGTCCTAAGAACGAAGCGCTTATAATATGATGGATGAAAGGCCTTATCTAAGGTCATTTTGGGGCCTAAGGATATGTCAGTACAAATTTGATATGATATGACTATGTAAAAATGCCTCTAAATTTTGGGTTTGTTTCTGATTTTGTTTTGTTTTGTTTTGTTTTGTCTTCTTCTCCTCCTTCGACTGACAAGCTATGTTTCCGGGGAAAGGAATAGGATTTTGAGGTCTGGGAAGTCTTGGGAAATCCAGATCTCTGTCTGACGCTACTTCTTTCCCTGGAGCAAGCTAGCAGTCGAACGTAATGTGTATAATAACAATTATTTAAAAAAATGAAACAACCAAATAAATTTTGAAAAGGATGAAAAAACTGTATATTATATTATATATATATATATATATATATATACATAATGTGAGAAATCAATTGAATTGAATAAGAGAAATAATTTGCGTAGCTAAATTCATTGTTCCTCCTTACTGACTTCCTTTTTGTGGAAATAACTGCAGGGTTTGCAAAAACTGTCTCCGCCGGGAGTCGAACCCGGGTCTTTGGCACTGTACGCCAAACGCCTTAACCACTAGACCACGGAGGCGGGTTGAGTGGTATTCGGCTACACCAGGTACAAACACCGACAGGCAGCCCTTGCAATCCCTTCGCAGTTAATTTATTCCTTTTCTTTGAGGGACAGGGGAGTATTGAACAATGAATATATATATATATATATATATATATATATATATATATATATATATATATCTCGACAAAAACAAACTTAGGGGGAATTTTCGTCTGAAAAAGAGGTATCTTAAGGGGAATCTGGTCTTACGGGGAAACATGATTCCCCTTTAAGTTTTTCAATGTTGCGATATAGTTTAACGTGTTGGAATAAATGAATAAAGAACAAAATAATATCAGCATGCTTAGTTCCGACAACAGTTTATTTACAGATCTACAGATTTACATAGATGTTCCTCGAACACAACGCTGGTGGTCACTCATCATGCTCATAGTTGTTTTAGTGGAAGGTACATGTATCATGAAAAAAATGGTCACTATGAAACGGTCGTAGCTTTTATTATCCTCCTTTATTTGTCAAGCTTTCGATCAGTGATCTTCGTCAAGTCTGTATAAAAACACGAAATGATGGCTGACATTTACATCGGAATAATAATGATAATAATAATAATAATAATAGTAGTAGTAATAATAATAATAATAATAATAATAATAATAATAATAATAATAATAATAATAATAATAATAATAATAACAATAATAATAATAATAATAATAATAATAATAATAATAATAATTAACATAATTATAACTATAATAATAATTTCTTAACATTTGTAAGAAATTGAAATGTATATTCCAATGTAAATGAAGGAATATGCAGGGAGAAAGTAAAAAAGAGAAACGCATGGAGAGCTAAAAAAAAAGGGGGGGGAAGAAGGATAGACAGGGAGAGAGAGAGAGAATTCTCTCTCTCCTTTAAAAAAAAAGGGGGGGGGTAACGGGGAGAAATGTTGTTGTTATTTGTTTTTATTTGGATATTAGTCAAAACTGACTTTTTTGCCACAGATATTATTTAAAAATTCTAACTTTTTTTTCTTTGAAAAGGGTACAATGTCTTTTTTTTCCCCAACTATATAGTTATGAAAATAAGAAAAGGAAATCATATAGCTCGTTCAAAAAACATTAAAAAATACCATCCCGCCAAACTTGGGCACTTTTCCCACCTTTTCGAAGATGCCAAGCTTATCATCGCATTACTAGTACGTCTCTTTGATTTTCGGCCAAAGGAAATTTGGCCTATATAGGTCACTCAGGTATAGGGTGGGGGTGTCAGTGATAGAATGGCTACTGGGGTGACATGACCGGTAATTTTGTATTAATTTGGTAAATTCAATAAACAAATTTAGAGTGATAAGGCAAAAAATGAGGCTACAGTATATGAATAGTGTAACGGTTGGTTAGTTATTTTCAAGTATGCTAATAGTCTACCATTATATATTAGCTTATATGTACATGTATGATGCGTAGGTCATAGTAAGTACAACCAAATAAAGGAGACAAGATGAGCCTATGCACACTAGCTCTGTTTCTGATATATATACACTCTCAGAAATGTTGGTTAAAAATCATTAGGTTGGTTCAAATATGAACCTACCAACTGTTGGTTAAAAATAAATTGTATGTAAAACATATGGGATTTTGTTTTAACCAACAGTTGGTAGGTTCATATTTTAACCAACCTAAAAACTTTTCTGAGAGTGTATATATATATATATATATATATCCCCTCTTCATTTTACTCTCTCTTTCTCTCTCTCTCTTTTCTTTACACTTTCCTGCTATTCCATCTGTTCCTTTCTTCCCGTACCTCAATTTAATTCTTACCATTTCACTCTCTCCATCCCTCTCCGCTTGTCAGTATTTCCCTTTCTTTCTTTCTTTTTTACTGGCCCTATCTTCTCTCTACCATCCCCCCCCCCCTCTCTCTCTCTCTCTCTCTCTCTCTCTCTCTCTCTTTCTCTCTAATAACCGCTCTTCCCTTTCTTTCTGTTTCCATCTGCTCTCTCCCAGTATACGTCTTTCTTCCTCTTTCTTCTTTCTTCTTTCTTGTCACTCTTTTCGTTTCATTCTGTTCTCATCTGGCTTTCTTTTTTTCCTTCCCCCTCTCCCTGAGTGTCACTCTTTTTGTTTCTTTCTTCCTATCTTCTCCCCATTCTTTCTTTCCCCCTCTCCCTGCCTATCACTCTTTCCGTTTCTCCACGTTCCTCCTTTTTCTCTTTCTCTCCTTTCGTCTATTTCCCCCTGCTCCGTTGTAATTTTGTCCCACTTTTCCCTTTCCCCGGGTTCCTCACGTTCTTTTTCTCTCTCTTTCCCCTTTCCCCTCTCTCTCTTGTCCCTGTTCTGTCCATCTATTTCCTTTCCCCCTGGGGAGCGTTTCATGAAAGGAAGTTGTCGGATATTTTATCCGGCAACTGTTATAAGCTACTGAAATCCTTGCATCTGATTGGCTGAGAGCAAATTTGTCGGATAAAATATCTGACAAGTCCTTTCATGAAACGCCCCCCTGTCCTTTACCTTGAATTCTATTCTCCCCTCTCCCCTTTTCCCCCTCTCTCCTTCTATATACTCGTCCTTTTATTCATTTCTTTCTGACCCTATTTTCAACGTTTTCCCTCCCTATCGTGCTCTGTATATTATTATGTTAAATTTCATGAGTCTTTTGCTGGTTGCGGAGAAATTAATTCCAAACTTGTAAGCAACTGTTTATTAGTACAGTAGAGGGAAGCATCTTAGGACACGGATGGTTGAGCATGGTGCCTTGTGAGGAGCGGAGAGAGCCACGGGATTGTCAACTTCCGAACTTATGTAGGTGAGCGCGGGGGGGGGGGGGGGGGGGGGTGGCGAAGGCCAATTCAAGGGGTGGCGGGACGTTTTTTAAGGGGAAGGGCGGTCACCAAATGAGCACTTTTGAGAAAGGGGCACCCGAAAAACGGTTGACCATTATTAAACATGTTAAGTCCCTATTTTTATATTCACAAAAGTTGTACGCTTATAGACAACATACCCTCCTTTGCCAAAAGTATTGCAACACAGACACATGCAATACACAGAAGGCAATTTCATGAATTTTATAGCACATGATTAAAGATCTTATTATCAGGTACATTTTATTAACATGTCAAGAATTATTTTTCATGTAAAGTTCATCCAGTTCTATTTTGTCGGGTATCCGCGCCTTCTTATAATGGCGCGCATCCTCCTTGGCAGAACGAACGAATCTCAATAATTATGTTGCAGTAATTTTGGCAAGGGAGGGTAATTCTGAATAAATAATTTGATTTGATCAACCTGATGACTCTCTTAAGCACACCTCACACTATACGATCGACTACGATCCGATTTTGGAAATAAATTACAATAGCAATAAAAAATAAGCAAATTAACAAACAAAATCTACCTGATTCAGCTTCTGAACGATTATGAATATACTCAACATAGAATTTGGTGCGATGTCGGCCTTATTATATCGGGAATTAGGGCCAAATTTGTTTCAAATCGTAGACAATCGCAGGACTGCTCTGACGTCACTACGATTTTGAGCCGATTTAGCGTTTCCTCCATCTATAGAAGGTTCATAATAGGCCGGAATTTCGGATGTACTATTCATGTGACTATTCAGAATCTCAATCAAACATAATAATGTTGATATCTAATGCTTTTACATTTTCTTCCAAAATCGGATCGCAGACCGATCGTATAGTGTGCGGTACGTAAAATTCTGTATTATGCCTTTATGTATTTATATATATATGTATTATAATATTTTTAATGTAATTATCGTATCTACCTCATGCGTTAATTCCAGAGTTACTACTTAAATTTAAGACCAAAAGAAGACGACACAAGACAAGTATTCATAGTACTGCTGACAAGGATATATAAATAATTTATTTTTGCAGAAACATGAGAAAAAATTCTATGACGGAAAAAAAGCTACCACACTAGCTTAAGGATACAGCGCGGATTTAATAGTCATCTGTAATGTTATTTACATCATGTACAAGTTTCTTCTTTCTTCATGAGGAAGAAAATAAGCGGAAAATAAATTGCACTAGCCTGAAATTAATGGGAACAGAATATACATTTTTTGTACAAAGTGTGTTAACAAAACGAGTATACTAAGTCCCCTAAGACTGCCGCAATAAAAAGACACAAAGTGTTCAAGTATTACAGAGTTGTTACTTAGTTGTTTCAAATCCATTTTTAGGGAGCATGTCAGAGGATAGCACATGCTACAATGATATTTTCAATTTAATTAATCTGTATCTCGAACAATACAACAATTAAACAATTTTGTTTTATTCATTTAACCAATTTGCAAGCTACACAACTTGATAGTACTATGTTTTAATATATATAAAGCTGTTTAGGATTGCTGAAATCATTGAACAAATAGCCAAAAAGTAGTCATTGCAAAGCAGATTTAATTCCAGCGTTTATTGTTATAAAGCTTGCTCTGTTTACGGAATAGACAATAAGTAGAATGTCATAAACTGAACTCTTTCTTTTATTCTTTTCTTCATATTAGATTTGTCGAAATGAAACTTTGTATTAAATCATTACAGCAAGCAATCATACAACCTATAGGCCCTCATTTAAGATCAGGAATACACATTCACATTTTTTCTCCTCCAGTTTATGAGACACTAGGTGCTTAAAAAGTGTACTGCATTAATATGGACATAACACCGTGATTACAACTATTATGTAAATTGATTGTGGGATAGACATTTCAGTCTTGCTTGCAGGCAGTAACCCCATGAAACCATGCAATTGAAATACAAGCCAACCTAGACATATCCATATCAAGTACACGAGGATTTTAATAAGGAATAATATTTTCTATAAGGGTGCAAAACGTTGCAAAACACTCTCTAAATGGAGAGGAGTGGAAATACACTCTTTTAGGAGTTGAATTAGGATCACTTCTTGTTTTTTCTAGTTGCATCCACTCCAAATTATAGTGGAATCCGCTCCAAAGTAGTGGTTTGAATTGCTCTTTTGAGAAATGGATTATACCCCCTATTTGAGCTGGAATTCTCACTCCAATACGAAGAGATCCCTACTCTGACTCTTCAGAGAGGCTATTTTCCATGCACTCCTTTACATTTAGAGAGTATTCTCTTATTAACTGATGACGAAGAACTCCCAAACTACACGTGTAAACTACGAGTAAAATGAGAGGACATGCAAAATGAGAAAGCATGCATTTCATTTGCCCAATATACAGATGAAAATTTAATCCTATATGTTATTATGCTGACAACTTATAAACTAAAATCATCTCCAGAACTATTAGAACGGGTCGGAATGACGTCATTAAGACAAGCATTTATACCATATTCCACTATCCAATGCTTAACAAAAGAGAGAAGTGCTCAACCTGATTTTTTTCCTGCAATGTCACATTATTATGGTGCTTTGGCCTAATATAAATTTTTTCACATGTGATTACTGGGTCGACTGACATTAGCATGGATTAATACAATTTATAATGAAACTGTTCATACAGAGTAAGTTTTATTGATGTAATGTAATTACATTACCCATAAATTAATCAGATCAATTTGACAACACTCCGACTTAATCAAACATAATTATTTCATTTTAGCTAACGAGGTGCACATGATGCAATTTGTATAACGTTGAAATACTGCAATACTCTTTGATGGATAGTTTTAGATTATCATGAAATCTTTTTTTATTTTTAGGTAATGGCATTCCAAGTATGCGTGGGAATAAAAAGTATTGTGAATGTTTTTTTTTTACCCTCCTTCCTATAAACTCGTCTAGCTCCTACACATATGCAAAATCATCATCGTCATCATCATCGTTGTCATCATCATCATCCTTAATGGTGGTGGCAGCACCATCAACAGCATCGTCAATATCATCAACATTCTCTTCCCACTCCTCATTACTATAAATTTCCTTCTCATCATCATCATCATCATCACCATCATCGTCATCATCATCATCATCATCGTCATCATCATCATAAACATCAGATTTATTATTAATATCCCAAGTATATAGAAGCCTAGACCTATATAAACCAATGATAAAATGGCATACAGTAAATATAAACTTCATTATCAGTGTCGAATGTACAACTTCACTGTGGGATGTCATGAAATTGCTAAATCTCTAGCGATGGTAAGTAGCGAAGCAAGACATATATTTGAACGAATATTTTACAAAATGCATTTCATACATCCATAGTTCCATACTATTTCCTCACGTTGCGCATATTCATCGTTTTTTGACACATCAGTAATTAAAGTAATTTGTTTTCACGGTGTAATAGTTAAATAATTCTACCAAATCTATGTTTATGTCTAATGATCCGGGTGTTTGCTGCAAGATCAGATTAATCTAACAACCTTACGAATTTAAAATAACTCTCTATAAATTGAAATTAGTACTTTTGATTAGACATAATATTTTTCCTGCCAAATCTTTTAAGGGATTCTCTTTTTAATGCATATAAATCTGTAGATAGTGGGTAACTTAATTTTGGCCATGAATCTCATAGTGCTATCGTGAAAATATTTTTCATGAATTAAAACAAAAACAAAAACAAAACAAAACAGGACGGCACACATAATGCTTTTTCACCGTAACAATTTGTAAACTGTTGAAATAACTTGAAGTGCAAGATTTTAGAATGGTTGCAGAGAGAAAGAGTTCTGCTTACTATTTACAGACTGAGCACATTACTTAATTGTCTTTTAAAATTCAAATCCCGTGGCAGAATTGAAAATGCGCTTATCCTCGGAAGTAAAATTCCTAATACGAATTACACTGCATTATGACGACCAAAGAAAATAAGTGACACAATGATGTTGGCTATTATTCTCTTCAACTTATTGAAAACCCATATAGGCCTGCAGTTTGTTTAGGCATGTTTTAGGTAAGCCTTATTGTCAGCATCAATTAAAAGAAGACACAAATGTTGAAACTGAGCAAAACGTGTGTGCGTGCACCCTTGAATAAAATCGAAATCCTCTTTTTTTAGAATAAGAATGACATGTTTAATGAAAGTTTATACTTTTTCGATACATGATTCTGGATGGAAAATGATGATCTTTTGGACGTTGTCGAATGAGGGCGGTCTTTCTCGAAACTTGCGATATGCATTGACTATTAAAGGTATACATGTATCTAAAGAGATAGAGAGTGTGTCTGGCTGACCCCTGGGGATCATTGTCTGCTATTCAGAATCGCGGGCGTTCTAACTTTTGCAAACTTTTTAAAAACCCTAAAAGCATAACTAAAACTTAACTTGAAAACGATGATGTTTTAAATCAAGTCAGAAAATATGGCGATTGAAAAAAAAAAAAAAAAAAAAAAAAATGCTAAAATGGACTACATTACGAAAAGGCTCCGTTTTTTGTATGTTATGACTAACCAACTATTCTAGAGGAGGGGGGGGGGGGGGGGGGGGGGAGCTGTTGTAAAGCATCATTCCAGACATTTTTTGTTTGTATTTTGGAACCAGCATTCTTATATGGGCGGTCAGACAATGATCCCCGCGACGCAGGCACGTGGCTACGATCATAAATTTATGGCGCCATGAGGTGGGCAATGATGGTTGTAGTCACGTGACGTGTGGATCCTGTTTCCATGGCGACAGTGCAAATGCGGTCGGTTGGCTCGTGAAGAAAATCAGAGAAAGATATTTACTGCGGAGTTGTCCCAATGGTGTCCCTGTGGGGAGAATACAAGAGCGAAGTTTTGTGTTAGAATGAGGAACAAGATATAAAGAGAGACTGAGAGAAAATGATAGTATGACATATAAATATTTATGTATAAAATTGTATAATTATAATGCTTCAGTTAAAATAAATCATACTTGATAAAGCCCTAAGGGCGACAATTCGTAATTTTCAACTTGTCTACGGATTTTTATTTTTATTTTTCTTCATTTATTGTTTGCGATTTACATTTCATCTCTGAGGATAACTATAGAGTTGGATGAATTCAAGCCAAAGATGACGCAGGACACTCAGGAAATTTAAGCTTTCATCTTTCGACTTCTTCAGAAATTTATTCTGAAACAGTTATAAAGAGAAGATAAAATCACTCAGAAATGCATGACAAAAACTAACAAAGCACTAAGTATATATATATATATATATATATATATATATATATATATATATATATATATATACACACACACACACACTCACATGCGCGCGCGCGCACCTAAAAGTCATAATGATTATGTTCATGTTATTATGATAAATTTACATGAAATAAGGATTGTTTAAATTTTCACCAAACCACAAGGATTGCGGTTCTTCCAACTGAAATGTCACTGTATTAGAAATTTAGTTTGTCAATAATTTGAAACAGTAGGGTTATATGACGAATTTCCATTTAAGACAACGCAAAGTACCATTTTTTCAGGACCATGAAAATATTTTGTTTTATACAGCTTAATTTCTAATCAGTGTCTATAGCTTGGTAGTTATTCCATGCACCCGCCATTGCCTTTTTAAAGGTCAGTAGCTCTGTATATTTAAGTTTTAATCTCTATTTAAAAGAAAATTACAAATACGTAATTTTCAGAGTAACCTAGTAAATAATTGCGTCTTTCAGAATGTGCATTCAACTCCAGTTTCCAGTTAATCATTAATATATTCATTTGGTTTTTATAATGATGCCAATTTGTTACAGAGGATGCCTATAGTCTGACAGCAAATCATATAAGGAATATTATGCAGGCCCCTCGATAATTTTACCCATGCATCTTAGCTATAGAGCTCTATATGTCATCTCGATGGAAGTTGATGAGGAGAGAGCAATGCGATTTTATCAGATAGTGTATTTTTATATACATTTTACAAAAATGATAGGGGACTCATTTAAAATATTGGTCCTATATACCTCTTTTGGCGCAGTTATAAGCTACTTGTTCATTCGGGATATTAAAAAAGAAACTATTTCAGCTACTTAAGCTATTGAAAGTTTACAACATTAAATGCTCAATAATTATGCTTTTCTCGTCAACCCTATTGCTATGTGGGAAAAGGGAAGGTCGTCTGTCAAATTTGGGTCTTGTTTTGTCCCCGTCCCTTTTTTTCGCATCGCCCTGGCTATACCAATTGATGAGATAGAAATTAAATAACACTCACCAGAAATAAATAGAATTAAAACCAAGGCAGATTCATAAGTATTACATCAGTCATGATCGTTGGCGGCAGGGAGTCGAATTAAATCAGTTATTCGTTTCCTAACGATTGCTTGTCGCTTCTGCAAAAGAAAATATGAAAACATGAACAATTTAGTTACATTGTCAAAATCTTTTTTTCGAGTGATCACTGACGAAGATATGATAAAGTACAGCTCCGAGAGAGTTTACAGTATCTAATGATGTGTATAAAGCGTATCCGGACAACTACCCCCTGGACAATTACCCCCCGGACAACCACCCCCGGAAAACCACCCCCTGGACGACTACCCCCCTAGGACAACTACCCCCCAGGACAACTACCCCCTAGGACAACTACCCCCAGGATAATTACCCCCCAGGACAACTACCCCCCAGGACAATTACCCCCCGGACAACTACCCCCCGAACAACTACCCCCTGGACAGCTACCCCCGGAAAAATTGTCCTGGGGGTAATTGTCCTGGGGGGTAGTTGTCCTGGGGGGTAATTGTCCTGGGGGGTAATTGTCCTGGGGGGAAGTTGTCCTGGGGGTAGTTATCCTGGGGGGTAGATGTCCTAGGGGGGTAGTCGTCCAGGGGGTGGTTTTCCGGGGGGTAGTTGTCCGGGGGGTAGTTGTCTAGGGGGTAGTTGTCCTAGAATCGTATAAAGTGGTAACACTATCTTAAAGAGACGGACTAAAAGCTAAACCTTTAATGGTGAAGTATTGCCATTAACATCAATTGCACATATATTTGTTGTTTGTGTAGTTTATGATGTCTAGTAATTCAAAAAAAAAATCGAATTATGATTCGGTAAGTGTAATACTTGACTTGCGTCTATAGTTCTTAGCTCTAAGATCATTTCAACTGACAAATGATGCTAAGATTGTACATAATACAGTTTAATTTTTACCATCAAGTTAATTATGAAAATGATAAATGAATTTAAAATCATACTTACACGTCCAAACACATCGTCTTGCCATTGCTGTGGTAGAAGAAGGAACAGAGAGAGAGAAAATGTATGATGACGTGAATTTGGTGTAAACTAATAGCAAGTAAAATGTATTTCAAAATATCAATATTTTATAATCATGCCAATTCTTATAGAATACAATGTGAGTTATAAGCCAATTTCTAACACTATCCGAATTCTTAAATTCAACTCCAAACCCAATACTTTACGTAACTTGTTTTGATCTATGTCGTTTGAATGATAGCTGAGCATTGTGAAATACTGGAGAATTATGAAAGAGAGTATGACTACGAAATCATAATCATGTAAGTGAGCCTGACTATTAAACCTGCAAAGAATTCAATTACGAATACTGTACTATTTGTATACTCATGAATATTCAGCACAATATTGCTTTTTTGCAGCTCTTTATTGTCCCACATTTCACTATTTTGTCAGATATGGGGCGACTGATGAGTTCTTTTTGTATCAGTTATTTGAATTTCGAATCTTGCCCTAGTTCTATTACCAACATAACCATGATAACATAAGTATGATCTCGACGCATATTAGGACAAAAAGAGTAATATGAAGACAGGATATTGTAGTCCAAATATTTCGGTACCGGGACATAATCATAATCTTCATTTTACCTGCATCTGAAACATTTTGTAATATTTTGCTCATTGTGGATTTCAAAGAGCCAGCTGGAGGCTAACGAACATGTTTCTGTTATAATACGCAAAATTATAACAATAATAATAATAATAAATAAATAAAAAATAAGAAATAAAAAAATAAATAAATATAACCTAATTGTTATATATTTTGTATTTTGTATGTATTTTCATGTAGAATAATTTGTTAAACAGCAGGGTGCCTTTGGAAAGCAGTTTTGCATAACTGAATAGGTCAACCCTGCAGTATAAAAGAAAGAAGACAAAATAAACAAATAAATACAGCCATAGATTATGTAACTACGTAATGCTGAATTTTATATCCTACATCATAAAATTCTCATGCAAGGAATGGCCAGAAATGTCTCACGTGACAGAAAATACCTTCACCATGAAAAAAAAATGGATATCGCATGATGTCGGACCTTCGTATATTTTTCGCTATATCGATATTTTTTTTTACTTCACTTTTTTATTATTCTGGATATTTCGAAGCTATCGATATAGCGACAATGTATCGCGATAATCTTTGTGCATGGCGAGCCTCTCAGTGTATGTAGGTCTACTATGATTCTACATTTAATTTTTTAATTAGTATCTATCTAGACTCACTCTTGTAGGATATAAATCAAATATACCATACACTCTTTTCGAGGCACCAGTTGAAATTATGGATTCTTCGGTGATTGCATGGCATGGTTACTATTTTTAAAGCCGCGCCCCTCGAAAATAGTGTTATGCCAGTCACCTCGGAGAATCCATAATTTCAACTGGAGCCTCTCAGTGCAAGGTATATTTTATTGATATAATCCCAAATTATCAAAATATGTTTGGGGGGAGAGAGAGAGATGGCTTATGTAAATATGATTATTTTTCACGTTCCAGTATACTTACGTTTGCGCAATTCTGTTCATAGCACATTGGAGAAAAATGAGAAAAAGATACAAAAAAGAACATAAATATGGTATAACGACAAGTACGCTACATACGTTCTTGGCGATGGTACATATCCATAGATGTTTATGATTCGAATTAGTTCATATGTCATAAGTTCCACCAACTTCCACAACATGATCATGCAGGAAATATACCGTGTTTACTTTGATTATTAAATCATTGTAATGTTGAACTAAAACGATTCATTAGTATAGAGTTGTTTCATTTCTTGTTTCTTAAAAGTCGTGCCTGTATCCTAGGGATATTGGAAAATCATTTAAATGTTCTGAGGGAAATATGCCGTATTCTGTGCGCAAACAGTTATATTTTAGTTTCTCTACATAATTCCCAAAGTCAAATGATATAAACTTAAAAGGCCAATAATGTTATTCATCGCAGTGACATGATATACATTCAACAACAAGACACACACAAAATAAAAAGGGGGGCGAATGTGGGAGTGATCTTTTTCAATTCTTTTTTTTATTTTAAAGTAACAGTAAAATGAAGCTCCTAAATAGCGCCATCTTTCAACAGGATTTGATAAGTGTCTGTGCCTCTCATTTTCCCATCATGCCCTAGTTTGTAAAAGCTTAGAATGTACCTGCAGGCAATTTTCCACAATGCAAAGTCAAAAATAATAGTTTGAAACATAAAATTTGCCTATTATCCAAACAAGCTGTTTGTCAAAATTCAAAATAAAATGCAATTAATTTTCAAATTCTAATCTCAATGTAGCAATCACTGTGAGATGGCGCTGTTTAAGTTCTACTAGTTTAATGCCCCTTTAATAGAAAATTATGCCCGCACGTCGCCAAATTCTCCAAGAAAGCCCTCCCACAATATCATGACATTGTTTTGGTTTTGTTTGTTTGTTTGTTTTTATTTCCGTAATCAATGACATAAATAATATACATAATAATTATAAATCATGATTTACATACGGCGGATAGCCCATTTCAGCGGTAATAACAAAATACGGCTGTTCTTCCATGGGGTCCTTGATAACAATGATATGTACAAATTTTACAATTCTTGGGAAAAAAAGACTTACAAAGTCTTCTTGAATACATAAAATTATATTGTACAAAACGAAACAAAACAAAAACAATGTATTGAATATGCATGATATCATTTAAAAATACAATTCTTTTCGATTATATTTGCAGTAGATATTCAATATTTTATAAGGGAGAGAGAACCATACAATCCCTATAAACAAAAAACAAAAAAACAAAAAAAAAATAGAAGGAAACAGAAATGGTGCCATTTTACTAAATTATCGCCGACAGCACCCTTGGCTCCTTGGCCCAAAGAGAGAGGGGTGGGGTGGGGGTGGGGGGGGGGGGTGGGGTGGAGGTCGTTTAGTCGTGTTGGTAATCGGAGAGAATAAACAACAAACACTGGATACTTACCGTCGGATGTATCTGGGATACGAAACACACGCCGGAGTCAGATCCAATAAATTGGCAGAGGGAAAAATAAACGAAAGAAAGTATCATTGCAAACAGCTGTACTTGTGGTGGTAGCATTGAGTCCTGTACTTTATTGCTGTGGGTTTGGGTATTTTTAAAGGCGACTTCCCGATGTTTGCCTTGAAATTGAAATTCACATTTATTTCCTTCTGGCAATACAAGTAAAATAACACTACGGTTAAAAGAAACCAAAACATACTGTATATATATACTTATATTGCATGTAACCCGTTATTGGTGTTTTGAAGTTTTAAGTAAATTTATTTAGCAATGTCAATGCTTTTGTAACAATCATGGAATTAGTAATGTACAATATGTGTATTGTAAATGAGACAGCAAATAGCCCAAAACTACAGTCAAGTCTAGCTGACAAGGATTTCTTATATTTCGAAAAATATTATTTTTTTCACAAATGGAGTGTATCAATGTCAAAATAAAAGACTTCATTTGATTATAGTAAATAGTATATTTATAATACGCGCTGTGATTGGTTAGATTCGCATCACGTGACGTGCAAAAATAACTATGATTTTTGCACGGGGAATCCCGTGTTAAATGAATAGGGGATGAGATCTAGGGGTCTATTTGCTATAACAAGTGCATGTTCTATAAATGCACCATTACTGGACTATATGAACTCCAAATGCTAAATTATCCCTCGTTCAGGTCTATCGGGATACGTTAGTATTTGTCGTGCACATAATCCAGTATAGTGCATGGTAGACCATGCACTATTTATATAATATTACTTTAGAAGCATAATCCCAGAATATTACAATTTTTGCCATTTATCAAGAAATATTTAGAAAGTTAGTTTTATTTTTATTATTATTTTTTTTTTTGAGGGAAAAAATGCCTTACTATTTTGTTCGTTATATTCAGTAATTACAGCTTATTACTAATCAGTACACCCTCAAAAAAGGTAAAGCTTGGATTTGGACAAGAAAAAAATTAGGAATTTCCTTTGCAACTAAGAATTTTCCTCCAATCTTTTTAGTAAACCGGGTAATTCTTTTGATGAAATATTACCAGTTCGGCATAGCACTGCCTGGAATTTGCTCAATCAACACCCCTCAATATCTTTTTACTCATTTGTTTTCAGAGTGTGTTATTACTTCCTAACAATTGCAACACCAAAAACAAAATGGCTTAATGAATATCCAAAAGGAAATACTTACCTGACACATCTATAGTTGATGAAAGAAGTGATGAGAGAGAGAGGAATATATTGAGGAAAAGAAAGAGAAGGAAAAAAAAAAAAAAAGAAAAAGAAAAACAGTCTCTTTGAAATTATACATTTAAATATTCTTCTTTTTCTTGCAGTAAATAGCAATACCAATTTTACAAGACCTGCAAGGCTTGTATTAAAGACATAATTCCATTTATTCAAAAAAATGGAGCAACAAATATTTGCTTTACTTTGAAATGCATTTTAATTATTTTGTGAAGTATAACTTTTAATTCCAAATCATTCAATTTCAGGAACTGTGTTTCTAAATTAGCTTTTCACTCATTTGAATAAATTGGTCTACATTGTTTACCAAGAATGTTGAATGTCTAAAAACCCTTTCCTTATTTCTGTAAGCCTAAACAAGGGGGCGGGGTACATAATGCATTAACCCATTTGTTTGTTAGCGAATGTACGTGACACCATTTTCCCTGTCCTTTTATCAAGTAATTTGAATTAAGTGTTAGCTTCTGTTATAAACTTTCCAGTGAAAAAAATGGGGATCTTTCTTTTCTTGTTTCTTACATGTCGGTTATTCAATCTCTCAACAAAACTGAAAGTGAACACGTGTTTTTGAACCTTCACTTCAAGCTGATTATGATTTCCAAATCACTTGTCATTTCTAGCTTTTCCTGGGATTCATTAACTTAGTTTTTCGTTGACAAATTTCCATTTACAGGATTTAAGTCAAATTTCTTATATGTATGTTGAGCCATAATAATACCAATGGTTCGGAACTAAGCATATTGACCAGGGGCAAAAAAGTGATGCAAAAGATACTGAAATCAGACTGTTTTGCATTTTTGTAATTAAATTTTTGATCACCACGTCCTAAAGGGATAATAATTTTGACAATTATGTAAGTCATATTCCTAAGGTGCGAATCAACACATGCCTTGAATGAAAATCATATGAGAAGATTATAAACAACTTTGACATTTCTGGGTGCATTTTGAAAGGTTTACTCCACTTATTTAAAAGGGAAAAGAGACATAAAGAGGCCTGCCGAGCTCTAAACGTCTTATTGTGAAACATTGCTCACAAACTTCGACATTGTTTAGGAAAAGGGTATTCTGCTCACATTAAGTTGCTTCACTTAGAAGTAAATGTAAGAGAAAGAGTGACTGGTGAAAGTTGTAAAAATTAATTTATGATTTGTCTTTGATGAAATGGCAGTAAAAAATTATCTGTATACATGAATTGGTGATATTTAAATTAAAAATCAGTAATTATTTGGCCATATCAACCCAGAATAGCTACATCAGGATTATACTGCTCTTCCTGCGGACCCAGTTATTATTACCCCCAACATTGCCAGGTACCCATTTTATACACCTGGTTGATGAGGGACAAATGTAGGCACAAAAAAAAAAAAAAAAAAAAAAAAAACCTTGTTCAATTAACCCTTTCAAGACAATTGTCCACATTTTGTGTTTTGGCTCAATAACTTTTTATTCAGAGCTCTAGAAAATATACCAGGTGCATGAGTAGAAAGAGCAAAAATTTCTGCACACACTAATGTATTTTTGTTTCATGACCATATTGCGTTTGATGCCAGGAATTTTAAAAACAAGAATAAACTTTAAACTCCTTAAATTGGCAACACATTGAGAGGTTCAAAATCATTGTTTTTCATCAAAATTGGCAATTTGTTAACTTTTCAACAAAATTTTTAATCATGAATATTGTTTTGAAAAACATCACATCTTATTAGAACCATGCAGCACTAAAAGAAAAATATTATTGTTGCCAATTTGAAGAACAAAATGTGATCAATTTAGCCCTTAAATAATTCCTGTCCTGAAAGGGTTAAGGATGTAAGCACAGATCGAACCCGAGACCTCTGGTATGAGAGTGAAGAGCCTTCACCAATATACCACAGTGCTCCTACACTTAAACAGTATACTGCAATTAAAATGGCAACACTCCTGCACGAATTTTGTGCGCGCCTCGCCGACATTGTAGTGCACTATAATTATGCTCTGAGGACTCCACAAGACACTGATCCAGGGGAGCGTTTCATGAAAGGAAGTTGTCAGATATTTTATCCGACAACTGTTATAAGCTACTAAAATCCTTGCATCTGACTGGCTGAGAGCAAATTTGTCGGATGAAATATCCGACAAGTCCTTTCATGAAACGCCCCCCTGTAATATTTTAACGTGTTTGGCCGATAACGAAACAATGAGTGAGATATTGTCAATATGCCATGGGAGCATTTCATCAAGCGTTTTGTCAGCGATTTTTACTGACAAATTTGCTCTCAGCCAATCAGATGCAAGGATTTCAGTAGCTTATAACAGTTGTCGGTAAAAATGTCTGACAAAACAGCTTGATGAAACGCTCCCATGAAATGCATCCTGCAGTGGCTTTTAACTATTTCCTATTCATAAAACGACAAAGGCATTCTCAGTTTATGCCCATAACATCAAATGAAATTTGTGTTGTCCTCGCCCACAAGCAAGGCTGGTTATATTTTTAGTGGTACCTATGAAGTTAAAAACATCAACAATATTGAACTATCTTTTTATTCGATTTATTCAAATTTTCATTTGCTTTCACGAAAATAGCACTAAGCTATCAAGCTTCGACAGCCCTTTAATGGGATATATCCAGAAATTAAACTTCTTCTCCTGTAGTATTATCAATGAATATCATTACTATTCTCATCCTACAAAATACAAACTTATTAGATGAATATACCATTCTCATCAATTTATATCCAGTAGCCGAAAGATTATTCTGAATCCTTTGAGATTAAAGTGTCGTTCACTATGCAGAAACGAATATCTTCCAGACGGATTTAATGACATGCGTTTTAAAGATATCCCTGCAGTCACTTTAAATTGCGTGGTAAGAGAAGTAAAAGAGCAATTTATTTTTGCTTTGTAATGAGGACGATATATTTTCTCCCATAAGTAATTAGCATGCCATCTTGAATAAGCATTTTATATTTCACTTGGTTTAAGGACGTCGCATTCTAATTTGTATACCCACGTTAAAGTTTAATCTTTTTAAAGAGAAGATTGAGTTTTGGTAAAGGTGAAAAATTTGTTGTGAGCTTTCTCGTGCTTTTCAAGTCAGTTTGAAAGAATATCATTATATCAGTATTCCCTGTAAAGGGTTCATCTTTAAAAGCCATCCTATTCGAAATATGAAGAGAAATATATCTTTCCCGTAATATAATGTTCTAATGTATTCTCTTACTTTTCTGAATCTGTCTGTTTGCTGCTGCTGTTGGTTTTTCTTTTCAAATCTGTAATTTAGTAAGCGCTGTGGTAATTTTTTTGTTTTTAGCGCTCCTAAATATTCAATATTAATAGCTCAATTGATTTTATACAAACTTTCATGCCACATGAGTGCGTAGTCCCATAAACCCATTTCTGTGCGCAGTGCGTGTGATTATCAACACAATTGAGTCAATTTCCTATCATTTTTACGCTTCCATAAAAATGTATTACATCATCAATCTTGTAGACAGTTTCTTTCACAATGTAATCACATAGCCAGAACTCAAATTTATCTTTAAGGAATGGATAGTTTACTTCGTATGAGCATAACCTTGGTTATTTTTGACCAATCGTTAATCGTTTAAGTTGAAACAAAAAGAAAGAAATCAAGAGTGGTGAAAAATATTGAGATTCTTAAATAGGATCATGGAAAAGACAGATTGCCGAGCGCTATAGGTAAATTGGGATGATAATACACACAAAGATGATAAAAACTATAATCTGGTTGGTGTGTGTTAATGAGTTTCAGCAAATTCTCGAAATGTGTTTTTTATTGTGCTTTGCCAAAAACCCGCGATTTTCATGGATTCCATTTTAGTATAATTTTGATTACTGATTTAGAATGGATTTAAACATTTCCCCTAGATATATAAATTATCTTTTAATATTATAGCATCTTCTTGATATAAATCAGATTTGACCGATCTATGACAACATGAGATTCTCTCAGATTTTAGCCTAAAATATAAAGGATGTACATCTATTCAAACTTTTCAGCATATTATCAATCTCGTCTCTTTATTTAAACTACAGTTGATAGCTTTCTCATATCCCAGACTGATCGAAATCCAATGGTGAAGACGAGAATTCGTCTAATATCCTCACACCGTATCACCGTTAAACCCAATTCCAAATAAATCCAGTTTAAAGCCTTTCCATGTCTCACATTACTTTCATTCTGTCATGCTGTGAGGTTCAAGCAATCCCGAGTTGAAGCTTCCAGACAGGACAATTTGAGTAAAGTTACAAAACTTTCTCCTTTATTCGAATCAACATAGGTAAGTAGGTTAAATATCTGAATATGAAGATTTCAAAAAGAGAAATATTAACCATTCTTTTATGAAGAAATATTCGAGGCAATTTCGATGTTTATGTGGTTCAGTCGTTAGATAACGGGGAAAAATTCTTGAAATACTTAAAATAAGTAGAATGATTAAAAATACTTGAATAATTATTATTTCTTTAAAAAACGTAAAATACTTACTACACTTAAAATACTGAAATTATAAAAAAAATACTTGAATTTTTAAAAAATATTTAAACTAACTGGAATACTTAGATTATTCCCCCCCCCCAAAAAAAAATTACTTAATATACTTAAAATACTGAAAAAACAGGGACATCTCAACAACATTTAGAATTGGGTCCAATATCTATTCGTTGAAAGTACTCTGCGACATTTTGCAAAAGAAGTGTTTGAATTATTTATGAAAATGTACAGAAATGTTTCGAGAACCAAATTGGAAAATAAAAAGAAAGCTGCTTATCGGTCACTGTGTTTAAAAAAAATTGTGTTTTCAAACAGTTAAATGTTCTATTTCGACGTGCTTTTTTTTTTTTTTTTCAAAATGCATCTATGAAATACATCTTCTTAGAACAATGAAAATATTCATTTAAATGCGTAGTGAGGGAGAATCGATTTGATTTTTGTGGTTACCTTGCCATGAAAGCTTTGGATTGACTTTGCGTCGCAGTAAAAACTATTTAGTACTAGTACCTTTAAAGAGAAGGGTGTTAAGCTTTATGCAAAATGTGAGTTTTCTCATCATGTTCATTCTTTTTAATCACAAGTAAAACATAAATGCCACAGCACTAATATCACACAACAAGCAGTGCTTTTGAAACACTGGAAATATGACTAGAAGCGGTTTTAAAATTTTGACCAATTTTTGGCCACATGTTTTTGTAGTCCCAATTTCTAATAACTTTGTTGAAAGACTTTCATTATGATTTTAGTACATTATTTCTAAAGTTGTGAAAAGTGGTTTGATATGATTGTATTTATTTACCAACAAGAGACAATGCTTAACAATATTTACAGCATTTTCAACAATGCAAAAATGTTATACAAGTTTATTGTAGTAGAAACACAAAACAGAATGGTAAAATGGAACCAGAAATATACCCATGTGCTAATCATGTACGGCCCAGACGATTCCGAAACCCATTTTCTATAACTTCTAAATATTCCCCCCCCCCCAATCTTTATGGCGAAACAAAATTACTCATCATTACCGTTAATGTTCATTAGAGAAAATACTAATCACCATCGATATTCAGGTATGCAGAACTTAAGCACTTGACCAATATACGTCAATTTAATATCTTCTAATGCTAATCACGGTGCGAAGAATTAGGTTAAGCTCATAATCACCCACGGTATCCATTTACCGCCTTTCTAATCAATGTGGATTTAATATCATAATCATACACAGATTGGTCCCAGACCAGACAGTTAAATGCTGGAGGGAGGATTTAAAAGTGAATCTCCAACTCATGAAGACAAATTGCTCTGTTTGTGTGAAGTGTTCGGTGTTGCTTAAGTAAAGTTTACAACAATTTAATAGTTCTTTTCCTCTGATTTTTGCCCACATAATCATCGTACATGGTTTTAAATTTAAGACTTCTAAAATAGAAGTAATTAATTTCATGAAAGGAAGATATAGGACATTTACCGTACCTGCTTCAAAATACTGGAATGATTTACCACTTACAATTAGACAGTGCCTTCTGAAAGACCTTGAAAACACATCTCTTTAGCAGTTTGTAGTTGTAATCTTTTTTTTTTCTTACTACAAGTATTTATAATTGTTTGAATTCATTGTAAACGCTTTGGGCCTTATGAGAAAAGCGCGATATAAGTAATAATGATTATAATATTGATAAAAATATACAATATTGCGTACGTTTAATGATACCGAAATAGATTTCGGTATGCGTTTTCGGGAATAAGGCCTATATTGCATCCGGCAAACGTTTTAGATCACTTTATTTCATTTATTTCATTTATTTTCATTAAAAAAAAAAAATTAACCCATTGCCTTCTGTAATCGAATAGCCCCTGTACTACATGTATTAAGTCTATATGGCAATGAGAGTATGCAGTAGTCAGCGGGCTCAAAAAGCAACCGGGCCCCCGCCCCTGGGGCTAAAAAGGGGGCCCAAAAATGCTGAGTACCTTTTTTTTTTTTGCTTGTCAGAGATTTTTTGAGTGAAAAGGGGGCCCAAAGATGCTGAGGACCTTTTTTTTTTTTTTTTTTTTTTGTTTGTTTGCTTGTCAGAAAATTTTGTAAAGATTGAGCCCTCTCCCTCAAGAAATCCTGGATCCACCACTATGAAAGTATTAAGCATATCATGGACTCCAATCATGCCAATCAATAGTGCTACTTACCCTCTACAAATGTTGAAGTTGTATAAATGAAGAGAAAGAAAGAAAGAAAGAAAATTATGCAGATTATAAGATTCTTGTTTTATAACACATATTATATCACATATCTACATCATTTATTCATAATAAATTTATCCTTGTTTAAAGTGCTTTGTTGCACATACCATCACATGCATAAAATCCATATAAAAGGGAAAGGTTATACGTTGTGGTATTACATGATCAAATGAGACTGCACCTTGAATATTCTTAAACGGCTTAAGTGTTTATTAGATATTAAAAACATATCAATGTACATCTGTTGATTCTTAGTTTTGCAATCATAAGCCCATAAAAAACTTTTAAAAAGTACGTGCAATATGAAAATAGTCCTGCATTATAAAAATGTCTACCAAATTACTAATTCTTGGAAAATTAATCAATGTCAGATATATGGGAAGATTAACTTACCCGTCTTCCCTGGAAGGTGAAGATGTGATTGTGAAAGAGGTAATAAAAAAGAGCGCAAAGAAAAGAAACACACTGTCAGATTAAATACCCGACAAAGTTATCATAGATGTAGATCACAGAATCAAATTCATATGTATCATAATAACACTCTCTACATTGATTAACAATTGTAGTTTACTTTATGAAAGCAACATTAATGCGTGACTTACATGGAGCTTGAACATGAAATCACAAAAGAGAAATAATGTTAAAAAGTCATCGCATCAGGATATTCAGCGAGGGGAAAGATGGAGAGGGGGCGAGAGAAAGTGTTGAGCCTGATCGGTTAAGAGTAAGCATTTTGTTCGTCCGTGACACTGAATATACCATGAATTATAATGTTAGTAGGCGACCATGGCAACCAAATTTTATCAAATTTCAACTCCTTCAGTGATGCCCTTCACAATGAAACATAGAATAGCTCTCTCCAATTAAATGCTTATTTTCTACAGGCCTTCAAACTTTCAAAATTTGTTAAATGTCCGTCTGACTAAGCGATCAGGCTCTGTTTTAGAGAGAGGGAGATAAAGAAAAAAAGGGGGGGGGGGGGTAGGTAGATATCCAGACAGATCATGCAGATAGGTAGACAACGAATCAGACGGAGACACAGAGTGTAATTTAAAAAAAAGAAGGCCGGGAACACTATTAGATTCAACTAACATTATTTAGAGGACAATAAAGAAATACAACAAGTAATAAGAAAAAAATCAAAATACGTGCACCTGCAAAAGCGCAAACCTTTACAAAGCATCGCCCTTCACAATGATTGAAACAATATAAACTGGCAAGTGATTCATACATCAGAACCTGATATTGTTAGAAAACAAACAAATTCTCGCTATAGTTTCACGAAATTGTGTTTGCCCAGAACTGACTACACATCAGAAGTACTCTTTTAATCCCGTTGGCACATATTCAAGGTGCCAATATGTTCTGTTTTCACCAAAATTGCGTCAACTCTGTTTAACATGAATCCCGGCTAGGGTCAATACCGTCGTTCACTTGCAAATCCAAAAATAAATACATTTTGAGATTTTAAACCAACAAAAGCTACCGCTCGCCACGTGCGTGTTACGCACCGATGACGTAGCGTTCTATTAGCCCAAAGTGTTTCACCTGGATCAAGAACAAACTCCAATTCATACGCATGGGACAAAGATGGGGTCTGTTTAATCAGTCCGTGGCAATTGCGTGGTTTAGGTCTGCTTCATCTAAATACACCAAAATTAATGATAGTTAGCGATTTGATAAAAAGAAGTGACGTCTAAGAATGGAAGTAACAAGGGCTTCATAACTTGTCAAAGTGTTTTATATTTTCTTTTCCCCCCTTTTTTTAAACTTCTTTTAAAAGCATTTCAGTCATTGGCATCTGAAATGCACCGTGACTGATAAATAAGTGCGTATAAAAAAAAAAATAAAAAAAATTAAAATTCATCCTTGTGTGAACATTAAAGTGGCCTACAACATGGCTATTTTAGCAATCTTTGATGACCCTCCCAAGATGGGCTAGGGCCCATTTAGGCCCATATAAAACTGTAAATTAATCTACATTTGCCACACTCGACTCAGGTGAGGTAAATCGGTACCAGGCAGGAACTAATTCCTTGAAATGCTAGAGCGTCGTTAGAGCAGCCACGCTAAAGCCGGGGTAATTACTGTGCAGCGTCAGGAGTGTCAAGTCTGATAGACATGTGCGTTATACAATAACCCACTTTAATTATCATTATTAAATTGTGAGTTCAAAGTGGATATAAGTCATCGATAGTCAATCATCTTGTGAACGAAAAGCACACAACACACTAAGAATATTGGTACAAAACTGACTAAAGTTAAGATATATCAAAATCATAATTATATTCCACTCCCATATTCCCATAAATATGTGCATATTAGGGCCTTTTCTAACCATGTTCAAGAATCGTTAGGCCTAATTGTCGACAATGTCGTCTTGAGTGGGGGAAAAATATACCTAAATAACGCACATAATAACACACCAACTCAGCCACCGACATATCAATGAAAACCCATCCCCTTCTACACACGGTAAGTCAAAGCAAGGAGGTACCTAATTGGCCAAAGTGATAGCATATCACAGAACACACCAACTCAACCCACACAACAACCGAATTAACCATATATTCTGCAACACCCCTTCCCCTTTCACATACTGTGATCCCAATCATTATACCATCAAAGAAAAACAAATAAACCCACCCCTTCCCCTACCCACCCACCCCTTCACCTATCCACCCACCCCTTCCCCTTCAAAGCTTTAGTATGCCACCAAACACACTCACCCACCAATCCCTTCCCCTTCAAAGCTTTAGTATACCACGAAACACACCCACCCATCCACCCCTTCCCCTTCAAAGCTTTAGTATACCGCCAAACACACCACCCACCCCTTCCCCTTCGAAGCTTAATTATATAACCAAACACACCCACACATCCATCCCTTCCCCTTCAAAGCTTTAGAATACACCAAACAAACCCACCCACCCACCCTTTCCCCTTCAAAGTTTTAGTATACAACCAACACACCCACCCACCCCTTCCCCTTCAAAGCTTTAGTATACCACGAAACACACCCACCCATCCACCCCTTCCCCTTCAAAGCTTTAGTATACCGCCAAACACACCACCCACCCCTTCCCCTTCGAAGCTTAATTATATAACCAAACACACCCACACATCCATCCCTTCCCCTTCAAAGCTTTAGAATACACCAAACAAACCCACCCACCCACCCTTTCCCCTTCAAAGTTTTAGTATACAACCAAACACACCCACCCACCCCTTCCCCTTCAAAGCTTTGGTATGCCACCAAACACACTCACCCATCCACCCCTTCCCCTTCAAAGCTTTAGAATACACCAAACAAACCCACCCACCCACCCTTTCCCCTTCAAAGTTTTAGTATACAACCAAACACACATACCCACCCCTTCCCCTTCAAAGCTTTGGTATGCCACCAACACCCTCACCCATCCATCCCTTCCCCTTCAAAGCTTTGGTATATCACCAAACACACCCACCCACCCATCCCTTCCCCTTCAAAGCTTTAGTATATCACCAAACAACCCCACCCACCCCGTCCCCTTCTAAGCTTTAGGATACCACCAAACACAGTCAACCAGCTTTTTTAAAAAGCTTTAAGTATACCACCAAACACACGCACCCACCCACCCATTCCCCTTCAAAGCTTTAGTATACAACCAAACACACCCATCCACCCCTTCCCGTTCAAAGTTTTGGTAAGCCACCAAACAGACACCCACCCACCCACCATCCCTTCCCCTTCAAAGCTTTAGTATACAACCAAACACACCCACCCACCCCGTCCCCTTCTAAGCTTTAGTATACCACCAAACACAGTCAACCCCGTCCCCTTTTAAGCTTTAGTATACCACAAACACAGGGCATACTGAAGCTTTGGTATGCCACCAAACACACACACACACACACATACACACACCCACACACCCACCCCTTCCCCTTCAAACCTTTAGTACACAACCAAACACACACACCCACCCTTCCCCTTCTAAACTTTGGTATGCCACCAAACACCCCCCCACCCATCCCTTCCCTTCAAAGCTTTAGTATACGCCAAACACACCACCACCCCTTCCCCTTCGAAGCTTAATTATATAACCAAACACACCCACACATCCACCCCTTCCCCTTCAAAGCTTTAGAATACACCAAACAAACCCCACCCACCCACCCTTTCCCTTCAAAGTTTTAGTATACAACCAAACACACCCACCCACCCCTTCCCCTTCAAAGCTTTGGTATGCCACCAAACACACTCACCCATCCACCCCTTCCCCTTCAAAGCTTTAGAATACACCAAACAAACCCACCCACCCACCCTTTCCCCTGCAAAGTTTTAGTATACAACCAAACACACCCACCCACCCCTTCCCCTTCAAAGCTTTGGTATGCCACCAAACACCCTCACCCATCCATCCCTTCCCCTTCAAAGCTTTGGTATATCACCAAACACACCCACCCACCCATCCCTTCCCCTTCAAAGCTTTAGTATATCACCAAACACCCCCACCCACCCCGTCCCCTTCTAAGCTTTAGTATACCACCAAACACAGTCAACCAGCCGCCCCCTTCCCCTTCAAAGCTTTAAGTATACCACCAAACACACGCACCCACCCACCCATTCCCCTTCAAAGCTTTAGTATACAACCAAACACACCCATCCACCCCTTCCCGTTCAAAGTTTTGGTAAGCCACCAAACAGACACACACCCACCCACCCATCCCTTCCCCTTCAAAGCTTTAGTATACAACCAAACACACCCACCCACCCCTTCCCCTTCAAAGCTTTGGTATGCCACCAAACACCCTCACCCATCCATCCCTTCCCCTTCAAAGCTTTGGTATATCACCAAACACACCCACCCACCCATCCCTTCCCCTTCAAAGCTTTAGTATATCACCAAACACCCCCACCCACCCCGTCCCCTTCTAAGCTTTAGTATACCACCAAACACAGTCAACCAGCCGCCCCCTTCCCCTTCAAAGCTTTAAGTATACCACTAAACACACGCACCCACCCACCCATTCCCCTTCAAAGCTTTAGTATACAACCAAACACACCCACCCACCCCTTCCCCTTCAAAGCTTTGGTATGCCACCACACACACACACACACACACGCACATACACACACCCACACACCCACCCCTTCCCCTTCAAACCTTTAGTACACAACCAAACACACACACCCACCCCTTCCCCTTCTAAACTTTGGTATGCCACCAAACACACCCACCCACCCATCCCTTCAAAGATTCGGTATACCACCAAACACAGTCAACCAGCCACCCCTTCCCCTTCAAAGCTTTAAGTATACCACCAAACACACCCACCCACCCACCCCTTCCCCTTCAAAGCTTTAGTATACAACCAAACACACCCACCCACCCCTTCCCCTTCAAAGCTTTAGTATACCACCAAACACACTCACCCATCCAACCTTCCCCTTGACAACAGTTTAAAAAAAAAAAAAAAAAGAAAGAAAAAAAAAGGAAATACATATATATATATTTATTATACTCTCGAACCTTTTGTAGACGTATCTTTAAAAAAAATAAAGGCGGGGGGGGGGGGTAACAATATTTCGCTAGCTTGCAAATTCGACCCTGCCCTTGAAACGTGGAATGCAATTTTAGAGGGTAATGCTTATCAGCAGCTATTAATCAACGTTTTGATATCTTTAACTACTCTGAGTCGTCGACATGATTTGATCCCGATAATACAGAGTCAAATTATATATTTTTAGAGCTATTACCTCACGTGGAAGCTACAGTTACCGACTACTTAGTATGCGTTGATTTGCAGATTTATCATTATGCTATTCGAAGTTTTTATATCTGCTTTGAAATCTCACCCTCTTATAATAAAGAAGAAATACCATGTACATGCAAACTGTGCAAAAGCACTTTGCGTAAATTGCAAAACCAACTGGGATTACACACCTTCACTTTCTGACGGTTGTGTTAGATCAATGCGATTTTACACTCAAATTGTTTATTACTTATATAACACTTTCTAGACATACACAAAGTCTTCTCATGTTCTTAAACTGTACACAAACCTATTAGGCTGGATGAAAAAAAGGCTATCAAAAAGTCTCAAACTAAATGACCATTATCGTTTTTAAAGACATACTTACTTCGTTTGATAAAGTCTTTTCCAAAAGGTCATGTCCAAAATACGTGTTTTGTTTGTTTGTTGATTTTTTTCTTCATTTTAAGATTTAAGTCGATACTTAAGTTATTTGAAATTTCAAATTCGTTACTAAAAGGCATCCACACATTTACCTATGTAAATTCAAACAATTTCTCTCCCCCCCCCCCCAAAGGGTATCTTAAACTGAAAGCTATAGAATGAAGATCATTTAAAGAATATCACGAAGGACCACACATGATTAAAACATGTTCAACTTTACTAAAACAACAAAAAAAATTCACTTTGAAACCTAAATCATAGATTGAAATTGTAATTAATATTAACATCTATTTTCTTCTCATCGGGACAATTTGATATACAAAGGATACAAGTGCAGCAATGTAGTGGACATATAGTACAATACAGTAAATAATGCAGAAAATAGAAGGAAGCGAAAATCCGGAAAGTAAAGCTTGAGTTGGGAACGCCCTTAGCAATCAAACACAAGTCACTGAAAGAACATCATTATATGAGTACGAGTTTTGCATATACAGAAGGAATCGATTATAGGAAATAAAATACAGTAGATGGAGAAAAACTGAGAAGAAATTTAGGCATTGGAGGATAAGTTCATTTGTATTAAAGTTACTTAGATTGCATATCATCTTGAGCCTTCTGTGCAATGTATCTACGATGACATCATCAAAGATTGAAGTGTATACCATGTATACACTAGAGTACTAAAATAGGCAGCATACATAGATGTGCATGTATTAAATAACGATGAGGTACATTGTATGACTTCCGTGGTTGAAAATATTTTTTGATTCAAGATAAACTCATTCACGGATATCCGAGATCTCGGACTGGGCTTTCCTACTGACGATGTGTGAGAGGAAAATAAAAAAGAATAGACGCATAACCCGAGCGAAAAAATTGGCGTCAAGATTGCATTTAGACTGAAAGTGCCACCCTATCCACTTTCTTTCATTTTGACGTAGCCCTGCAAATAACACATTAATGTCCTGTTAGAAAGGAGTGATTTCTGCTACGAAGGACGGGACTGAAAGCTTCAAAACAGCTCAAATTACAAATTATAGGCACTTCTACCAAACGCCGTTCACATCAGCTTCGGAAAATTGACGAAATGGCGCTGAGTTTGCTCTCAGAACGCCTTACAAACCCTTGTAAGGCACGTTATAATGCCCAGTGGCGGATCCAGGGGGGGGGGGGGCTATCCCGGCCCGTGCCCCCCCCCCCTTTGAGGGAAAACAATGCAATGTGCCACCCCCTATTTGCTATTGTGCCCCCCCCCCCTTTTCGAGCAGAAAACCTTTTTTTTTTTTTTGCTTGTCAGAGAATTATGGAGGGGAACTGGACCCCATTACCCCCCCCCCCCCCCCCCCCACTGAGCGACTTTTGGAGGGCTGGCGAGAGACCAAAAAAATATGGGTCTCCCTCCAAGCAGTTTCCCAAAGTTGACAATCCTGTATTTGTGTGCCCCCCCCCCCCCCTTATACGAAATCCTGGATCCGCCCCTGATAATGCCTATTTAAGGACCGGACAAATCTTGGGAGGGATAGGCACTACTCTCTTCATTACAATGTTTGCTTTCTGGCGACAATGAGAAAATAACCATACACTATTGTGAAACAAAGAGGATGTGTACCAATCAATTTGTAACCAATATCTAAGAGTGCATTAATTCTATTTCCAAACTATAAGTAGTACACTTCATTTCTCTTCAATATTAAGTGCAGCTTGACATTAGGATTTTCAAAAAGTCGAGACCTTGTAGGAACGTAAACAAGCTCGAATTTTACCAATTATTTTGTTTTTCTTTCCTCTTTTGATATCTATAATATGTTGGCACCATTTTCTGAGGAAAAATACTGAAACAAGCATCAGGTATAATCTGTTGGTTGCTGATGGTTCATTATATTTAATATCAAATATCTTATCGTACAACTTTTCAATACACTCTATATAACATGGTTATTTAGAAACGAGGGCTTGGAACATGTTTTTTTTTTTTTATTATGCAATATGTTATGTGATACGCTTGAGTATTTCACATTAGGATTTTAGATTTTCGGAGAAATATTTGTGACAGTGGTTTAGGAGTTAATTGTGATACTCACCAAATTTTTCTTTGCTCGAATGTTTGCCGAATCCTGCGTAATGTAAGAAAGAAACAAAAGGAGAATGAACATGATATATAGAAAGATATAACTAATCATGTTGAGAGGAAAAAAACAACCAAAAAAAAAATTAACAAAAAAACAACTGTACATTCAGATTGATGCGCATTCAAAACCTCTCTCCCCCCCCCTTATCCCTCGGATATAAAGAAGAGCAGCAGTGAGAAGGAGAAGAGAGAACTGGAAATGATTGAGAGAGAAACAGAAATCCAAAATTCACATTCTGAAAATTAGTGCAGAACTTAGCATATGAATACATTCTAAAAGCGCTCCTTCTCCTTCCCAAACACACTCTAAACAACGCAGATAATGAACGGGATCAGCGGGAAGGGGAGAACAAAGAAGATATTGATGAAGAGGAGATAGATAGAGAGAGAGAGAGAGAGGGGGGGGGGGTGTACAGAGTAACAGGGGAAAACCAACATTTGTGAAAAAGTGTTAATTAAATGGAGAGATGCAGGAATAGAAGCGAGAGAGAAAGAAAGAGAAAGGTAAAATTCACTTTCTCAAATTAGGTAAACAATCGAGCCAACGACAATAACTCTGCCTCCTCTAACCCTGAAATAAGATTATGGAACAGGGTCAGAGAGAAAGCGGGAAGAAGGAGGATATTAATGAAGAGAAAAAGAGAGAAAGAGAGCAAGAGAGAGATTGAGAAACAGAGAGAGAGAGAGAGAGAGAGTGAGAAACCATTGCCGAAACATGACGTCATCCTGATCACAGAATCGTGTTTTGCCCAGGGCAGTGCATGACTTTACCATTTATCATGACTGCGTCACTGCAGTGCTCTAGAATCACAACACACAGCAGAAATGAACAATCAGTCTAGAGCTAGAAAGGCATTAACTACATTGTGATGATATGGAAAAAAAAATGATTAAATCTTGCAGATTCCGATCCCATTTGCCAGTCTGCTTATCTATATGTATTTATTTATCTATTCACTTTTTAATTATATATTTACTTATTTATCTTTATGCATTTAGGTATTTATTTACGTATTCATAATTGCACTTATTAATTCGTTCATTAATTTATTCAAAAACTTATTTACTTAACTCATCTATTTATTCACTTATTCATTTAAAGACATTTTTACAGGTCCTGTAAGCCATAAAAGTAGTGAAAAATGTTAGCAACAATTTTCAAAATCTATTTGTGGACGTGCATTTCTATTTAAAGCTTAACAGGGAACTAGCAGGTATGTCTGATCTTAATGTTAGAAGAAAGGCGCTTAATATTCCAAAGCTTATTATAATGTCCTTTGGTTTGATTTGATTCGCCGATAAGGTCCTTCTGATGGTTTCGAGGATCGGGAACAGGAAATCTCAAAGGCTATTCGCACTTTAAGTTAAATAGTTTTTCCAATCCACAGATCGTGTAACACGGTGCCATTGTCAAGACAGATAACGGTGTTTACTCAGGGTCATCTTCAAAATTAGAAAATGAGACTGTACGATAATTATTTTGAACAGACATTGTCAATCATGCACGTATAACAATCTATGAGCAATATGAATCAGGTAAATAAATGGTATCTAAAGGGGATATGCAGGATAGACACAAAGTGTTTGGATTTTTTTTCTTTACTTAACATGACAGTAAACTGAAGCTCCTAAATAACGCCATCTTTTAACAAGAGTTTAAAAGTGTCTGTGCCTCTCATTTTCCCATCATGCCTCATTCTAGTTTGTAAAAGCTTAGAATGTACCTACAGGCAATTGTCCACATTTTCCTAGTCCAAAAACAATAGTACAAAATATGAATAATCCAAACAAGCTGTTCGTCAAAATTTAAAATAAAATGCGATTCATTTCCAAATTATTATCTTAATTTAGCAATCACTGTAAGATGGCGCTGTTTCAGTTCTACCAGTTTAATGCTATTTTAAAGCGGTTGATTGATAAAAACCATTAGCGGCCTCCGGGCCGAATTGAATTTTTTTTAAATAAAAAAATAACATAAAATCAACCACGAAGTAAAGCATGAAAACGATAGTAATTTACGTTATGATAAATGTTGAAACATTATTGGAATAAAGTATATAAGAATATTATTTAAACATATAGTTATACATTTGGAACATATTAATATAAGATAGAAATGTGATGATACATTTTGTACAGAAAAGAGAGAGAAAAAATGCATCATTGAATAATTTATTACTATAATTATATTCATTATTATTATTATTATTATTATTGTTATTATCATTATTATTATTATCATTATTATTATTATTATTATTATTATTATTATTATTATTATTGTTATTATTGCAATTATCATTATTGCTTTAAAAAAACAAACCCAAAAGCCCCGATACGTGGTTGCGGAGCATACAAAGCCACTAATATGAAAGAAAGCAACAACAACAATAACAAAACTAAACAAACGAGAAAGAGAAAGAAAGAACGAAAAAGTGATGGGGATAATGGAGATCCCTGGTTGTATGAGACTTTGGATTCGCATATCATGAGAATCTCAAGTTTTGGGTTACACCATGACAGTCTTGGGCTTGGCGCATAAGTGCGAGGGAAGCAGAGTTATTGATTCCAAGGGAGAGACGTCAAAAATGATTTTCAGGACGTTTTAGTGGTTGTTATTTTAAGTATAATAATGCCTCAAGATGAAAACTGTCACCGAGAAATGGAAGCCAGCATCATCTTCTATTGTAAGAATGGACTTATCTTACGATGTTTAATCACTGAACGCTCATCGACATTTGACCATTTGTCATAAAGTGTATGTGGACCGTTTCATTGTCATATGTGTGAATTATGACTTAAGCGTGACTTATTATGACTGCTTTGGCTAAGTGGTGGAGCAGTGGTCTCGTAACTTAGAGATCCCGGGTTTGAAACCAAGTTTATGAGCTTATGCCTTTGGTAAGGAATTAATAAATTTCCATGTCCCTCCAATAAGTAGGACTTGCAGCCGTAGGTCCCTGGTTCCTTACTTACATGCATGCACGTGCTTCCAAAGAAGGCAGGTAAAATAAAAACCTTCAAACCATTTAACCCTTTCAGGACAGGAATTATTTAATGGTTAAATTGATCACATTTTGTTCTTCAAATTGGCAACAATAATATTTTCTTTTAGTGCTATATAGTTCGAATAACTTGTAATGTCTTTGTAAAAAATATACATGGTTAGGAATTTGCCGTAAAGTTTTAAAAATTGCCAATTTTGATGAAAAAAACAATGATTTTGAACCTCTCAATGTGTTGCCAATTAAGGATCTCAAAGTTAATTCTCATTTTAAAATTCCTGGCATCAAACGCAATATGGTCATGCAATAAAAATGGACATAGTGTGTGTAGAAAATTTTGCTCTTTCTACTCATGCGTCAGGTATATTTTTTAGAGCTCTGAATCAAAAGTTATTGAGCCAAACCACAAAATGTGGTCAATTGTCTTGAAAGGGTTGATAAAGAATTGTGCTTCCGTTTTGTGACTTATATATGACCTCCAAAATTACAAAGGAAGTAATGGTGAAACTTACAACGACGTGGTTATCTCTTTCTAAGAATTCATATAGCTACACCCGGACTCTTCATATCTTTAGGGTGACCACTGAGAAGTATGAACAGATTTTGGATTTATATCCCATGCTTCATTATGACTGCTTAACATAATTCATCACGATTAACATAATTCATTGCAGTGAATCAACATCTTATTTTCTGACTGACAGGACAAATTGTTTAGAAGGACATGCACGACTTTGTCAGTCTCCTGCAGCAATATTGCGTGTCATTTTTCATTATTTTATGATCTCGTCCACTACTGACCATTTCATCACTATTCTATTGGTATGTAAATTGAATCCTAATAACTCTAGGACGCCAACAACTTTGTTGCTTTCTTTAGGTAGATTAGAATGAACCCAGACAGGCGATTAGATGTTAATCAGGTGGAAATACAGAACATATTGCAAATGAGGGGGGGGGGGGGGGAGTGACTTTTAATCAAGCAAAGAGGTTGCCTATGCCTGGATTCTGTCTGTTTCTTTTGATTTTTGTACAAAGATATGATGTCAGTATAAAACTTGATGAAAATTTCATTTTTTTTGTTAGTGGATCAATTTTCCACCAGGTCTAGGTAATCGCTGAATAGGGGTTACTTGAGGTAGTTTCTTTGCTTATCATATTCATTTATTATATATTTGTTTTGTTTTGTTTGTTCGTTTGTTTTTTTTAATGCGAATTTTGATTATAATGATTACATCAGGGTGGAGAAAGCACAGTAAATACTCGGTTGTATGTTTTCCGAAACCAAAAGTGCTTAAGGTGTTGTGGCCTAGTTGCTAAGTAACCTGACTGTAGGGCACAAGGTACGGGGTTCGAATCCCACAACGGCACTAACGTCCTTTGGCAAGACACTAATCTACATTTGCCACTCTCCACCCAAGTGTAAATGGGTACCTGATATGCTTGAGCGCTAGTAACTTTGTCGGCTCTGCTATAACAGGGGTAATAATTTTCGAGATGCAAGATTTTATCAGTATTGATGTTTGGTTGCTGGATAACAAAATACATTAATTGTTGCCGAAAAAAGAAACAATAATGAATCAGTCGTATTCGAATCTTTCTTGAAATTGAAGAGTGTTATCTTTGACGCCTACAGGGGAGCATTTCATCAAGTGTCTTGTCGGTGATTTTTACCGACAAATTTGCTCTCAGCCAATCAGATGCAAGGATTTCTGTAGCTTATAACAGTTATTGCAACTTGTCATTGATGACAAGTTTTATGAAACAGGGCCCCGGTATTGACAATCTACAAGAAGATAAATGTTTTAATGACTGCGTTTAACCACGTAAACCCTGCCGGAAAGAACACAGTGTCCCACAGTGTGTTCACAGTGTCCCACAGTGTGTTCACATAGTCGACTCTGTGAAGATGTGATTCAAAATGTTAAAACGCTCGAATTTAACAGTGTGAAGATGATTTCACACTGTGTTTCACACTGTGAACACACTATGGGACACAGTGTTCTTTCAGGCAGGGAATACACGGTCGATTGAATGGAGGTGCGAAGGTCCTGGGTTCGATCCATGCACGTGTTAAGTGGGTGCTAAAAAAAGATGTGAACTTTATACTGTGGTTTAGTCGGAAGTGTGCGCGCTTGTAAAACGGCGCCTGAGCTGAAATGGGAGTGGGGAATGTGCAAACATTGTGTGCGGGCCACCCTTGATCCTATAACTAGGGCAATATAAACCGATATATCTTGAAAGTTTAACGTCACTTAAATTGTTATTAGAAAAAGAAGCGTCATCCAACATCATTTTTGATTGATTGATGACCACTTTATTACCAGACACTCACATAATTTATAAACAAAGCACAATAAAGAAAAAAAAAGTAGTATTTTTAAGAGAACTTTTCATATAACGCATACACTGTAACAATCTGCTTACAAGAATAATCAAATACGTTTCCTCATATTTTGGATTGCCTAATTGTTCTGGGCCAGAACTGTGGAACACACTCCCTCCTCAACTTCGAAATGAGAACATATAATTATTCACAGTTCAAAACTCAGTTAAAAATGTATCTGTTCCCAACTTTTCAATTATGTCGAAGTCGAACCACGTATTATCTCTTGAAATCTGTAGAAATTACTTGTGCTTAAAAATTTTGTTTCAAACTGTCATGCCAAGGTTATGTCCAGATTTTTCGAAATTATGTTACTTTGCAGTTTATGCTGAATTTAATATATGCCAACAATTACACTATGTCTCACCATAGCGTCAGGAGTGTCAAATTTGGCAGACACGGTGCGGTAAAAATGTTCACTATTATTAGTATTGTGAAAATCTGACCCAAAAGTCAAGAAGGACTATGAACGCTTCATAATCTGTATTTCCTTTAACTAATTCAGTGATATAATTTCGGCGTGGCAGTTATGGCGCAGCTCTTCTTTCCTTCTCTCTCCTCCCGTCTCCCCTCTCTATCTCTCATTTCCCCCCTTCTCAGTAAATCTCTCTCTCTCTCTCTCTCTCTTTCTCTCTCCACTATCTCATTTTACATTTTACAGAGGAATTTCCGCAGGCTTTAAACACACTCCACAAGGCAAATGTATTTTTAAACAGTAGAATGTTGTACAAAAGTAAGTGCCATGTTATTGAGCTAGCCCGAAGTTCACGGGATTCCTAGTACTGTCAATGGCAATGTTTGGCGTAAATCTAAACTTAAAAAGTTGCTGGTATTTTATATAAGGTACCAGTCAACATCTTCAGTTTGTATTGCATTTAAACGTTATGCAAATAGATGTGCACTCATGGATCGAACATGATCCGCTTTCTCCCTCGGGCTTTGAAGAAGGTCACCCTCTCTTAAAGAGTTAAGTAGAGGTGAAAGTATTGTGCCGGAGATGAGAGAAAGGGTATAACCACCTCTTCTAAAACTCTTCCTATAAAGTGTTCTCATCATTGTATGGCTCGTGATAGCTATCGCGTTTCTTAGAAGTACTGAAGTACTAAAGGGATACATTCTATAAGGCTTCACCGATTCCGTTTCAATTCTTCTTATCCGATGAGACATGTGTGCGTGTGTGTGTGTGTGTGTGTGTGTGTGTGTGTGTGTGTGTGTGGGTGTGGGTGCGAGTGGGAGGGTGGATGTGGGGCTTGTCATGTGTGTATTTGTGGATGTGAGAGTAAATTCTTATTTTCTAATTCTAACATGGTGTCAAGTCAAAGACCTAATCGTCCCTGATTTATTCATGCATAACATATTGTCTGGGAATATTAGAGGGGCTTGAAAACCCACTCATTTCGCCTGGAATTGGAATATAATTTAATTAAAAATGTATGCTATTTTCCGAACGTGTTTGAGATGAAATTCTTGTCAAGTCAAATAATAATATAGAAATGACTTATCTCGGAGATAACATGTGGTATTAATCTCGGCTTAATTTGATACCACTGTGATTGGATCTAAGATATGAGATATTAAATTGTCATCCTTGAAATGAGCTTAGAGAAGCGGATTATAGAGTTGGGTGATCACTGTGACATATACTTTAGTTACCAGAAAGTAGTTATGCTTTTGAAGCAACAAATTTTGTTCGTCTTCTCCCTGAAAAGGCATGAAATACATGGCGTTTTGTACCCTTAAATTTTTTTAACGCAATTGCACAGGTCACCGTCAGTCAGGCCTTTTAGGCCAAACAAAATTAATTCGTAGATGGAGTCCAATATAGAAAATATAATTTCTGGTTTTGAAGAGAAATGGTGCCCTCGATTGCAGTGTAACTTTGATTAAGCAACAACAATACATGTTTAAAGAAAAGCTTAATAACATATTTCCGATATTCAATACTATGCATTTTTTCCCCTCAATAATATGAGGATGAAAGATAATTATAGTCATACTATATCGGTGATGGGAAACAACAAGTAATACTTGCACAAAAGAATATGAAAAATAGACAGAGAAAGAGAGAGGGGGAGCGAGAAAGAGAGAGAGAGAGAGAGAGAGAGAAATAGAGAGAGGAGGGAGGGAGTGAGAGAGAGAGAGAGAGATAGAGCGAAGATTTGTATATGTGTGTGGGTGTGGGTGTGTTTGAGGGAGAGAGAGAGGGAGAGAGAGGGGGGGGGGGAGGTTTGATCATGGTTTATTTTACCTGACTGCTAAGAAAGCATGAGAAAAATTGTAACTAAGCAATCAGGGGACCGACGACTTTAAGTACTTTACGAGGGACTCGGTAATGGGGATTTACGCCTTACCACAGGGTACTGGCGCATGCACTTGGTTCGAACCCGGGACCTTGCAGTTTCAGAAACAACTGCTCTACCAATGAGCACAGAACAAAAATAATTTGAAAAGGAGAAGAGACAAACAAAAGTTACACCTAGTACGACATTTGCCACCCTCGTTCAGTGAAACCGCGATAAACCAACAGCCGTCATGTCCATTTCAAATGTGTGCTTAAAATCAAAAATAAAATAAAATAAAATAAATAAATAAATAAATGCCGCTGTTTGTTTGAGAAAACAAAATCAGGATATTATTCTTCTGTGAGCATAGTCATGAAATGGTAAATATTTTTGATGAACTTTGGTAGTAGATAATAACAATCATCATAAACATGATAAAAACTACTTTCGAAAAATAAACTCAAGGGCAATTTCAAAGGCCTATTATACTGCCCATAGAAATCAGGTTCGGATTACGTAATACGCCATTGTAATGTTCGCACATTTCTAAAGGTGATAGACAGGGCTATTGAAATTGCCTTCAGTTGATTTTTCGTAAGTAGTTTTTATCGTGTTCATAATAATGATAATAATGATAATAATAATAACAGTAATAATAATACTAACAATATCAATAATAATAAAACCAGCAATAACAATAATAAAATAAATATTGCCTACTTACATAGAAATTTGTCCTGGAGTTTCCATTATTACGTTGAAGCCATGGATAGACGGGTGATGCTCCTCCTGTATCGAAAGGACAAAAATGATAACAAAGTTTAACATTCCGTAGCTTTGACAACCAACATATCCCATGTGCCAAAGATTAAATGGGCCCACACTGCGGCATTATTTTGCCAATAAATCTGCATGTTTCTTATTGATGGGTGATTCTACAGTCACACTGCCAAACCGACCCCACACCGACTACAACCCGACTGCTTCTTGGCCATTGCTGGCAATGTAATTTTTTGTTCTGTCTGTTATCGGTCTGGCGTCGGTCTTGTTGGTGTGACTGTGGTATTAGTTAATTTCTCCTTATAAAGTTTATCTGATTCGGAGAGGAAATGAATAATGTTTCCAATGAATTGGGTGTAATCTATTTATTTATTCATAGCAATACACATTCACACCAGACATAAAATTGAATTAGTAATTTCTTATGACATGCTATGATTAAAGTGCGATTCTACCGTTTTCGACCCAGTGAAATGAATTGCAGAAATGTTAAAATATAGAATAAAAATCGCCGCTGTGAATAACACAGAAGCTTTGAATTGTTCCGTCTTTATCAGTTCGGTGAAAGTACGTAGAAGAAATCCTCTCAAAGAATCTGCATCTTTCATTTCCCGAGAAATGTTCCAGCCTTTGCATATCTTCTGGCAAATACCACTGATCTTTAATTATGCTCCACCTGTAACACTGTAACTGTAACAATAACAAATGCTAGCTACCAATATCCTTTCATTCACGATTGCTCACAATCATTTTGGGCAGTGGAACAGCGTTCGGGTTTGCCATGGAGGGGCACTGGCATCGGTCTTAATCCATAAAATGAAATGAGAATTAACAAGACCACTAATTTGTTGGGAGGATGTGGGAAGGGTCCGAGCATCATCTTTTCAATCTCCCTTTTCCCATCTTCCTTCTTTGACCCTCTTTTTTCTCTCTTTCTCCTTTTTTAAACGCCATTCCCATAGCTACGCCAACGCTGTCGGGTACGCCATGGAAGAATTAAATTTTCAGCACGGTATCAGAGAGACATATACACCCCAAGGTCACTTGTGACACTACGCCCTCATCAACCGATCTACCGTGAAATTAATCACCGCGCGAAAAGAAACGATTACGATCGTATCGTCGTATTCTTTCCGTGATGAATGAGTAAGATCCGTGGCATATATGACTCGATGCATGGAAACGACTGCCAACACTTCAATGCACTTTTAAAGTGAAAATGTCTTTCATATGCATACATCAGTCACAACGAAAAACGGAATAAAAATCGACCGATTATTGGCTTTTTAGGGAGATATAATTTCCTCTAGTCTACTGTCGGTCTTGTGTAGGTCTCGCAGCGGTGACTGGGGTTTATGTTTCATAAAATATTCAAAATTAATGTTCAAATTTTATATAATGACAACTACTTTTACTGCTTTCCTTTCTTTCTTTTTATTCACCTTAAGAGCACACCACTTTCTTTTCCTTTAATGTTTGATCCTGACCGTTCATGATAGTATTTCGGCTCTGTTTCGAGAGAAGTATTTTCTATATTATTTTCTATTTTATTCCGTATGATCTAACTTTCCACAACACGAAGCGAAAAAAAAAATGTTATTCACAGGATACGATTTTCCTGGAAATCACTAATTCATTGCCTATTTCATTTTGCTGTCATCTTAAGGATTCAAAAACACGATAAAAACTGAAGGCAATTTCAATAGCCCTGTCTATTACCTTTAGAAATGTGCGAACATTACAATGGCATATTACGTAATCCGAACCTGATTTCTATGGGCAGTACAATAGGCCTTTGAAATTGCCCTTGAGTTTATTTTTCGAAAGTGGTTTTTATCGTGTTCAAAGAGGATTAGAGAAAGTGGCTTACAAACTTTCCATATGCAACGCAGGAAGGTGTGCACATTTTCGCAATGGGGGCTGACGCCTTTTCAAATTTTGTCACTTTTTGTAATATAAATGATAAAAGTTACATATTCGGGCACATCACTACCCAAATATGAAGGAATTCAGGCACCTCGCTGCCCGAATATGAGGTGGTGGTTGCCCGAATAAAGGCAATTTCACCATACGATTCACAATGAATGCGATGCCTAAATGATAATTACCTTTAAACTGAATTTGATTATGTTTGTACTTAAGATAGTGAATAGTCCATACTTTTGGGGGGGTTTATTTTAAAGAATTGTACCATATCACCCAGTCAATAAAACTTCATGGCATGCTAATGATAATACCAACACTCTTTCTGAAAAACTGAGAACAATATTTAACAAGGGTGTACTCAAATGCTGATCAATCGTTAATTGTAACTGAAGTAGTTGAGAGACCGTCTTCTCCCCCTGTCCATCCTAAATCTGTAAAATGCATTGCCACCCTGATGCAAAATACTTCATATTCAAGTGCACTAGATGGGGAGTCCTCATAACTGAGCTTTTCAAAATCTCCATCGTCACTGGGTTATCAAATCGTTCAAAACTCACTTTCTCTCGCTGAGAATTAAAAATAAAAGATTGAAAGCGTCAGAATAATTTAAATAAATAGGTTAATATATCTATCCTCGCATTCACGCCTGAGATCACCGGTGGATTAAGAGGGTGGGGGGGGGGGGAGATGGCACGTGCCCCCTTTTAAAACCCAATTGGCATACCTTAATTAAACAACCATAATGTGCCCCTTTTCAAAATTTATTTGCTTGTCAGAGTGGTTTTTTCTTTAAACTAGCATCGAACAAAATGTAATTGTAAATTATTTTGCTTGTTAGATATTTTCCTGAAATGTTTCCCCTTTCTAAAAATCACTACAACCACCGCTGACAGAAATCCCTAATGCTGGCATAAATTGTAAAAAGTAGGTTAATTTTTTTTTTTTTTTTTTTTTTTTCGATTTCTATCATCACATTTACACGTGAGACGTTGACGAAATGACAAGAAACGCTCTGATAAACACAACGTAAGAATGTGAAGTGCAATGTGCAATTGACCAATACATTGCTAATTGAGATCACTCGTGTGCTCCGGATCGGCTTAAAGCAAACACTCCGCACTCTTTGGACACCAAGAAATATCGGTGGCTTAAAGGAGGAAAGACGCTTTATAGGGAGTTGGATTGCTTGAAAGCTGAAAATGAGAAATATCGGACGAAGAAAAAAAGTTGTACTTTCTTTTAAAGGTGGAAGCTTCTATATTCGCAATGAGGTCATTGACGCGTGACGTCATACGGGGAGAAGCATTGTGGAGGAGAAAATAAAAATATCCTTTTATCATTTTTATTTTATTTTATTTGATTTGATTGACTGTTTTCAATCATTCATATTAACATAATACTGTAGTGCATAACATAAAATGCATACAATAACAAAAATATATAACAATGATTTTTTCCATAGATAGGGGCACATAATCAAATATCAATAAGTAAAAAAATATGATGCAGAGATATTGACCTATTAAATGATATTGAAATCAGTTGGATATATTTAAAAGCAAAGCTTGTATATTATATTTCCAGAAACTTATATAACTTAATCACGATTGGGTCGTTCAATAATATTAAATTAATAAAGCATCATTACGAGAAGCGAATTTTTGATAAGAAAGAATTGATAAGTGAGTTGAGGTAGAAGGACTATTGCCTCAACCCATAAGAAAAACTAAATGTGAAAGTAAAGTGGAAGTGCAAGACGGTATGGAGACAAAAGAGAATGAAGAGAAGGAGGATGGAGGAAGGAGGAAAATGAAAAATGAGTGTGTCTGTGTGTGAGAAGAAGGAAGAGAGAAGGCAGGAAGAAGAAGGGGTGAAAAGGGAGTAAAACAGAGAATACAGAAGGAGATGGAGAGAGGGAGAGAGAGAGAGAGAGAGAGAGAGAGAGAGAGAGAGTTAGAGGTGGCTCCTGCTCGCTCAGTTTGAATTCATTGCCTATAGTTGAAGGAGATGTTTTTTTTCAACTTGCTTTTGAAACAGTTTAGACTTTGGGAGTTGATTTTATCGCTGCTAAGTGATTTCCAGTATTTCGGGACGTAGAAAGAGACGGTTTTGTGTGCAAAAAGAGTGCGGGTGCGGGGAAGGTGGAAACGGTTTGATTGTCTTGTTGGTTATGTATGTATGTATGGAACTGTTTCTTGTGAACATGTTAATGAAAGCGTGTGGCAGTTCGTTTTTATTCAATTTATACATGCATTGTCCTGTTTGAAAAAGAAATAAATCTGAAAACTTTAGAATTTTTGATTCGTAAAATAACGGATCGCTATGTGACTAAACAGACAAGGCTTCTGACCTTTTTATTCAAGGACTGTTGAGATCATAACGGAGACGATTCAAAGAATTCGTTAATGATGACTGCACTATGATTATGATGTGATGTTTAAAATCAGTACCATGTTTCGACATAATCGTCCTCATGAAACTGATGTCACCAGCAACAATCTATATTCATTATTCAACCATTTGAAAAAACCTAATCCAAACCTGACAACTTTCGCCCATGTGCACGGGCAACAATTAGGCAATTTGCATCTGTTGTTTCTTGCCTTCGGCAAGAGTACTGGGCAATAGACCTGTTTACTAATTTTTTAAACTTTTTGAACAAAAATTTCTCTTGATGACTCAAAAGCTTTCAAAGGCTTGCCAGACATATCGACAACTTTTGTATGCAACATGGATTCCATCCATATAGAGATGCCATTTTGCATAGCAGGTGCACTAAATAGTTGGTAACTAAGGATTCTGGAAAGAAACATGCATAACGGAAATACATTTTTAAACAGGTCTATTATACAATAATGTCTTGACACACCACCCGCTATAGAGAAAGGTCAGAGTGATCAGAATGAGCTGTTTAACATCACGTCTTATCAGATAAAAGGGGACATGGATTTATCTTAAAGACTCAGGAAATTTGAAATGCACTCTATGTATCAGAATCGAAGCTTTGTAAAACCTATAGCCTGCAGATATCATACGACTTAAATGTTTTCGGTTTCAATCTTGGAAAATGGCTTTTTAACTGATCTAAATTTGTGTTATTTCGCACGTTTCCCTTTTTACACAATTGTCTGAAATCAAAGCCCCGGACTCTCTGATTTCGTTTTCGAAAAATATGTATATCATTTCTCAGTTGACATTTATAAAATGTGGAGCGGGTGCTTATAGAATACAGGTATTGACCCATTTCGGTCGGAGGTAGAATTGAATTTGCATGAGCTGCGATATAATGGATTAGATAGAGGAAAAGTACAACCGGACAGCGTTATATGCAATATTTTTAGCCAGATAGGTGATTTATGCAGCAGACAAGCAAAGAGAATTTCTGCGTAAAGCCACATGGTAACTGTAACTATTTTGAGCATTAAATAGGTTCTTAATATTTTGGTTTGTCTACTGTACTTGAAACTTGTAAAGGACATGAAAAATATAAACGTGATGCAATGGTTATTTTGATTCATTTGATCAATGTGTTGTTCATCATTTTAAACTTGTTCATAGAACAATTCAGCTTAAGCCAAGATATTAAAAAATACATGTGCCTCACAACAGAAACAAAAAAATAATGAAGTTTTCTTTCAGAAATTGCTGTGGCGTAGGTACAAGGGCCACAAGGCACCTCAATCGAACGGTGGAAAAAAGAGGGAACGGAGAGAAAGAGAGAAGGAGAGAGATATGAAAAAGAAAAGAGAAGTGAAGATAATAATGTGACGCTTCCGACGTCCTCTCTCTAGGCTTTAGTCTTGTTTCAAAGTATTCAAAGTTTTCAAAGTTTAATTCATTTTCCACAAACATGTATATCCTATACATATTTTCTTAACAGTATATAATTATGAAAATTAAAAACAAGAAATTATATAAATTGAAACATGATATATATATTACAGACCATAATCCGATTTACTTGGTTATGATTTACACCGATAAAGCGATAATTCGATAGTTTGTATAATGTAAATATTGATAAGTCTTGTTAATTCACATTTCATCCAGCTAAGTAAGACGAGTGCTCCCCCCCCCCCCCCCCCCCCCCCCCCCCTCTCAATAAATGATACGGCGACAATTGCTTCGGGTTTATTTATTCAAAGATATAGATTTAGCACTAGGGTCTAATTGGGTTTTAAGTTAGTTATATGGTTAGAGATAGGATGGGGTATAGTGTTTTGGTCAGGGGTTGAAGTCTAGCATTCTGTTAGAGTTCGATGTTGCAGGCGGAGCAAATATCGCTGCATCATGTGTCTTAAAATCCACACTACGCCACCGCGTGCTTGTATAAGCAAATTTTTTCAGGTGAGATTTTTTTTTAATAGTTGTCGTTTGTTTGTAGATAAGCAGATAAAAAGGATTGTCAAGTTTCTTTGATCATAAATATTTGATAAATCATTGAAAGTTCAGAAAATGACAGTTTTTTGGTTACAAACACCTGCTAACGGCTCTGACTTTTTGAAAGTTTTCTTAATCCACGAGATGAATAGCATCACGCTTCATATCCGTATTTTTGTGACCTTTCCCATTATTATGAAAGTCGAGGTTCGGTACGCACGCTCTTATGAAATATATCTTTATCACCTTTTCACTACGTTATTTCAGTCTCTAAATGGCTGTCATATCTCATCGTTACAATGTAATGGGTGTTAATGTTGTTGGAGCTCAAGACCGTATCAGTCATATCTAATATTAATCCTCATTAAAAGATATACATTACATACTGTCATTCCTAGGAAAGACAGAGGTAATTTATGGTTTACGTAGATTGATTTCATTTTTTTTTTCATCACTGCTTATACCGCGGCAGTCACACCAATGATACCGACACCAGGGGGGCGTTTCATCAAGTGTCTTGTCGGTGATTTTTACCGACAAATTTGCTCTCAGCCAATCAGATGCAAGGATTTCAGTAGCTTATAACAGTTATTATGAAACAGGGCCCAGGACCCGGTTTCATAAAGCTTGATATCTATGACACTTTAAAATAACAGTTATAAGCCACTGAAATACTTGCATCTGATTGGCTGAGAGCAAATTTGTCATAGGTATGTGGCAGTTGTTATTGATAACAGGTTTTATGAAACGGGGCCAGGTCGACTAAGGTATTAAATATTTTATACGTGACATCTTAATGACCATAAATGGCCTGTTGAGGAGAAGAGAGAGAGAGAGAGAGAGAGATACATTTTTAATCTTATGGCACGGTATTATAATATGAATCATAAATAATTAACAGTAGTTGATAATACTCGCGTATTTCTCCTCGACTTTTGGAGGTACCAGTGGTTATTAGAGGATTCTCTGCCGTGGGGTGGGGGGGGGGGGTGGTGGTGGTGATATATATATATATATATATATATATATATATACATATATATATAATCCCATTTTAGTTTCGCTTCCTTGAGTACCGCTGCCGGGGGCAAAATTAGGAGACAAAGTCATTTTCTACTTCATCTGTATTAGAGTTAACCTGAATGTGAAATTGTTTACCAACTTAACCTTCAAAAATAAAAGAAATATAACATTTCCCCTTCCGTTTTGTTGTGGTAGCAGTGGTGTGGTGGAATTAAAAAAAAAGGGTGGGGGTGGGGGGTCCATCGCTATAAATGAGCTTTCATAAAACTGTTTTACTATCGGGATATGATTTGGAAAGCATGAATTGAATATGTTCATAGTCATTCTTATAGATATTCATCACCTAAAAGAGAGATATAGGTTGATGGCTCTTAACGACAGAGCAGATCATAACCTTTTAAAGTGTAAACCACATCTGTTGCCCTAGCAACAAAATAGAGAACAGGTGATGAAGAGTGAAAGATAATCATTCAGTGAAACTAATTTTATGACCCCATTACACCTGGTCTTCCGAATCCGTATCCATGATTGAACAATCACTATATTTAATTCATTGCCGGAGGAATCAATTTAGGGATCAACGAACCTAATTTGTATCGTTATTTTTGTCAATAACAATTATTTCTAATTGGACCTTTAGGCTATACTACTATGCATAGAGCATAGAAATGGCAACATGTATACACTTTAACGTTCCTTTTTAGTACTATTGTTTTACCACTATGATCTAGTTTCGCTCATGTTGTCCTTGTTGTTTTTATGCACATAATTATAACGTTATTCATCATGCATAGAGTCACACATTTAAAACGCCAAGGGAAACATAAACATTTCATACATTAGAATATTCAGTTCATGGCGACTTCCCTGTTTGGCAGACGCCGGGAATAGAATTCAAATGCCGCTTATTCAATAAAATAACATGAAATTGCTTGGAATTATAATCAGATCATACCATCGATGAACCTCCATTTTCCTCGGTTAGGGGCAACACTGACGCAATGTAGCACTAGAGCTGCAGTAGTCACTAACCAAGTTGAGCTCCATTTAATGATATCACGAACTCTGCTTTGAGCTTGAGCTTAATGGAGTCTCGATTTCGAAATGGAGTCAAGAAGGAAGAGGAAACCTAGGGAGCGTTTCATCAAGCGTTTTGTCAGTGATTTTTGCCGACAAATTTGCTCTCAGCCAATCAGATGCAAGGATTTCAGTAGCTTATAACAGTTGTCGGATAAAAATCACTGACAAAACGCTTGATGAAACGCTCCCCTAGTCTTCTTGTTTTTTTAATGCTTACTCCACAAAAAGTAAGGACAGCCCTATCTCGAACAAAATTCGTAGTCCTGAATTATCATGATACTTCTGCATGAATTATTTAGAGCAAATTCAAGAATATATAGGTAATACGCGAACATTAATTCGGAATATAATCTAGCCAGCATTGATACAAGGAAATATTTTCAATTCACGTACCTCAGATTGCATGATATCGAAGCAAACAGACAGCTAATGAGACCGACAAAACAAAGAAATACATAAGGGAAGACAGAAAAGTGACGGTCTCGTGTACTGTCGGTCTCGTGGGCCAATTTTCGTGTTGATATTCCTCCTAAGAAATCTATAAACACGAAAACCGGCAGTATTGGTCTCATGGTCTGTCGATCTAATGGGTTGTAGATCTCGTGGTCTGTAGCTCTTCCGATTACGTTGTAAGATGAAAACAGATTAAAAAATTAACACAATTCCCTTTCACGTGAAGAATAATCTTCAATTAAAAGCGACATTCATTTTTCTTTGGAAAGGTATAGTTTTACTGGGACTCAAGGTGATGACGTTTTATGGTTGATGTTCCTCCCAAGGAAACTATAAACACGAAATCCTGAAGGGCCGAAACAAAGCTAAGGTCACCATGAATTCGAAACGAAACGGCAATGAAATCACTGTTGCGTAAGGAAAAGCTTACACGCTTCTACACAACATTATATAGAACGAACGGATAGTAAAGTATACGCATATATCATGCCGGTGCAGCATTAGAGTTCAGTCTATTCTATGGAAAACTCACCTTCAAGTACTTTCTAATGTATATATTTATATAATATGTTCAGTACAGTCAAGCCTATTAAAGGTGTAATCCACCTAATACTTTCTCTAAGAAAGATATGAATGATAACAATCCTACCAAAACATGCGAAACCTATTCTCCTTTGTATCTACATATTAGTCATTTCTAACGTAAGGCTTTCTCCCTTCGCAATATACAATAACGTTATCTTATTTCTATTTTTTTAGATAAGACAAAAACACCTTGTGTCAATGCCCAAGATAGCATGAAATCGGTCTTTTATTACGAAGCGACAAATCCCCTCATGTATGATTTTTTTTGACCTGTTAGAGTTAGACAACGTACTAGGTGCGGTATATATTTGCTTTATTCGCAAAACATGATATAACAATATACCCGCACTTGGCATTGTCGAGTTGCCAATTTGTTTTACGAGTGAGTCAAATTTCCTTGTAATCAAATTCCTATTTATTCAAATTCAAAATTGATTCAGAGCTTCAAATATTTATATAGTAATGTTAAAAGGAGCATTGAACGCGATCGCGAAAGACTTTGAAAAAATCAATTGAAGGCAGGTTCAATAGGTTATTGTATAAAGTATAGAAATCATGTTCGGATTATGGAATACGGCATTGTAAGGTGATGTACATGGCCATAGAAATTGCCTTTTATTTTTTTCCTATAAATTCTTTAGGATTTTTTTTTAAAATTATTCTTTTTAGCTGTATAGAGGATGGGAAACACATTGGTTAAGGAGTTATAAGTTGCACTTCATCAGTTCATTGCATCTCAAATTATATTGATTAATGGGAGAATACATGAGATGAACTTTCCCTTAGATACCACAGTCACACCAACAAGACAGAAGCCAGACCGACAACAAACCGAACAAAAGAATTACATTGCCTCCAATGGCCAGGAATCGGTTGGTTTGGAGTCGATTTGGGATCGGTTTTTGCGGTGTAACTGGTACATAAAGATAGAGGGTTACGGAGTTGTTAGTTGCACTTCGGCACATTGCATACCCAATTAGACGGAAAAGCTCTTACAGAGCTATTGCTGTGCAACGTAAAAGATCACTCATCGACCGATTATACTATCAAATGGACACATAGATAATCTAATGAAATGAAGAAGAAGAAGAAGAAGAAAAAAACAAAAACAAAAACCAAAAACAAAAACAAAAACAAAAAACAAGGCCCCGCAGCTAATAGTTGCAAAGAGAGATATACAATGAAAGAGATTAAAGGATTTATCATGTCCATTACGATATCTATCTTTCAAGTAAGGACTTATTGTGATATATCATGTATGTCGAAGGATTTCATTAAAATTCATTGATATTTTATTGATGTAAAAAAAATATTTTGTGTCTGAGTGAAACTCAAATAATCATGCAGATTCCAAAAGATATACTGATAGGAAATTTCCAAGTAAGTACACCTATAATTAAATGTTACATTCTATTAAAAATCAATCGTCATTCGATCACCAACAAGATTGAGAAAGGGTTATACTGGACGATATTTAGTTAAACTTATGTGTACACTGTGGCAAATCATTCTATGTCGTTTCCTTTCCTGATTGTTCTTCTGTAGATATGAATAATACAACTACACTTACACCTTTTCACCTTTAGAAATAATTACAAAAAAGTAACACCACTGGAAAGGAGAACATATTTCGTCAAAATTTTATCTAAGACCAGAATACTAAAGAACGATAATGAAAACACGGAGCTATACCATTTACAAAAGTGATTACTCAAAATCGTACGAAAGAGCATACCCTGAATACAGACATTTTCATTTACATGAAAGCTATGAAATAGCTCTTGGAAGATACATCATTTACCTCTCCCAAAACACAACTTTCTCTTTAAGAGTACCAAGGCGGCATGGGGGAGGGGACCTTTGTTCAAGTGATTCAGATCAGAAAGCAACAATTCATTCCAGGGAACTCGCGTAGTGGTCTTTCCAATAATTTACATTTTCCATTACCCTAACAAGAAATTTATTGTAAGCGAAAACAGAATTTTCCATTTTGATTGAGTTTGATCCGTCATATTCTCATATTAAAGGTACACATGCAATCACACTATTGAATAAAAAGGAATATATTAGATAATACTTTACCAGAATGGTTACTTTATTATATTAGAAGAGAAATACGACGTTGTGGTTTTGTGGTGCTTATTTCGTTTATCAGTCAGTACTCAATATAATGTTGTAAAAGATTTCTATTATGGACAAAACACATCCATTGTCTTCTTTTTAAAAAATTCTTTTAGATGTTTAAATCTGCATTGTATGGTCGCGTAATGTATGTCTTAATCTGTTGTTATGGCGACTTCATCATGAGCCTCGTGCTTTTTAGGGAATCTTGCCTCTTTCCCCTATAAACATTGAAATGTATTACACTGATTTTGTATTCATTTGATACAAGAAGGAAATAAATGTGTTTAGGATCCTAATCTAAATCTTTCATTTAAAGACTATTGACAGTTTTTCCTTTATCACCAGTGTTTTGGTTGAGTCAGCTGACATGAATTTTAATATGCTGCAAGACTCACGTTGCCTTAAAAGGTTCCCATAGCTATTCCTCTTGCCATTGGCCCTTTGTATATTAGTTTATAATGTATGAGATGCGATACACACACGCTTCACATTACCAATAGGTATGGTAGCAAGATTAGCGAATGTCATGAGGCATTCCCTGGGGATAAATCCTTTATTATTGGCCCCCTCTTCAAGAATACCAGTTGGAAAAACCTGGCAATGAATAACCAATCAATAAAACATAGGGATAAACAAAAGAAGAGATTTATTAGCAGGGTGGAATAACAGGTATAGGTTGGGGCACAATTTTGTGTGTTTGTGGGGGAATGGTTGTGTATAAATAAAACATATTTGTGTGGAAAAAAGAGTGACAATACATACAGATGACATTTGGATTGTGGGGGATTCCAGCTCTATTAATGGAAATTGATTCCGCCTTTTCCTCTTTGGGTAGAGATATGATCTTCTCGGAAATCCCACCATTAAGGGGAGTATTATTATTGACAAAATAAGACTAAATTAAAAAATGCCATATTATCATGCTTTCAGTTTATTTAGAAATATTAACTACACAATAAAATAACAACAACACATTAACTGCCCGGTAGAATCAAACTTCTTAGAAAAACGTTTTTTTTTTTTTTATAGCTTGAAACTGCAAAAGCTGTTAACAGCGTATAGATAATAATATTAGTAATAAAGGAAATAATGGTCTATTAAAAATATTTATAAGAATAATGGTAATCAGTGTGCTGCACAACAATTATAATATTTTATGCGAGGAGTTAAAAAAAAATCTAAGAAGGGGGTAAAATGCTTTTACTACTCCTTATCAAATTTTGAGTGTATTTTTAATGTCATAAAGGAATTAAAAAATAGCCCAACATGGAGGTAATAATGTGTCCGATCAAGGGCGGCGTTACAGGGGGGCAGAGGGGGCGACCGCCCCCCCCCCCCATGATTTTCAAGTAGTGAAAAAAGAAAAAAAAAGAAGAAAAAAAGAAGAAAAGGAGGAAGAAAAGGGAAGAAAAGGGAAGAAAGAAGAATGAGGAGTATTAAAAAGAGACGTCTTAAACATATAACTCTATATTACCCCTGTTATTTAATGGAGAAAAAATATGACGTCATCTTTAGGTCGTCTTGCCCCTCCTATCAAAATACCCTGGCGCCGCCCCTGTGTCTGATCAATTATTGAACAAATGTATACCTAAGTTCAGTATTTTTGCTCAATTGGTAGTCAAGAGCATTTGTGAAAGCACATGAATTACACTAACCGTGCATGAAATTCCCCCAGTTTGTCGGATATATAATTTTGAGAATCTTTTAAAATGGCATTAAACTGGCAAAACGTGAACAGCGCCATCTTACAGTAACTGCTAAATGGAGATTATAATTTGAAAATTAATCGCATTTTATTTTGAATTTCGACAAACAGCTGTTTGGAAAATAGGCACATAATATATTTCAAACTATTATTTTTGAAGTTGGACATGTGGAAAATTGCCAAGAGATACATTCTAAGCTTCTACAAACTAGAATGGGGCATGATGGGAAAACGAGAGGCACGGACAATTTTCAAATCCTGTTGAAAGATGGCGCCATTAGGAGCTTCAAATTAATGTCACTTTAAAAACCCTATTTTGAAAGAGTAGCAAAGGCAGTACATGTGTGTAATTCTGCGTTTTTCCTTCCTTTGGTTTATCTGAAAATGATTGCAGTGACATTAGAGTTAAACTTTACACTTAGACCATTGGCTCGTTAGAGACGTTCCCCAAGTTGCTTGTTTTCCTAACCCCGACTTTCTCTTTAAAGGTCATTTCCAGTCAGCTTCCCCATAGTACATTTATACAGGGCATATCCGAAAAAAGAAATGCTCTTTTGCCCAAAACCTCTTTGTTTAGGCTCCATCTCTACGTTTTTCGCATCCACAATCAGGTCTGACCTTCAAAAATCAATGAATATATATACACCAGCGCCCTTCCGTCTGATATTAAACTGATCTATTTATCTCATGGAGGCGAGCACTTTGCATGCTTAGCGTGTCCATGACTACATTTCTAGCCACATTTCTTCAGTTCTGCATTTTCCCTTTAGCCAACTTAACTCTCGTTTTTTGTTCGTCCCAATATACATCGCTACGCTTTTAACTAGCGTTACCCTTAATAGAAAATGGTATGTTTGAGAGATAATGAATTTGATGGGAGAGGCTGGGGATAGGAAAATAGAGCAATTGAACTATCATTGTAATACAATAAGCCCAAGGCCACACCGTGAAAGAACTCTTGATGGAGTTGGGATTCAGACAACAAGGTGTCTGAAATGTAGGCTAATCTATATCCATATTCAAGGAGAAAAGAAAATATATTGAGCGACCACAATGTCCTTCATATCGAAGATATATCTTTTACCTACATACGGGGTAGCAAAGACCTTTCCTACCATTGTCCAGACATTGCCATGTCCCCAGTTTAACATTTGCAATCCCAATAGAGAAATGGGTGAAAAGGGAACATCTGTTTATTTATGAACATTACTTTTTCGCAGTTATTATTATCTGAAGCGTCCACAATTTACAAGCTCTGCTTATTAGTGGACCTCTCCACTTCCAGAGAATATACAAATCGCGTTTATACGTAATTATTCCATTTTTCTTTTCTTTTGTTGGAAATTAAAAAAAAATTATTGAGTAAAATGTATCCAAAAATTGTATCGATCTATCTTAATTTATTTTTTTTCTTTGGTATAGATTTTGCATTGTATTTATCATTATGATAACTGTATTTTGTATTTGTATTTTGTTGGAAATGAAAAAAAAATGAATATACATATTTGTTGGGTACAATCTAACCCAATATTGAATAAAATGTATCCGAAACTTGCTGAAAGTTATCTAATATTGGATAAAATTATACCCAACAACCATGCATTTTCATCGTTTACCCAATATTAGGGAAATTTAACCCATCTTACTTTTTAGAGTGTGATACATGCATTTTAATACATCGATTTTTAAAACAGTTTCAGGCAGACCTTGACCAGAAGAGGATATTGACATCAAGGACACACTACAAAACTTGATGAAGTCATACGGTATAATTATAATAAAGGCCCCTCGATTATAACAGTGCGCAAAATGATTTTTAAGTATAATTGTTCCTTTCAGCTATAGTAGGGACTTATTTCATTTCTGAACTTTTTTTTTTAAAGTGCAGATATTTCATCAGCCTTATTTGTGAAATATTGCATTTTATTGTATTATCATTATTACACAGCTATCTGGTCGTGGATGCTAGTTTATATAGTAATTCATGGGCAATTATACTTCTCCTTGGAATATAATTATGAAAACGAGTGTTTTTTTTGTGTTGCTGATCTCATAAATGAATCCAAAGTGACTTTTGTAAATAAAGTAGTTCATGGATTATCTAATCTTAAAAGAGAGATCTTAATCGCAGGAATAGCATTGTAAAACATGATTTTTTTTCTACCATAATAGTTAGGTTCGCTTTTTATTTCTACAAAGGAACAACAAAGTGGTCTTTAAAAAGTTGATTGGCCAATTCTTTCGCTTGTTTCATGGACAAGCAAAGTAATGTTTTATCACATTTAACATTTAAGAATTCGAATTCAACAGATCGTCATAATTCCACCCCACAGGTCCACCCTCTCCAAAGGCATGGGCTGGAGAAATACATTCATTCAAAATCGGATAAATTTCACTGCATGTTATATCAACTAAAGATTACAACGGATATCTTAACTTTGGTTTTAGCTTCTTTCAGCTGTGTCCTGCCCTTTAACCATGGCAATTAAAACCCAGCTGCTAATATCCATGACTGAAGATGTATATTTCACCATGTCAGACATAATTTATATTACTGACACTGACACACAATTAAGTTAGATGACATAGGTTAACAACCAACGTCTTGAGGGCCATATTTCACACAGGTGTCTCTATCGACTGATAAATACGAAACTCAGTTATAATTGTGGCATTTATTCATTTTCAGAAGGGTAACGCCTTCTTCAACACATCTTTGCCTTGATAAGATTCGCGGAATGGTTCCAAGAGATGCAGATCCGTCAGAGAAACAGGAAGATACTTTAAATACCGAACGGAGAGCCCAAGGAATAGTGAACATGTACTGCCTTGTTTGATCATCTTGGTAAGGACTCTAAACGAAGATTTTATGTAAAAATAAGATGGGAAATGTGTGTCTTATTGACAATTCTCTGTACTGACACTTATCATTACAATACCTGAATAATTATTAGAGTCGTTCGATAGCAGTTGTAATTAGACCTTGAAATGTAATTCAGGGACTATTGTTAGATATGTATGGCAATGAGAGATTTTTTCTTTCTTTTTCTGAACCACCCTTAGTGTTGCCAATTAAAATATTGTAAATAAGATGAATAAGTTTGTGGTGTAAATCTGAGTAGAAATAGACTGTAAATAGCACTCTTTGCAATTGTAAATCTTCTTTATTTTCCCTCTCAAATGTTCTATAATGGGTATAATTATGTTAACCCGTTGACTACTTAATTCTCTTATTCCTATAGGCTTAATACAGGAGCTACCCGTACGCAATGGGTTAAGATGTCTTTTTCACATGACTGGTTAATGAAATGTCTGAGCATACCAATATGTCAATATCAAACCTTCTGTCTATGCCAATAATCATATATATATATATATATATATATATATATATATATATATATATATATATGTGTGTGTGTGTGTGTGTGTGTGTGTGTGTGTGTGTGTGTGTGAACAGAGAATGATGGAACGGAATGAAGCAGGTCAGTCCTGTTGATTTATGTTGCCAGCTTTATGACAATTCTGTTCTGTTGTCTTTAGTTTTATTTTGGCGAGTGACATCTTTTCAATTTCACTTACTCCAGACCTGTTGATTTATGTTGCCAGCTTTATGATAATTCCGTTCTGTTGTCTTTAGTTTTGTTAAGTTGCTTATTATTATTATTTGTTTCATTCTGTTTGATTTAGCAAATAAACTTGAAGAAGGCCAGGAGCCGAAAGCTTGTAAATACACCGAGTGACCTGCTTATTCCGTTCCATCATTCTCTGTTCACATATCTAAATTTAACATGGTTCAACCGAACGGTACACACATCCACACCTCTCTCGCTATATATATACATGACAAGAGCTACAACCTTACTTTCAATTTTATTTTATTCCTAGGTATACACAAAATCAATAAATTTGTAATAAAGATTGTAACTGCAATGTCAATATTTACATCTGAATGATTGTAACCATCATAATTCAGTCCTCGGATTGCGAGAAAAGGATTCATTGATCAAAATCCTTCAGTTAATCACTTTTTATATCAATGAAAATTCAATTTCAATTCCAACGTTTATAGTTCCTCGCAATCAATCATACCAGATAAACAATTCACAGGTTCGGTGATTCTAAATTAATCAGTACTATGCATTCACATTAGATAAATTATATAATAGGCAAGTCCAAGGAATGTCCCATACGTTACCAAATATTCTTGAATTGTTTTTATGGAATCATGAACTTGAATTGATATAAAAATTTCATTATCCTTGATATTTTTTCTGATCTGAGATGTAAGAGGGCTATCAAATTCAAATTCATATTTCATATTTCATTTCATTTCCAACAGAAAGAAAAGACAATGACTTTACAGATATTATTACAGAAAGTGTGAAAAATGTATGTACAATATCAGCTTGATATAGTCATCAGATAAACTTAAATCTTAGATCTGGGGCCTGTAACATAAAGAGATACAATCAATCTTACGATCAATTGTAACTCTTCAGTACATGGCTTGCCATAGACTTACGATTGATATCAATCGTAAGATTATTTTCTGTAATACAGAAGATTATTTTCTGTAATACAGGCCCCTGGTCAGTAAAGTATGTGCCAATGTAGCTTGCACTTGCCCTAGTACGTAGATTTAGAAAACAAAATATTATTCCCACAACTATTAACGGGCTTCAAATTTTAACTTACCGTAAAGAGTAATATCGTTTATCAGAGATGACAAAGGAGCCATAAAAAGTCTAGATAGATGTAAATTAGGGTTTAACCAAGGAGGTACGAAGCAAGCTTGCCTCGTACCTCCTTGGCTTAACGAGGCTATTACATTACCAATAATGTTGTGATAATGTGGTTAAAAACGGGAGTCATTGTCATGATAAATTAATTATTCATCTACAAAAAAGCTTTTAGATGTCCTCCGTTCCTTTATTTCGAGCTCTGAGAAAATTAATCATTGTCCAAAATTATTAGGCTGATGTATCTTTCCCGATTTAGAGAATTTATATAAAAGTGATTAAACTGCACATAAAGGAGCAATTTATGATAAGCAGTGGAGAGCTCGATGTGGCGAAAGGAATATTTTCTGAATTTGCGGTAATTTCGACATTTGGTCGCATTTTGGAAATGCAACCTTTCATCATCAATTATGAAAGCGTGGTAAAATTTCAGGGTCTCTCAAAATGTGTTTATTTTAATTGAAATGCAGAGATGGAATAATCGAGAAAGAGAGAAACAGAGGGAGAAGGGAGATAAAGAAGAGAAAGAGAGAGGGAGAGAGAGAAAGAGAGAGGGGAAAGAGAGAGATAGCTATAGAGAGATAGATAGACAGAGAAGAGGAGCGTTGAAAATGGAGAATAGAATATACAGCAAAAGAGAGAGAGAATGAAAGAGGAAAGAGGAACGAGATGTGGAAGTGATAGAGAGAGAGAAAGAGAAAGGATGAAAGAGGAAGGAGAAGAAAGAGGGCCAGAGAGATATTGAGTCGATAAGGGTATAGAGCAAAGCTAGTGTCCAGCCGCTGCGTAAAAGGGAAATCATATTACAGATAAAAGCAGTTATGGAAAACTACTACAGCAACTATCTACTATATTGATGATTAAAAATCAAAGACAACCAGAATAATAGATTTAATAATAATAATGTTTCCGCTCAACTTCATCGGACTCAGAGAGTCGAATAAAAACTCCTCATAAACAAATTCATCATTAAAGCTATGATATTCCCTAGGCCTATATGTTTAACCTCGTTAGAAAGTGCTATCTTCTAAAGCTCCGATATTTCTAGAATGGAAGGATGTATCGCTTCGAACGTAGTAGTATCTAAAGCATTGACGTTCACCTCACAGTGCCTCGTACTTACCCCAAGAGAAAGTCGAGCTTAATTTCGTTGTTTCAATTCTCTCCATATCAAGGTGAATCTTCTGCAGCTTTTTCCTCATACCTTGTTAAAAAATACCAAAATTATTGGCATTGTCGTGTGATAGAGGTGAAATCTAGGAATGCACAGTTAATCTTCAATGAAGGATTTTTTTTTTTTAAAGGCTTAATTAACCCTTTCGAGACAATTGACTACATTTTGTGGTTTGGCTCAATAACTTGTGATTCAGAACTCTAAAAAAATATACCAGATGCATGAGTAAGAAAGAACAAAAATTTCTGCACACGCTGTGTCCATTTTTGTTACATGACCATATTGCATTTGATGCCAGGAATTTTAAAAACAAGAATAAGCTTTAAAATCCTTAGATTGGCAACACATTGAGAAATTCAAAATCATTGTTTTTTCTCAAAATTGGCAATTTTTAAAACTTTTTGACAAAATTCCAAACCATGTATATTTTTTCAAAGACATTACATCTTGTTGGAACCATGTAACACCAAAAGAAAATTATTATTGTTGCCAGTTTGAAGAAGAAAATGTGGTCAATTTAGCCCTTAAATAATTCCTGTCCTGAAAGGGTCAAGTAGCCTTTCCTCATGTTCTTTGTCAATTGACACTAACACCCCCCCCCCCACCCATTTTATTGTTACACCTTTCAACAAAAGTCATGTATCCGAAAGGGAAATATATGAATATTAAATGAAAAGAGGGGGGTTTACTATGGTAACAATAGGCCTATTATTTTCACTTTAACTTATAAACATAAACAGATAAATGTTTGTTTTACTTTTAACAGTAACATGAGCCGAAGTTGTGATTAAATGTTGTGCTTATTCCTAATGCGTACGAAATGATTTCAGGACTCTGAATCAGTCGTTAGTGAAACACAAACAATAAAGTGCTCCCCCCCCCCCCCCTTATTCGGTTAATGTAAAATCACGACAGGTTTACATCTATAAGTATCTGATTATATTCTAAGGCCTCCAGAAAGGCTTAAATTGTTAACCTCTTTTCCCGAGGAAAACAATGAAAAATAGGAGAAATCGTCTCTCACAGGACTTGCAACCATGCAATGCAACGTAGTAATACAGAGAAAGCGAGTCTTCTGAAGAATCACCGTTTGATAAAGACAAGTAATAATAAGACAGCTTAAACATCGGACACTTAATTTCCATTGGGAGAGCAGATAAAACGGTACTGAGCTTCTTGAAATGCCTAAGACGATGTGACAGTTCAGCCTCCATAAGCAAAATACTCAAGAACGACGAGGAGGGGGAAATAATATCTTTGAACAACATTGATTAATTCACTCGACATCCTGTCAAACTTGAACAGTTGAATGTGAATCTAGTTTTATTGCTTAGAGGCTTGTCTGACTTTTAATGTTCATGGATAACCAGAGGTGTATACAGAAATTGGGAGAAAAAAAGAGGGGCACTTCCCCTCCACACGGGGCTTGTGGATTAACCAGTACATCCGCGTGACGTATACATAATGTAGTACTCTAATTAGTACACGATGTCAGAGACTTTCAACAAAAAAAAATCAACAAAGCACTTTCAATAGCCTTGTCCATCACCTTATAAAATGTGCGAACTATTCATTCATATGTTCTGTAATGAGTACATGGATTTGATAGATAATACAATTGGTTATTGATATTGCCCCTGAGTTGATTTCATGAACGACTTTGAGTTCGTGTTTCGTGTGGGATATTATTTTTTCTGGACATATAAATTGGGGCGCACGCTATGTCTCTGCTAACTGAGAAGGTACAATGATAAAACAAATTAAAAATAAAAATCCTTTTATAACTTGATGATTTATTCAAAGATTCAAAGCGAGTATGCAACATTAAAAAAAAAGGAAATTACTTCTCAGGTTTTTTTTTCTTAAAATGGATGCTCCAACTAATTTCCTGAAACTGAAAGGCCAACCTGTAAAGCATACGGGATTCTGACTGATTCAAACCGTTTTATGTTTGTAACGTTTCATAATGACCGCTCAACGGGTGGGGGAAGAACGATGGCTTCGTTTTCGGTTGGAATGGGCAAAATCATTGGAAGATTATTGGACCATAAATCACCGTGATACTTGGATTAATCCATTACACTCCAGCACAGTGGGCACGTCTGGATACTGGAGAGCCCCATAAGTCAAGCACAATCGATAAGGTAATCCGCCGTTGAACTACGGAAGTCCAGTACAACCTGAAATAAGTGCCTTTATATGGATAAGAAGTTTCAATGTAAAACGTTTCATAAATCAACCATCACAAATGTGTTAATTCGGGACCACTTGGTTCCAGATTTACAGACTTTTATCACTAACATTTCGGGAGAATTCATACAAATCATATATGAACGTCAATTCTGAAGCAATATTGAGTGGAATCAACACAAAAGATTGAATTTGCTAATCCTATTTTGTATGGTCTTTATGAATAACCAAGCTCTTTTTGGTTTCAACATCCAAATTTGGGTGGGATTTACTGGCAACAGCTCTGAAAGGGCTAAAACTTGAACATCTTAAAACAGAAAAGCTTATAAAAATCTTCCTTTCGCTCCCTACCATCTTTTTGGAACCAGATACAGTTACCTCAAAGGGAGAATGCAACCCAAAGAATGATAGACAAAAAAAAAAAAAAAAAAAACAGAAACAAAAAAACAGAATGCGGATATTTCGTAGATGATCATAGAATTTGATATTCATATTTTATAGATGATGGGCAAAACTTTAAATTTCTGAAACTGTATTCAATGTGAACACTCATTTGTACGACGGCTTTTGTCATGAGTTGAACCTTTCTGAGGCATGCCAGATCACATTCAACATGGGTGACGAAATGAAAATTATGCGAACATGATCTGGTGCTCCGCTGCAAGTCTGTCTATTGCGAAAATGCAAAGAGATCAGTTTCAGGACAGCTTTTATTTCTAAACACATCTTTACTTTCCACTCCCTCTATATTATTCTTCTATCCTCCCGGGAGTAAAATAGACCGTATCCCCAGGTATATAAAGACGCGTCCACACTGTGTAGTTTAACGCTATGCACCATGCCCCCATCTGCTTTCTTCCACGTGCGCACTATGCGAAATGATGCACAGTCACATGTTATTTGGAATAACAAAGCAGGACCTCGAGGAACTTAACCCTTAATATGCCAATTGATTATCATGCCCCGTAGCAGCCAATAATCTCCACAGTGCTAGGTTTGTTGTATACCAAACAAGAAAAGAAAAACCGAGTGTAAAATGTCTCCCCAAATACCAATGACTCTTTAAAATAAAATGCTAAAACAAGAATACTGGTGGCTACCGTATACAACTAATGAATCACTCATGCGTGTGATGCACTCTGCTCAAATTAAAAAGGCCAGTTAGTGAACATGCAATTCAATTACGATTGCGAGGCTAAGAATGGCATGATATGGCATGGTAAACGAGTGTACATCTACGTGACATTGCAACGAGAGCGAGTGCGCATGCTCGTGGCAAATTAAGGGTTTAAACATACAGATCCTTTCCTGTGATTAACGAACATGGAAAGCGGGCCGTGGAAAAGGGCCCCCTTATCGTTGAAAAAAGCAATGAAAGATCGGATATCGCGGGCGTGTGCCCTGCTCAATGCCGAGCGGGGCTGAACTGAAACGCCTTGCACTCAAGAGCTCATGTTTGACCAGTAAGCTGTCTGCCGTGACCTGAGCCGGGTAGGCAAATCAAAACACATTGCGTTAAGGTGATTGCAACCTCCTGTGGCATATCCACTGGCTATACACGAACGTCTCTTATATTATGTTAAGCTAATGTCAATGTCTGCTTATTTCAGATTAAGTACACAACTCTTCATCAAGGTTTACGAAAACAGAGCAGCACGCATACATGAAATGCACATATCGGTACTTCAGGCAACTTATTTTAAACAACACGGTTTAACGAACTAATAAACATTTCTTGCCCAATTTGCAAATAATTATGAAATTAAACGGCATTCCACTCAAGATAAGCTCCCGATTAAAGTGTAAGAAGAGTAATGTAGCTTATATATCTAGACACCCAAATGTTTGACTAAAATCTAAAAAAATCTACAGTTTCTCTACAAATATAGCATTCAGTCTTTCTAGTTTTACATGTCGTTGCCCTCGCTCCTTTCGCACATTCTAGCAAAGCCTCAAGCATGGTTTGAATTGCTGTTTTGAACCTCGGCATTTCAAAAGAAACCATATTCCTTTTATTGTTGCTATAACACCCCCAACGGGCGAAATAAAAGACACCAAATCAAACAGTTCACATTTCTGGTCAATTGACCACGTCGGTTGCTCAATCTCACGATCGCTGCAATATAAATTCTACATCGCTGACCATTAGACTGGTAAATGATCATTGGCTAGCCGCCATGGCACCTGTCGTGTCGATTGTGACGCCATACGGATTATCAGGCGTAGATATGAACTCAGTATATATTGTCAATTATCATGACGTCACAATGCATCAAAGGATAATATTTGCGTAATTTGGTGTAGACACAGGGGGTAGGTAAATTAGGCTTATCTATTGCATAACTATTGATCTACGGTGGCAGTGAGTTGACCGAATGATATATGTTGCAATTTCGGCAAATAATTAACAGACCAAAATAGAAAGGGAAGATGGAAAGAGCGCGTGAGTAAGTGAATGAGAGAGGAAAAACTAAGGAAGAGTGTGACAATTAAAGAGAAAGGGGGAATGAGAGGAGAGGAGAGAGAGAGAGAGAGTGTGTGTGTGTGTGTGTTTTTTTTTGAACGAGTAAGAGAGAGCGAGAGAGAAAAGAGAGAGAGAGAGAGAGAGAGAGAGAGGGGGGGGGGGAGGAGGGAGAATCAACGGGCAATCATTCTTTGGCCGACATCCAAAAAAATGACTCTTGATTAGTGGAAGCGTGACACAATTATCGCCACTTTAGTTATTTAAGAACAATTATAAACATTTTTTTAATGGTGAGGGGGGGGGGGGGGAAGAACCAAATTAATTTTATATACACTTTTGATGACAGCAGAGGTAACAGGGTAGATTAAGCAAAAAATAGTAGTAAAAAATATTTTGAAGAACATCCGTTCCTTTATATATTTCTTAAATGTATTTTATTGTCTTTTGTTTAATGTGGTTAATGAACTTGAGTAGTCTCCTGTCAACATGTCAACTGGTTTCAATTAAGACCATATTCCGTATTCTTTAATTCCATCAATTTATATGCAAGGGCACAGCGCTTCATCAGATAAACACACACACGATGGTGTTTGTCAATGTTTGATTACCAAATTCATGATGCCGCAAATTGGCATGTGTACGATCATACCGGCAAGGAAAATAAACCCCGTCGAGTAGTCTTTCAATCTATATAATCGAAGCAATAAAGAACGTCAAAACCCATGATTCCCAAGTATGCTGAAAATGGATAGTCTGCAAGTCGCAAAGTTTTGATCCCCGGAGGGCCTACACACACGGCATCGCGCCTCACAATACTTATTTATCAGAACTTGAAGCCTTTTTTTTTTTTTTTTTTTTAGATAAACAGGTGTATTCTTTAAATGTAGACTGAACAGTTTCCCCTATAGTAAATGTGACTGTGTAATATTTTTTTAAATTTTTTTCTTTAACACACGGACACCTGCTAATCATTTCATTCTTTTGATGACATTTAACACGTAGAAAGCATCTATGCCCCCTGCGGTGAATAATATTTAATAACGGTGTGAGCTTTCAATGACATTGATGAAAGCATATGAAATAGTTCGATAATATATTGACCATCCCATTTAGGATGAAGATACATTGTGTGGACTGATAATTCGTCATATTACCACAGTCACATGGACGTGACCGATACCACACCGATAATAGACTGAGAAATGCATTATCGCGAATGGCCAAGACTGTCAGTTCAGGGCTTGTCTCATTTGTCATGTTTGTCCCATAACGACAACGACAACGAGAATTTTCATTAAAGGTGCACCCTTGAGCTTCCCTACAAGCAACAGACGTGAGTATACTCACATGTACACACCATGTAGTAGGGTGTATCTTTAATTTAAAATCTCGTTGTCGTTATCGCTATTGGACAAATATGTTACCAGGCACAACTGTCACAAAACCACCAAAAAGTCGCCAGATATGAATTTTTAGTTAATGTTTGATTCTGAAAGAGGACATTCTCAGCTTTAAAATGATATATAACTCGTTAGCATTGTATGTTCCTAACGCACTGTACAAAGGGTAGTATGCACAGTCCTTCAGAATGTAACTTCTGAGAAATAAGGGTTTAAAGTTTGTAGTCTGTTCAAGCTCTCTGACTTCCAAGGTCTTGTGCTAAGGTGACAAAAGGAGGATTAGAACTCATTAAAAATTTCTATGAAAGGATTATCAGATTGTCCAAAAACTTGGCATACTAATTAGGCATATGCTGTTTATTATAGTGCACAACTATCAATGCAGGAACTTACTCTGTTTAAAAGTTATGGGAGATCACATTGAGACAAGTTTTCAGGGTCGTAAAAAAAGAAAAGTAATACAACAAAATCCAGAGAAGACACACATAAGTTCAATAAAAAAACTGTAAAAACAAATTACCACTTTTAGATTGTTTGGTGCCTCCAAATTTTTAGATTACTTAGAAAAAAGTATACTCTTTCAGGAAATACCAAAAACTAAAATTTGACCATGCCAACCCAAAACACATTGATTGAGCTCTAACTGAAAATCACACAGTGCGACTTTTTAGTGGTTTTGTGGTGCCTGGTCAAATATGACCACGCCCTTTATTGTTAGTTTTGGAAACGTATTAGCAGTGTGACTGGGGTATATATATATATATATATATATATATATATATTGCGAGCACTCAAGGCAACATCTTATCACCTTTGCTACTTCTTATGAAGCCAGTACCAGACACTTTCATTCCATTCAGGTGTCACGTCCTAACACCCTGACATTAACCACGGTGTACTTACTCTATTCTTCTCGACCGATAAATGTAATGATTGAGAGAGTGATTGGCAGCTCCACATTTTTTCGAGGGATTCTGCTGACCTCGGGAAACTATTTGGAAGATGGAAAGCTTTCCAGGCGAAATCTCAAGAACATTTCAAGAAACGAAGAGATACTCTTGAAATGAAATATATATATATATATATATATATATATATATATATATATACTAACAAAGCATACAAATCCTAAAAACACAGTATGTAATTATATTTTTATATCTCTATATATTATCTTTTTTTTTTATTCAGGTAATTTCAGTAATTCAAAGGGGGGGGGGGAGAGGATAAAATGAGAGAGAATGCCTAATTTGTAAGAAAAGTTGTTTGGAGGGCGACCACACGCAAGCAAAGCATAGTCAACTATCTGTCTTGATACCAAAATCATACTAGTTTGTTGAGAGCCAGAGCGGTGTTAACCCTAGATTATTTCAACTATATGACGTAACATCCTTCCGGTTCTCAGTGGGCCCGATTTCAGTACATTCCACAATATCTTCGATGCTCCCTGCTCCTCTATTCGATACTTAACCGCTTTCATAAAGGAGAATAAATGTTTTGATCACGGCATTGATAAAGCATGTTTATGTGCCTTATTTTGTAGATGAATAAAACCTAAAAGCCTCAACCGAAATTCCCCCTTTACTTACACAGTTGACCCTTTCCCCACTTCCCGATTATAAGGGCTATTCTAACCCTATGTTTAAAAGTAATTTCAGTTGGGAGTGTAAGCTATCTACATGTTTTTTACTATTTCGGATGCGATTGAAATATCGAACACTGTTTACTAACATCATCGCCAAAGTTATGTATAATACTTTAAGTTTGCTTTTATCAGTTTTGATAATGACTGCACTGCATTCAAACTGCAACCAAGCGAGCGATGTGAAACTCTAAATTTCTTTTCATCTCGGAGAAAATTAAAGAATTAAATATATATTCCACTTTCTAAAAACATGACCGTCTATGTCGAAAACATGTAACATCTCGAGAGCATAGGTTTTGGTTCATAGAAAGCAGGGAGGGATTTCGCACTAAAACATCTGGGGCCCGTTGCACAAAACTTGCGTTTGAACGCAACTCAGAAAAATCAAACGAAACTTTGTTTTCAGCCAATCAGGAGTGCGCATTTAGGACTTGCGTTTGATTTTTAGGAGTTGCGATTAAACGCAAGTTTTGTGCAACGGGCCCCTGATGTGATCGGAATACGTTGATAACAGAAAATATAGTGCAGTACCATTAATAAGAAGAATTTCCAGATCTGTAAGATGTTCAGTTGCCACCGTATGTCTCGGCCTAACCATTCCATCACATGGAATACATACAGGATGACTGAATTATATGTCGGTAAAGTGTTTATTTCAAAAGGAAAATAAATACTTGAGGGTGAACTGTGTTCAGATGTACCTTGAAATAATTGCAGAAAAGAAAAGAAATTTTTCATTTCGTGTGGGAAGGCGATATTGACGAAAAGGCTGACTTTTACTACTGCTGCACCTGAAAATTTCTTGAAAAATTATATTCCTTTTCATACTCCTTACACCCTCCCCTTAAAGTGCCAGTAGACAGTAAGAATATTTTCAATACATTTCTTTTAAGACATATAATCACCACTGGAAGAATATTATTGATTATGTAATTTACTTTGGAAACGAAGAATTGATATTGATTAGACGATATCTGTCGTAGGTGTGTTCTTAGAAGCCTTCATGCCAGTCAAACATATTGTATATGTGTGGAAACACATCAGCCTTACTCTCAGTCTTTAACTGCGATTATAACTTCATTATACAGGTTAACGTATGCATTCAAAGCATTGCGCACCCACACTAACACCGAATCGGATAACCCACATTCTAAATCATGATCTTATGTGGCTCAAGCTACATTTGATTTACGACACATCGTTAGACGCCCGGGTATATGGATCTAAATCCTTGTGGGTACTGAGAAGCTGACTTGATCAATTTTTAACAGCCTGGAAACCAGAATAAACGAGCGATTATTGAAAGACAAGTATCGATGAAGCCTCCAGTCAAATCGTGACATGTTTATGCCTGTGTCACACGACCCATGCTGTCAAAATGATCATCACTGGCTCAAGGAAACTAATGATATCGATTAGCCTACATGACATCGACTGGCCTTATAATGGTAAGTCACGTTCACAGATTAAAGCAATAGAATCGTATGTTAGAACCTGAAAAATGGTCTCATGGATAAAAAATGAAATGTGAGATCGCAGCAAGTACACTCGTAGGAAAAAATTGTTCTAATAGAGTTTCTCAAATTGCCCAGTTCTAAAAAGGAATCTTCCTCCTGCTCGGGAGGTCTTTAAGGTTGTGCTAGTACCAACAATGGTTCGTTAAACGACTACAAAAAGGGTTTTAGTAGTAATGAGGCTGTTAGAAGCATATTATGTGGGGATTAGGGTACTTTTGACCCGATATTTAAAGAATGACTTGATGAAGATCATGTAAATAAATTAGGGCAGAAATACTTTGTATCATGAGTGTCTTGGTAGGAGGAATAAATTCAATCCGATATATCATTCATGATTATCTCCTTCGTTTTGTCCCATCAGAATAAAAGCTAATACATCTCAAACCGACTTTGGTTATCCTGTGACGGGCATTGGCATTGAGGAAAGTCTTCTTTGAATTCCCTTACGAACTCTATTACAGAGGTTACAATGGAAAATTCTAAATACGGGACAAGGTTAAGACCCCTTCAAGATATGGATTAGCACTATTTTTTATAAGTGTATATCAACTTATTCTTAGATCCGTGACAACTGAAAAACCTAATCATGTTCTGTTTGAAGTGAGATAAATTTCTACAAGAACATGCAAGATAGTGAAACGTAACGAACTAAAGCATGAAAGAAAAGAAAAGAAAAATATAGAAGAAAAAGAAGAAAGAGAAGTAGTAGTAGAAGAAGAAGAAGAAGAAGAAGAAGAAGAAGAAGAAGAAGAAGAAGAAGGAGGGAGAGGGAGGAGGAGGAGGAGGAGGAGAAGAAGAAGAAGAAGAAGAAGAAGAAGAAGAAGAAGAAGAAGAAGAAGAAGAAGAAGAAGAAGAAGAAGAAGAAGAAGAGGATGGGGTGGGGGGGGGGGGGAGTCATGATTATGCTACTGAGTTATGTTGTACCAATCTAAACTTTGCTGTCATGGCGCCATAATATTATATGAATTGAATTATTAATATGGAAATGTCGTGATCTGACTCCAGTATATTGTGATTTTCCCAGAACGATATTTGTAAACAGGGAATGTGTTGAATTGATGATTAAATACAGATAAATGGAATATAGTCACCGTTGATGTCCTGTAAGACGTCCCGTAAAAAAAATGGATGATTTACCATGGATACAATAAATTATTCACACCAAGACCAAGTTCACAATTCGGACCAAAATGTCATTTCAAAACTAATTTTCCATATATTTTGCTTGACAGACAAGGAGCCCCTTTTGATGATAACATGATATAACAAAGAGAATAACGAAAGCTGATCTAATTGCAGAGTTAGACAATGTATTTAGCTTCTCATAAACGCAATGGATCGTGGGAAATTTCTGAGAAGGCATGAATCAGAAAGACTTCATGAAACACGTAATTAAGGGCTATTCACTGTTAAGCATCCATGCAATTAATGACCCCTATTCGGAAACATATATGTTACCATCTAATCAAATGTAGCCATTTGATAACAAACCACTTCCTTACAAAGCTAATTGAGATTTAAGATGCTCATTATCATCATCTTGCCGCAAAGTCGAAACGATCTGTTAAAAAATTTGATAAAAACATGGCCTAAAAAAAATTAATAAAAATGCTGTGTCCCATTACCCTTAAAAGCAATCAGTTACCCCAATAGGTCTTCACGTAAACGTCTTCTCGGAATATTGGCTTTGACGTATTTCTTCATATTTTATTCAATTTTCTAGAGGGCATCTCACCAGCTACACATCGTCATTGAAAGAAACAATAAAGAACTGAATCATCAGGCACGTAATCAGATAATCAGTTTCCCAACGCAATTATGTCTGGTCTAATTCTTGAGAACAAACTCCTCGACGCGATAAAAAAAGTTGCAGAAAATGGTGTGAAAGTTCCGTTTTTTGGTTTGTTTGTATAGCCCTAATAACCATAATGACAATTCTCTATATTCATGCGCTTCCAAAGGAGATCGATATTGTTTTTTAAAATATAAATCTACCTTCTGTATTCTGTAATAAACGCATATTAATTAATTCCAGAAATAAACCCTGCCAGTTATTTGTTATATTGGGTCACAAATTAGACACAATAAATTGCAGAAATGTCCTCCCGGTGCAGGGATGTGTACCTGCCACGTTCCGATTGAAAGTGAATTGAAAGACCCTCCATACAATCTGACAATGGTGCTGCAGGATTATAAAACTTGTTTTTTTAAAAAGATAATCAGGATAATGGATAAGATATTAATTCATATAATTATGTGGATTTCCTGGGTACCTTCTGTTTTTATAAAACAATGACAAATGGATAGTTTACGAGCTTGAATTGACTGACATTGTGTGGGCCATGCTTGTAGGATAAGTATACTTTGCAAAAGTTTACGAACTTTCTTGAAAAAGAAGCAAATCTTCAAAGACAAGAATGACCCTAAATAAAAAAGAGGCCATATGTAGGTTAAAACGGGGCGACCTTAATCTTAACTTTAGGCTTTTCCGAGACCATGGCGACAGCTAAATTCTGTTTGTTAAAACTTTGTATTTCAATACTTACCAGTTGATCTATGTCCACAGGGAAAAGGATAATAACTCGGATCATATACGCATGGGTAAAAGGGATAATAGTCTGGATCATCCAATTAACAGTAGAGGGGGAGGAAAGAAGGTAGAAAATCACCTTAAAATAAAACCCCGTTAGAGCTCATTGCATAAAAATAATAAATCTGAAGGGTGTGTGAGCGTGTTTGTACATCCATTTGAGTGGTGGGCATTGAGACAGTAATGAAATACATCTATTTTTTGTGTTCTCTTCGAAATGAATAATGAATGGGATACATCACGAAGTCAGAGTATCATAACGAAGTAATACTATTCATGGTAAGCCACTGTATACATTCATTAATAACTGGCAAGTCACTGAAATAAGTAAAAAGTGTCATTATGATTATACGTGTGGTATTCATCATATTTCGTAGATTTGTATGAATTAAGGGCTGGTCATATTTGTCCGATAACACTTAAAGGTACACCCTTCTGTACGGCGTTTTCGTGTGAGTATGGTCTTGGCTGTTAAAGGAGAATGAAACCCTTGGGAAATGTCCATTTTAATCAAAAGAGAGGATAGAGAGAAGCAATTAAAAAATTTCCATCAAAATCGGTTACGAAATTTGATGGAAAGTTATAAAGCGAGAGGGGGAGAGAAAGAGAGAGAGTAAAAGATGAAAGGAAGAAAGAGATTAGGAAGACGACCATTGATATTCATAATTATGGTACAGTCTTAAGCTAAATTTTAATTTCAAGAATTCAAAGAAAGAGTTAGCGTTACAATTTAGATTAGGTTTAGTTTATAGGATTACTTATAGTTGGTTTGGTCCAGAGTTGAAGTTAACTCTTTCTATGCCACATAAATACTCTTCTCTATGGATTTGTGTGTAAAAGTCTGTGCCAAATGGCACAATGGCACATCAAGGGTTAATAATACGGTTAGAGTAGAATATTGCCCACAAGGCAGTTATAGCCAGAGCATTGTACAACCTTGATTTGCAGAGGTAAGTGTACATTCGTTTCATTGTAACAATGCATAACTTGGAGCGCCGACGGCTAAGAAATATACAAGAGAGAAGGCAACTGAAAAAGCGCCCTTCGACTCGGATAATGGTACAACTAAAATTTATCGAGTACCAGAATGGCGAGCTGTGCCTTTTCCGTGACAAGATATCGCTGACCGATCGAGAGTTGTTTTCCATCTTGAGTTTGTCTTTCTGGCCCTTTTAGAGGACACCCTGAAAGGTGTAACTGAGCCGGTGTCTAAGACAGTATCAATTGGTAAAGTGATTTCGGCACTCCTAAAACAAGTACCATAACCCACAATCAGGATCCCGAGAATAGAAAAGCTGGACGGAAGGTAATAAGACGCGTACAAGAAGGAAATATGATATACCTCTACATTCATACATAAACGTGCATAGTTTTATTACAGTGTATAAATATGGAACTTCCAGATATTCTTTCATGTAGACTAAATGCATCAAGTTTGTATTTTGCTTCTCCTTTTAGTATATTTTTTAATAGAATTAGATAAACATGAGTATCAAATATTATATTAAACAAAGATTAAATTAAAAGGAAAACAAAAATGTGCTCCTACTCAATTTTTGAGTTATCATTATTGGGATTATATCCTTTTAAATCTTTTCTTAAATGACCCGGAATAACAATAGAGTTCACCCGTAATACATAATCTTCTAGCAAAGCTCATCGAAAGAAATCCCTTTCCTATTATTTGGTCAACAATATGACTATTCCAGACTCTTAATAAGGATCACTGAATTTATTAACCTTATTACTAATCTTTGAATATCTTACAACATGGAAGTATTATATTAAACAAAGATTAAATTAAAAGGAAAACAAAAAATGTGCTCATCCTCAATTTTTAAGTTATCATTATTGGGATTATATCCTTTTAAATCTTTTCTTAAATGACCCGGAATAACAATAGAGTTCACCCGTAATACATAATCTTCTAGCAAAGCTCATCGAAAGAAAATCCCTTTCCTATTATTTGGTCAACAATATGACTATTCCAGACTCTTAATAAGGATCACTGAATTTATTAACCCTATTACTAATCTTTGAATATCCTACAACGCCATCTCGAACAGTATTTACTTTAAGCCCCATCATAATCTATCAAACTTAAATCAAGTGAACTTAAGAAAAAAAAATCAATTATTGAAATAAATTTCCGTGAATGCAAAGTGACTAAGAAAGTGGACCTAATTTCCCTTTTTATCAGGTTATAAAACGATAGTCCAGATTTCCTGCATCGAAGGCCTATATACATATATACATATAAAATTGGCCAGCTCCATCTGTAGTTGATATCGCTTATTTGACAATAAAAGCAAGGGACTCGAAGCTGTTTTTATACCACTGTACATTTCCTCATGCACCAACACAACTGAAATGCTCGTTTGGAAGCAGACTTAATCTCTGGCCAGTCCAATGGCTACATGTAGAAGACTAAACCCAGTTATATCTCACAAGAAACTCTTGTGAATCACGATGCAGGAAATTGTATCATAAGTGGTGGGTAAAATGAGAATGGTAACGAATTGGCAGGACAACAAGCACGATACACATTCAACAAGATTGGTCAATGTCGATTGGGAAATAGTTATGTATCAGTCAGTCCAAAATCTTAATTTGTCAAGTCGCTCAATTTAACCGATTGAAACAGGAGCCTGGTGGTTCGTCACAAACCATTGACAGGGCGTTCTCAATACCTGTACTACACTTGTACCTCTTCGAATTTCATAACTTCATTACAGCATAACGTAATACCTCAATTACAGTATGATTCAACTGGCTAAAACATTTCATTACTGCGACGGCTATATAAAAGATGAGAAAGTTCAACTCAGGATTTTGTCATGTAATGGATACACTGATCACCCAGGCGGATCTCTGTATTTGCAAAACATTTCACGTAGCGACAATGACGAAGTGTTTATTTATTGCTAAGTCAAGCTCCGACAATCGCTGTTGAGATCCAATATCTAAGTCGCCTATGATTGATAATGGTTCCCCACATCCTTCGTCGATCCTCCTTCTCATTGTCTTTTAATTAAACGATGTCACTCTTGTGATGGCCCTGACTCGGAAACTCGAGCATACCACTGAAACTCGAAGGGGAGCAAAGGAGATTCCTTAATAGGTGAGCATGGACTTACTGGTTAAAGAGAAGGCTTAGTTCTTGCAGAGGTAATGGTGATGGTAACGACTTTTGAGCTTTGGTAATTCTGTCTATTCCCATGCAGAAAAATTCCATAGTAATATTTTTCCAAGAGCGGGATTACTTACTCTTAAAATGATGTTGTATTTTAAACATAAGTAGAAATGTTTTACAGTTTTAAAACCAAGTTCTGGCGTCACATGTCTGTATAACGCCATGTTTCCACATGAGTGACAGTGTTTTTCAGGGTTTAGGATTTTCGACAAGGTTTAAAAGTCAAATAATAAGTAAAGTAATGTTAAAGATTCGAAAACTCATATAAACAACACCATTACCGAATATTCAGAACAATTTACATTGCAATTACATGACCAGTATTAAATTTTAGCTTTAAACATGGACCTTTCTCCTTAGCCAGTTATGAGATGCGCAAAGTCCTAACCAATCCATGAATTGGATCGCCCATATTGCGTACAGCCATCGGAAGTGTCTAGACCACTGGATATAGATATGGGGACCAGAACCACAGCCAACAGTATCAATGACTCATAAATTCCTTTTGAGGTCATCATGGAAGTATCCAACTACATATTTAATATAACAAAATACGATGGAAAGATGAAAACAGAAGTATGCTACATATAACTTCTGGATGCAAGGAACTTATCGAGTGATCGTGAGAATCTTGAAATTCCATTCGTTATATTCAACACGTTCCAGTATCCTCCAAGGTAATCTTTTTACGACTGTTACGTCACGCTCGGTTAAATATGACTGAATATAATCATACGTTTATGAGTCTCGATTTACATCCGAGTCTACAACTATTAATATTTCATACAAGAAGGCGATTTTTCCCAACACGGAACATTATCCGTCTCGATTATGAATTTTATATTAGCGCTCGCAGAGATAACTTGATCGAATTAGCAGAACTTTCATAATTTTAATTTGCGCATGTGCAGATAAAGGTAATTTGAAATTGAACTTAGTAAGCTTTTTTAATAGTTTGCGCAGATAAAATGTAATTCTAGTTGTTAAACAAGAAGCGTATTCACCAAAACAGATCACGTGCGGGTACAAATTTTGGGTCCTGTCTGGGTCATTTTGTACCATATATACACTAATAAATTACGATCTACATTTTTGTTATGCCTTTGCACATGATGCGTCTTTTATTGACGTAGGACTGCGTCAGCTAATGGCGCGGTCGACGGGGGATATGAGAGTTACACAAATTAAATTTTAAAAAAAATCAACTTGAAGCACTGCGTAGAATTATTGATACACACCCTAAATTCCTTCATATGTTTTCTTAGGGTAAGTGATCATACAATCGAAATGACATCATCATGACATCAGATACAACGAGCATTATGAATTTTATTTGTTTTAAAGGTGTAATATTGGTTTAATATTATTATTATATGAAATTAAAGTTTCAAATAAACCCTGACAAAATACCTACAGTTATAATACAAGTTATCTATTAAGATGATAGTAGAAAAGAGGGACGGTCGAAAGTTTTGATTCATCCTAAATGGAAACGTCTTGACCCTAAAAGACCTATTGGCCCGAATTCACAAAGGAGGTTGATTGATGGGTAAGGTTTAAACCTCCGTAAGCGTACCAAAATAAGCGTTAATAATTAGCGCACATTGCCCATGCGCGCGATCAAAGAAAATATATGATTGGATCGGATTCCGTGCGCACGTACGCTTAAAAAAAAAAATTAAGGAGGGGGTTTAAACCATGGTTTAAACCAAACCTCCTTTGTGAATTCGGGCCACTGAGTCCCGAGACAGTTCAACTTGTAGGTAATTGCCCGACAAAATTATGGGAAATCATATGCTAAACTCGCTGAATTTATAGTAAAAGGTGAACATTAGTGGGCAAAGCATTACGAAAGCTGCATACCAAAAATAATTGGCTTCAATTTGTCCCTATCTTTTTGCTACCCGGTATTTTTAAGAGTATACATGTAAGCAAAACAGCAGCTATAAACACAATGCGACTGTGGTAATAAAATATGGTAAACTACTGAATTAGATTCTTTTTTTAAATGTTGTGACTATGCATGTTTTTTTTAAAAACATTGTAACTACTAAATGTGAAAAAAAAATGTAGTGGTTACACGATGACTATCAAAAAGATATGAAGACTATTTGAAAGCTACGCACTTGTTCTCTCAAAAAAGCAATATACTAACTGATACTAGTGATGGGTATGATATCCTTGTGGAAATGTAAAAATAAGGATGACTGTCATTCTATATTTCATTTCCTTCTCAATGCCCTAAATCACTCGTATTGTGTTGGTGGACAGCGCACACCAATTTAGCCGTGCAGATAATTTGCGACTTCCAATTTTAGAACTTCATCGAACGTATAGCAATGAGATAGGTAATTTATTGGACACAGATAGACATTCATTGGGTTATTGCAGCACAATTCACTCGACCAATGATATAACGCAAGAAAACTCTGCCCTGAATTTCAATTACAAATATTCTTTATGGGGCTGTTATCTCAATGACAATATATTGACAGCATGGAATAAAATGTGAGGTAACATTTCGCATGTTTCGGTTGAAATGTCATTCATACCACGTATACTGAAGTATCTTGTCCCCAAATCGTAAAAATGCTACGGCAATTTTATTGATAGTTGAAATGTCATACATGTATATGCAGTAAAGGTCTTATAAACAATTTTACGTGATTCAATCATAAGCACTAAGGAAGAAATTGTATTTTAAAGAACAACAATCAAATCAAGAGAAGCTTTAACTTTAAGCTTTAACTGCACATGTGCAAATTGTAATTGCGAACTGGCTTATTCAAAATAATCATTAATTTCTCCCTTCCTAATCATTTCACAACCTTTTCCAGATGCTGGACAGACAGACAATAATTCAAATGTATATGAAATGTATTGATTGTAATGTCCAAGTCTCTTTTACGTAAATCTCCCAAATTGATATTTTTGTTTTGTTTAGATTTTAACTATGAGTTGGTAGTTTATCGGGATATAACCATGTAATGAATAAAAAATATTTATGTGTACTTTCATTTTCAACCACTTCATACTTTAAAATTCCCAAATGTTTTCACAAAATATTGTACTTTAGCTTTGACATAAAGATAAAAATATCTAATGATTTCAATCTCTCTCCCAAAAGTGAACTTCAAATGATGAATACAGGTGACAATACCATAATTATTCGTAACATATTTCATTGTCTGTTCCCATATAACATTCGACGTTAGTTTGACGAGCATGACCTTTTACCAACAGAATAGCAATTACATTTATCGATTCCTTTCCATAATTTCCAAATTACTTAGTATGGAATCAATGATTGGCATAACCTGTTCATGACACTATAGCTGTGTTGTTGATCTGCATCACGTGGGTTTGGGTGGTAGTATATTCAGTGTGATATATTTATATATTGACGTTAATTGATTGACATAAAACTGTTATGCAGAAAAGTCAAAAGATATATACAAATGAATACATGAGAGAAAAAAGGTCCCAACTCCTTCAAAACAGTTTTACAGTTGACAAGAACAATAATTTGATGAATATAAGAGACAAATTGTTTGAATCTCCATGTACATCAAAAACTTGTCCATTTCCCAGAAAATATCAAAACATTATATCCTTTATTTCTAAACCTTTCAAAAGATTGTTTGGATGGAGCTGAGTCCTTTTTCCTGTTATGTATTCTAGTGACAGAAGTAACGACGAAGGAAGGTGACAATACCATTACATTCAAAACATGTTTTATTGCCTGTCCCATTGTAACATTGGACATTAGTTTAACGAGCGTGACCTTTTATGAGAGGAATAGTAATTATATTTAGTGATTCCTTCCTATAATGTGCAAATTACTTAGTATGGAATCGATGGTTGCTGTAGCATGCCTGTGCTATATTTGTAACATTGCCTAGATGTTTACATCGTCGAAGGCGAGTGAAACTAATAGATTGAAATAGATTGACTGACATATAATGCGGAAAAGTAAACAAAAAGTACACACAATGGAGAAGTAACGATAATGTTTATCATCATCATAGTCATCTTGTCATCCACTATAATTTTAAAAATAAAAATTTCTGCAACTTGCTACAAATTATATATATATATATATATATATCTATATATATATATATATATATACATATATATACAAAGCTGTTGTATATGTTATTTCCTTACAATTGTTTATAATTATTCTAATGTATACATGTATCTCAAAGCATTCGCTTGGATCCAGCTGAGGCATGCGGCTTGTCATTGTTCAAAACTCACCTGCCCCCGACAAAGGAATTAATTAAAGAGGTTGAAGATTTGTCAATCTGTCGGTCAATTGAATTTGGTGTCGCCGAAATCACTGGCCCGTCTCCGTGGTCTAGTGGTTAAGGCATTGGCGTTCTAAGCCAACGACCCGGGTTCGATTCCCGGCGGAGACATTTTTTCAACCTTTGCAAAAATTTCAAAAAGGAGGACAGCTCTGGGGAACTTTGAATTAAGCTACGCAACCATTATTCTCTCATTTCATTTCTTACAATTATAATTATTTCCACGAGAGTTGCCAAAGCTGTTGTATGTTATTTCCTTACAATTATATATATATATATATATATATATATATATATATATATACATATATATATATATATATATATATATATATATATATATATATATACCGGGTGCCCCCCAAAAACGGAAGCGGATTTTCAGTACTTCAGTACTTTGACTTCAAAAAGTATATCATTTTTTTACATCATCGGCTAAAGCATCTTCTACCAAAGAAAATGATACCAAGATCATTGAATTTGGTTAAATAATTTAGATTCTATGCCCGTTTCTCAAAACACAGTCATTCTAAATTTCGCTTGATTTTTGCGACTGATGAGTGTAAGATCGTATCGGGAATGGGTTTTAGTGAACTGTAGCTCGGGAAAAGTGGAAACGACGCTAAATATTGTACATGCCATATAAAAGACCATTCCCGACACATTTCTACTCTCATCGGCAGCAAAACCATGCGAAATTTGAAAATGACTGAAAATGACTGTATTTTAAGAAACGGGCATAGAATCAACATTACTTTACCAAATTCAATGATCTTGATATCATTCTCTTCGATAGAAGATGCTTTACCCAATGATGTTCCATGAAGTGTTTGAGGAAGAAATTAAATAAAGAAATTAAATCAAGGAATAGAGAGGAAAAATGAAAAAATAAAAGAGAGAGAGACAGAGACAGAGAGATTGAAAGAGCACGTCATAATTTTATCCGTTCCAAGATGGTGTTTTAGAAATAAGTGACATTAAAAAGGAGAGAGGGGGGAGAGAGAGAGAGAGAGAGAGAGAGAGAGAGAGTGTGTGTGTGTGAGAGAGAGAGATATATATATACTTAGAATACGTCATAATTTTCGCCCCTTCAGGATGGCGTTCGTGTTACCTCATCGACCTTTTCCCCACAGCCGATCGATTAAGTATCTCATTACGTTAATGTAGTTATGAAATCAATTTTGAGTATTAAATAAAGATTTTCCCCTACCTTTGCGGCGGTATTCTCAGACGCTGCCAAATACCGTGCACGCCCCATTTTGAGGGAAGTGCACTGAATTCGATCAATAAATGTGGCGAATTAAGGACATGAAGCATGCAAAAGACGACACGAAAGACATATAAAAAAGCCGGTTATTATCAGACCATTTTTCGTCATATATATATAAATATATATATATATATATATATATATATAAATATACAGGGTTGCCCAGAAAGAATGCAATACTTAAGATCTACAATTTCAAGGACACAATTGACACAATATCATTAGTTATTAATCTGTGGAAAGAAACATTTTTTTTTTCCGAGAAAAGTGACACTAACATTATTAATTCTGGGTAAGGTGTTTTGATTCTATGGCTATTTTTGCGAGTCAATGTCATTTTCAAAATGTGCTACTTCATGCTCGAAGCAGCGAGAAATGTATGCATGATGGCTGCACATACAATCTCATTTTCATTCATGTTGTCTTCGTTTTCAAGGCGAGAGAACAGTCATGCGTTTGTTAACAAAGGTGACTGCATGGGAAGCCGTCACACATACAGCTCTCTCTGCTTCAAGCATGACTTACCGACAATTGATGATCTTGGTGTCATTTTACTATGAATGTGATGGAAAGAATTTCCTACCCAATAAAACAAACACTAATGATATTGTGTCAATGATGACGTTGAAATTGCAGATCTCATTTCTTGCATTCTTTCTGAGCCACCCTATATATATATATATATATATATATATATATATATATATATATATATATATATATATATATGTGTGTGTGTGTGTGTGTGTGTGTGTATATATATATATATATATATATATATTGGGGTTGGCATTCTAAGCCAACCACCCTGGTTCAATTCCCGGCGGAGACATTTTTTCAACCTTTGCAAAAATAAAAAAAAAGGAGGACAGCTCTGGGGAACTTTGAATTCAGCTACGCAACCATTATTTTCTCATTTCATTTCTCACAATTATAATTATTTCCACGAGAATTGCCAAAGCTGTTGTAAATGTTATTTCCTTATGATTATATATATATATATAGATCACTATGAGACGGTCGTAGCTTTTATAATCCTCCTTTATTTGTCACGCTTTCGATCTGTGATCTTCATCAGGACTACGACTGTCTCATAGTGATCATTTCTTCCACTTTACCATGTATACATTCCACTAAACAAAACAACTATGAGTGACCACCAGCGTTGTGTTGGAGGAATACATATATATATAGAGAGAGAGAGAGAGAGAGAGAGAGAGAGATAGAGAGACAGAGAGAAAGAGGGAGAGAGAGAGAGAGAGAGAGAGAGAGACAGACAGACATAATAAGTGACTCCTGAACAAGGAGCTTGATTTAGCGGTCTTTTTGGGACGCAGCACGGCTTGGATATATATCTTAAGGTGGTATGTCACTGAGCGGCAAATGCTTACGAACGTTGCGATTTTTGGATTCGCCAACTTTTCTGACGAATGTTGGCGAAAATCAGGGTTCCCCTCTGTAATTTGCGACATGGTCACGGGGAACCATGGTCATGTGGTCGCTGTACCAATAGCGAATCAGAAAGAACTTGAGCGAGTAATAGCGACACGTATTACAACCGTTTGCAAAAGCTTAGGACTGTTATGCAAACGCTTGCAACTGTGTGCGGAAAATTTTATTTTCAAACATGTACAACATTTCTTTGCGACAAGAAAAACTGTTTGTGTAATTCTTTGCAACCTTTTACGAACCCTGACAAAACCCAAAACTCGCTACATTCGCAAGCATTCGCCGCTCAGTGAGATACTCCCTTTATGATGTCAGATTTTTTTTTTTTCAATCAGTCGAATTTCTATCTAATTTTCGTTACTGTATAATTGAACACACACACTACAATGTCGAATGTTGACTCTGTGTGACTAATGTTATACTTCTGAAAGTAGAATGAACAGAAGAGTACATGCAGAGGGAAATGAGCGATAGAGAAAGCGTAAAAGAGAGAGAGAGAGAGGCTTCATAGAGTAAGAGAACCGGAGGAGAGGGATATTGATAGAGACAGGGAGGGAGGGAGAGAGAGAGAGAGAGAGAGAGAGATCATAAGAGAAGAAAAATGGAGAAAATTAGGCGCTATTATGTTACATTTGTTATTTCACTATTAGAATAATTTGAATTGTGATATCTACTAACATGCATAATAAAACTCTAAAACACTGGACCCCACGCACATTACCTCGTAGACCATGTAGACAAAGAATTAATAAACTCAAATAAGAACACTGTAGAAATTGATTCATGATTCATGACGTATGACGGGTTGATATTTGTCAAACATTTCTCTCGCAATTTACTTAATGATGATTGGTCTCTCCCGATCAATTAAAAAACATTCAGTTCTGTAGCAACTTTGATCTATTGTAAAATAAATTATCACAGGATTAGCTTGGGACTGACGTCATGAAAAATTCTTTGTCAACTGAGATTTGAGTGTTTTTTGACATCGATCCTTTAGGAGAAAAATAGATCACTGCATAATAGCGAAACTAGATCATTATAACAAAAATAGATCTTTAACAAAGTTTTAACAAAAACAAATCTTCTAACGAAAATGAATAATTAGCTTATTGGGACGTAATGTTTGTTTCTCAAGTCACCCCGCGGTAAAATTGAAACCAACGTCATTGTTTTTGACCATTTATTTTCCTTTATCATTATACCGTATTGTACCCCTACCCTTGCGGGAACCTATACCTTATGAACTAGGCTGTATCAAATTTTGTATTTCTTTTGTCAAAAAAAAAACAAACAATGTTTTCTCAGAAAACACAAAGGAAACTATAAATAATGTTTTTGATATAGTTGCACTTCGATGAATACACTCATTTTGTGTACAATTTAAGTGTTATTCCTGTTGAAGTAGAAATGATAAACTCAAACCCAATTCAATGCATGAATTAACTCAAAAGGAAAATGTTATTTGGTCTTTTGGCCTCTTTTCTGGCTTTTAATACATCTTTAATACATCGAAAATGAGTCGCAATCAACAGATCAACGCAGACTGAAAATGGTAAAATGTTCTTCATTTTAATTCGGGAAAAGGAAAAGAAAATCCGTTTAAAATATTCACAATAATAAGCTTCATAATCAGATTTGTGAAACTATCATTCTTAGTATATATTCATTGTACGTGGTTTGATCTACAAAAATCTAAATTTAGACTGATGACTTCTGGGAAATCCTGGTTTAATTTCGGAATAGAAGTGAAGGAGATTTCAATGGGTGATAAAGTGGACCCGTCCGATGTCCAAAGATGAGTCAGTCAGTAAAAGGGGTAGCCATGCAATTAAGATTGCACATGTACTTGACAACTTCATCCCCTCTCTTCTCTGGTCTCAGGGGGATCTAGCATTTAATTACATAATGTATGGTGCCTGAGGATTAAGCATTGCTACATCAGGTTACAACACAAACATTGCTAACATCGCTTTGCCTTCATGACAACTTGTAACAGATCAAGAACAATTAGAGAACCTGTCAAGGTGATTCTCTGGAGCCGAAGGGGGAGATCCATGCAAAAAAGATTTACCTCTAATGCCCGTTGCAACACGAGGCGTTATTTCGACTGTATCATGACCTGCGCTGATCAAGCCTGAGAAGGCAATTGGTCCATACGCCGGTAATACGCCAGAATTTGCGCATGTGCAGATAAAGGTCATTTGTACCAAGTAGTTATGACCTTTATACGCTTTCATAGAGTTCGCACCACAATGCCCGCACCAGTATGAGTTTACATGTAGCGCGTCCACCAAACAAATGCGCATGCGCGTACAAATTGGGGTTATTGCAGGGTCATTTGTTCCCTGTACTAATTACGAACTGACTTATTCAACGCAATGCTTGCAAGGGTCATTTTGCAATCATTACCTGTCTTTTTACGATGTCACCCTCACATGGCGCGTCAAAGACTACACTCCTGTCCTACGTCAAGCAAATGACGTAACGGGCATAAGGCCAGGCTCACACGAAGCATCATTTGATTGGTCATGACCTGCGCTCGTCGAGCCTGGGAAGGCAATTAACCTATCCGTCAGTCATCAAAATTATTATTTGCACTTTTCATTTTGCAACACTTTTTAAAACAATATCACTCTTTCACGATACACAGAAGAACTGTAAGTCACTGACGCGGACCATACGTCAGTAAATAACGTGACGTGACGTGTAAGCGGTGCTTCATGGGCCTTGGCCCATATTAAAGGCCAAGTCCACACTTATATCAAGTTGATTTGAATAAACAGAGTAAAATTAAACAAGCATAACAGTGAACATTTCACTGAAATCGGATGTAAAATAAGAAAGTTATGGCATTTTGAAGTTTTTGCATTATTTCATGAAACAGTGATATGCATAACATGGGCGGTATGCAAATAAGTGAACCGATGATGTCACATACTCACTTTTCGTTATGTATCTTATTATATGAAATTTCAAATATTTTTTTCAATTTTTATGGATGTGATAATAAAGAATCTCTCCCTTGTATCAAAATAAGTTACAATAATGATGATTTTACATGTTCCATAAGGAGTCAAACCATGTTTTTCATTATTGAAGCAAAAATTAAAATATATGATATTTTATATAATAAGATACATAAGGAAAAATGAGTGTGTGACATCATCGGTCCGCTCATTTGCATACCGCCCATGTCATGCATATCACTGTTTCAAGAAATAATGCAAAACTTCAAAATGCCTTAACTTTTTTTATTTTACATCCGATTTCAATAAATTTTTCACTGTTATGCTTATTTAATTTTACTCTGTTTATTCAAATCAACTTGATATTAGTGTGGACTTGGCCTTTAAAAGAAGCAGTCCAGAATAATTATTGTACTATTGTATTGAGCCTCAAAAGTCAAATATCATTCGGTTTATTTCTTTTGATCAATGGAATCTTTAAAACAAAATTGAAGAGCGAAATGAATTTTAGCTACCCGGAATTCAGACTTTCTGTTTATTCTTGGCTGTCCTAAACTTCATATATTAACACAATATTTAATTATCAAATGAAAGCTATTCAAAAATATTTTCAAATATTTTTCTCCTTTGAGGAAAATTTTTACAGCAAGTACGCCACATTGGCTTTCAACGTCAGCTCCATGGACACTGCTTCGGTCAACGAGTCGTTGGTGATATCCTCCTTTTTAACCTCTATGACCTCAACACTTAAATCCGCGTTTGATCGGCAGTCTTGACAAATCTTTTAAGACTTAAGTAGGCGGACAAATCAATGCTCAATTTCAATCCAAATACGTACATGCTTCCAGGCGGTGGGATCGGTTTCAAAATACAGTATCGATGTCCTATCGCATATTTCCTCCTCTTCCAGAACTTTGTTCTGATGAAGGGTGATGTTCAATATTTTCTTGTCGAGAGAAAACTTGAAATTGCCAAGCTGTTTACTGATTTATTTATTGTTCCAACTTGTCTGTTTTGCTTCTTTTTGCTTTTTCTTTCTTTCTTTCATTTTTTTTTGTTTTCAGGATTCTGTTTTTCCCTTTCCTATCACGTTATTTGGCTCTCATGCTTCACCTCTGCATGAAGTACACAATCAAAGGAAATGGAGATTTTTTTTTGAGTGGTTATTGCAGTCTTAATAACAAAAATTGTAATCAGGTATATTGGTAAAGGTTTTTTTGAGTCTGATAGGCATGATAGGAGAGGGTTTATGGGTTCGATCCCTGCTTGCATCCTCGGACAAAATGTTTTGCCCACGTTTGTTCCTCTTGACCCAGGTGTATTAAATGGGTACCCAGCAGTGGCTGCAATGCTGGAGGTAAAAACAATGTCAAGGTCAGAACAGTATTGATGCTGATAGGGCTTCCCTTTATAAATAAAATTATCATTACATATTTTAATATCAATATAGGGTAAATATAATGCTACTAAAAAGAACATTCATATTTCTGAATGATTTTTTGTAAAAATATATTTAAAAAAAATGTTTTTTTATTTCTTAAAGTTACTTACGTGATCATACAAATCGACATTAACAAATACATTATACAGAAAACCCATAAAAATGAAATGAAAGGTATGCTGGTGGGGACACGAGCAATACATGTAGACAGAAAAAAAAAGGAAAAAGAAATTAGAACGTCCTGTAATTGTTTCTGCCCTAAGGCTCAGACTATTCACAACAGCAATTTGACATCCATAAATCAATCGGAATGTTCAACAAAGACGCCCCGTAGAAAAGCACTTATCACTTCCTTTAAGATTTTCTGAAACAACAAATAGACGAAATTTAATCAGAATTTCTAACGAGAATACGTCTCTTTTTTATGTTTATCCTCCGGCAGCACTATTATAACGACGTCAAATAGCTCGTATGCATATCCTGCTATATCTTTACCCAGTTAGGTACAATCAGCGACCTGCTCATTTTGCCCGGTGGACATGATGCGCCATTTCAATTGCGTTATAACTTGCGCTAACCAAGCCTTTGAAGGTCAATAATGCATACGCCGGGAAGATAAAAAGAACAAACTAAAGCTGTTTGCCATGTTCATTTTGCATTCAGTTTCTACAGCCCGGCTCACATGCATGAGGCGTCATTTGCTGAAGTTAGGATCGCGTCTCTGATTTGTAGGGGTCTTTTGCGGGTCATTAACCCATTCAAGACAATTCACCACATTTTGGGGTTTGGCTCAATAACTTTTGATCCAGAGCTCTAAAAAATATACCAGATGCATGAGTAGAAAGAGCAAAATTTTCTACACACACTATGTCCATTTTTATTGCGTGACCATATTGCGTTTGATGCCAGGAATTTTAAAAACAAGAGTAAGCTTTGAGATCCTTAAATTGGCAACACATTGAGAGGTTTAAAATCATTGTTTTTCATCAAAATTGGCAATTTCTTTCAACTATTCAACAAATTTCTAACCATGTATATTGTTTTCAAAGACATTACACCATATTAGAACCATGTAGCACTGAAAGAAAAATATTATTGTTGCCAATTTGAAGATCAAAATGTGATCAATTTAGCCCTGAAATAATTCCTGTCCTGAAAGGGTTAAAGAGTGATATCGTTCAAAATGTGATTGTAAAATGAACAGTGCAAAAATACTTTGAATAACTTTTGTATGGGTTAATTGCCTCCACAGATTCGATTAGCGCAGGTAATGACGCAATCGAAATGACGCAGCCTCGTGTGAGCTGGGCTCAATATATTGACCTCGCACGGCGTGTCGCTGACGCTTTCCTACGTCAGTTAAATGACACCTCGGCTGCAAAGGACATAAGAAGAGGAATTTGAAATTACGATAATTGTTAATAGTTTGCATGGTTGCTAAAGCCCTCTATACTTAAGTGAAAATGAACACTTAAACGTAAACAAATCTGGTATATTCATAACTCATTGTCAAATCTGAATAAACCATAATTATACTCCGTCTTAAAAGTTACTGAACGTGTCTACATTTTTTTCCCTGTTTAGCCAACGTTTGGTTACATCGATCCAACAATTTTCTGTTTTCTGTGAAAACAAGGAGCTTCACTTGGGGAATGTTATGTTTTTATTCCCCCAAGAAATACAAATATCATGGAAGACAAAATATACAACTTAAAAAAGGGTTATATTTGTTGGAAGTATTCCAACCATGTTATATTGCATAAGTTGCATAGCTGAATTCATGGGTATGTTAAGGGGAATAGGGGGTAAGGAAATTCAAAACCAATGTTGTTCTTTTCTTTTTATATTAACAAAGTACGTTTGAATAATCTTGTCAATAAATCATACGATACAAACAAGGGTAAACCAATAATTTGTTACATATTGGGCATTTGTGCAACTTCGACCATCTCTCCCTCTCTCTTTGTTAACACGTAGTGGTGTCTCTACAAAGGCGTTAATACCTTGCGTCAATTTACTCGTTTCAATAAAAAAAAAAAAATTTAAAAAAATGACACAGTCAATTAGGGAAGGTGCAAACAATGACCTAAGGCCCTGCTCAAACAAGACTTCATTTCGATAGCGTCATTACCTGCGCTAATCCCAATCTAGCCTGTCAAGGTAACTGACCCATAAGCAAGTCATTCAAAGTATTTGTTGCTCTGTTCATTTTCAATCACTATTCAAACGACATAACTCCTTCATGACGCGCAAAAGACCTTACGTCAGCAAATGACGCGCCGTGTTAGCCAGGCTTAAAACTTCTATTCTTTATGGACTCATTACTTTTGTACAGATTACACAATTCATATTGCCAACTTTCTGTCAGGTCTTAATTTCGGACAAATTCGAAACCGTGCGCTAGGCCACGTCAACCCTGCATTTGAGAGGTTGCGTCTGTGGCTAGAAACTGTGTCTGAGCCTCTCTCGTGAATCTACAGATATGGAATATTTTCGACCGCGAAATGGAATTGAAACCTCCTATGCCAACCAAAATTAATAGTTTATTTAACTCTTGCCCAAAGCAGCCCAATTCATGTTGAAAAGTCCAAAGCTCCGTTACCATTAATTTGATATGACTGACGAAATTAAATCATCCTTTTAATACAAATCAATTCTAATTCAGCAAAGACAGACATCACTTCCAATTACTCCCGTTTCATCAAACAGGTCAAAATAAACCTGCAAACCTTGCCTTATCAGATGCTTTAACAACACTCTCTCGTTTTCAAAATGAATTGATGCAAATTCAGTCCAAATGTTTCGGGCAGCCATACAAATCACATAAAAAAAATCAAAGCAGAGCCGAAATCTTTAAAAGAAAAATGCAACACGTATGATTTGTGTCATAAATAGTTCTGCATATGTAAATTTCAAGGATATGGTATATAAAATGTAACTTCTCTTTTATCCCACGAAAAGAAAATAATTTTGTTTAAGCATTTGCTAACCGTTTTTCATGAAGATGATACTACAGATTAACCCTTTTGAGACAATTTACCACATTTTGTGGTTTGGCTCAATAGCTTTTGATTCAGAGCTCTAAAAGATATACCAGATGTATGAGTCGAAAGAGCAAAAATTTCTGCACACATTATGTCCAATTTTGTTGCATTACCATATTGCGTTGGATGCCAGAAATTTTAAATACGAGAGTAAGCTTTAAAATCCTTAAATTGGCAACACACTGAGAGGTGCAGAATCATTGTTTTCTATCAAAATTGGCAATTTTTCAACTTTTCAACAAAATTTCTAATCATGTATATTGTTTTCAAAGACATTACACCTAATTAGAACCATGTAGCACTAAAAGAAAAAATATTGTTGTTGCCAATTTGAAGAAGAAAATGTTATCAATTTAGCCCTTAAATAATTCCTGTCCTGAAAGGGTAAAGTAGGAATTCAGCCACCGGAGAAGCGTCCTGAGAAATGCGTAATAGTAGCTTTAATTCAGCTATGTAATTGGCCAGTCGCTATCCTGCATAAGTGGATTAATTGGTGTTATTGATTGAGTTAAAGTGTAAGTGATAAAGATAAATGGTAGTGCTACTGCCTCTTTTTGAATCTCTCTGTCTCTCCATCTCTTTCTCCAGCAAACTAGCTGATACACCGGTGCTTAAATACTGGCGCGATAATTCCTCATCTCATTTGTTTCTTGCAGCACGGTAACCAAACCACAACAGATTTATAGAGCTAAAAATACATTAATGATTAGCTTACTCTTGGAATTAATCTCATATTAACTCCGTTTTCGCTATTCATTAAAAAACAAACAAACAAACGACAAACTGTCAATTAGTTTTTCCCATATTCATATAAAGCTTCCATTACTGGAAAACCGAAGAATATGCTAGAAGCATGCACGACGTGACAATTATTGCCGTATACATCAATAATATGCATGGAAACTTCAAATCAATCTGTGAACTTTACTTACAACCGTCAAGGAGAAAGAGACATACAAACACTGTGAGGAGCGAGAAAAAACCATCACGAAACGACTTTATGTGAATACATGGCAGACAATTAATCGGAGGCATCATGCAAGGGAGAGACTTTCCCCCAAATTTAGTTATTGCTAGACATGGGCCGCGGAACCGGGGGAGGGGACTGCAGCCCTCCCCCCACTTTTTTGAGTAGACACGTAAAACCTCGGAAAAAAGGTTTTAAAAATTGTCATTAATGAGTGAAATCAAATTAGCCCCCGTCTTTCAAAAAAGCTCCGCGGCCCCTGCTAGACGTGTACTCTATGTCGAGAAAACTCGTGTACATTGCAATAATGTTATCCGTCTCTATAGGCAATAAAATTCAAAGATGTCATAATCGCATTGCCATTACTAGTGCAACAATGCAGAATGTAATAATTAAGCAAACTTTAGTGTTCGACAGTGCTAATCGATGTCAGAACTCATTTACATAAGTTTTCCCCTAACCCTAAAGGAGCACAGTTTCAATTTAAACATAACAGAATAAGAAATTATTTATGACGAAAAAAAAGTTTTGTGAAGGAACGAAAGAAAGAAAGAAACAAGAAGAAGCAAAAAACAAAACAAACATATTGATAGTCAGTTAAATCTGATTAACATTTAAAAGACAGTGCATACCTTCCGACACTTGTTCCCATGCATATTTTAAGTCAGCCTAAAAAATGATGCAAACCATTAATTTACAGACATCTTTGCCATGTATGCCTGTGACCAATAACTTCAAGCACACAGACAGACCCACATACTAATTTCCTCATAAAGAAAAACATCATTTTACTTGCTATATTGAGAAAAGCAATTACAGATGACAATAATGGAAAAACAGTTTCCACTTGCTAATACCACAATCATTAATATCTAGGCTATTAAGTGTTTTCTTGTTAAACATTTTGTTTTAAAACACAGGTAGAAAAAAGTGAATAATGATTAATTGGCATGAGCTCTTGTTCTTAAGTGAGGAGAGATGTATCCAAACAAAGTATAAAAAGAAAATGGCATTATGAGTGACTGCTCTATAGAGAGAGATTTGCGTTTCTTAATCATCATCTTAACGTTTCGACATTTGAAAGGCTCCAATTAAGAAAAATCTGGCGTCCTGTTTGCTTTGCACTCAAACTTGGTACATGAATTCTCAGTCACTGGAGAAGGAGGGGGAAAAGTATTATGTCGTCACAATGTCTCCTCTTTGAGCGGGTTTTAATAATGGAGTTGTACCCAGATTATTGCACTACGAGAAGAAGACAAACAGCGAGAAGAGTGTAAATAATGCAGTTAAAGAAAATTGCGAAGAATTCGAAGGCTAGCGGGGTCAATCAGATCATGTATAGTAAAAACGCTCTATTACGTTTGACTCAATATCAATATCTGGCGAGATTTTGTTGAGAGGCACATTTTGGCGCTTCCGCTATTGCACTGTGTGAATGTGAGTAAATAGGTTGTGCCTCAGGGGGGAAATGTTTGAACACACCCCGACTGCAAAAAACCTAAACTTTCAATAAAGTGTTGCCAGAATGATTTCTTTTACAGGCATGCTTCTCTACAGGGATATGCGCAAAAACTTTGGCGCCATCTTAATACGTTTCTTCAAATACTGCATCCCACGCCTGAAAGAAGGAGATGGAAGTAAAGGCGATGATACTATATCATTAATATAAGAATTAAACAAACAGTGGCGGATCCAGGAATTTGAAATTGGGGTGGCGGGGGGGGGGGGGGGGGGGCGACAGCGGCGAGGAAGCGGAGGGTGTGGTAGGGGGTATCCCCCTTCCCACGGTAAAAATCACGAAACAGAAAAATTAAAGGGGGTGCCTTTGCCGCCCTTGCCTGGATCCGCCACTGACAAAATGCAATCACATGAATAATGGGTATGAAGAAACAAATCGTATTATGTACATAGTAAAGTCGGAAGAAACGCCATTTGTGCTTCATGTAAAAATAGATATGATTTTCACTTCTAGTTCTGGTTCATCAAGAAAGGCTTACATTATAATTTATATTGGCAATACCAAGGCATGTCCCATGCGTAACCCAAAATATTAGTGAAATGTATTATGGAATTTATGGAGATAAATCGACATAAAAAATATCACTTTACTTTCGTCTAATAAAAGCCCTAAGAGGGCTATGAGCTTGACACAGTCATTATACTTAAAGTTTAATGTGGTCGGTGACATAATTATGGGACATAGCTTTTACTTACCCCCCCCCCCCATCTCTCTCTCTCTCTCTCTCTCTCTATATATATATGTATATATATAAGTGAGAAATGAAAATGAGAGAATAATTGTTGCGTAGTTTAAGTCAAAGTTCCCCAGAGCTGTGCTCTCTACAGGCACACACCACACACACACACACACGCACCCTCACACACATTGACTTGTGGGGAACTGTATTGTTTTCTCCTTTTGTACTTTGTACCCCACAAGCACTTCTCCTATTGTATTTTGTACCCCACAAGCATGACGGAATAAAGGCCATCATTGTGCTCTTTTCTCTGTACCCCACAAGTGTATCTATGTAAGGGCACCCACACACACCCACACACACACACACACCCTCACCCACACACACACACTCACACATGTGTGCACACACAAACACACTTTAAAATAAGATGAGGTATCGTGCTTAAAGGCCAAGAATCTATTACCAAATCAGATGCACAAATCTCTTTCTTCTCGTCTGCAAACACGTTACAATATTTTTAAAAACAGCCCCCCCCCAAAAAAAAAGAGAAGAAAAGATACACAATGCAAACGTAAATTAGTCTTCAAACTAGACTACGGTCATACCAAATTATACCCTCTATGATGGTCAATCAGGTAGTAATTACAGCTGCTATGAGGTACGGCAAAAAAGTAATTTAATTTGCCACTCGTTAACACCTGGGAAAACAATAAATGTCTGCATTAGTGGAATTCCTACATAGGATTAGCCACGAAACTAGGTCATGACTATTGTGATTACACGGGGTGAACTACAAGCCAAGCCGGCAAACTGTTTGGCAGAGAGTATTTTTTGGCCTGGATTTCTACAAGTACTCTATTTTATTATCCCCCGGTCAGGCACAAAAAGATTATACCGAAACTCGTTAAAGGAACGTATAAAATTTTCATCTATAGACTACGGACCGTTCAGACACATGTCTCGAGTCTCTCGACCGATTAATAAAACAACAAAAACAAATAAACATCGTATAGATGTTGTTATGGTCGCCGCTAGCCCCCTCATCCATGGAAATGAGAGGTAAGGTCACCTTTCGCGAGCTCACGTTAAGCTCCGCCCAATTATACCGTTCTATGGTTGCCATATGTTCAGACACACACTGAAAGGTGATTCGTTCTCAAGTTCTAGTTCGAAACGATGCTTTGACCCTAGTTTCGTTATACGACGTTTCATTATACGATGTTTCGTTAGTCAGCGTTAAGACACATACCCCCTGTTCAGACACACACACAAAAAAACAACAACAAATAAACATCGTATAGATGTTGTTATGGTCGCCGCTAGCCCCCTCATCCATAGAAATGAGAGGTAAGGTGACCTTGTGTCTGAACACCCTGATATATATACAGGATGTTCAGACACAAACAATTTATACCAAGACGGTATAGCTATACCGAAACGGTATAGCTATACGATGAATTTTTGTGGATTTATGTGTCTGAACGCTGACTAACGAAACGTCGTATAACGAAACGTCGTTTAACAAAACTGGGGTCAGAGCATCGTTTCGAATTAGAACTCGATAAGGAATCAACTTTCCGTGTGTGTCTGAACGTATGGCGACCATAGAACGGTAAAACTGGGCGGGGCTTAACGTGAGCGCAAGCGAAAGGTGTCCTTACCAGGGGGCGGGGACTGGCGGCGACCATAACAACATGCGCAGTGGAAAACTGCGCATCTATACGATGTTTTTCTAATCGGTCGAGATATGTGTCTGAACGGTCCGTAGGCTATACGATGAAAATTTTATACGACGTTTCTTTATCGAGTTTCGGTATAAACGTTTTGTGTCTGAACAGGGATATATATATATATATATATATATATATATATATATGTCCTGCGTCAGTTGTTGCAAAGATAAACAAAAGTCAACAAAGGTCAATAATAATTAATGTAACCGTTGGAGGGAAATTATTTCCGATTTTTCTTCCCTAAGCTTTTGTCAAGTAATTAGCCAATGATAAAGGTATACTGTAATGCGAAATGAAATTAAAATGTCTTCTTTAGTTTGAAAAAACAAACCGAATAGAAGTATTTTCCTGTCTACTGTTGTCATGACATGACAGTTGCCTTACACCACCGGTACCATGTAAATGATGTGGCACCTTATACTTTTCTTCAATTCCTTGAATTCATTTTGATATGCGACGTGTTGTCTGAATAGCTTTCACCGTCCTTATAAGATCGGTTTAATAAGCTACAGGAATGCGACTCCAAGCCAAAGTATTTCTCATGGGAACTTTGACTTTGACAAATCGGATGCCATGGTTATTTCAGTTCCAAGCCCTAATGTCGAAGACAGAAACATCAAATTGAATCTACTAAACATGGAACCTTAAACGATTGATGGCAAGGAAACTTCAAATCCCCCTCTTGTCGTTTGTCTCTTAAAAGGTCAATTAGCAAGTTTACAAGTTTCAATTAAAGAAGCAACCCACGTACAACTTCTCCGAATTGAAAAGGAAAAAGAAAGAGGGAGGAAGAAGAAAGAAGAAGAAGAGAAGAAGAAGAAGAAGAAGAAGAAGAAGAAGAAGAAGAAGGAGAATAAGAAGAATAAGAAGAAGTAGTAGTAGTAGTAGTAGTAGTAGTAGTAGTAGAAGTAGTAGAAGAAGGAGGAGGAGGAGGAGAAGAAGAAGAAGAAGAAGTAGTAGTAGTAGTAGTAGTAGTAGTAGTAGTAGTAGTAGTAGTAGTAGTAGTAGTAGAAGAAGAAGAAGAAGGAGGAGGAGGAGGAGAAGAAGAATAAGAAGTAGTAGTATAAATAGAAGGAGAAGAAGAAGTAGTAATAGAAGAAGAAGAAGAAGAAGAAGAAGAGAAGAAGAGAAGAAGAAGAAGAAGAAGAAGAAGAAAGAAGAAGAAGAAGAAGAAGAAGAAGAAGAAGAAGAAGAAGAAGAAGAAGAAGAAGAAGAAGAAGAAGAAGAAGAAGAAGAAGAAGAAGAAGAAGAAGAAGAGGAGGAGGAGGAGGAGGAGGAGGAGGAGGAGGAGGAGGAGGAGGAGGAGGAGGAGGAGGAGGAGGAGGAGGAGGAGGAGGACAATCCATACCGGTCTGTCAATCATGAATGCAGGCGGTACTCGTCGGTAATTGCTTGGTGAAAGTTATAGGGCGATTTCTCCCATACTACACGTTTGACTTATTTTTCTTCTCCACCCGTCTTTTTATTTTAAACAATGTTTCAGAGAGTTTATTTCACGTAAACATCAAATATCAATATGCAATAAGATTAGCTTTGGAAAAGAGGAAATCAGAGCTGGATCGTGACCGGACGGGCAGTGAACTCAAAATGTCTATCTTTTCGAGGGGGAAAAATAGAAGAATGAAAACGCCGAGATCTGGTTTCCTTCGGTCCTTATGAGGTACGTTTCATCTATATTTCATTAAAGTGATTTGGTAACTTTGTAAAGGCTTGATAAAATATGAGCTGCCTGGCCTTACATGCTATCAGTGTATGTAATATGGTGTAAAAATGAAGCCCAGAAAAAAAAAACCACTTCAAAATCATCATGTGCTTCACAAACGTAAACATATGTAAGTGACCAAAAATGCCAGACTCATTTTTCCCCATACACTCAGTGTTAGACTAAAGCGTATGGCCATACGCTTTCGTAAATAGGAGTATTCAGTCACAGATATCTTAATAATAGCATTATACATTTGAAAACCTTTCTACGCCTGGCTATTTATTTATCCTTCTGAAGATCATTATACAAGACAGATATCAAAATTCAACAATTTATTAAATCAAGCCTCCACAAAGGTACGGAATCCCTTTAACAGAAAACCCAGGATGTCACATTGCAAATACGCAGGTTCTCTGCTAGAAAAAAGATTAATGTTTTCTCCTTAACTGAGAAGAGGCAGGATGGCTTATATTACTTTACTTTAGCCGAGTCCTTGCTGTTCATCGTGACATGATTCACACCCGTATAGTAGTACTGATTCCAGTTGCTTAGAAGAGATTGATTTTTCTCTCTTTGCTCATTTTGGGCTGCCAGGGTGGCAAAGGGTATCAAAACAAAGAACATGAATGAACGAGAATTGAATAAGAACGATAACATGTAACACTTGAGAAATAACATAATATGAGTCTCTCAATGTCATGCTAATTTTATGCATATTTGATTAATGAATTATGTTTTAGATTTATCTAGGAATACGTGAAAGTCTTCACCATAGCTTTCATAAGTTACATTAAGCTGTCCAGACCTTAGAGAGAGTGATTTGACTCCGTCTTATGAAATTAACAAGCGATACGAATAATTGCTGTTTAGGAGTATTGTTTTTTAAAAGAAGATACAGAAAGGCAGGAAATACCAATGAGGATTAGATGAAAATATGCAAAAAATAACAAAAGATGGCTGTAAAATCAGACAATTGATTATACATCAGAAATTGATTATTTACATTAATTACCAACAATGAACAGTGGACACGAAGCGTGGATAGTGCACTTTATGAATGCGATGACTAGGGACAAGATGAGAAACAAAATTTGAAACGCTTCGAGACGAGGCTCATCATTGATTTACTTTATATATCCACTATCAGCAGGACATTGGCAAGATTTATAAAAACCACTGCATTTTCAGATAAAGGGAGATATCATGGCGGTTGTAATGTTGAGAATATCGGATAGTGAAAAGAAAGACAAACTTACCTCCCATTTTCGTAAACATAATAAATGTAGATTCGACAAAAGGCCTCCGTGGCTGCCATATAAGCTCCTTTTTTCTTTTGTGCTTTTGTAATATTTGTTGCATCTTCGTTATGTTTTTCACAACTTAAGTGAATTGGTTGTTGTTATGTTCTTATGTAATTTGATTTTAAAGGGTACAAATCACCAAAAATAATTTTGCTGTGTATGTTAGCGGTTTCAAGTCGTTATACTATATTCAAAATATGGGCTTCAAATATTAATTCTATAAAGAGATATTGCAGTTTTAATTACACTCTCTAAAAGCGTAAAAGCGACTCGTGAGTAGACTACTCGACGCACCCGTACGCGCTCGCCAAAATAAAGGATCGCGTGGAACCAAACTCGGAGTTCAGTTCCGCGCGAGCATTTTCATGTTATCCTTTATTTCCTTCATACTCATTAACTGTTGACCTATAGAATACCAGAAAAAGTTCTCAGAGGTTGATTTTATACTTTCTAGCTGTATACAAATTATTTTTTCAGGTGATTGGTACACTTTAATAAAAACTGGGCAAAAAAGAAATGCTGTTGCGCTGTAACTCGTATAATGACAAATGGTGGGGGGGGGGGGGGAGGGGCGTATTTAAAGAATGATGTATCTCTCCAAACTATCGAATCTTCAGGACATAATCATGAAAGTTTCAGGGCCCTGTTTCATAAAACTTGTTATCAATGACAAATTGCAATAACTGTTATAAGCTACTGAAATCCTTGCATCTGATTGGCTGAGAGCAAATTTGTCGGTAAAAATCACCGACAAGACACTTGGTGAAATGCCCCCCAGAACAGAAAGACAAGTGGAATAGAAAATGCTATGAAAAAAGAATAACTATCACAATCATCGTCGTGACACGCTGAGAGTTTTCCCAAAGGGATTTTCGTTTACAATTGGGTCTAAGCACCTTAGGAGCGTTTCAAAGGTTATACATTTGCCGTGTGACGTTTACTTTGTCTTTTTCGTGTTTGAAAATAAAAAAAAAATTAAAAAAAATTGGAGTTTGAAAGCTACTGAAATCCTTGCATCTGATTGGCTGAGAGCAAATTTGTCGGTAAAAATCACCGACAAGACACTTGGTGAAATGCCCCCCAGAACAGAAAGACAAGTGGAATAGAAAATGCTATGAAAAAAGAATAACTATCACAATCATCGTCGTGGCACGCTGAGAGTTTTCCCAAAGGGATTTTCGTTTACAATTGGGTCTAAGCACCTTAGGAGCGTTTCAAAGGTTATACATTTGCCGTGTGACGTTTACTTTGTCTTTTTCGTGTTTGAAAATAAAAAAAAATAAAAAAATTGGAGTTTGAAAGATCCCCTACAACAAATTTCTAGCCGAGATTGCCCAGGTTTCTTCTTTTCTTTTCTTTTTTTTTCTTACTTCTACCTTGTTTTCTTTCTTTTTTGATTGTAGGGTCGTATGATTGGCTTGTCGACAAACAAGTTTTGACGTTTTTCTCTTTCTTTTTTCTTAGCGGATGAGTTGGAGATTTGCAAAAAAGGATATCAAACGAAATGGGTTGAACTGGACGGGTTGTCCGGGCGTACATTATCGAAACAAGATTATGTATTAATGTAGTTTTCTAATTAGTGTTACCGTCTAGGTGTTAGCTGTAATGAAATAATGGGAATGTATATAATTCAGTTCCATGACAGTCGAAATTGGTTGTATGCACTCACAAGCAGGTGAAGAGAATGGCCAAAAATATAAAGCGATTGAGCAAGGAAGCAAAAGAAAACAAGGATAGAAAGAAAGAGAGAGAGAGAGAGAGAGAGAGAGAGAGAGAGGTGATGGGTAGTCACGATTTTCACGAAACTGCCATTCATAAGAGCTTCCGGCAAAATGTCATAATCATAAACGGTGGAAACGTTTTAATTCAAGCACATGTTTAAGAGTTATGACGGAATCGTGAATGAAAAGCACATAAATGAAATAACGGCACTTGATAATAATTAATAACAATGTTTCTTGACAAGAGCTAGGTATTGTAAATGTATCAACAATGGTTACCTGAAATGGCATGGAAAACATTGTCGTCCATTCAAAGAGCTCTCAGAGTTCTGCTTATGATTAAAATGTACAACTCTTCACATCAATAACACAAGAAAAGCGGTGATGAGTTTATTGCGCACTCATGATTATTCACCACACGCAAGCCCATTTCCCTTTTCTAACGAAAACCGCCGTTTTAAGTTATCATATAAACAAGATTGATATGTATTTTTTCATGAAGATATTATATATTATTGCAATAAAACAGTTAACGTTCATTATGTCCCTTCTAATTACATTTTCATTTTTGTATATATGTTTTGCATGCCGGATATTAGTTTCGTCGGATGTAAGTATGAAGAAGAGGAAGAAGAAAACAAGTTTCAATAAGAATAGTTCTAAATTGTCAACGTAGTCAATATCATAAATTAAGAAAGCGAGAGAGAGAGAGAGAGAGAGAGAGAGAGTTGAAGGGTGGGGTCTACTGACATAACATCGAAAGGAGGTGTTTCCCCTCGTTCTTCTTTCATGGGCCGCGGAACGGGGGGGGGGGGCTGGGGGATGCAGCCCCCCCCCCCCACACACACACACTTTTATGAGTAGACACGTGTTATAAAACCTCGGGAAAAAGGTTCGAAAATTGTCATTAATGAGTGAAATCATATCAGCCCCCCCCCCCCCACTTTCAAAATCGCTCCGCTGCCCCTGTCTTTGACCAGTTGATGCCAGTGAATAAGCCAGTTGGTAATTACTACATGGTACAAATGACCCTATAATGACCCAAATTTGTACGCGCACGCACATTCCATCCGTTTAACACGTAACATCATACTGGTGCGCGCATCGTGGTGCGTACAAAATGACAGCGTATAAAGGGGTACTTGGTACAAATGAACTTTATCTGCACATGCGCAAATTGTAATTAAGAACTAGCTTATTTAAATCATGCATCATTCACGCTGACCCAACAAAGCACCATTTATATACTGAACTGTTGTGTTACGTTCCCGTAATGCAGCCACAGTATTCAGTTCTGATCAATAACTTCGCGTGTTGTAATAATTATGTGAACCTGCCATTCATTAGCATACATTATAACACGTGTGCACTAACTGTAGATTTGAGAGTATACAACTAAATATTCATGTTGACATTACACATTTAAAAATACAGTTCCTTACTGCTTCTTTTCAGTCAATAATTCATGAAAAAATGTGAAAGTGTATATTTGTGTATAGTATACATGATACTCGATAATTTATAAAAAAATATAATTTTTATAATTTTATTAATTTGTTATGAAAATAACAATGGTAATGATAATAAAAAAATAAATAAAATAATAATAATAATAATATTGATTTTATATATATATATATATATATATATATATATATGTATATATATTATTATTATTATCATTATTATTATTATCATTATTATTATTATTATTATTATTATTATTATTATCATTATTATTACTATTATTATCATTACCATCGTTATTTTCATAACAAATTAATAAAATTGTAAAAATTATAATTTTTCATAAGATATATATATATATATATATATATATATATGCATATTGTGTCCGATGTGAAGTCTTGGAATTATGAAGAGGATGACTCAAAAAAAAGGGGGGGGGGGAGAGAGAGAAAACAGGTTCTTACTTTGTATTTCAATCAATTTGTGGGGGAAAAATGAACTGAACTGAACTAATAACAGTTCTTTTCTTTAGCTCACAAATTTTTCGACGTTACCTAAGGTCTTAATCAAGTGATTATGAAAAAAAAAAAGAATATACATTGAAGTAAGTAACCAGGCGCATTGTCTCACTCTTTCTCCCCCCCCCCCTCCCTCTCCCTTTATATATCTTTTTATATTATATATAGCCAAGCGGTATAGTATATAATTTATCATTCCTATCGAAAACATTAATTAAACCATAAAAATATATATATATTTAATAATTAAAAAAAATAATAATAAATAAGGCGCACCAGTACATAAGGCGCACCCTCAACTTTGGGATTTTTCAATAAACAATTTTTTTAAAGAAAATTTAATCATAATGGTCAGATGATGAAAGCGTTTGACACACCTGCTACAATCAGTACTTCGCTCATAAATACACGTAAAGTGTGACCGGTTGGGATGACCGCCTTATGGACCTTCTGACATGTTTAATTCTCTATAACATACAACTCCTCCGTACGGCGATGCCTTTAGAAACGTGCTCAATGGACATGTATATATTTGTCAATTGGGTAGTTTCAGGGGGAAGACCGACATTAAACATTTAAACAGCCGACGGCTCTGTGACCGATTTACTCAGGCAAAGGGCAATATGGGAATGTGTCGGTGTTTGAGTAAGTCATATATATTTGATGTATCTCAAATACCCGTAAACTACTGGAAGTGGGATCAGAGTGACATTACATAGCTAATACTAACCACCGATAGGACTTGCACTCATGAGGCGTACAGAGGGTGTAGGCCTACACATGATGAAATCAATCGTCAATACGGGAGAAGAAGAAAAAAATATCCACATATTAAGATCATAGTGGACAATTCAAACACTTTTAAAAATACTCGTAATGATAATAGTAATCATAGTAGTAATAAAAAATGGTAATGATGACAATGATAATAATATTGAGTTGACACTAATACTACTACTAATAACAACAATAATAATAGTATTAATTAAAATAATGATAAAATGATCGGAATATCAAGAATGATGATAATTATAATAAATAAACTACCCAAAATGATTTTTGCATTTAGTACTGTTCGACAAATAAAGTTTTTTTTCTTTTTCTAGAAGTACAAAATGACTTAATAAATAATTGTTGACTTAGATATCAAGGAATAATTTATAATCTTTGTAAGCACCTTGAGCAAAAGATTTAAAGACTTATCTCAGGGTTGCTGCTGTTGTTGTTATTTTTTCTGAGGAATAATCAATTCGTGTAAACTGTTTGTAACCACATGTTTTGAAATCAGTAAATCATGTATCAGCTATTCATCGAAATGCAAAATGTCATCATGGTCTTGTCGAAAGAAAGATCGACGACATTTCTTTCCTGTATTTGCAGAAGAAAACAAGTGACATTGAGGAAAATGAATTTCTATTGAATGAACTGCGTTATAATGCACATACCTCAGTGGCTTCCTGACATGGAAATAAAAATGGTGCAATTTGACATTTGCTTCTTTCGTGATGAAAACTGGCTAAAAAAGCACCAAAAAAAAAAAAGAAACAAAAAATAAAGATAACGTAATTCGAAAACAGGAAGTCTACTGAAGGATATTTCTCAGCAGCTGACTATCAATTACGAAAGGCCACTTTAAGAATAATGAATACGTTGGCATTTCTAAATTTAATCATTTCAAGTTTTTACAATTGAAGGGATCAAAATGCGAAGGAAAATTGAGACGTAAATTACATATCTTGCAAGGGCAGGTGAGGTATAAAAAAGGAGACGCAAAGATATTGACGTTGAATTTTGATTTATTCGAATTACAATTTGGGCAAATTGATTTCACGGTCTCTGTTAATGGCATTTATCAGGACTGCGTTGAAGACTGAACGACGCATAGAGTAAGGATACAAAAATGTTGCTCTTAAAAAAATAGGCAATACAATTTAAATAAACCCTTTTCCCACCATTTTATTCTATTATAAATGCATACACATGTGAAACAACATATTACAGTGACATGTGAATGAGAACAGATGGGTAGATCAAGTAATTGCATGAAATTAAATCAAATAGATGAAATAAAATACAGTACATCGCAATGGGCTTGTATTTTAAGTGGTGAAATATGAGGGGAAAAAATGAAGGCTGGTCTGGTCTTATACAGGTCGTGTATGGTCTTTTATTATGTTTAAATCGTTTTTGCAATATTTAACAATCTTTTCCCATTATGCAGAATACGCACATTGTAAATGTATATTTATACGGATAAATATACATTTACAATGTGCATATTCATGAAAATTTAAAGGAAAATTATTCCCATTCTTGCTCCACGTCACTGTATCGAAGAGAGTATATACCGCCATTACTGTTTTATATATGGTTCGTTGAGAATTCATCTACCGTGTATGAGATGCTCCATGTACGCTATTTTCCAGGTCACCCTGTTTTTCCCCAGTAATTTAATTCTGCGGTTATTTAAACACAGATTTACACACAGAAGTATACAAATTGGTCTGTCACGCATGCGAATGCCCCCCCCCCCTCCCCCACTTCAAAAATAGATAAAATAGATTTTAAAGGAAAAAGACGCGGAAAATACCAAATGCTGACATGTCACAAGTTTGGCGTGTTTGTTCTTTTCTCTCAAGACTAGTCGCTGTTTGCTGTTTACGGGTGCAGTGACCCCTAGAGAGATCGATAATTCAGAGCAAAAAGGCCTAATTAATGATTTCTTGGGTGACTAAGTGGTCCCGAATGTATGTTAAATATAGCAGCCATTCAGTGCGTGCGGCTGTGACAACATACAATAAAGCCATCGATTTCAAACCACGTACAACGAAAAAGTACGCATTGTGAACTCTCGACCGGAACAAAGAAAACATGAAAAATCTACCGCTAATTTTGTGACGTAATGAATACACATGCATGCACGTCGCTACTTAGATATATGTTTTGTGAAAGAAACCCTTGATTCATGTTGCTCTTTTAAATAAAGATGATACAAATGACATATTTAAGAGAGAGAAAGAGAGAGAGAGAGAGAGAGAGAGAGAGAGATGGATCCACTTTTTCATTTCATCTGAAATATTACGTTAATCTTTTCGTGCTTTAGAGGAGATCTAATTCCATGCTTGCCTGGAATATATTCAAGTTTAAGTCTGGAGCTGGGACATTCTTTTCGTCATTGTCCACATTTCCGAGAAAACACAAAGATAACTTAAATTACCATTTGGCTACAAGGATCATGAACGGATCATGTGTAAAGAGTTGACCCCATGCATATTAATTATCATGATAATTCGTATTCTAATCTGTAATGTTCTTACATGGGACATTCACCGAATATTGTATAAAAATATCATATTAAGAAGATATAAAGTCACCCTAAAGCTTTATGAGACATTCAAATCAATAGGATAGAAACGTCACTTTTATTTTTACCTTTAATCATGTTATTCTTGTTTTCTCTCGGTACTAAAATTTTGATATCTCTTTTACAGAAGAAATATTTAATGTTTATATATTGATTAGAGAGCAGGGAACATGAAACATACATTCTAGAAATAATTCATGTTGATGACTGGTCCCCTGTAAACTTTTAAATTGTAATGAATTGGGAAATCCAAATGTCAGTTTACCATTGGGAGCCGTCACTAAGAGTTTACGATGTTCCTAGTGAATCATGACATTTGTTGAAAAAAGGTAATATGAAGCTGTATATGAGCACTTCAGGAAGCAGTAACGACTGATGGATTATTACGCAATTGCAGCATGGATATGGTAGATATCATAGAAGAATAGCGGTCATTGAACCAGTGTCTGTCGCACACTTTTTTGATTGATTACGTTATAAAGGTTCGTTTCTTGATAACTTTTAATGAACATCACGTGGAAGGATATTATATCCGGTATCATAACTGACTAGCTTCCTCGTCATCATGGTCATGGAGACGGTTGCCAATGATTGATATACATACAGACGATAAAGTGACAAGGAGCATAAACATTATTTTAGGATGCGAAGTGCAATTAAAAATTAGATCAAAACTGTAGATCACTTAATGATCAAAATAGAATATGAAAAACTTGAAGAAAATGCAATGAAAAGAAAGAGGGTAGAGCGAAAGAAGAGATGGGGGTGGAGAAAGAGAAAAGAGAGAGAAGAAGGGAGAGAAGGGGACAGAATGAGATGGATAAGAAAGAGATAAGGGATAGACAAAGGATGGAAGAGTAGAGAAAAGAGAAGGAGAAGTGAGAAAGAGTGAAAAGTGAAAGAGAGAGGCAGAGAGAGAAAGAGACAAAGAGCGGCAAAGGGAGAAAGGGAAATAAAGAGGGGAAAGACACATGGAGAAGAGAAGAGAGAGAGAGAGAGAGAAAGTGAGAAAGTAAACAAAAATGAGAAAGACAGAGAGAGAGTGAGCGAGAGGAAAAGAAATCGGAACTCATAAAGTAAGGTCAAGGAAGAATAGGATGAATATAGATGTAAGCCTACAGGTAAGAATCACTGCAGGACACTCTTATAAAAGATGCAGCACTGGCCAACAAAAGACTCTTATCAGAACAGCAGAAGCAACACTGGTCGACCACAGACCTCACAGAACTAGAACAAAGTGACCATCTGACCATAGCTTTTTTCTCTCTCGTGTCTGAAAAAAAAAATCTGTCCGAGAAAAAAAAAATCTATAGATTAAGAAGGAATAATCCTCTTACCGGTCCATTTGTGAAAGCGGTCAGGCTAATGATGATACTGCATAAGGCCACACGGGTCAAGCTTGTCGTAGGATGACAGACAAGGTCGGGTTGAAAAGATGCGGTAAGAAGTATTCACACACTGATGTATTTTTTTCACAGGTGTGTAAACACAGCAGATCTGATCACTAATTCTAGATTTGTATATAGAAATGTGCAGTTAGACCTCTACCAGTTATTTAAAAATTGGGGGAAAATTTTAATTCCATGCAGAAAATGTGTACAGAAGGTATGGTTACATTTGCTATCTCAAAAAGAAACTCACACCGTCATTAGTGTATATGCCCCATGCTCTTAAAATATGAAGGTATATTCAGTTGTTTTTTTATATTTGTGATTTGCACGTTTGTAGAGTCTCTTTGATTGATTTTAATTACTTATTAATTGTTATCACCAACTAATGAGGAGAGACTTAACAGGAGCTTTTTTTCTTTTGCTATTTCGCAGGCATTAGCTGAGGGATTTTTTGTAGGTTTTTTGTTTTAATACCCAGTTTTTTGTATTATTTGATCGTTTTGGTTTTTGTGCTCCTCGAAATACATTAAAATTAAAAATGATAAACGGTTCGGTCTGAGTGTAAACGGAATTTAATAAAAAGAAAAGCAATCTGCATAATTACATCATTTAATCTACCTCAAGGCAAGTGGAACATATAGCACATTATATGTGTGCCATCCTGTGGTAATGATGAGATATTCCTTCTGGAATAAAATATGAATCATTAATAGGTAGAACGGATATTAGCGGGTTTTAGATATACCCAGCAAAATTCAAAGTCATAGCGTCAGAAATACCGAATGAAAGTTTTAGCATTGGTTCTATAAACAGAGGTTGTAAACTCTGAATATTTACAAGGTGCATTTTAGAGAGGACAAGTTAAATTCAAATCAATTTAACTAATGGGTGCTTGAAAGAACATAATACATTCTTTAAAAAGTGAGGATTTTCTTTTTTCTTTTTTTTTTGCTTGCGGTCAACTGCGTAAACATGTTCACAGGAAATATGAAACAAAGGTAATCTATTAACAGGTTAAAATTTTAAAATGCTTGTTGATCATTTCATGGATAGATAAAATGTTACGATATTTCTATAAAATTACCCTCTCGTAGGGATCTATATATCTGATAATTGTTATTCACATAGGAAATTGAAAAGAATTCATCTTTCTTAAACACATGTTATAACTGCATTATGAAGTACTGCAACTTTGCCCATGGCTATATTTTGAATGGTAAATTAAACCCTTAAAATTGTAATTACTTTGATTTGAATCAACTCCAACTGCAATAATGTGATGAAGTTTCATTTTCGAGATATTTGAAACTTTACTTGATATATACATTTTCATATCTGTCTCTTTGTATAAGCTCTCGGTTCGGTTGTTGATTATCCATATACACTCGTTTAGGTGGTGCCGAGTAATAAACATTCCTTTCCAAACTTATTCCCACAATCCCCTCGGTATTCAATTTTATATTAAATACATTATTCTGCAATGAGATAAACGCGTAAGTAAGACTATATTGTGATATATAGTTTGATATTTTGATTTGATATGTAATGTATACTCCAATGATATTTCATGGAATGGCATGGGTACATCAATTCACATGAGACTATCATCGCCCTCAAAATCAATGAAATGAAACCAGGAATCCCCACAGAATAGCGAGATCATTTCCAAATCAATGTTCTACCAGTTCATTGCTTCCTTGGTAATTTTCGCGTTTCTCTCGCAAATGTTTTGTATTTCAGTTATGATACAAGTACTCTAGAGACAGAGAGATATTGGACGACTTTGTTCTCCGAATAGAGAGATCAACATTCATTTAGATGCATTGTGTTTATCAAAACCAACAATGTATTGGTGATAAGAAATAATTGTAGATAAAGAGACTTGCAAAATCATGGAGGTTATTCCTTATGTGTTTTTTTTTTAATAAATGAATTAACTAGGGAATACATGATCCACATTATTGTCCAGGCACGCTGTATTAGCGTTGACGTCTAATGTTCTCAGATTTACCCAATTTATAAGGTACGTGTTTAGTCAAGTTGATATTATACTGTATTTAATTTGGGAAACATATATATGAAAAGGAAACTTAATATTAGGTCAGCTGCATTACACATGATTACACAATCATGTTCAGACACTGGTCTAAAGCTCACTTCAATACGACATAATTGCTTGCCCTTCCAAACTCGATTGTACAGCTGACGAATTATTGTTTGTAACTGACAACAGTTGCAAGCTGTTTAGAAAACAGGGCTAATGTGTAGATGGAGGGCTGTCAGATAGAATGTTTGAATGCAGACATCCTGTTAAAGGGTATTCGGTACTATTATAGATATAAATCGACGAAAACACAAAATGATCCTTCCCCTTTGTTTGAAGTATGCATTGATATTTAAAAATGTGTTTGTATTCATATTTTCAATTCTTGTTTAATACATGGAAGAGTGTCAAACTTCGACATCGTTGAAGCACTATCAGAGCTTGTAGAGCGACAAATACGCAGTATGCATCATCTACTGAGCACTCACTGTTTGCCATGATCAGGCACAGTTTTACAAACATCACCACAATAGTATCAATTATCAAAATAGATACGCTACCCATTTCAAACGAATACCACATCATCCTGACTAAAGGGGCAATTATTATACCAACATTCTCGATAACCACAAAACAGTTATAGATGATATCACCATCGCAAAAGAGGCAATCGTTTTGGAACAATGTAAGAATGATACCATTTGCCTTTAATCACCTCCCCACCTATCAATCCGCATCTCTCACGGCGAGCGCTGAGGCATCTTTCTATGCAACAAACCCACACACGGGATATTAGCGGCCGTAAATCTGGTTATAGAAAAATATGTGTCACCTAGAAAGTAAACGAGAGGGGTGAAGGTAAAGAAACAAGATGAAATGATCATTACTTTCCTACGCTATCATGAGATTTCTTTTATATGGCCTTTGTCACACATTCATCACACTGCCACTGCCAATCAAAGTATACGTTTCTCGGTGGCAATTCATGACAAAAATGCCCATACGAATATGAATGAATATAGCAATGCTGCAACGAAATGTGAAAGATATTATGAATATGAGAGAAATGAAAATATAGTAAGAGAGAGACAAACAGAAGGGAAATAAGTTTTAAAAAAAGAACGGAGCGACTTAAACGGAGAGATCAAGAGAGAAAGAGTCAGAGAAATGGAGAGGGAGAGAGAGAGGGCACAGTGACAGAGATAATTGAGAAAAAGCGCGACATGACGTAAATATGATCTCAGGGGATATTAATTACGATGATGAAAGAAGAGTTCTTAATATGGACCCCTGTGGCACGCCACGCCCATGTCAGTTGTATCAAGTAAAATCTAACTTCATTTAGTTTGAATCGATGCACATCGATCCATACATTTGAAATAAGCAATATCTCGAAATTGCGAAGTAGAACGCAATTCAAAGTTTTTAAAACTATATCTTATGTGAATATTTTTGCTTTATATATATATATATATATATATATATATATATTAGCGTATATAACATGTTCCATATGCATCAATCTTTGAGCGCAAGACTTAAAAATTCTCTGAGACATTATGAAATAATTATACAAAAACACAAAACGACGACAACAATGACGAGTCAAAGTTACACCAAAATCCTTAAGAGAAAGGCCTCTTTTTTAATGAAATTTTTAATGCACTAAGCAAAACTTTATGCTTTACATGATTGTCGGAAAACGACAATACTTGTATTTATAGAGCTACTATGAAATAGGGAGAAAAACACGTATTCCGATGTACTGCATCTTGAAAAGTAAGTGTGCTGAGAGTGGCTGCGACCTTAACACCCAAATGAGAGTTTCGTGAATTGAAGGTCTCCGTGTATAAATAACAAATAGTTTAAGCAGCATCGCACTGGCTGCTTGAAGCATTCGTCAAATACAGGACCCATCAGCTCTAATGTCAATGCAAATAGAGATCTTAAAAATGGGTGAAATAGAATACTGTGTTTCGGGAGGTATCATTTTGCCAGCGTCTCTTTCCGTCTGTTCCTGTCTCTGATGTCTCTGTACGCAACCTACAGAGAGAATGCTATCTCTTTGTCGCTTTATTTTTTTTTCTATTGTCCTATTGAGTAAACTCTTGAATCTTAAGTAGACCCCTTTTTAAAAGTATACCCCCCCTTTTTTTTAACTACCCCTCGCCTCTCTGCCTCCCCATCCCCTCCTCCGCCTCCTCTCCCATCGCCCTCCTAACTCTTCCTCTCTCTATATCTCTTCAATTCATAGGTCATTTTCTGTCCTCATTCCTAAATTTTGCTTGAGTATGCTTTGGTACTTTTACTAGCCCCCCCCCCCCCCTTCCTCCCCTTCTCTCTTTCTCCTCCCCTCCTCCGCATCGATTTCTACAGTGCAATATTCGATGCAATCACTAAACACCAAAAAATATTTTCTTCTGTATCCATACAATATTTTAGTATGAACTTCAAAATAATTATATAAAGAATACTTCTTTAAATAAATATTACAGCGACTTGCCAGTAGACTAACTGACGGACCCGTACGCGCTTGCACAAAATAGGGCACAACTCGGAGTTTGCTTCCGCACGAGGGGGTTTTCTTCATACTCCTTAACCGTTAACCCACAGAAGGTCAGGTTACGTTTTTAAGGTTAACTTTACACCTTCTAGCTGTACACAAATTATTTCTTCAGGTGACTGGTGCACTTTAATCACCTTTCCTCAATTTCTCTGAACTGGATTACTGTGTTTTAAGTCTACTTCTCCTATCTAGCCCCATTCTCTTGAAAGTTTCTTCGTCATTGTAATGTTGCGTAGATAAGCGATCATAATTACCAGCTGCTTGCTTGAGCGTAATTTCACAAACTTACATTGTGCATTCCTAAGCCATACAGTTGTCTCTCTGCTCCCAGACACCAACACTTCCATCATCCGGTAGATTTCATTCTTTCTTTGAAAAAATATATCGTTCCTGCCACATGTATAATGCAGTACTACTTAAAATACATTACATGATTATTAGTCCTCTTACTCTTACCTTGACTTCCTCAACTCCTCCTAATCACTAGCTTTTATTTTCCGTAATATTCATTAATTTCACTATTTTCTCTTTTTTTAACCATCAACATAATTATTCGACCTTTCCGGATGATCTTTTAATAATCCATGAATGATTACGAGTGCAGTAACTTGTAAATCCTCCCAATCCATTTCCCGCTTTTGAATTAGTAGATTGCAGCTTTACTTCACAATCAACTATAATTTTCATCCGAAAATGAGAGCTTCAGTTATGCTAATCGAACATTATTGGGTATCACAGAAAAAAAAATCGTTGGAGAGAAAATTGAATTATCTGGAAGAAAATAGAATTGATTGATTTAAGATTAGGGTGAGATAGGACAATAAATATATATGATTATCATACTGATTACTATATCATGCCTTGCTTTCATCATGTTCATCATATATATATAATGAAACAAGAAATAATTATACATTTATACACATAGAACAAATAGGTGGGAGGGATTGAAATATACAGGTGCAAAGAACTTTCATTGCCGTACTCAGTAATGACTTCTGCAAGAGTCGTGACTAAATATTTCAATTTACGCCCTCTTTTATCACAGCCCAAAATGAGCAAAAATCGAAGTGAACGATAATGATAACGATTATGATACTATAATGCACCTACGTCAAGATACATGTATAACAAAAGTGGTTCAAGTCTTTTGTTTTCCTGGCATACATAATGGTCCATGCAGAATTCGAATAACTGAAAGTTACAAGGATAAGCCATCATACCAAAATGCGGATGTATTACACATGCTCCAAGGCCCCCCTAAACTCTAACCCTACACTGACCAGATTTATAACTTGTACCTTGGACCAAACAGTTTATAAGCCTACCTAACTCTAAAAAAAACCTAACCCTAAAACTAACTCTAAATCCAAACCCTAACCCTATCTTGACAAAAAAAAAAAAAAAAAAAAAAAAAAAAAAAAAAAAAAAGAAAAAAAAAAAAAAAAGAGCAATTGTCGCCGGAGCAACCGAGATGCACCTGCAAATAGAACCAACTAAAGGCCTCAGTAGTCATACAGCGAGAGGAACCGGTCTCCCTTTGAGATCAAATGGTTTATTAGCTTAATTAAATTCCTGCCATTTATACGACCAGACTGACCTTGGCAAGGCAGCGGACAGTCGGCCTCAGATTGATGCCAGTGATCACGGTTAAAGAGAAGGTCGAGTTCTGGTAAATGTGAACATAAAATGTAAGCTTTCTCGTTTTTTTCATGTTATTTCGGAAGAATATCATAATCGTAGTACTGGAAGTGTCCCTGAAAAGGGTTGCTCTTCAAATGCCCTCCTATAGACAGTATGATAGGAAATAGCTGAAAAGTTAGGACCACACTTTCATGTCAAATGTGTGCGTAGTCCCCTATACTCATTTCCGTGTGAAAAAAACATGTGACTACCAGCAAGATTGAGTCAATTTATCATCATTTCAATGATTCCAAAACCTCGAAGTATACACCGATTCTGTTCTGTACTACAGAATTGATCTTTCCCAATTGCTTCCAGACAGTTTCGTTCACAATGTAATCGATTGATCTAAACTCAACTTCATCCTTTAACCCTTTCAAGACAATTGACCACATTTTGTGGTTTGGCTCAATAATTTTTGATTCAGAGCTCTAGAAAATATACCAGATGCATGACTAGAAAGAGCAAAAATTTCTGCATACACTAATGTATTTTTGTTTCATGACCATATTGCGTTTGATGCAAGGAATTTTTAAAACAAGAATAAGCTTTAAAATCCTTAAATTGGCAACACATTGACAGGTTCAAAATCATTGTTTTTCATCAAAATTGGCAATTTTTCAACTTTTCAACAAAATATTTAACCATGAATATTGTTTTAAAAAACATCACACCTTATTAGAACCATGTAGCACTAAAAGAAAAATATTATCATTGCCAATTTGAAGAACAAAATGTGATCAATTTAGCCCTTAAATAATTCCTGTCCTGAAAGGGTTAAGGCCACTTAAAATAAATGAAAGTGCCATAATAATCAGGAAACAAAATAACAATAGTGGCACTGATGATAAAAGCAATAGCTACATTTATATTGCATACATGTCCATATTAAGAGATGCTCTAGGTGCCTAAAAAGCATTACTATTACCCTGGTTTTGGCCATGCTGCCCTAAGGCGCTGAAAGCACTCAAAGATATACCATCTACAACGGTCTTCCAGGTACCCATATCCTACACCTGAGTGGGGACTGCAAATATGGATTAATGTCCATCTTCTTATGATCAACAAGTTTTATCATTTACTTTAAATTAGTTCTGCAAAAAAAAAAAACTGACAGGTGTTACAGATGAGATGGGAAAAACAAAACACGACCAGGGCCCTCATGCATAAAAAGTTGCGATTAAACGCAACTCAAAAAATTAAACGCAAGTCCCAAATACTCGATCCTGATTGGTTGAAAATCGAGTTGCGTTTAATTTTTGGAGTTGCGTTTAATCGCAACTTTTTATGCAAGAGGGCCCAGGTGTTTAAGATTATATTTCATCATTTTCTTACTTTGTAATTACTAAACTTGATACATCAGGAGTGCCCATCATGATCATTTCTTGCAATTTATCAACTCGTACATAATAAACTTTATCAATTGACTTTGTGGCTGTATCATGAGTATACATTGGATGATAAACTGAATAGCGAAAAGTATTCCTTAAGGATAATATTTGCTATATTTCAACTTAGGGATAATAATTTTCACTAACTTACTTTGTAGGCTGCGTTGATAAAGAATGTCGGCTTTAACCTGTCATATCATAAGATGCGAAGGATGCCATATTTTGCCCATGATGAAAGCAGTGGAGTGTGAGGGCGATGAGCGTTAGCAAGGGCATCCAATCAACTAAATTAAGTTATCTTGCACTTTGCAAACGCTGTGCAACAATCCTTGTACCACAATGGCGGTGTAATTGGCCGGTAATGCGACTTTTCAGAAAGGTACACTGGGGAACAGACAAAACTGAGAGAGAGAAATTGTTCGAGCAGAACGAAGAATAAAAGTGATACAATACATATCCGGGAGAAAAATATTTTCCCGTTAGGAGAACATATTAAATATTTTCCGTGATAATGTTACTGTGGATATACTTAAGAAGTTTCACGCAAAACGGTTACAAATTCAAACGTTTTAAAAGAGCTTGATTGTTTTGTTTTGTGCCGTGTATCAAATCGGTAAAACAATACACGAATTGTCCTTAAAATTTAACCATTTCTAAAGAGTATTTCACTCAATATCTATATTTTTTCTTAAATACTTCTCTGTCCTTTGCTCTTCACGTTCATTTTTCTGTATAATACATTTTAGATGAATCATCTCTCACGGGTACAGCCACAACGACGTTAAATAGCTTTTTGAGATAAATAAAACAAGGAAGGAACAGAAAACAGGAGAAAATGAGACGAGTAAGTGATGTAAGTGATTAGTAAGCATAGTAAATATAACAAGAACCGAAGACGTAATATGTATGACAAGAGCGATTCCGAATGATAAAATATTTATATAATATTGAATGGCCTTGAGTGGGATACAAGGATATATCGCACGAGCTATGAGCATATTTCACGAGTCGGCACGACGAGTGAAATATTTTCAAAGCGAGTATGATATATCCTTGTGTCCCACGAAAGAAAAGCCATTCAATATTATTATTATTAATTGTATGATACCTAGTTCCTCAATTTTCACCATTACATGTCCTTATGTTTTTGTATTGACTTCGACATAAAACACAGGTAGAAAAACATTTTTGTCCTTACCCAAGCATCTTGCAAGAGCTGCGCGCAGACATCAATTGTCTTAACCTTTGCGTATTTAAGCTCGTATTCACTTTTTTACGCGTCACGCGCACCCCAAACCATGAGATATGGAGATATATTGCACGGTCATCCGGGTACTTTTACACAAACCATGAGATATTGTTTTAAAATTGCACGGTCATCCGGGTACTCTTGCGCAAACCATGAGATACGCCAATTTTTCTGGTCGCCTGAAAACCCTTCATACAAATAATAATAACATATCCTGTCTAAGAAACTCCCTTTCAACTGAAAAAAAAAGAAAGAATAGAAAAAAAGAAAGAAAAAAAAAAGAATAAGAAACTACAGTGGATTTCAGATATGTGTCAGAATAGGGAAAGATATATGAATAAAACTGAATCAAACGTTATAAAGCAGGACTTCGTAACAGACCTTCAAGTAATATTATATTTAATTCCCTTACCAAAATTGACGGGAGCAACGACAAAATGGACACAATACATGGCTTTCTTTCCAATCAGACATAATATATCGCTCGGGCAGCCATTTATAGTCAATGTCAAGAAGCGTGAGTAAAGTCATTTCATAGGGAACGGCACGTCAATATCCATTCACATTTATATCCATCTCTAAATGGACTTCAGAATTTTAGGACGTCTAAAAGTCACCATTGTCCAAATCCGGATACCCTCTGACCAACATCACCATCAATTTAAACAGGGAATACGGCAAGCTGTGGCCGATAACTTCTTACGTACACTCAGCGCAAAAAGAAAGTAAACACCTTTTCAAGTTCATATTTTTCAGAGAAGATTGTAATAAAAATCAATAAATTATACATCAAATTAAAGGAAATTTAATTGTCTTTCAACCTGGTAGGTGAACACAAAGTGAAACCTTACGCAAGAGTGAACACATTCATTTATCTGTTCCAGGTGCCAAAGTAAAAATTGCAAAAAATGCAAACATATCCTTCTCTTTTTAAAGCAAACAACTCTAAAATTAACAGTCATATTAGACAGAAAATTAAAAGTTTACATGTTCATTGCATGTTCATTGCACTAAAATCAATCTTCAAATCTGAAAATGGGCCAAGGAGTAGCCAAAGTGGCGTAGCATGGGAGATTAATTACAATGCATTTTGGGGGTACACTATTGAACCCAACAATAGTGTTCCCTGGAAATGCAGTGTCCTTAAACCCACACACTACGCCAGTGAGTAACCATATACTGTCATTACATTTTACTCAGCCTTCAATTTCATAAAATTGTAAATTTTGGACATTTAATCACCCTTGTGGCTACTCCAGATCCCATTTAATTTTGGACTTAACAGGAGTTCTTTTTTTTTTCTTGTGGGGAGAGAGAGAGAGAGAGAGAGAGAGAGAGAGAGCGTGCACGAAAGCTCGATCATGCAGTTTCAACCAAGTCTCTCAATCAAAGATAAAGCCATCGTGTAAGTTTGATCTTTTGTTTCCATTGTAATGTGGAAGAGCATTTACACATCAATAGCAAATTGTCCATTTTTGCAATTCTTACTTTTGTACATTGAAAGAGAAAAACGAATGTGTTCACTCATGCCTGAAATTTATCTTTATGTTACCCTAACAGAGTGAAAGATAGTTACTTTTCATTTAATTTGATATATAATTTATTGGATTTTATTACAGTCTTGTATGAAAAATCTGAACTGAAATGAGTGCTTACTTTTTTGTGCTGAGTATATAATACTGTAGAAAGATAGTTCTCATATGTTACGCCGGGAGCATCGGGGATATTATAGAGAATGTTGAATTTTGGTAAAGATTTTATTTGAAAAAAAAAGGAGAAGAATGCTTGAGCTTTCTAATTTCTTTTATTCCTACCTGAAGGAATTTCTCCTGGAATGCTCTGATATTCCGTGTATAATACATAATACATGTAGCTTAAAAATTTGGACATCATTTTCTTACCAGGTCTGTGTGTAGTCCCACATACCCATATCTGTGAGCACTGCTGTTCATGATAAATGATTTTGCAAACGTTGTTTAACGGAACTAACGTAGAAATATTCTTCATATATAGACTGGTCACAGGTGGACATTGGGGCCCTAGAAACTTGGGCCCGTACTCTCGAAAGTGGCCTTAGGTAAGCCATTTATGGAAGGCCATTTGTCAACCCCCAAGTCCCGTATAAATTACTCTATATATGAATCGAAGTAAAGAAACTAAATTATTTTCTGGCATGAAATGAGCATTAGAAATCAATCCTATCGTGTCGGTGTTGGTATTTGCATTTAGTCCCAGAAGTATTGTGATTTTGTAAGATTAAAAGAGGGTGACATTTGGCTCTCCATAATTCGATGGCCTAAATCTACACACTTAGGCGGGGTTAAAGTTAGGCGCTTTTCGAGAATACGGGCCTTGATCTTTATTTTCTCCCTCTTTCTTATTATGGATGTCCCAATATTCTTACCTCCCGTCATTAATTTTAGCGTTTCATGCGCACATAATTATTATCGCGATGTGTTCCCCTTTTTTCTTCTTCATTTGACGCTCCTTGTTTTTGAAGCAAGGTCTCTTTTCCATATTCACTACTGACTCTCTATTTTGAAATTTTCCTGCAGATGTTATAAGGGCACCACAAAAGAAACAGAGAACAAGCAAAAACGACACTTATAAAACCATGCAACTAAAATGAACCATACGCTGTAGTTGCGACCTGAAAATATCATTTCGCATCATTGAAAACAAAACATCAAAGAAACAATGCAGATACATTACTTGGGCATGTTGTTTTGGATAACATGTTGGTTTGGGCAACATATCATGTGGTTTGCTTTTCTTCTAGTTTGGATAACATATCACGTGGTTTTCTTTTCTTCTGAATATGTGGGTGAGGATGAAATCGTGTGTAAGAGCACACGTTTTTTTTTTTGGTGTGTTTTTTAGTTTGTTTCCGGTGTGTCCTTAGACCCTTCTGCAAATACCGCAGTACACAATCTTCTTTCCATCTCTCATGTTGTGATCTACAGTAGATGTAAAGTAATTTCCGTTTGGAGTATATGTACATTTCGTTCATGATACAGAAGTATAATTTAAAAACTGAAGGCTTTATATAATGTAATAATTTATTCATTTATTTATTCATTATTCATATATTTATTTCATTACCATGTGTTCTTCACAAGTGGTGGTTACTGCATTCTATTGAGATGGCCTCGTCAGTAAATAAAACTACTAAACAAGAGAGCCCTGTATATTCATTTCTTGCAAACATGATATGAATATTGAAAATAAAAACAATGAAAACAGTTTTTTTTATCCTTCATTCAAAATATCACTTTCGGTCAATGTAGATATATACGTTGTTGCCCTATTTCAAGTCCTGCAAGCTACAATTTAACTGATTGGCAATTAGGGTCAATTAGACGACTAAATGTGACTTCATTATACAAACCAAACTCACGACACGCTATGGTATATTAAATAACCCTTTAAACAAAGGACGCGTTAGTGTTCTATTTATTCAGTGTTCAATTAACAATTAACTGATCACTTGCCTATACTAATGGGCTTCGTGTTGGGTATGAAGTTGCATTGTAACAATTATTGTATCTATATTATGCTGCTTGGATATCAAAACTTGTATTGTACTCCCTATGTACCAGTGACATGAATAAGAGTTGTGGTTCTAAATGGACGTGATATTCATAAAAGGTTTACGTAAGTTTGTTTACAAGTTTTTCGTCCAAACGACCTATATCTGCTGCATAATGAACAAATTAAAATCATTTTAAATCTTTTCTCTCGAAATGCAATTCCACTCCTAAAAATTAAACGTAAAGGAAAAATCCTCTCTGAAATTTAGGTGGTTTAGTTCAAAAGCCGAAAAATACAGATCACTGAAAGTTTGAAGAAAATCTGATAAAGAATAACAAAGTTATAAAATAATTGGGATAAATTATTCAAATCTGTGAGGTATTTTTGAGTACCTCTAGTCCCGATTTTTTTCTTTTTCTGAAAAATCGACAGCTTTCCATTTTCATGGTTGTTGATCACGTTGATGAAGGAATACAGCTTTTCATTAGAGGAGATGTGTTAAAACACATGTTCGATAAAATGTATAGGGCACAATCATAATGGAATATTTCTCTGGAAAACAGTTTGCGTTTAATCAGTTGTAACTCTAGTCTTTATTGGATTTTCCACAAATTTTTACTGACGTATTTCTCTCATTTTTCTTTGTGTTTTGAAAAAAAAAACAACTTCTTTTGAGGGTGAATCTCTCCCTTTAAAGCGAGGATGTACAGAGACCAAGCGAGAAACCTTACAATGCCACACAGGGGACGCAATCAGATGAGTAATGAGTTAGACTTAATTGAAAGTCATACCATTGTCCTCGCATATGGAAGAAAAACACAAGTCATGCGTTCTTAATTTGAAATGATTAACGGCATTTCAAAGAAATATGGCCGATCGATAGATATGGAGAGTACATCAGCGGTTTTTTTTTTTTTTTTTTTTTTCACAGTGCAAATGTAAAGTAGCGTTCTTTAGGTCTCTTGTCTGTAACTCAACGTTGCCATATTGAATACACCTCATAAACACCACAAGCAGGAGAGAAAATTCAATTAATGTAACCTGATTAAAATATATAACTTTATCATGTTTATGGCGTTTTCGTATAGATCTTTGGTTGGTGGTCATATCGAATAAGATGTCTCGTTTAAAAACCACTTTATTAGTTAATACTGGAACAAGAAGACCCTTGATGATGTTCCCATAAGGGTGTAATTATCACAATTTGATTCAATTTGATTTAATATCGAAATCATCTAATGAGTTTTCATTTAAAACATGAGCTTTTCCCCCTACTTGTTCCCATAGTCATAGTTATGTCCACGCCATTGAGATTCATGTTTTATAGGTATCCGGAAATTCTGCTACCATTATATATTAGGTGTACGTGAAAAGGGTTATTACTGGACAAGTGTTTATGTACTCGATAGTCAGCGCGGTATGATGATTATGTGGTTCAGTGAGAACGCAAAGGACGAGTGCTTGAATTTAGCACTTTGGTGTTTGCGGTGGCTTTACCGTCGTTGAGTGTTAAAAGTGAACGAGGTCTAGTTCAAGAGTCATGGCTTCCTGACACGAGATCACCCCCACTCTTCAACGATAAGTGTCAATTGCATCTCTTTCGCACCGAGACGTGTCTTGAATTATTCAAGAACGATCTGTGAGATGGCATTGCGAAGTGAAATGATGATTCCACACTGCGTTTAATCTTCAAGTACGGCCACAAGGTGACATCGCAAATATATCTCGATTAATTATCATAAGTGCATGGTGAAGTCTCCTGCAAGATGGAAGTGACGATTTTGGTCTCACATACCCTGCCTATGTTGTCCCCTACCGGGTATCATCCCAGTCGCACCGACAACTGGCCGAACAAGAAATAAATAACCTCCAACGGCCAAGAATGGGTCAGTTTGCAGTCGATGTGGAGTCGGTTTGTAGGTGTGACAGAGGTATCAACTAACAGACAAAACATTTCCATATCATTTAGAGACATCATACTTCCATAGGCGCAAATCCAGGGGGGGGGGGGGGGACAGGGGGACATGTCCCCACCTTTTTGAAGATAGGCGAATGTCCCCCCCCCCCCCACCTTTTTGAATAACCTTCTTTTTTCTTTCTTTCTTTTTGCTTGCAGAATTTTGGAGGCGAATGTTCCCCCCACCTTTCTGAATAACTTCTTCTTTTTTTTCTTTTTCTTTTTTGCTTGTAAGAGAATTTTGGAGGCGAATGCCCCCCCCCCCCATTTTAAAATGGATTTGCGCCACTGCATACTTCACATCTACATTCAACCCTTCAACATTTTTTTCTCCCTTCAATCTAAAGGAGTAAAAAAGACCCCAGGAAACATATGTGGCTGAATGCTTAGAGACATAGGCAAAACTCCCTATTGGGATGGGGTGTCATGTGCCCTTACCCACGAGTAGTCCTAACCAAGATAAATAATGACATTGAGAAGAAGACAAAAAGCGGACTGATAATTCCGACAGAAGAAAAAAAAATCTTATTGTTTTCAACAATACATTCGAAGGGGGGGGGGGGAGAAAAGTACTGCTTGCCATTCATGAAGAGTTGGGTCCAGTCATGAAAGGACTCTGAAGCTGTTACGTGTCGTGCAGTGGACATGTTAGAAGAAGACAATGAAAAAGATCTCAAAAAAGACATCTATCTGCAGGTGCTCATGGTCAAAACAAGTTTTCAAATGTATTTCTGACCTCTTCGACTTTTAACAACTCAAACATTAAATCATGGGTGCGATCCCTGTTTCGTCCTTGGTTAAAGATGTTAAACCCAAATGTCCATTTCTACCCAGTTGTGAACGAGTTCGTGGCAAAGCTAGGAAAAGGGTAACTGTAGGACCCCTCAGGAAGAGCACAGTTAATGAAACACGAAGCTACCCTGGGTAAAGAAGAATAGCAGTAATACTGTGCATTACCATTTATATGTGAAGGTTATAATGAAGGAGATGACACAACAATTTTTTCTTTAGTATAATTATACAAAGGAAAATGTGAACAATTGCCACACCAACCATTTACGGTTTCGTCCATTGTGGTAGAACAGCAGACTCTCACTCTGTTAAATGACAGACGAGGTTCTGGCTGGCCAAACAAGTGGTTCAATGCTTTTCAAAATTATTAACTGGTTGCACATTGTACGACATGCAAAAAGTAACAAAACTATTACCTATGATTACTAACATCAGATAAATAAAGCACAGTGAACACAAAAGTCACATCATTGAGGTTTTCTTGCATTCTGCACTTAAAAGCTCATGAAGAGGAAACAGCTCAATATGGCTCTCCTATTTCTACCATCGGCTTGAAAGTATAATGGTCCATATATCAAATCATCTCTTTTTCTGCAAAACTATTTTTCAATAGGCAATACAACCAAAATTATCCTTGAGGTGATTTCATGAAAATCTTTGGGATGGCGTTGATTACTGCTGGTTGTCGGTGCTGGGTAATGGTCTGGGGATCAATAGGCGACTGGTCATCAATCACCGACCTTATTTTCAAAAACATTTCCAACACCAGTGATAAGTCGGAGATCAGTCTGAGACCTGTCGCCCACCTTTAGAAAACCAATAAAAACCTTTCCACAACCATTTCGGTGGGCAAAAGGTTTTCGATGCAGCAGCGTAAATTTCCAGCCGACCATGCTGCTCCGACAACCAGCTGCTGACTGCTGAAAACCAAATAAAAATTGACAAAACCTCTTTGCGATGTGTGACAAGTAGCTACCAACCAGTGGTTTTCGGAAGTCGGAAACCGGACGTAAGGCCAGTGAGACAAGACTTTAAACATTTCCTGTGAGACATTTCTCCTCGTCTGCAACGAGCATAGTGAATTTGGACCAAGAAAACATTATTACTCTTCTCAGAATTTCTGAAGTCATGAATGGTAAAGTTTATTATCATAGGACTTTCTTTGTATCAAGATAAACAACAAAAAAGGGATGATGATACAATAACCTGTCAGCAGTCAGAGGAAATCATATTTGTTATGCCCGTTTTCAAAATTTGTTGGCATAATAGGGTTCATTGTTCCCTGATTTTTCGGAAGCACAGTACCGAGGTAATTTAATTGGTGGTTCAAGTATAGGTTGCATAGTTCCTGTATGCATAATTATAGTGATCATTTGAAGAAAGACGAATCCTACCATGCCAAATGTAACTAAGTATCAGTACATATAAATCGAGTTACAGTAACCTTGCATCGAGAGTGCAAGAAATAACAAAATTGGGGGGAAAGGGCGAGCCGTTACAGCATGAACGCTCTCTCTCTAATGCTGCTAACATGTTAAAAGATTACTGGTGGATAACCGCAGCCTAGTGCTCATTATCGTCCAATAAAAATAATCATACTAATGTTTCTAGTAGTAAAGATATTTGGTGTCTTCTCCCTAAAATTAATGAACTTCGGGCATGTAGCCTTGACGAGTAATGAATTTTCTACCGGAAGCATTTGTTTCATTACAACATGTACGAGGTGCCTGATAATTTATGTATTCCACTTATGCTAACGAGAGGAATAAAGTCCCTTGCTCTTTACAAAAAATGCCCTAACGAAAAGCTGCCGCGAAAACAAATTCTATTGATTGTGCCTTTCGACTACCATGAATTAATTGTGTATGATCAGAACATTACTATTATGCATATATTTTCATTACAAACAAGAAGGATAAAATAAAAAAGAAGAGAAGGAGAAACTCAAGGGTGAGATAGCCGAGTCGTAAAACCAGGGGTTATATCCCCCTTTTTTTTTCTTTTCTTTTACATCCCCTTCAATTAAGATGAAACATTTGGGTGAAAATGATCAGAGGGACTAAAATTAAATGAAAATCCAAATGTTGCTCTGAAAGTAAGCAAAAAGAATTCAGAGAAGCAAAATTTAGTTAAAGTTTGAACAACTGCGAGAAAGTTGTGAATTCTTGAGAAGTTTAAATGTTATCACATGCCCCCATTTCCATTCATTTTCTGTACGATGTCACTCTCATCTAGAGCGTCAAAGGCGGCATAAGTCTCTTAAGCAATTCTACCTCAGCAAACGACACCACATTTGCATTGGGAGTCAAAAACTGCTCCAGGCACTGACGCAGTCCTACACGTCAGCAAATGACGCCTAATGTGAAACTCAGCATTGCGTCAGCGGCTAGCATTGCATTTGATCCCCCCCCCCCCCTATATGTAAGAGTGACATCGTACACAAATTAAATGCAAAATACAAACATGGTGTTGTGTTACTGGCGCCAGCTAATTGCCTTCATATGCTAAAAGCGTAGGCAATATATCGCACTTGCAAAGACGCCTCTTGTGAACGATATCATGATGCCCCGTATCAAAAAGTTCATCGAAACCCGGTCTACACGTCTATGCCAAGTTTCATCCCCAAACTAACCACTTCGTTTCCACCTCCTCATAGAATTTCCTTTTAATTTCCTCAAAGATTTGCGGAGGATTCGGTGACAGAGTTGCCTAAGTAGATAGACGGTGTAACGAAAGCGCATAATATTTGCTATCCGATTTTGTAGACCGTGATAATAATAATGTGATATACTTTCTAAAGTGAGAGTGAAAGTGGGAAAGCTAAGGGTCTATAAACTTTGCACACGAGAGGTCATTCTTTGCGTTGTAAACTACGCTAGTCAAGAATACGAAGAAAAATTAATTTTCACACCAGTAACTAAATCAAATGTTTGCATTGTTTTGCATTCTTTTATTCTGAACTCTGAACCCTGTCACCATGGTCACTCTCAAATAACGCGAAGAAATACAGCCCCACTGGCTGACGAACTCGTAAGTCGGCATAAAATGTCATTTCGTGTGCGACAGGCTGAAGTGCATAAAACCGTTTCCGTACCTTGCCTGTCTACTCATGCTACTTTCATTACCATTAAAATTCGTTTCAATTTCATCTTTGCTCCCTTTATCTGACTCATGGATATTTCACAGTTTCTAGTCGGAAACTATTACGGGACAGCAAATTTTGCTGAAAGGAAATAACAGTTTTATGAATAAAGTTGTTTCCTATTATCCTTTGAAAGGTGGAAATCGCGTGCTGGATCTTCAGTTTTAACAACTTTCAAAAACCCTGCAACCAGCGGGATAGCAGGCGGGGTATTAAAAACATCTGAAGACAGGTTCACACGGAGGGAGCTAAACTTTAACTTTCGCTTGCATATCAAAACTTCAAGCTATCTTGTAGTTTTCAAGATTCAAGATTCAAGATTCAAGATTCAAGATTCATTTATTTTTCGATACCAATTCATAAATCATATAAAATATTTACATTGTAGAAGAAACTCATCATTTAAAATAACGCATATGAACTTGGTTTTACATATTGTTTTCTAAAATAAATGTTATAACAGAGAGAGGTTTGCACACATTTCAATTGTTTCTTGATAATAATAATCGAAAAGGTAACGAAAGGGAACTAGCAGAGAAGCGGAGCTTGTAAATAGCATGTTCCCAATTAAAAATCATTATAATTATGTACATGATTCAGAAATCTTTTCGTTGTTTTTTGTTTTGTTTTTATTGTTTGATTTTTTTTTTTACATATAGTATACGTTAAGTAATTTACTTAATTAATAAAAACACAAAGGCTCACCTAGATGCAGAAGCAGATGGGGAGGGACAGGTTGATAGAGGAAAAAGAGATGAAATCAGGAAAGGGAGTAAGAGAGGGGGAATAAATCATAAAAAACAAAAACAAAACAAAAAGCATAAAACAAACGAGGAGGGTGATCAGGATCAGATCTAGAGGCGGACTCGTAGTTTCAAAACTTTAAATTTACTTGTAGTTCCAGGGCCACAAGCGAGCTTGTAGTTAACGCCGAAACCACAAGCAGAGGGGTTTCCTCCGTCGTAGTTATGGACCGCGTGGACAGAATAAACTTGAAGTATAGCAAACTCGTTGTTAACGACGACCTCTCTGTTCATGTTAAACTACGATCGCTCGACTTGTAATCTCAAAACAACGAGTGTTGCTGTTTCAGTCCTTGTGATCCCTCGTCGTAGTTAGTGAGTCGTTGTTTCATTAACAAAAAGTTTCGCTAATTTGAAGTTTCGAAACCACAAGTCTCGTATGAATGTAGCTAATTTACGAGTCATGCATACTAGTATCGCGTTTTGCAGAACACCTGGATTCTGTCTTTTCTCTTTACTTACACCCTCTTACATTCATAGGTGAAGCAAATGAGAAACGATGTCAGAGGGAAATTCCCACCCACCCTTGATGTTTAGATTTTTCAAAAAGGCATATTCGCTGTACTTCAGGCAAAGATGAGCCTATCATCCTGTTCATTTCATGCGCCGGGTGGCCTAGAACTTTCAAAAGCTCTTTACAGTGTATCAAAATTAAGCACTTAAATAAGAGATAGATAGAGAGAGAGAGAGAGAGAGAGAGAGAGAGAGAGAGAGGGAGAGAGAGAAAACTCTTAGGCTTTGGATTGTGATTTCACGCAACAGTCCGCGCTGACAGAATTGATATCTTTGTATAATGACATTTGTACGGTAAAGTGATCTTTCCGCTGACAGCTGCCAAAGCGATCCGACACATTCCCAAGTCACCTCAACGAGAAAGGCATCAGATCGACAATAGACCGATCAGAAAATTACATGACTCGGAATGGGCGATATGTTTTGTAAGTTATCAGTCCATTGGGGTTCGTCTGGTAGGGTGATTGAGGTATTCGTGCAATCATGAAATATGCTAAATCTGTTTAGGAAAGAAGCATTTAGGCCTGTGGGGATATTTGTGTATCCATACAGTAAACGGGTAATAATAGTATTTTTCATAGTGGGGGGGGGGGGGGGGGGGCTGGATGTAGTTGAACTACTCTAGACTGTGTGGTGAAAATCTATCCTAGATGTATGGTTACCGAAAAATGACGGGCTGTGGGTATCCTTACTTTCCAATAAAGCATGTCTGTTCTTCCTCAAATGCTCTTTCCCCATGTTCCCTGCATATTCCTCGTTGTTCAAATAGTTAAATTACAAAATATCTAAATTTACTCTGAGCGTTTTGCAGTATTACATCGCGCGAGAGAGGGAGAGAGAGAGAGAGAGATAGAGAAGGCAGACAGAGAGAGAGAGGGAGAGAGAGAGATAGAGACGAAAGCTTTAAAAAAGCGCAAATATAATTTTCATAAAATGTTCCTAAAACAAAATGGGTCAAGAGTAAAAAAGTGATAGGGCGAAAGTGTAATTTATACACCTAGGGTAGATAACAGAAGGTAGAGAGAGAGAGAGAGAGAGAACAGAGAGACAGGCAGAAAAAGATAGTCAGTGGAAAGTGAAAGAGAGTTAGTAAAGACAGTATAGAATAAGGAGGTATACAATACAGAGAGAGATAGAGAGGGAGAGATAGAGAGAGAGAGAGAGAGAGAGAGACAGAGAGAGAGAGGGGGGGGGGGAAGAAAGAGAGAGAGAGAGAGAGGAAGAGAGAGAGAGAGAGAGAGAGATAGATGGGGGGGGGCGATCTTCACATTTAATTTCTCGAGGGACAAGAATGCATCTTATATAACAAACGAATGAGCTTCAATTCGAATCTACGGGGGACACAATGCGTCAAAGAACACAGCAAATCCATGCAAAAATTAATAAGGACATATAGACCATGGGATGACATGGAAAAAGAGGCTCCGTTTTTCATTTTCGTGGTCCACTTGTTCGCCCCACCTGAAAAGTTGGGGACAAAGGTACTTTTTTGTGCTGAATTCAAATATGAATGTTGCCAAGCCTGAAACTTGCACGTTATCACTCCAATGAGGTCTAATTATGCAAATTTATGCATAATTCATTGTTTAACTATAATACACAAAACACTGGTATCATTAATTTAAAAAAAAATAGTATTTCAAGCTAATCTGGACTGCATCATCTGAATGTGAATATTTCTTAACCATATATGTATATTTTTTTGTAACATTGATGCCTAATTATGCAAATCAGGCGTCAATATGGAAATCCATTTGGGGGGCTATTTAACTAATAATGCTAATATCAAATCACATGAAAGGTGATATTTCAGGGTGACTTTGGGTGCTTGCTCTAAATATGAATGTTGTAAATCTTGGAAATGGCAATTAATCACTGTAATGTGGCCTAATTATGCAAATTTATGCAGTATTCATTACTTATACAATAATTCACAAACACCGGTGTGTTCTCAGTACAGATATATCCAAGGATTATTTGGACTGTATAATCTGAATGTGAATAATTTAAGCCGTAAATGTGTTAATATTTTATGACACTGATTCCTAATTATGAAATATTGATGCCTAATTATACAAATTATTCATTTGTATGCAAATCCATTATTTTGGCTCTTTTAGACTGACAAATGTTTATATTAAACTGCATGAATACTGATATTTTGATTAAACTTTAGGTGCTTAATCTAAATATGAATGTTGCGAAGCTTGGAAGTGGCAATTTACCACTGTAATGTTGCCTAATTATGCAAATTTATGCAAAATATATTGTTTATCCCATAATTCACAAAGATCAGTATGCTCTCAATCAAAAGATGGTATTTAAGGGTAATTTGGAATGCAGAATCTGAATGCGAATTTTCCAAGCCATAACAAATCTGTAATTATTTTATGACAGTGATTCTCAATTATGTGAAATTGACGCTTAATTATGCAAATCTGCATCAATATGCAAATCCGTTATTGTGGCTACTCAACTGAAAATTCCTGTATCAGATCATATGAAAGCTATAATTTGAGAAACTATGGGTGCTGACTGTAAACATGATTGTTTTCAAGCTTAGAAACTAGCAGTTCGTCACCATATAATGAGGCTTAATAATGCATATTAATGTAAACCCCATTTTTTGATACTGTAGTACTTGCACCGAACAGCTCAGTATCATATCAATCAAAAGTTAGTATTCAATTCTATTTCGGACTGCATCATCTGAATTTTTAATATTTCTAAGCAAAAATTGTGTATACCTTTTATGATATTGGTGCCTAATTATGTAAATTATGCATCAATATGCAAATCAGTCTATTTGACTGAACTGCAAACACTATCTATCAAAATCACCTTAAAGGCAATATGCTAAGAGTATTTTAAACTTTTGGTGCAAAATGCAATGTTTATAGGCCTGTGAATGTTGCCAAGTAGGAAACCATGATATAGTTAAATTCCAGTTATGCAAATTCATGCAAAATCCACTCTGTAAGGGATAAAACTCAGTCTATAGCAGTTGAAAAATTAGTAGGTCTTTAAAGAAGTATTTGCAATTGCATAACCCATATATGAATATTTCCAAGAAATAAAATGTATAAATTGTAATATCAGTGCTTATGTATCAAAATCCATGCAAACCTACCAAAATCTATCTCAGGTATTAAATTTAGAGTGCTGAATCTCAAAGTGTCTGCTGCGACGGAGCAGTGTGCATGTGATGTCCTCAACATGAGGCACAATCTTGCATTCTGTTCCATCACAGAAAATGAATTTTAGAGGAGTTTCATGTTTCAAAATAATGTCCACATTAAACTTGTTAAGTTTTCCGTATTTTGCCTTGGCCTTTATGACTGCCAAAGAATTGAACTCATTCACTTCTCATATCTGTCACTTCTGAGTAACATGAAGCTGTTTGTTTCTTTCATCTCGTGTGAATATCAGAGGCGTCAACTCTCACTTTTTCTTCACTGATTGAATTAATGTGTAGCAGATTTTCCTATTCATGAACGATAAGGCACAAGAATTCTTTGCTGTGAATCTTCCCTTGACTAAACACGACACAGTGCAAACTACCTCATCCTTTACAATACTACTTGCTATTGCAGTTACTCTGTGTGTTCACAATAGGTAGCAGACTACATTATCCGTAGCAGACTACACTATCTGCATTTTCTGTGATATTGGCCACTAAAATACAGCTGTTGACAAACAATTTTTCACTTTTCCCCTCATCAAAGGCTCAATCCTTTCTCTTCCCTCCTCTGTTTTATAATAAACTTAAGCTCCCCAATCTAAATAAATAAAAAGATAAAAAACAAAGGTTTTATCATGCAGCTAGCACTGGCCATGCCATGCTGTTCTAGAGCCAGGTCAAAGTAAGTGAAAGAGCCTGACACTTCCCTATACACCATACACATAATACACACAAACACACAGCTTACAGCACACAAACTCTCATAGACACACACACAGCACATACCATGTGGTGGGAATGCTGTGCTAAACTCTGTGGCTGAAATCCATGTGGTCAAGAAGATTTGGAGCTCAGTTAATTTGCTACAAAGTAATCATTTTTGAACAAAGTTGCACTTTTTGCAAATGGCAACATATGCCATTAGTGTTTTTGTATTTTTAGTAACATTTACAAGGTGAAATTTGGTGGGGCGAACTCGCGGACCACGAAAAGTGAGAATTTCAGCAGTCATCCCATGGTCTAATAGTCATTACTCCAAATGGAGATGATATTTCAAACCATTTTCCATGTCACATCAAATCAGCACACAGTGGAACCTAATCGGTGGTGCATATGCCGAGAAAATGTTTTGGAGAATCGGCAGGATTTTGCTTACTTTTAAACATCTTTCTTCATTCTCATTTAGTAGATTTAGTAGATTTCTGTTTATTATATGTGGTACCGATTTTTAATCCTGTTATATTCCATATTTCAAGATACACTTGAAGTTCTAGATTAGATCTATATTTGCATTTCACTGACGTCTTTTCTCATTTTAGTGATATTTCCATCTCTATGAATGTCTCTCTATATATATATATATGTTTGCAATAAAGCAATTGTAGATTCATTCATCTACAAATAGCAAATCACCAAATAGAAACGGGATTTCTGGACATTTTTTGCCAATATCACAATACCACTTCAAATGTATTTAGTACATCTGCATGAATGAAAAGATATAACCACACTCAAAAACGTAATGCAGCCACCAGGGCCCTGTTGCATAAAACTTACCGTTTACGGTAACTTTGCCATCAACGGTAACTCCCATGGAAACCTTGATTTTGATTGGCTATTGAGTGATGTTACCATGGTAGTTACCACTGATAGCAGAGTTACCGTTAACGGTAAGTTTTATGCAACAGGGCCCAGGCCTTTACAACCACTGAAACTGAATGAGCACAGTTCTTTTTATAATACTGGATTCTGAAGTCAATATGACGTCATATCGCGATATTTCAAGCCATTGCTGACAATTATACCAATGTATTGTCGCTAAAATTGACTGAAGGAAGAGATAAAATTTTACACACAAAGAGCAAAGATTATTTCATTGTATGACGGGTTATGCAAATATTGATGTTTTGGAAAGGTTGTGTGCTGAAATGGATCGCAATCAAACTTGCTTTACTTGGTAGCATTTGAATATACAGTGTGAGTAAATAAAAAGGAAACCCATATTCAAGCCCTGATATCTTAAACACAAAGCAATATCGATGAAATATATTATAATGGTATCATAGTTGATAATAACTTCAGTTTGGTAGGCTGCTCACCAAAATGCGATCACGGATGACTGAGCACTGCATGGCCATTTTTATAAAGCATGTCAAAATCGTTTTTGCCCAAGTTTGGGCTGAAAGGGGTTCAGGAGGAGTTATTTCCATTATTTTGTGAGTGCATTCAACTGGAATGGAGACCATTCACGCAACCTTGGGTGATCATCCATTTCATTCAAGACTTGGGTAGAAGCAAATCTGACATGAATCGGGAGAAATGTTACTCTTCTAACTGTCAATGGTCGGATTTTATAGGTCAAGGTGTCAAATTAAGGAAACCAGGATGGGCTACAATGTGAGTATCTGAGATTAAATTTGTATGAATTGACTGCAATAATACTTAGGGTTGAATCTATAGGTTCCTTTTTATCAACTCACACTGTATATAAAAAACCTTAAGATGTGTATTGTACGCATATACTACTACAAAAACTGGCTGCGGCTTTTACTACTGCTGCTACTACTACTACTACTACGTAACTACTACTACTTCTTCTACTACTACTACTACTACTACTACTACTACTACTACTACTACTACTACTACTACTTCTTCTTCTTCTACTACTACTACTACTACTACTACTACTACTACTACTACTACTACTACTGCTCTAACTACTTTTGCGTACAAAATTATATTATATATTATTATATATATATATATATATATATATATATATATATATATATATATATATATATATATTAGAATATGTTATCGGGCGCCACAAAACCACCAAATAGTCGCCACACATGATTTTTTGAATAGTTCAGGACTGAGGAGATTCTCAGCTTTAAAATGATGCCCATCACAATTTGATGTTTCTAACGCAACGAAATGAAGAGAAGAAGAAGTTAAAAGTCTGGAGTGTATTTTGGCACTCTGACCATGTGGTATTGTGCAAGGTGACAGAGGGACTGTTCAAAAATCTTGACACACCAATTAAGCACAGCCTGTTCAAAGTATTTGTCCAAGTATCAATGCAAAAGTTTACGCTATTAAAATTACAAAATCACGGGAGATCAAAATGAGACAAGTATAGCCATGGTGGTAAAGAAATGAAAACCACGACAGCAAACGCCAATTCAGACAAACATATGACACTTATTGATTGTCTGGCGCTTCAATTTTTTTTTATTACATAAAAGAAAATATATTCGTTCAGAAAATGCAAAAAGAAGACTCGAATTTGACCATGCTGACAAAATACAACTTTATTAAGCTCTAACCAGGGAAGTGTAAGTGTAACTCTAGTTACACTTCCCTGATCTAACGGAAACTCAAACCGTGCGACGTTTTGGTGGCTTTGTGGTGCCTAGTCACATAACATGGCTTATGGCATTCTCCATCTGTACACCTGCAACTTAAATCTCTTAATTTACTTTAATAAGATAATATTACCAATCGAATCATATGTAATGCTATATACCTATCGAAAGTAACATTACAAAGCCAGGGAGTGACAAATTGGAATCATTTATAAACCAATACAGTTAGTCCAACCGTGACCAAACGATAGCTTGGAGTGAAGGAAATCGGATCGAATCCAATTAATTTCATTTCATCGGAAGAAATTCAAGCACAGCTGAGATTCCCGGCTAATGAAGCGTTTACCCCCTAGAGGAATGAAAGTCATAAATCGCAAATTCAATCCTGTATGACGCTCACGAGTACAATTAAACGCCCGCTTCATACCGACGCAGTATGAGGTAGGTTGTTCTTTTCAGATTCTTGCCTGAAGCTTTGGCAGAATTTTTAAGAACCTTGACTATGACGGCCAATGAATTATTTAAATTCTAAGTACATGTAGCACAAATGGGAATTAACGAGATTGTTCCATTGGGTTTGTTTTCAGGGTGAAATAATATTTTTCGACATTTTCTAAAGGCTTTGCGTGCAAGAAAAATTATTTGTTATGTTGAATAGGAACAATAAATTCTTTCGAATGGAAGGAAACACCTAGAGGGATATCTAAAGTAACGAGTCGGAAAGATGAGAAATTCAGATATTAATTTCACTCTCGTGCTCATCATGCTCATCTTTCCTATCTAACAATGCGTAGAATTTTAAGCTTCTTGACACAATCTCATGGGTCCAACTTTTCCGACTTTTCTTACCAGTTTCAGCATCAAGCAGTAATCCCTAAATCTCGTTAAAAAAAAGGGTCAAACATTCGCTAAACACTACCCTGTGAACTTTAGATATTGTAAAACGATCATTTCTACTTAACAACGTACCCCCCAAACTATACCTTTAACAAATTTACAATAAACAATGACTTTTCCTTTTTTTTAAATAGATTTAATTACTTTTATCCAATGCTGTATGTTTTTTTGTTTTTTTTTAATGACAGTCACTATTTATTGTGTTATGACGAATCATCTATTCAAATTAACGTGGAAGCAAAGAAAACCAGTAAAATGTAAACTTTGTAAACTGTTATTTATAATTGTAAATCCCAATTACGTCACAAAATAGCGCTCAGACTGAGAGAGAGAGAGAGAGAGAGAGAGAGAGAGAGAGAGAGAAACGACACACAATATTCTTCTAGCAAAATTATCTAAAGGGTAATATTTTCTTTTGAAACATCTAGTATATTCTTTGCAAGCATTTTAAACTAAACTTATGCTTACAGCCATTATTCATTTATTCGAAATGGTTCATAAACCCTTTGAAATTATAACATATAAAATACCGTCGATGGAGGGGGTGTAAATTAAACAAGATTTCTTACAAGCATTTTAAAATAAACTTTTTTGTGTGTATGTATGGGTGTGATGTCAAATACGTGTCGATAAACTAAACAGGAGCAAGCAAAGCCACAATTCTATGATAAATGATTTTCATGATATTACAGAACTATATGATTTTCCAACCAAGCTATTCAAAGAAGAATACTTAAACAAAAAATCAAATAGGTTTCAGACTAATTTATCATTGAAGGTTTTATTACAAATAATCCATCATCGCATGCAGTCCTGGGACTTAATTGGCAAGAACTACAGTGCAAAAAAACATACACACAAAATAACAACAAAAGAAAAAAAGAAAGAAAAAAATCATATAAATGATTATGATGACATAGAAACATTGCAATTTCATTAAACTTAAGTGTTATTAATTTTAGCTTGAAAGATGCCAATTAAATATTAAAAGTTTGTATAGTAATAATGAGAATAAGGCAATAATAATGTGACGCCCGACCTTTGAAAGCAGCTGGAGACAAAAATACATATTCTTGTTAATGGGCCCTTGGTTAATTCATTGTTTATAACATCCAAAGTTCATAGTGCCATGTTAGTTAATAGCCGTTTTTAATCATTAACATCACCACATGCTATTAATGTATTTTCGCACTTTACGGGGTACGCCCTGAAAGTAATCATAATTACACATATTTGGTTTTTATAAATTGGAAATGAAGAATTAATGACAAGCATCAATAATTTGATTACATGCATTGGATCACTGCTCGTTAATTACAAACATGACCTACACACATTCAGAAGCTTCCAACAAAACCTTATCAAATTAATTGCCAATTTCCCTATTGAATAATTTAAAAACCATAAGGTTCAGTACGTGACAATATTTAAGTTGTTGTTTGTTTGTTTGTTTGTTTGTTTTGTTTTGTTTATTATTGTATGACAATATCATGATCATGTTGTACCGCTCCGATGCGTTTATATCATAATAACTGAAGGCTATGCGAATGCACTATTACCGAAGTTTATAATATAGTAAGATATTTAAAGGATTTGGTACGTTGTGTTGAATATATTTGTTAATTCATTTATAGTGTAATGCATTATATGTACCGTTGGCATACAGACATAGGCTACAGCTTTGTATGATTGTTCGTGAAGAAAAGCTACAAACACGTTATGGTTACTGTATGGTCACTCCAATTCCATTGCAAAAGAAAATGTGCAGAGGCTAGGCTATTCTAAACGGTTGATATGCAATAAATAGGAACAATTGTGGATTATAAGATTTTGGAGTTATCAAATTGACTAAATCATACTGAAAATCAGGAACAACAAGAACAACAACAATGACATTAGTAATAATAATAATAGTGATAATAATAATAATGGTGATGATGATGTAATAATAATATAATAATAATAATAATATAATAATCATAATATTATTATTATTTTTTAAGGGGTTATCAAAAGTATTTTATGTCCTTTCATCTCATTAAAAAAAAAAAAAAAAGAATTACCGAATGTATATATATCAATGATTTTAGAAATATGCACCAAAATATCATTAAATACGTTTTTGAAAATTTCCGTTTATTACGAAGATACCAGGTATTATGTACATACATTTAAACATCCTCTGTATATTTTTGTTGTTGTTGATGCTGTAATGAATTTATATTGTTACTTGATATCTTTTTTATCAAACAGGGCCTCATGGAAGACCACCACTATTGGTGAAAATGTGCTACCCTGTATAAATATCAGAAATAAATAAATAAATAAATAATAACAATGATAATAGTCATAATGATAATAACAAAATAGAAATGATAATAACAACAATATTAAAACAGATGTGAATACATAGGGCTACACAAGTTTTCGTCCCTGTTTTCACGAAGTGACGAACCTATTTCTAATATGAAAGCATTTCGAGAGCAATTATATTCATGGGACATTCTTACGAAAAAAAAGTATTCAACATGGGAATGAAACAAGGATGAGAAAGCTCAGACATTATTGTTCACTTTTACCAGAAATCAACGTTTTTAAAGTAGCTTTATACCATCATGTTAAATTTTAAAGATAAAGATAAGTTCTGGGGCCTGTAACATAAAGAGATACAATCAATCTTACAATCAATTATAACTCTTCAGTATATGGTTTGCCATAGACTTACGATTGATATTAATCGCAAGATTGATTTATCTCTTTATGTTACAGGATCCTGGTCATACAGTAATTACATTGTGAAAGAAACTGTCTCGAAATCAATAAGACAAAGTTGATCATGCCTACATACATGGCATAATAATTGGTGTATACTGTGAGGTTTGGAAGCATCAAAATCATTTTGGCATCAAAATTATAAGAAATGACCAAGTCTTGATGAAAAGTACATGCACAGTACACAGAAATGGGTACATGGGACTACACACACATATGGCATGAATGTTTGGGACAAACACTTCAGCTATTTCTTGTCATATTTCGAACATGAGGGCATTTGAAGAGTAATCATTTTCATGGATATTTCTATTATGACATATTTCCAAACTAGCAGAGAAAGAGTAAGAAAGTTTACAAATTAGTTTCACCACTACGAGAAAGCGTATTCAGTCCCACACTCCATAACGTCATATCGGCCAGCAATGTGCTGTAGGGCATCAAGTATGTAAACATGAATGATTCATTTGTGCGTTATGAAAGGAGGCGTTCATAAACACTTCTTATCTTTCGGGTTGTTCACTGTTTTATAGATCAGTTTGACAGGCTCGTTTTTAAAGACAGTTTATACTAATACTGGGCTTGGATAAAGGAACCGCACGTTCATAGAGACAGGCAATAATTCAAGAGTTGCATGCAATTCAGTACATTTCCTTACGTATACGAACTTACAAAAAAGAATCGCAATAATCTGCTGGAAACACAACTGCGCGTAATCGTAAGAATATATGTAAAAAATGGTACTTTATTAATCGACTTTGAATTTAACTTAATTCTTAAGTTAGGGCCTATTATACACTTTTCATTGGGCAGATATCATTTTTAGTATTAGTAGTTTTAGGGTTCCATGTAAGTTTTGTCCAATTATCCGGATACAGAATTACCAGACCTGAAAATTAAAACATTAACCACTTCTTTTCGCCATGCCATTAAACAAATGGAGCGGGAGCAGATAGAGCATGTCGAACGAAGGATAATTTCTGAAATTCCAACCCCTTTATTTCCCGCCTGTCACCATTACACGCTAATGACCTCATCATTGCCCACGTTGATCTATATGTAGGTGCGATTGGCAATGCAAACAATTTATCTAGCTTGTCAAGGAACACGTTGAGGACTAGCCATGCATTGCTCTGTGAATGCAGTTGTCTAGTAAGAGTTATTGGAAAAGGTCGATTATGCAGTGCATAAAATAATAATTGCTAGCTTTGGGAATCATCAAAATGCTAAGAAATTACTAGCATGCAGTGGGGGGGGGGGGGGGGGGGGGGCTAACGATGACCATATTCCACTCTTATATAGCTCATATCACATTATAATAACGTCTCCATGCTCTTCCAAAGGACTTTGGATATTATTACCCCGGCTTCAGGCTCTGGCAGCCGTAGCGCTCAGTGAATTATACTAGGAATAGATCCTAGCTGGTATCCACCTGGGTCTTGGCTAATGTAGATAAATTAAGGACGTTAGTGCTACACATAGCGTAGTGGTATGGGAACTCACATACATGTGACGTGAAAAAGAATAGAGTCCAAGGTAATTTTAAAATACAATAAGTAATATCGATTACATATTATGAGGGCATTTCAGGATCGATCCTTTGAGAGTGGCATTGCTTCTGTGGCATTCTCCTCCATATTCATTTTTTTCCCCTCATTTAAAAGAACTCAACCTTCTCTTCGAGCGTGTTAATAAGAAACATATCATGTTCGTTTACATAACAGAGCAGCCCAAGTCATCCAGGCAGCAGTAATTGCATCGATTCCCAGTGTTGGGAATATACCTGAATGGCAGCTTATATTGAAAAGCAGCGATGGAGGGTTTAAACATGCTCTAATCTGTTATTTTGTTAACTGCTTTTACTTTACCATCTTAATGTAAACTACAAGAGGTAGCATAAGTGTATATTGTAAGTAATTTATTACAGTGTATACGTGGAATGAAGAACTATATAAACAAAACCAATGATAACAAATTGTTTATATGTTGATACAAATATTCATGAACAAAGCTCTATACTACTACCACTACAACAACAACAACTACTACTTCTACTACTACTACTACTACTACTACTACTACTACTACTACTACTACTACTACTACTATTACTACTGCTGCTGCTGCTGCTGCTGCTTCTACTGCCACTACTTATGCAATGATGTGTTCTTGAACAAAAGTTTTTAGGTTCCTGATTCCTAGGTTAAATTTAAAGAAAGGATAATTCTATTCTTTTTTTTTTTCACGTCATGCGGTTCGGATATTGATAAAATGTTGGATATAATTTATGGCCAGTACTGATGATTGTGCGACATTCTGCATTTGAACTCGATGATGAGAGTATAATAGGCGGTCGGGCGAGGACGAAGAAATTGTCTTCCTGGTTAAAAGCCACGACGTCAGTGGTTGCAACTGTGGCACTTAAACTATTCGCAGGAAATCAGCGTCACGTTAAAAGGACATAAATTCACAAAAACATTTTTTGGACTTGAAGGGGGGGGGGGGGGAGAACTTGTTTTGCGGTCATTCCCTTCCCTTTGCCCCCGTCTCTCTTACCATAATTATCTCCACTTCCTTCCCATTTTAATTGGTAATATGGATATCAGGAGTTGGGTGAAAGGAGGTTTCGAAGTATTCGAGGAAATGGGGCGGCACAATAAAAAGGACAATATCTTGAAAAAAAAAAGAAGAACAAAAACAAACCACGAAATAGGGACCGTTGTCTTTCCCGTCTCCCTTTTCTTCCTGTCCCCAATCGGCTCCCCTTTTAATTTGAAAAATAAGGATAAGAGGGAGCTGAATTAGGGGAGGTTTTGTATTATTCGTAATAATGATTAAAGGAATACATATTCAAGAAATACATTTTTATAAAAAGAACCAAAAACAAACAATGGGAACAAACTGGAAACTAATTTTCTTATCGTTCTCCTCTTTTCTCTACCCTCTTCCTTCTCTCCTATCCCCTCCCAAATTCTCTCCCCTTTTTAATTGAAAATATGGATAAGAGGAAGTTGGGATCGGGCGGAAGTCATGAGTCGCGATTAACTCTATGTACTCCGACAGCAGGAAATTATGGCGCCGAATTGCAATTGATGGATTGCTGGAACGTCGTTGGGAAGCGCCGTGCGCCGTGTGGTCATGAGCGATAGACTACAAGTTGATCTTGATCTTGGGCAGGACATCGCAGCTCTTTGAATTAATAGTCCCACTTGTTCGCATTCATGCCGCTCCATCATTCAGTCATGGTTGCGTGCAGTGGCTTAGCTACGGCGGAGGGGGCACGGGGGAACGTGCTCCCCTCCTAATCGAATGAGGGGGGGGGGGTGAAATAGAGAAAGAATTCAGAGGAGAAATGGAACGTGAAAAGAAGGTGATATCATGCCTCCTACACCTTCCCGTCAGTCTGTGAATTATTTCTTTCGTATTAATTTTCATCTCGCTAATATTTCCGGTGCATCTCTCCCCATGGAGCCATCCAGAGCCCTCTCAATGGCAAGACCCACGCTATGCCCCTGGATGTATGTATGCATATACATAGAAATATTATTGCCTGGAAGTCAGGTATAGGCGAGTATGAGGTAATTCACGCATCGCCATGCTGTTCGCCACTTTTATCATAACTTACACGCCTTATGAATCGAAGATCTCCTACTTGGGGAATTCACGGGGGATTCGGCCCGGTGGAAAGAATTGGAATGCGTCCATACGATTTCTTTTACTGATTGACTTATACCTCTATCATAAATCCCAAGAGCGCATTACAGCGGTATAAAAGAAGCATTATATAAAAACAAATACATATGAATGGAACCGCATCAAATTAATAAGCATTATTTCAGTGCTGCTTTTATGTGTAGGTAGCCATGTCATCCTCAAAACCGGTGTTTATGAATGGGATACCGTGGATCCCGCAGTAACCCTGTTCGGTTCATGGTTATATCAACGTAAAATGAGACAGCTTCCTGATCCAAATAAGATTTTCAAAAAAATTATTATTGAATCGAATGAGGGGAAAAGTTTGTATGGACAGTACTGAAACGCAAAACTAATATATATATATATATATATATATATATATATATATATATATATATATATACATATCGCCCATTCCGCATAAAAGCTGCCAATAAAATTAAACGCAAGTCCAAAATACGAGATGCTGATTGGTTGAAAAGCAAGTTGCGTTTAATCACAGCTTTTTATGCAAGAGGGCCATAAAGAGTATAAAACATAGTATTGGCTTTCATTCTTCTCTTTATGTTTGTGATCAAGTTGGTACAATGGATTTGAACATCAAATCCTTCAGCTCATACACGAAATAAAGGGCTAATGGTTATGACGTGTTGTGATATGATGAGGAAGGACGTACGACTGGTTCAGTTTCAAAACACGCTACATTAAAAAACAAAGATCTGAGAAAAACTCTTCATATGTCAAAAGGTGGCAACATACCTGTCCATTTGTAAAACAATTTCTGTATATATAAAGAAAACATTTTTTATTTATAATTTTATTTATTAACATTTTTAAATTTATTGTCTAACGGAGTGATTTTTCTTTTTCTATTTTCAATCTCCGTCGCAGCACTTTTTTGAACTATATTTATTATATATTTATTATATATATGTGTGTGTGTGTGTGTGTGTGTGTGTGTGTGTAACCTTGCTTTATTCATAACTGTATAATATCCCACGAATCCCCAATACTGATTGCGAAGGGCTAGTTGTATTAGGAATATAACATGATATGGCCACATCGTCGGATAAATAAATACATGTTGCAACTGAGTGCTATAATTGCATTATTGGCTAGGGGTATCATTCAACCGTGGGGGCATTGATAATTCGGTCAAGTATCCCTGACTTTCAACATGGAAATACATCAATATATCCTGCTACGTTCTGTTTGTAATCAAAGCATTAAAGTAGCTTAACACTCATTCTTGCCAGTAGCTATAGCTATATATGAGTGCATACCTGGAACGATTTTGATTTTAACAAAAATTGTACCCTAAGCGTTATGAATCATCTGCAAATGTTTTTAATTCGATAGAAATTATTGCTCACAAGCGTCAGACAATGAAGTAAACCTGCAAAATGTGCTAATCGTGTGTTTCTTCAAATAAACTTTGACAATAATAACAATAATAATCAACATTATTGATGTGGAACTTTGGAACTCCTTACCCCACTGAAATAAAATTTCACCTTCTCTAAATTGTTAAAAAAAAAAAAAAAAAAAAAAAAATCTCATTTCAGATTACTTTGGTTGATTTCTCCAATATATTTCACAATGGTATGTTTTACTATTTGCTCTGTCTTACATGTATGTAATTTTCTTATTTTATATACACTGATATATCGGAAAATGGCGTTGAAGAGAGACATACTAAAGTTTTTCGTCTTGCAATCATCAGAGTATACCGCAAGAATGAACAGGAAGCCGATATATACATAAATATATATACTTTTGTTAGGCGCCTTTAACATCCCTTAAGATGGATATGTGAACATGGTGTTATTATTATTATCATCATTGTTACAAACAAACAACAACAGAAAACATTGCAGGTAACAAATATTTTTCCATATTGTAAGCAAAAATCTCCATTTAGTTTTTATTTAAAAGGCTTACTACGCGTATACGTAATATCTCCGAGTAATTTTTTTTTTTTTTTTTTTTACATTTTAACATGAGGGGGAAGTTGGAATTTATAACCTTGTATTTGTATAAGTGTTTTCACTAAAAAGTATACATTTTGCCATTTGTAACTTCTGGTGACTTTTCAGCTCTGGCATATTAACCCCTTTGGCTGCCAACACTTTAAATGCCCATTACCAAAATGAACTACTCCTGAGCATAGACAATAGTCCATAAATGCGGTGGTGAGTTATGGGTCTGGAAATTGAGGGGTGCGGGCATTAGGAGGGGGAGGGGTACACCAGCCTTACTCGAAGGATGAAATGCGAATTAACAAGAACATCAATTAAGGGGAGAGTGTGGAAGGGCCGACGGTGGTCTTCACACCTTTCTCACACTCTTTCTGCTACTCTCCCTTCCTCTCTCCCTTTCTACCCCTCCCCCTTTTGGCCATTCGACTGGGGGGGGGGGGGGGAGGACGTGTCCCCGTGCCCGTCGTAGCTACACCACTCTCCCTGAAAGAAAAAAAAAACTGTCTAGGCACAACAGGACAAGTGATGTCTCGTCGTTATTCTCTATTTTGTTAGAGGGGCCTTAATGGTGCGATAAGCCGTTGGCAACTTGAAATGTATACATTTATACTGCACGTGCGTCATAATTAAAAAGACATCTGAGTAATGAGGCTGTATGGCTCAAATTCTTGTGCGCTCGTTAGTACAAAAAAGAGTAAAAGAGACCCCAGAGCGACATCTCAAGAAACACTACTCATGAAGTATTTGCAGGATTTGCTTTTTCAACAAGTAGAAAATAGCTTATGTTTTGGAAATCTTAAAAACTTAAATTTCCAAAACTACTTAATTTCTTGCTGCAATTGGCACATTTGGCGAGTAAGATTTAAACGTTCACTTCATACTTTTTATATCCACTTTTAGATAAATATCATTCCTCATCTTCTTATATTCAATTCCTTTCATAAGTTTTAGATGGGGAAAATTCATGAATTCCTTTCTAAGTATTAGATGATCAAATTAGACAAGGCATAAGTTTGATATCGCTTGATTAAGTGACGCCATTAAGTCGAATACTTTCATTCGAAAGGCCATCCAAAAATGATGTACATGTATCTTACGGGCCTTCTACGAAATACTCAGGTGGCCAGCCCAGGCCGTAGAAGAGTCGAACGATAGCCTAGAATGCGAGATTCGTTTTTAGAGGATATCATTTTGCAGTACAATTTTTAGAATTCATGGACGGATTGTAAAATATCTTTATAAGACGGTATGATATGACAACATTCAAATTGGTGATGCGACATTTTCTCCGGCGACCATTACCCCCCGCTTTATTTCGTCTATAAAGGTATATAAGGTTAGGATAAGAGTCGCAGTTGAGCTGAAAGGAAAAGTACATTTTACATAAAATATCGTCTTTACAGAAAATGGAAATTCATGACTTTTTTCAGTACAGGGGCAAATGGGAGAGGAGCTCACAAGATACGTCATGGAGATGCCAATTTTGTGTTTGATTAATTACAACTTCAAAAATTCGTAACTTTTTTATTTCTTATGAGATTTCGCTCAAACTTTCATTGATCTCTTTAAAAAAAATGCTTCTTTTAATACCAAGTTGATATCAGAATACAAGCTATGCTTTTTATTTAGGCTCCCCTCATTTTACATTTTCTTCCCCTTTGTGCAAGTCGTTCCTATATCTCTCGACCATTTCTACCTACTTATCGTACATTGTACTTAATTTCAAGTCTTTACCGTACGTTTTGACATTGACTCTTACGCTTGTAAAACTCTGAATTGTTTTTGATGTAAAAGTGGAATAAATACACTCCAAAAGTCAAACTCCAAACTATATATTCCAAAGTTGACTTCGGAAATCGAATAGGGTAGGAAATTGACCGCGGGGGAATTGTCGCGGGAGCATGTGTTGTACAACTTCAGTTTTCTATTCGCTTCCAGAACTCAACGTTACCTTTAATATTGCGGGTTCTCTGCCACGTCGTTGCTTTCTAAAATCCAATCAATATAATTAGTTAATAATGAAACTGACAACTTAGAATTCCATATGGTAGTTGCACAGGTATAAGTACATATGACAATCACACTTACTTCTAGTCCATAAAATATGAGCCATTACGTGCTTGTCCGTGTATAAAAGTGGAGCACCATTGTCGTTTCTGACCCCAATTTTCTCCCAATTGATCACATGACTCGGGAACAATTACGGCCCCGAAATAACAGAAGCTGCATGACTTTGCGAGAGCACTCGCCATTGATTAGATTAGAATGCCTAAACACACGTGACTGTGAATATGGTGGCATTTGACACTCTTCTAGGCGATGTTTGGGATGTACCGCCAGAGGTGCGTTTATAAAACTGCACCTGTGACATAACAGTTTTGATATTTTTATCGAATATATTAGTGACGCATTTAATATCATCTCTGGAATCTATGGTAGAGCGAAAGATGAATGAAAATGATTATGCGAGGGAAGACCGAGGGATAAAACAAGTGGATTCAAACATAAATTAACCACCCATGGAAAGCAGGTAAAGGGAAAAGGGAGTTATAAAAAAAAAGGTGTGGGGGACATCCTGGTTTAGTTTGAAAGGGGGAAAGAAAACGAAAAGAAATAAAAGAAGGAATTCTTATTTACTTCTCAATAGATACAGAAGAAGAATGAGCTTTGGTCGGAGGTGGTCGGAGGGAGAGAAAATAAGGGAAGGGGATAGAAAATACATCCAATCCTTGTAAAAATGGAAGATCTAGAAGGCATCTCAAGGCGTGGTGAAGCAATGCCTTCTGTATTATTATCATTTAATATCTATAGACACATGCTCACCTGTCAGTTTCATCTCGCGCAGCAACTCTCGACATGTTAAGTGATTTCATTCAAAACTAGATTTTATTGACTTTCTTCCTTTTATCGTTCGATTTTATTGATTACTCACCGTGACGTCACGAGTCCATAGAATTCCGATTTTTAGCTCGAATTTCGCAAGGAGGCTTCAGCTCGACCTTTCATTTTCCCTCTTACCCCGTGAGCTGAGAGAGGGAATGGCCAAGATATGCCCATCACAGAAAATAAGACTACTCACTGGATAACTAACAAATGCCAGAAAATCGCTTCAAAAATTGTACATTCAAATAAAAAATGTTGGCTAATATTTACCCAATATTATGTAAAAAGGGAACATACATGGTTGTAGGGAAAACCTGACACAATATTTACGTTAATGTGACTCTCACCCCGACGTGTCGCAGAGTTGCTGCTGTTATGCAAGATTGTGTAAAATTATACCCAAAAGACATGCATGTTCCATTTTTACCCAACTTTTTAAAATGTATGATTAAACATGTTAAATAATGATTCAAATCTTTTATATAAATCTACGACTAACGCTTTGTTTGGTGTTGTAATTTCGACTATTTTTCGTGATTGATGTATACGAAATGGATATGGAAGCTGAAAACTTGTTTTTCATAACATACCATTGCGCTCATGGCAACGTAGCATGTAAATGACTATTATTCTGCCAAAGGGATACAATTGGCTTAAGCTTTAAGTGCAATCCAACAATATGACCCACAGTTGGCCTAGAAAGGGGATCTGAAAGCGAATTATTTTAGTAAGGCGTTATTCCTCCATATTACTTATCCCTTTGATTGGAACTTTAATTCAAACAATCCCGAAACTTCATCCATATCAGCCCTGGTGGTTACGTTAAAAAGAATATTTTGATAAATTAGCATTAGAGGGATAACAAACTGACAAATATATAACATAATATCACACTGCCTAGTCCGGAGTATGCATTGGACATTGTATAAGAAAATTCAATTTTTTCCAATGCAATTATATTTTACAGAGTCTGAAGGCCGAGGATAAATACTAAAACATAAGAAAGATTCTCACACTGGAGCAAGATGTACATGCAAGGGGGTGTTTCATAAAGCTGTTCGTAAAGTTACGCATGACTTTTCGAATGACAAGCCAAATGGGATGCTCAATCATTTTTAACTGCATCAACTAAAGTTAGACTGTGCAGATGTAGATTAACATTCTTATCATGACAAACGTTTTAAATGCAAAGTATATTTTTTGCAATGATTTAATTGAGGTTATTGGAAATACAGTCACACTTTGTTAAAACATCAGGAAAAACTTTGGGCATCCTATCTGGCACTTCATATTCCAGTCGTTCGTAAAGTCATGCGTAACTTTACGAACAGCTTCATGACCCCCCCCCCCCCCCCCCCCCCAGATATCATGAATATAGAATTGAGAATTTACCACTTAGAGTTATCAATTTCGATTTGTTCGTATATATGCTAAAGATAATACATGCAAAACCCATTTTCTGTTTCAGGACAGGAATTATTTAAGGGCGAAATTGATCACATTTTGTTCTTCAAATTGGCAACAAAACTATTTTTTCTGTTAGTGTTACATGTTTTTAATAAAGGTGCATTGTCTTTGAAAACAACATACCTCGTTAAACACTTCATCGAAAAGTTGAAAAAGTTGCCAGTTTTGACCAAAAAAACAACAACAAAAAAACAAAACAATGATTTTTAACCTTTCACTATGTGCCAATTTGAGGAATTTAAAGCTTATTCTCGTTTTTAGAAATTCCTGCCATCAAACGGAATATAGTCATGCAACAAAATTGGAAATAGTGTGTGCAGATATTTTTGCTCTTTCTACTCATGCATGTGGTATATTTTTTGGAGCTCTGAATCAAAATTAATTGAGCCAAACCACAAAATGTGGTCAATTGTCTCGAAAGGGTTAAAAACTATGTCACAAGTGAAACAAACGGGTCGTCGATTGGTTTATCCAACGTTCGTTGATTCGACTTTACATGCATTAGTTGCTTATAAAAATGAGATCAACATTTTGTTCTTTTTGTGTGAAATGTTGATTCTAACGAGGGGCGAAAGAAGGAAAAAATCCAGGAGGTGTTGTGGTCTAGTGGATAAGTCAGCGGACTGAAGATCACAAGGTACGCGGTTCAAATCCCAGCCCGGCACTAATGTCCTTTGGCAAGACATTAATCTACATCGCCCTCTCCACCCGTGCTAATTGGGTACCCGGTAGGATGCGAAGGTCAATGTGATTGGATTAGCATGTGCGCGCCCGTAAAAAGGCGACTGGCTGGAATGCTCCCCAGGGAGTGGAGATTGTGCACTGTGATGTGCGGGATGGTATACTTGAATCCAGTGACCGGGGTAATAATGATAATGTAAGCGCTTTGGTATATTCTTGTAAAGCGCTTTATAAGCAACCGTTATTATTATTATTATTATTATTATTCGAGATAAATTCCTGTAGTATACACGCTGCCATAACGGCCCCAAACATAGAACTTGGGAATTATTCAACATCACTAGAAACGTTTAAAAATAGAGAGAAAAAAATCAACCGAAATATCTATGAGCACACCAATCTGTAATAATAGTAAGAGGCACATGAGAAACTTTCATACTGGAATCAAACCAAGCTCCATTTACACTACGAATAAACATTATTTCCTTTGATAATTTTACGGACAACCTGAATTAATTCCTACTTTCTCGTTCCCTCCTCTTTTTCCCCATTACACAGTTACATCTATCGTTTTCTATTTTTTTTTTTTTGTTGTTTGCTTTTCCTATTTGATGTTTTGGGGGTTCTGAAATGAAAGTAACTACTTATTTGAGGTCATGTAGACAATGAGGAAACAAGAACCATATAGCAATGTAATTTCACCTTGTTTTGAGACTCTGTAGTGCATTTAGAAATTAAACTGATTTAGAATATTTGTCTGAAATAATACCCGATAGCATTTATCCTCCACATTTTCGAAATATCTAGACAAGAAACCAAGAATCAATTTGACGTAGCCTAAGGAGGTTGAATCTGTTTACCCAAATGTTGGACACCTTGACACAAATTCACCCAAAACATCCGTTAGAATGGGTTCTTTCTTTCCGTCAAGTCAAGTAGCACTTCCCCGGACGATAACATCCGAAACATATTGATTTCAATAAGAGGATTTGAGTTGAGACCTACATAATGACACATTTCCTTGTCACATGTTTTATCGATGATGGAAAATCCCTTTTTCTGCTAAAAATAGGCCGGGTTTGAGATGTTCGTGTACAAGAACAGTTAGGACCTCTGTCTGTCCAAAAAGGCCCGTTCTGAAAGTTCGTATGGTTACCAACTCCAAGTGGAATTACGACTACCCCTTCATTATGTTCTTATTTATCTTGTTTATATATCAAGAGAATCCGCTAAACAATTTCAAAGGGCTTTTAATATCTTGATTAGTGTTGGTGACTGCAATGCAGTAGCAGGTTATTTTTTGAAGAAAAAAAAAATTATGAAGAACTTCATTTATCACTATGTAGCATTTTATCGATTATTATGTAGAATTTTAGTAATTACCATTGTATTCCCTTTTGATTATTGTATGCCTTTCTCAGTTTTCATTCTTAACACTGTAATCTCGTCTTTATCCTAATCCTAACCTAAACCAGACATATATTTAATATTACTGTTTTGTTGTTGTTTTTTTTTTCGTATTTTGCTTTGCATCGTTATCATCATCATCATCATCAGGTGCAAATTTGATTTTGCATTCTATTCTCTGATTCTTTCTATATTATATATGTATATATATATATATATATATTATAGAGAGAGAGAGAGAGAGAGAGAGAGAGAGAGAGAGGGAGAGAAATGAGTAGTAAACAAGTAAATAAAAATTCCGTAAAACCAGAAGTTTTCAAATTTTCGGCCATAGGCCTTCATTAGGAATTAAAGGCCAATATCGATCAAGGGCCAACGGCCGAAAATTTGAAAACTTGTGAGTTTAATTGAATGTTATTTACTTGTTTACTATATATATATTTATATATATATATATATATAAAGAAAGTGTTCTGCGTCGGTTTTGGTATAATACAAATAGAAAAGACAAATATAAATCAAAAAACCGTATTGACATCTCTACGGTTTTTTGATTTATATTTGTCTTATATATATATATATATATATATATATATATATACAGGTGTATATATATATACATTTATATATATAGGCTAAGAGGGGGTGACAACCCAGTTCGAAATTTTTATATTTGTAACTTTTCTGGAATTGTCGAGAGTTGTCGGCAAATCAAACAATTTATTCATGCCATATTCTCGCTCGGGTCTTTGTTTTGCTTGTTGATTTTTTTTTAACCTCTGTCTGCAGATTTGGTCTCACTTCTCCAGTTCAAAATGCGCTTGCGACGCTACTGTTGGACGAGAAATAGGGAGACAGAAGCAGTCTTTTTCTAGCCCAGGCAAAGTAGATAGATGGCATCACCTGGGCCCCGTTTCATAAAACTTGTTATCAATAACAACTGCCCCATTTCTATGCCAAATTCGCTCTCAGCCAATCAGATTCAAAGATTTCATTAGCTTATAACAATTATTGTAGCTTGTTATTGGTAACAAGTTTTATGAAACGGGGCCAAGGTTTTACTTTCCCTACTACCAGGAATATATATCCATGGCCAGCGATGTAAACAGTATCCGCATATTGATTCAAGGAAAACCAACACGGAACTCAATACGTGGGGAGGAGTAATACCTGTTCTCGAAATATAATCGATTGTTCTGTAAAATATAATTGACAAGTACTTGCGATTAGCAGAGTTTGACAATCCATGGAAGGATTGCCACCCCCTCCCTTCCATAAAATGTGTTTGGATATCTGTAAATGGGCTTTTTAACTTTCGAGAATATACATGTATAATGAAGAAGAAGAAAAAAAAAATCGAAATTGTAATGTGATGACAGTACAAATGAATTAAGTAAGTTCAATTTCAAAATAATAATAAACAGAAAAGTCTATTCGAAATACAATTTGCATAGATTATAATAATTGAAGGCATTTCGAGTTTTCAAGTAAATTAACAGTTCATTTTTTTTTTTTTAATTGCATACTTGTTGAGGTGTTCGTGGTGTTCGCAAAAAATCCGCTATACAAACAGACAATAGGTCACTCCACGGCCAAGATAGCGGAGGGCTGGATCATGATTACCGTAGCATTAAAACCTCCTATACAACCCAGCTGTTTAATGTCAATATTACCTGTATTATAATTTATTGGCCCTAATTCAAAGTGCGTATTCGTGATTTTGAATATTACTACTCGAATTGCCTTACTAATGCAGAACTAATTTCTTTTATTTGTGTTAAACATGTTTGAGTTCGAAGGTTTCATCGGGATGACAAAGTAATCTGAAACCTTTCAATAGATATCGCAGTAATCTCTATCACAATTTGAAGACGTGATGAACTTAAAGAGAAGTAGGCGTAATCTTCCATAAAAGGCTGTTAGAAAGCTCCATTAAAGATTTGCAATTTTTCAAACAGAATATGTTTTCTCCCTCATCCACGCTAATTTTTCTCAGATTATGAGATGATTTCACTGAACGGTTTCCAGTTGCAAGTAAACGGGTTTTAACGCTCTGATAACACAATGTTCATAAAGAAAAAGGAGATCATCTACTAATCACATTGCATGAATGTATTATGTACTTATGTAATCCACAAGGTATATGGAACCCTCTAAATATGAAAGTGTGTGGATTATGTTGGATGAATGTTTGTAACATGGGCCGCGGGAACGGGAGGGGGGGGGGGAGGGGCTGCAGCCTCCCTTTTTTTGTTTGAGTAGACACGTTAAAAAAAAATCTCGGAAAAAAGGCTCGAAAATTGTCATTTATAAGTGAAATCAGATCAGCCCCCCCCCCCCCCCATTTCATAAAATGCCCGGTGGCCCCTGTGTAACGTGAAAACAACGAATCAAGATAAGATTATTTAGTATTTAGAGGGTTTCGAATGTAAATGTGAATTACATGTATATCTACATGAGTACATTATGTAATCTTGTTGTCCAGCAATGTAAGTAAAGCAAAATGAGATTCTGCTACTTTGATTTGCATTATATAATGTGCTTTGTGAACTTGTAAACGTTTTAAAATCCTTACATCCAAACTCTGATTTGTGATTCGATGTAAAGGCATTTGTGCCCAATGGATTTTTTTTTTTTTTTTTTTTTTTGCTAGACGTTCCTGAAGCTGTCTCAGAGAGTGGAGGGTGGGTCCAGAAAGGGTACCTTCTATAATGTTTAGTTCTGGTAAAGGTTAAAGTCTTGTGAGATTCCTTATTCTTTTTATATTAGTTTTGAAGAATATTATAGAAGCAATGTCCCCTGAAAAGGATTTCTCTACAAATGCTCAAATGTTTGACAACTGGCAACAAATAGCTAAAGCAGTACCTTAAACAACTCTGTGTGCAACCTTCCCAATTCCTTCCAGACAATTTCTTTTCACAATGTAGCGGTAACAGCTTGACCAGAACACAACTTCTTCTTTTAAAACAGAGACGAATCCAGTTAAATATATTCAATGACCGTTTTTCTAATCTTTATTCAGTTCGATATTTCACAAGGTCCAGTCGAATCGCAAGTCGCAGAGGCAACCGTCTGGAAAATAACCAATAAGTGACATTTTAAGTTTCATCGGAGCCAGCTGCAAATGTTAAATTAAAGCCAATATGAAGTTGTACCCACAGGGGAAATGTCGCATATGATAAGCAGGATTAGTGTGATGAGGTTAATTTTCGGGTTCTTGAAATCTTGCATTGGAAACAACGTTACATCTACGTTAACATTAATATGATATGGACTGGGCTTGAGGAGGATACAACATTTATTGCCTGAACTAGAATTGTATTGCCCTAGTCGAAGAGGAGGGCAATACGATTCTAGTGAGGGCAATTAATGTTGTATCCCCCGGAAGTAGCCAGTCCATATCATTATTATTAACAGAATCAGACATCTAGAGCGAACTCGAACATATTGTAAAAAGTACAGTTTATTGCCCGCTATTTAACACGCAAACTCCCATTGACTTTCGAAATCGGGCAATAAACAATTTATCGGCCCGCAGTTTTGTTGCCATGTCAAAGCCGGGCAATAGAATGTAAAAATTGCATTGCTCAGATGTCTGATATGGTTAATAATAGAAAATAGTAACTCTCTTATGTTTCAACAAAGAACGCGAAACCAGTAGTGTATCTTGGTATTCTGGCGCCCGGGGAAACTATCAAATCTGCGCCCCCCCCCCCCCCCCCCCCCATGCCCAAACTCAGATTAATCAGCGTTTTTAATTTAGAAACGATGGCATATTTGATGAATTATGTATAAGCAAGGGAGCAACGTGACCGAGCGGCAGATTTTTTGCTTTTTCTTTTTACCCCTCAAATTGAAATTTCTTATGTATTTCACCCTTAGAAAAAAAAATTCCAAGGGAATGCACGAAACATGCCAAATGCAATATTTACTCCGTATTCAAGAAAAGAGTGGTTTGTTTTGAATTTAAGGGATACAAAATCAACAAAAATGAGAAACTGTTAAAAATGGAAAGAGAGAGGGGGTGGGGATAGAGGCCTAGAGGTACATAGAAAGTTGACGGTTACTAGAGCAAATTCGTTTCCTTGTTTTCATTAATAATTCATACGGTTCTTCATCGGAATTATCATTCACCTCAAACTTATTAAAACAATAATTTGGGGAAAAGAAGAAATCAAATTAAAGCGATGTAAACAGGCTATGTCAGCATAACGAATGAATTTGTTCATTCTGTATTTCTTAATGCCAAACATTTGGAACACTTATTAATTTGCTTCCCACACCATGGCCAAACTTCTGCGGTCTTAATTCGACTTTCCGTTTTATCTTTGGCGCGCGAACTTTGAAATCCCTCAGAGATATCTCTCTCGCTATTAATCACTTCCGCAACAGAGATATCGCTTGCTCCCATTAAATACCCTCTCCATCAGATGAGTCTTGTAAGCGATGGAGCATCTTCCGAGATACACCCGGGTTTCCTTGCCATGATCCTCCCAGCGTGAACTCATGGGCTGCGGTTTCCTTAGGGTATCCCATTGGGGGCATAGAAAGACAGCGTCATTTTAAATACTCGGGACTACAAAGGAAATGATGGAGGATTGAGAGACCGCAGGGGTTTGTTTTCACGGATTATACAGAGATGGTTTAGTTTGAATTTATCCCTTATTATGATGTTTAGTACATTTCATGGGTACTTTTGGCCTTTGACTAGTTCACTAACTTTAAATGCTGCTTAAAAATGTACTTGGCAAAATTATACTTTTTTCGGAATAGTGGACTTACAACACATGTTGTTTTTTTTTATTGAGTGATGTGTAATGCGAAAATTGATAAGCAAATATTTCATGTACATTTTAATCGGCATGTAAGCTAACAATTAACTTTACAGTAATCTATCCAAACTAAAGAGAGAGTTGAATTAAAATGAATCCTCGTCAAATCGCATTGACTTACATCTAATTATTCGAAACTTGGTTTTCCCCACTTTAATTCTGCGCATATACTGAATTGATGAAGATTGCATGGATTAGACTTCTCTTCCCATTTGACTGAAAAAAAAACCCCAACTTAACTGTCATTTCACAGTAAGGCCTTTAGCATTTACTGAAAAAGCATCATCTAAAAGCTAAATATAAAGTATTGCCGTTTTCATCTTCTATGGCTTAAGAATGGGGAAAAAAATCGGAGTTGAATAGACTTATTTAAAATGCATAATTCAAAATATCCAACCGGATTATTTTCAAAGAGGCTACATTAATGCTCTTTTTATCTCTTGAAAAAAAAATCGCTTTATAAGTGAAATATATTACCGTTATTATTATTGCAATGACGTCAAATCTAAAACTGGAAAATACGTTTACAACTCTTCATGTATATACGTATCATAGATAATATCACGTTATAGAGGAGAGTGTTTGTCACTGTTTGGACCTGTGTTGCGTGTGTATGATAATTCTGTAGTATTTCTCGTGAAAGTATGGTCCTGAAGACATTGTCCATTTCTTTTCTTCACTCATTCACTACATGGGCTTCTTAGATTTAATTATTTTGAAAAATTATTTTGCCAATCAAAATATTTTAAAGATATTTTTGAAAACGTTCTTTACGGAAAGACAAGAAATGAAAGCGATGGAATACTAACATTAAGTGAAAATAATTTTTAAGTACTCTTCCATGCAAACTAAAGCATCAACATGCACTTCAATAAGACGAAGTAAGGTATTATTTATCTTAGTTTAGTCTACAAGACGTTTATAATAATATATATATATATCGCGTATATGGTTCTAACTTCGATGGACGGCAAGCCATATGTTTTGCTCATAGTATTACTTTGTCAATTTTAATCTGCAGCACAATAAAACTGATGCAGGACAGACACCCAAAGCTTTTCTAGCCTTCAGGGTCATATGCCATCTTCTGATAGGAAATATTCCACAGCATTTATACGAACAAAATGAATGACAAATGGTAGCCGTGTCATTAAGCTCTCTCTCGGAGACTCCCAGGAGACAGGCAATATCGGGTCAAAAGGTCACGAAAACGAAACGTTGGTTTCTTCGGCTGTCGGTCTCATGACCTGACAGTTTTATGATTTTAATATTTCATTAAAAGCCGTAATTAAATCAATAATATAGACAGTACTTTTTTTTCCTTGTGAAGATGTGGACTAATACAAAAATAAAGATTTGTCTCATTAATCGTACAATATATAACTGAATGATTTGTATATCAGTTACCTGGAAACATTAAGAGTTTAATGAAGAAAAAAAGAAAAACAAAGAAAGTAGTCATTTCATTTCATTTCAAATTATGGTTCAGAGGAACGTTCCCTTTTCTTCAAATTTCGAAAATATTTGAAGTCCCTGCTGAAACATCTTCCTACACCATCCTGAGGTAAGCATTCAACAACTTTGTTACAACTGACTCATGTTTCACTGCATGCTTAACTGCAATTCATTAACTCTTTCAGGACCGAAATTATTTAAGAGCTAAATTGATCACATTTTATTCTTCAAATTGGCAAAAGTGATATTTTTCTTTTAGTGTTACATAGTTCAAATGTGGTGTAACGTCTTAGAAAACAATCTACATGGTTAGGGGTTTTGTCGAAAAGTTGAAAGAAATTGCAAATTTTGTTTAAATAAACAATGACTTTGAACCTCTCAATGTGTTTCCAATTTAAGGATTTTAAAGCTTATTCTCCTTTTTAAAATTCCTGGCATCAAACGCAGTATGGTCATGCATCAAAAATGGACATAGTGTGTGCAGAAATGTTTCCTCTTTCCACTCATGCTCTGCTCTGAATCAAAAGTTATTGAGCCAAACCACAAAATGTGGTCAATGGTCTCGAAAGGGATAAATCTCTTCATTCCTGATTATAACTGGCCTTACACTCCACGATGCCTTTACAAACGTGACTTGCTTTCACCTGACTTGCTTTTCTGTAATCAAGTATTATATCCATGGTACATTACCTATGGTGTATGTATAATTCATTTACTTTCCCAACAACAACAATAACAACAACGACACAAAAAATGCAAAGTGCGAAATAGTGACACGTCGATTTATTCACTTGGAAAAATATCTATACCAAACAGCTGAATGACACAGAATTACACCTATACATTTGTCTTTACTGTTTTTTTCCTTTTTAAAAGAATTCCCAGATGTGCAGGTGTTTTTTTTCCTGGTGTTATTTCTATCACGTAAATACAATAATACAATTGAATTCATCAAGAAATAACCCAAGACGCAATATCTCAATTCAAAAGAATTGTGACGTTACCGTGGTAACAAAATAGCGAAGAAATTTTGGCATGCGTGCAGGGTAGAAGTTATATGCTACGTAAAGTAGACAATTGGGGTGTATTAAGATTTCTTAAGATTCTCCCAAAGAGATGAAGCAATCGATAAATTGTGAAATAGGGCGGGAGGAGGTTTGTACGGAGATAGAGAGGGTTGGGTTGGAATTCAGAAGACAATTATCGAGGATGATGACAAAATGGACATGATGGAAGGGAATAAAAGTAGATGGATGAGAATCTGGAGATAAACAGATGCACCTGGGATGAAATCATCACCGAGTGCAGAGGAGGAAGGCGGAAATAGACTAGACAATATGAAAACACAAAGGCGAATAAAGTATAAGAGCAGGATTTGATGTTACTAACGGGAAAAGACAAAGAGAGAGAGAGAGAGAGAGAGAGAGAGAGAGAGAGAGAGAGCGAGGGGGGGGGGGGAGGATCTGACTTTTGCTCCGAGGTTTTTTCGTCAAAGTAAACGGGATAGGGTTATGGTTCCAAATAGGTTATGCGTTATGTTTACGGCCAGGGTTAGATCATGATTAGATTTAGAGGTGTTTTGTACGGGGTTATATATCTCGAGTTGGGTTAGTGTAGAAAACTGACTGGGGGACAGTTCTCGCCGGAACATGAGTAGTAGGACCACCAGGGCCCAGTGTCATAAAACTTATCAATAACAACTGCCTCATTTTTATGACAAATAAGCTCCCAGCCAATCAAACTCAAGGATTTCAGTAGCATATAACAATTACTGTAACTTGTTATTGATAACAAGTTTGATGAAACGGGCCCCAGGAACTTAACATGCTTAACGGCCATGATACGTATAGAGACATAAAGGGGAGAAAAAAAAAACACGGAAAAATAGCGATTATCGACATATCAATTTATTACAGTCCAATTGAGAGGAGGTCTGCGAAGGCCTACTGAAACGAAACATTCGATATCTTGAGCCCTCGTCTTTTCTGAGGATTCAAGAATCACAATCTCTGCATGACCGAAATATTCATTCTCAAGGGCCTTCTATACACGTTTCACCGAGGCAGTAGGTCCATGAAAAGGAGAGTTCACAAGACCTTAATAGTGGCTAACTTTACACGTAATTTCAGTCTCATTATGATCGGTCTCCGAGTTTCCCACTCAGTTGTGAATGCCTCTAATGCTAAATTTTCAATCGAAATTTTTAAAACAAGGACCTTGTTTATGATATGGTGGTGGTCTCTTCCATATCTGTCATATCTGTCGACAGAGGGAAGGATCAGTATATGAGAGCAATCATGAACAATGATTTTGAAATGACAGTGCAATATTCTTCTTAGTACTATTTTACGTGAGACTTGACCTTTGCGAACAGTGCAAGGGGATATAATTGTGACCTGGCTAGTACACAAGTAGTAACTCCATAACATTTTGCAATCGACCAGTAAAATCAATTTTATCAAGCGTACGTCCCTTCAACACTGTCGCCGTCAGTGAGTATTACCTTTGCCCTTGCGTGTGGTGCTTAGCCCCTTTATGTCTGTGCGCAGTAACTTTATCGTAACGATGTAACGAGTCTCCTGTTTGAGTGCTGATCAGGAGTTAAGGCACCGTCTCAACCTTCGATGGTGTGTGGGTTAGTGCATGCGTGCGTGCGTGTGTGTGTGTGTGTGTGTCTACGCGTGTGTGGGTAAGTGGGTGTGTTCGTACAAATAGTAGACTGCTTTTCAAGCTCGTCTTTCATTTCCGTCTTTATTCAATCTCTTAACCCACACTCCTGACTGCATTTAATACCCAGTCACATCGGCCACACCGACACCAGACCGACAATAGACTGAACAAAATTGTACATTACCTCAAATGGCCCGAAACGGTCGTTTGAAATCGGCTTAGAGTCGATTTGGCGGTGTGACTGAACTATAACTTGATAACAGACCCAGCCTCGCCTAGATGCACTCTCGTGATTCTCACAGGAGAAAGAAGCATTATGATGAAGTCAAGAAACCGAGACTACACAAAAATAGCCACCTGCGTCTCTGTACGATTCACTTAACGATCCTCTTTCTCGTTAGAATGATCTCATTTGTTTGGTAGGCAAGAAGGCTTCAATATTACCCCAAACTTGGATTTCATAACATGGTATACTGTACAACTATTATTGAGAGAAAAGTAATGGAGGAACTGTTGTAATCACCGCAATCAAATTGTTTGCTATGTCAAGAGGGAACCAACGTATAGACTGCAAGCAGAAAAAGTCTGTGGAAATATTTTTGTGATGTGTTCTGTCATCCACCATCTGTTTGTCATAAAATTCGCAATGAACAAAACAACATTTCATTGTTGGGTACCTCGAGATCGATCTTGATCTCGAGACCAATCTCGAGATCGGCATCATTAACCTCGATCTTGTTCTTGATCTCGAAGGTGTTGGTCTTGATCTTGATTTTGATCTCGGAGCTTCTGTTCTCGGAACTTTCGCTCGAGATCGCTTGAGATCAACATAGTTATTACGTAAATTATCAAACGAAAAAGCTTTTAAAATCGTTCACCAATCGGCAAAAACACGGCTCAGTGTTGGGTACCTCGAGATCGATCTTGATCTTGATTACGGACATATCTGATCTTGATCTCAGATGTTCTGATCTCGATCTTGAGCTGCGGATCGTGATCTTGATCTGGATCTCGGACTGTCTGATCTTGATCTTGATCACGATCTCGGACCCTCTGGTCTGGGACCCAACACTGCAACACTTGGATTGTTTTGATTCAATAAAAAAAAACAAAAAAAAAAAAAACACACACACACACACAAAACACACCAAAAAACAAAAAACAAAAACAAAACCCCCCAAAACAACAACTGTTGTCAACGATTATGTTTTTGATATATAGAGATCATTTTCCAAATCACTTTGATGAAGCAAGATCAAATTTGATGAGTCGAAAAATATTCGTTATCGCATGCACAATGTTTTCGCTCATATTATGCATGCTTTACAACTTTAATTTTCACAGCTAATAAATATCATCAGTATTCCACTAGTAGGCCCACAGGGTCCATTTAAAGCATGAAACTTAACCGTATATTTTGTAGTAGTACATCCATGACCATATCAATCATTATTTCACAAAACATCGACGGTTTCAATCGAGAATCGATCAAGCCTTATTGGCAAAATGCTTGAAGGCCGGCTGACCAATTAACCTTACACGTCCCATCAATGCTAACAAAAAAATTAATTGCCTGTTTTATCTTGGCAGGCAGTGTTTCGTGGCTGGGTTACGCTGTTAGTGGATGAAAACAAATTTTTGTATATTTCACTGATGTGTGTTCGTCTAGATATAAAGCCTGTGAATTAACACATCTCTTGAAACAGCGTGAATGAGAGATGACATAATAATGAATTTGATGATGATAATAGTGATGATAATATATATAATGATTATAACAATGATAGTAGTAATAGTAATAAAAATAATAGTAATAATAACGATAATAATAATAAATATTAATGTGCACTCTAATGTGCAGAATCGAACCTGAATCCTGTGACGGGGTAATAGTGCTGTAAGCGCTTTGGTCGGTTACATTGTAACCGGTTAGGCGCTATATAAGAAACAGCTGTTATTGTTATTATTATTTGTTTATTTTTTAAAATTATTATCATCATCATCATCATCATCATCATTATTATTAATATGTCATTATGAATAGTGCAACTACTAAGAAAGAAAGAAAGAAAGAAACATACATATTTACTCTACAGCGCCTTGCAAAGTTATCATGTTATTCAAGGAAGTTCTTCATTCCGGATAAGCATTTGCCTCCCATCGGTATGGATTTGCAAACGTAGATTAATGTCTAGCCAAATGAGGTTAGTACCGTGACAGGGATTCGAACCACGTACCGTGTAATCGAAGGTTGGAGTATGAACTAGACCACTACACCTTAACCAATATGATTAAGACTGGAAAGAAGAAGAATGGAACTTGAAAATCTTAACAGTTGCAGATTTACAGGAAAACTGACACAGATTCAAGAAGGAAGGAGTTAAGTGTTCGGATGATAGAAACCGAAAAATGAGAACTTTTTAAAACAATAGCGAGGATTGCACTCCTAAACTAGTGTGTTGATTCTGCACATTCTCCCTGTGTAAGGGTGCCCACACCAGGTGAGTGTTTGAGCAGCACCATCATTGTCTTCACCTGGTTTATTTTCATCGTTCCAGTTATAAAGAAGGTGTTAAAACAACACTAACATCAAAACAAAAACAATGATGTTAAGGTAGGTTTACTAGCAATTCGATATTAGTGATTTTCTAACACTGAACAGAATAAACCTGTTCACAAAGTTATTCAAATTTATGGATGTTTCTTTCCAGGGGACCTAGTAACGAGATATTCCATTAACCTGTTATCAATGAATGAACTACAATTCTTGGAATCCAGTTTGCATACATTACTTGCTGCTATGTCTGACGAGCCTCTGACAAGCTTCCAGGTTGTCAAGAACAACCTTTGTTTTAAAAGTATGCATAAAATTTGAATACATTTGTGAACAGGTCTATTGGATATACTTTATATAGATATTAAGGTTGCGTTGTATCAACATGATTTTTTTGTTTTTGTTTTTTTGTGCTGTGTACCAATATAATTAAAAATGAAAAGAAGAGGAAAGAACTTGATTAACCGACCTGTCACCGCTAGGGATGCTATGAGGAAACAGAGAACAATCAGGGCCAGGAACAACCTCATCTTTGGGGCTCTATGGAATTTCACCTCGCCTCCCTCTCAGCTAAAAATAAATCCGCTTGCAACACTGATACAATCACCAAGTAGAAAAGTCTCCTCCTAGCCGCAAATTTGAACTGTTTCCTGGCGAGGGCCCGATGACTAGCAATCGAGCGGACAGCCCCGGCGATGATGCTCCAACTATTCCGCTTGCAACTACCACTCTCCTCTCGTGCTCTCACTGCTCTCAGAAAAATAAAATGTTATGCGACTCTCTTTCCAACCTAAATAACTGAAAAGCCAACGTAGCGTGCACAATTCAATCAAAATCGTGTCCTTCTCTGATGTCTTCTTCTTTTCCTCTCCCGAGCCAAAATAGATGACGTTTTAAATAGATATGATTTCGATGTAGAGTTTCCCATTCAAGTCATAATTCGGTCGGTAGGGGGACTGGAGAGTTATTCAGAAGAGCACGCAAAGCTTTCCCGTGGCGTAAAGAATATCCGCACAATACTCAACGGTGATTGGTTGATCGTTGTTATACCACGGAATGCGTAGGCTTGTGTATCGCACACCACCAGTAGAAAGCATTTTATCAGGTGCAAGCTTAGTTAAACATGTGTAATCGGCGTTTTCCCCTTTATTTTGTAGATTCGTGCACAAAGAAGGCACAAGAAACTGTTTCATATGGGTTATTTATGTTATATGAGCCCACATGAACCATAGTTCTGGTCGTGTCCAGTTCTCTTTGACATAACACTGGGATGGAGTAAAACAAGTAAGGTTGTGACGTAAAATTACTGATGTTTTTTTTTTTTTTTATGTCTTGATATTTTCAGGCGACAAAATGAGTTACCCCGTTGGTTACTTTTATTCCTTATGATTTGTTTGTTTGATTGTTGTTTGCTTGCTTGTTTATTTGTTTGGTTTATTTTTGTTTGTTTTTGCTAAACCTTTGCATGTAGACTGTTGAAATGTTCCTATCGTTTGATGTAATCAATGTAAGCTCATGTAATATACTCAGTGGCGAATTTAGGTGGGGGGGGGGGGCATATGGCCGTTGATCACCCCCCCCCCTTCCCTTAGAAACCTAACTGGTACACCTTAAATATGCGACAGAAATGCCCCCTGGACTGTGTAATTTCCCAGTGTTGTATACGTTTTCACAATAACTTTGATCTCGGCATCCCTGCACATATTTTAGTATGATTTATACCTTTAGTAACACAGGAAAGGCTTAAACATTGGAATTATTCGAGAATTTGTCATTTTCTGTGTTTCGAAAAGACTATCGCCTAAGGTTTCATTTCAAAAAGTGATAAAGCACATATATTACATATATATATCAAAATAAAGTAACATTGGTCAAGGGAAAGTGGTAAATTAAAAAATCTTAATTTACTCAAAACATTAAATGTCGATTTAGCTCCTCTTGGAATTAAAATCTTCATAGAGAGAGAGAGAGAGAGAGAAGGGATGGGGGTGGGGGAGAGGAGCGCAATAAGCATAAACGGTATAATAAATTGGTTTGCAAAACATTTACAATTCATGGTTAAATGCAGTATACACGTATTTAAAAGTTTCGAGATGTTCATCGTTTACAGACGAATAGTATTTCGAGTTAGGCGAAGTAATTTGATTCGAGACATGAAACGTGATGTTTAAACATGATTTTATCAATTTAAGGGTACTCTTTAACATTCTTTGGGCAAAAAGTTAAGAAAAGCTTGTCAGAATGCAAACCCCTAACGTGTTTTTACATTATATGTTCACAATGTCGTTCTAAATGCTTTAATTCCATGTATAAGTGACAATATTGTATAGTAAAGTGTCCTATATCAGTGAATATGTTTCATATATTAGATTATAAGAAATCGATATAAACAATCCCACCTCATTACCAAACTTGTAACTTAATTATGAATTGAGTTCAGGTCATATATTTATATTTTCAAAGAAACTGTCAGGATGCAATAAAATTGTGATTATGTAGTACATAAGAATGGGTGTAGATATTAAACTCAAACTAGATCTATACTTTTGTGCATGAAAGTAGTTTGAAATGCAAAGTTTTAAACCATAATAGGTACAATTGTCTGGCTCGGTCGCTACGCGCCCAAGCAAATATTTAAACTACCAAGGGCGTTCGAGAGGTGCAATATTTTCATTGTGCAGAAAAATGAAAAGTCTTTGTGGGAGGGATGGGGATGTACCCCAATTTGTACCCCAATTCAAAGGATTGATATCCGAGTACCGTATAGTATGTATTGCATGACTGGCGCTTTAGAAAATACTTCAATTCTTACCGGCTCAGCCCCCTCAATTTTGTTTTGACTCATTACGCCACTGATGTATAGGACTGACATAAAAGTTTGTACCAAACATTTTGGCTATTTCGTAAGACAGTATTTGGAGAACAATCCCGTTCAGAGGACATTTCTACTATGATATTCTTCCAAGTTGGTATTATAAGAGGAATAAGAAATCTCACAAAATAGTTTTCACCATGCCCAGAACTCAACCTTCTCGTTAAAGAGATATTTTCTCGAACTTGACAGTGGAGAGAGGGGGGGGGGGGGAGGGGGAGGGGGGGGGGGAAGAGAAATATTAAACGATAACCTTTGCTTATATTTTCTGCATAATGCAATTTTTGTCTCACGCTAGCTTTCCCACGGAAATTCAAGAGAATTAATAGTGAAAACACTTCAAAGTCTGGTCTTATTCTGATTTCTTGATAATAGTGAAAGAGAAATATTAAACGATAACCTTTGCTTATATTTTCTGCATAATGCAATTTTTGTCTCACGCTAGCTTTCCCACGGAAATTCAAGAGAATTAATAGTGAAAACACTTCAAAGTCTGGTCTTATTCTGATTTCTTGATAATAGTGAACGAATTTATAAATTTTAGGGTCAATAATTCTAAGAGGGTGCAAAGAAGACAATTATGAGAGCAAACTTTTTTCTTTTGGGTCCTTCACTATGCTAAAAGGGGGCAGGGAACAAACCTGCTAGCCTTAAATTGAGAGGCTGAGGTTTCAAATCAACGCCTAGGCGAGTATGTTTTCGCACCCTGCATTTTATCTTCAGTAGTCTCCTTCAGAAATTCCTTGGCAACAGTTCCTGAGTTCAAAGTGAGAGGGCAATAAGTTTGTAATTAGTACATGTTACAACTGACCATAAAATGAAGAATAACAATAATAATAATAATAATACTAATATTAATAATAATAAAATAATAATAATAATAATAATAATAATAATAATAATAATAATAATAATGATAATAATAATACTAATAATACTACTACTAATAATAGCTGTTTCTTATATAGCGTCTCACTGACCAAAGCGCTTACAGCATTATTACCCAATGAACCCAATTTGTACGTGCACACGCATCTGTTTTTGGCGGACGCGCTATTTGTTTAACGTGTAAAATCATACTGGTGCGTGCAATCTAGATCTCCCTAAACCACAGTCAAATAATTAAAAAAGAACATTTTTCTATAGGGGGTGACACAATATAATCATTATCTGAAGATATCCGAAATGCAACTTCATTAAGATCCTTTCGTACCCTAATAAATAGTATTTTGCTTAACACTCTCCCTTAAACTCTAAATAAACTTTCGCATAACCATTTGTGTGTGCGTGTATGTGTGTGCGTGTGGGTGTGTGTGTGAGCGTGTGTGCTATTTCCGTTTTGTTTTGTTCTGTTTTGTATTTTTTAAATTTATGATTATGTATTGTTTCTGTTTTGGTCTATGTATACTTATCATTTTTTATTGTGAAGGGCCCCATGGAAGAACAGTAATGTTCTATAAACATTGCTGAAATGGGCTTTCCTCCGATATATTATTTTTAAAAAATGTATTTTAATCTGATTTCGGAAATAAAAACAAACAAACAAACAAACATCATGGTGCGCAAACTATATGAAAGCGTACAGAGGTCAATAAATGTACTCGGTACAAATGGCCTTTATCTGCACATGCGCAAATCGTAATTACAAACTGACTTACTTGATTTCTATTGTATGATCGTCAAGCAATACACTGATTTATACCTTTTTTCCAAAAAAAAAAAAAAAAAAAAGGAAAGGAGAATAGGTGATAGGAAAAGGTTCGACAACTTTTGAACCAGTAATATTATAAAGTCGGAATTTCAGTATATGCAAATTTCTACAGCTTAAAAAAACTGTGCTAATACACCACTTAAAAGCTATTAGAATTAAGAGGTTGTTGCATCGTAAATGAATGGAGGCACTTAAGGAGTAACGAGATCAACCCAGATACAGAACTTTAAGCCGATCCACGGAAATCCTTAAAAAAGGATTTTGAATAATTTATGATTAACGCTATACATAAAATTACTAAGATGAAAGTATAAATGCCTACATATACTGTTTATAAAGCAAATAAGCATAGTTCTTACCCTGAGCTTCACGTCTTTGGATCTGGTGATACTAGATATATTATCTCTAACTATATTTTCTTTTTTATAGAAGCAATGGAGCTATCAAAGATTATATTAACATGCTATATTGATATCCTTTTCGGCTTGGTCTATTTAAACGGAAACTGTTATAGATTTTGATTTTTAAAAAAAATGACAAAAGAACTCAACTTCAAAGAATCTTGGTATCCTCTGACCATATGACCTAGTAATCCTGTGTATATTTGCTCAACAGAAGAATGGCTGGCATTTTTGTCATTCTGTTAGAGAGGATTGCGTTCCTGTCGACAAATACATCGGTATTTTATTCCTACACACCCCTTAAAAATTTGTATTGCCTTAGCTATGGAAAGATGGGGGTTGCTTGTGCACCCCTAAAAGAAAGAGGGGAAAGACAATAGAGAAATTAGGGAAAGGTGGAGGACAAAAAACCTAACATTTACCGAATAAGACCCCCCCCCCCCCCCCTCCAAATGATGCTTAAATGGTGGGACCTTCGCTACGCAACTGCTAACACCCACGGCTTTTGCAATGCGTAAAACACCGTTTCCCCACTTGTTGAATATTATGTCTTCGGACACACTCGCGAATATGAACTATGCATCATCATCGAATTATTAACGTATATCCACATCTGTCCTTCAAAAGTGTGAAAGTAAATATGAAGTAGGATATAAGAAGAAAAACTGGGTCTGATTTTCAACAGGCGGACTTATCATTCCCCATGGACACCATTTCGTCTTAAGTGATTCCTCGCACGAGATTTGATTACATCAAATAAAGATGTAGAAAAGTGCATAATAGTGTAAGGCTACCGTCCCACTGGGCCTCCTTCGTCAGCACATGTCTCCACTCGCTGACCACCATGGCCTATTTTTTTTTAGGAAGAAGAAAAGGCTAAGATTGATTTCAAATCTCTGGTCGATGACCAAATCAAGATGTCCTGGGCTCAAGGCTTGGATTAGAGCAAACACAAAACAATTGCTGTTTTTAAAGGCTATGACACACATGCATGCAAGGAAATTGAATATCACGTGTTTGTGTTTAATGTGCATACACTCTAAAAATGTTGGGTGAAACTTTTGCTCAATATTGGGTACAAAGGAAACATGTATGTTTGTTGGGTATTTAAAAAAAAATCGTACTCAATATATCATAAATTTTACCAGCAAACAGGCATGATCCATTTTTAACAGCAAATCTAGGGTAAACCTTTACCCCACTCGTTTTATAGTTTAGGGTTATAATGAGCTGACTGGTTTTGCAGCTCTGTTAAAAAAAAAGACCAAAAAAAGACAAAATGAATTACGTTGTCACTACTGCTTAGCACTGGTTGATCTTTTAAATCGTTGCAGTTAAGCTGCAACAGTTTTGTTCGACCCCTTCGAGACAATTGACCACATTTTGTGGTTTTGCTCAATAACTTTTGATTCAGAGCTATAAAAAAAAATATACCAAATGCATGAGAAGAAAGAGCAAATATTTCACACCCTTTGTCCACTTTTGATGCATGGCCATATTGTGTTTGATGCCAGGAATTTTTAAATCGAGAATAAGCTTTAAAATCCTTAAATTGACAACACATTGAGAGGTTCAAAATCATACTTTTTCTTTGGCAATTTTCAAACTTTTCGACAAAATTCCTTACCATGTATATTGTTTTCAAAGACATTACACCTCATTAGAACCATATAGCACTAAAAAAAAATATTATTGTTGCCAATTTCAAGAATAAAATTGATCAATCTAGCCCTTATATGATTCCTGTCCTGAAAGGGTTAGAATACCATTCTAAAACAAGGATATACAATAAAATGCAATGATTATAACACCTTCAGTATTCTACACATGAGAAGTAAAAGGGCCCCTTTTCAACAAGAGGTTACAGTAACTGTTATAAGCTACTGAAATCCTTGAATCTGATTTGCTGAGAGCAATTTTTTTCATAGAAATAGGGCAGTTGTTATTGGTAACAAGTTTGATGAATTGGGACCCTGGATGAGAATGCTGACAAATTAGATGTCACCTGTATCAGTACTCAAACTTTTCGTTTAGAAGTAAAAAAAAATTATATATAAAAATTTGAGGCATGAGAAATTTGGTCCAAAGTTGTTACTTTCGTCTTATTTGAAATAAAGAAACATTCCAAGAGGATTTTCTTTCTCAAGCGACAATGCTGCAATGCTTTTTCATTTGGTAAAGGTCTAAGTTTAATTTTTAAATTTTTATTATAAAAAAAAACTAAAAAAAAAAAAAGCTGACGTTTTGCACAATATCATTCCATCTTAGATTGGACAACACGTTGTGTTTCGATCGAGGACAAATGATGAAAAGTTATGACATCAGTTGAATTCAATTATTAATTTTAAAATTGACTTTCATTTCCATCATGATTATGGCCTTCTATGATGCGGCTGGTGGTCAGGACAATGACGAGGACTGCATAATCTAATCCCACTTAACCCCAATATCGAATATAGATTACAAGATTAGCGGGTTTACAGCACACGAGGGGGTGTTTTTTAAAATTATTATTATTTCTGCTAGAGACGACTGAAATCATGCAAAGTGGAGCGGCCCATGCAAGTGGAACCAAATGGGTAGCCTTCGCAGAATTACGCGCTAGATAAAAATACTTTCGAATAATGAATAATTTATGTAAAATTTATAGCAAAACAACAACAAGAAGACTGACAACAGCACAGCGTACCCCTTTTCTGTAGATTCTGTAAACTCCCACTTACCATTAAAATATAAATGAAATAGGCCAAGACTATCAGGGCGTATTTGTTTATTGACACCAAGCTTTCCGCTTATTGCTTTCTTCGAGGGCTGTACAACAAAAATGGAACAAAATAGTACTACATGCGTAATTGAAGAGTAATCATGGTTATGGCAATACATTTCTGCAGACAATAGCTAATATCAAATATAAATAGTCAATATATAAATCAATATGGTAATAATCAGTATAAGGTTTAATGTAACTGAAATTATTCCTGGTTAGTTGTTTGTAGTTATGCTGTGGATAGCTCTTGCTTGTTTGGTGGATCACGTAACTTGACACATCGCACAAGCAAGTTTACTAATACGTGTTATTGTGATGCCACCCTCATTCGTGACACTAATTGGCAACCCATGTACACATCATAACAGGGTAACATCATATAATACTATATACTTATAACTATATACCCCCATAACCAGTGGCGGATCCAGGATTTTTTGCGGGAGGGGGCTAACATTCACAAAATTTTCTGAAAAGCAAAAAAAAAAAAAAATGTCCTCAATATTTTGGAGCCCCTTCTTAACTCAAAAAAATCTCTGACAAACAAAAAAAGAGGTCCTCAGCATTTTTTAAGCCCCTTTTTGGTCCCAGAGGAGGGGGCCCCCCCCCCCCCCCCCCGGGATCCGCCACTGCCCATTACTACTACCCGCTATATAAGATTGCATGAGACGCATTGCTACGTGATTGGTGTACATATTCTGCGATCCGTACATCCGGGAACTTTCGTCCTGATTTCGGCCGCAGCTGGTGGAAACAATAGCTTGGCAACGTATAGCAACGCATTGACTTTGCACGCACTTTGACTTTGTGACAATAAAGATTTTTTTTTTTCTTCATCAAAATGCCCAAAATTTGCTGTGCCACTGGCTGTCACAACCACAATATGATGCAGGGATAATCTCTTTCATTTAGTATTTTTCCTGATCACGCTGAATACCGCGAAAGATGGGGAAAATGGGTAAACGCGATTGAAATCGGCAGGAAAAATCCAGATAACAACAAACGCTAGGAACCGACGAAATACGTTCGGATCATTTGTTCGGATCATTTCATAATAGGTACATATCTCAGTGGCAGATTTAGGGGGGGGGGGGCAATCCCGGCCCGTGCCCCCCCCCCCTTTTGAGGGAAAACAATGCAATGTGCCCCCCCCCCTCTCCCCCTTTTCGACCAGAATACCTTTTTTTTTTTTTTTTTTTTTTTTTTTTTTTTTTTACTTGTCAGAGAATTATGGAGGGGAACTGGACCCCATAACCCCCCCCCCCCCCACTGAGCGACTTTTGGAAGGCTGGCAATCCTGCATTTGTGTGCCCCCCCCCTTATATGAAATCCTGGATCCGCCCCTGCATATCTTGCTGATATTTAGCTTCAGTCTTATTTTATATATATATATATATATATATATATATATATATATATATTTACCAATAGATCTATATAGATTTCAAAGACAGAAAACGTGTCATGGGAACCAAAAACAAAAGCTCGCTTATGCAGCTGTTCACAGTACCGTGTCGTTACGGTATGGGACTTTGTACAGTCCCACCTACTCATTTTGGTAAAAGTTTTCCATATATATATATATTTTTTGATTCTCTGAATACGACATCAACAACTCCTACAAGTATGAGGTTATCCTGTCAGGAGTGTATTTCCGATGATATTCGCTGTGCGAGAGTCGTTCTATGTGCGTACAAATAAAATGCAATGGACTTACTGCACGCAAATGCTACATTTGGGACCGAAGTCCATTAAGTACGACGCTCAAGCGGACCGTGCTTTCACAAAGAGTATAAATACGAAGAGTGCTCAGTCCCAAAATAAAGCACGCGTATATATTGTGGTACATGTCGATCGGCCCTGAGGGAAAGGTTATAGTCTTTATCAAGATGTTTGTATTTTTTATTTTCTTTATTTTACTATTTAAAAAAAAAAAAAAAAAAAAAAAAAAAAAATAATAATAATAATAATTTTAATTATTATTTATTTCATTTTTATTTTTTTAATTTATTATTATTTATTTTTATTTTATTTTTATTATTATTATTATTATTATTATTATTATCATTTTTTTTTTTTTTTTTTTTTTTTTTTGGGGGGGGGGGGGGGGTACATCGCCTTTGGTAAAGCCGTAAAGGGCATAGTCTTGACATTGTCCCTTCAAATACAAACATATGTCCCAAAACAGATAGGAATCAACTCTAACTGCACCAGGGAGGAGAGAGAGCTAGGAGAGATGTTTGTATTTTTGTTAAAGTTATTTGCTGTGAAATTTCTATTAATATTTATGTGATGGGGGGGGGGGGGGGAGGGGTCCAAACATGTTCCCTGATGTTAAGCTCTATATAAGCAAACACTGCGATATCTGACGGGAATGTCGAGAAAAAGTAATTTTTTTAAAATAATATCAATAAAATGCTATCTTTATTTTTCTAAATCAGAATATTTCATTTGATATCATGATTATTTCAAATTAAAGGCATTATTATAGACCTATAATGTAAATTTATTGGCCTTATTCCGTTAAAAGTCAAGACAGAAAAGGCTTTATTAAAATGAGATTATGTGCGAGCAATTCCTTATATAAATATAAAGATTAATCAAGAGTGGCGTATCCAAGTTTCTCGTATTTTTTATTGGTGGTGTATCCATGAATGCACGTGCCCCTACTACGTGCCAGCCAAAACCAAATCTGACATTTCCTAGTTACACATCGAATGAAAGGAAATCTGTGCCCCCCCCCCCCCACCCCGGCACAGAAGGAACATGAAAAATGTGACAATTTTTTTTTCCTTGCTTGTCCGACAATTCAGAATAAAAGGCATCTGATGATATTTTGTTCGTCAGGCGTGAGCCCCCTCCCCTCCCCCTGCATTCCTGGATACGCCACCAATATAAATAACTGACGCTGAGTTATTTTTAATATTCTGCTGCAGCAGTTTAAGACGGCAGGCGAAGAAAACTGTATATAGGGGCTTGCTCCGAAGCCCTCACCAGTGCAATTGGGCCTAATGGCTACTAATAATGATGAAAAGTGGGAAAACGGCCTCCGTATTTTGAATTTAATTAACTAGTAACCAACAATAGCAGTTGACGATATAATTCATTTATTACAAGTCCTATTCCGTCTTGACCGCCCCCAGCTCTATTTGTCCCGCCCCCTTCCCCTCACGGGATTTAATTTTCTCATACTCTTTTATTCTCTTATTCTCTCTTACAACCAATCTGTAAAAATTACTCCTGACAAAATAATGATCTCTAGTTTTGGGGTTTTTTTTTTTCAATCTCTACATTTAATTAGATCGACCACAAACACTATGCAATCCTATTTTTCACATCCTTGACAGAATAGCAGTGGTGGATCCAGGAGGGGGGGGGGGCGAATCGGCCGCGGCCCCCTTTTTGAAACCCAACTGGTATACCTTATATGTACACAATAAGAAAATAATTGCCTCCTTCATTGTGTACTTTTCCAGCTCTGTGCCCCCCTCTTTTACAAAATCTTGGATCCACCCCGGGAATAGGAATTACATTCTCTTGAACTACAAACTATACAGGCATACGTGGTCTCTTGCCTAAAACGTAAATAAAACCGGAACGAGCACCATTAGTTTGGGAGCCCATGAGGCTAACAATGTCGGTCTATAAACCCTCCGAGAAAACTTGTAAAAAGGCCCACCCCGCAAGACTGACGAGACAGTCTCATGGACCGGTGGCGGATTTAGGGGGGGGGCAATCCTGGCACGTGCCTCCATCTTTTGAAAGAAACATATACATCTTGTGCCCCCTTTTAGAACTGATAAATTATTATTTATTTTTTTTATTTTTTTTATTTTTTGCTTGTCAGAGAATAATGAAGGAGTACTGGATCCCATAAAATCTGATAACCCCCCACTGAGCGACTTTTGGAGGGATTGCGAGAAGAGAAAAATACGTATCTCCCTCCAAGCAGTTCCCCCGAAGTTGACAGCCCTGCATTTGTGTGCCCCACACCCCCCCCCCCTTTTTTTTAATTTTTTTTACTACATCCTGTATTCGCCCCTGTAATGGACTGTCAGTGTCAGACTCATTTGGTTCAGAAGCCCCCTCCCACTACATTGTCGGTCTCTCGGGGCTGTCGGTCTCGTTGGCTGAAGCCAAACTAAACGGCGATCAGCAAACAAAAAACTTTGATGAGCCAAGTTTGAGGCAAGCAGACAGAGTTCCATCGGCAACGTCACCACCTCGATCGGGATCGCAGAGGGGTAGACCCTAGCCATGCAGCTAGGGCTAGACACCTTGTCGGTCACTATTCAGCTCAGGTATTCTGCTTGCATGATCTAACATCAGTCATTTGGCTAGACGTAATTCGGTGATAGAACATTGATTATATGAATTTATAAATTTTACACATTGAATTTTTCCTCTGGTCCGTTAGAAATATAATAGTGAACTGGAATAATATAGTTAGAGTTTCTTCTTACCGGCTGGGCTTGCCTTCGGGCGTCGTCTGCTAGCGCAAGATCTCATTGGATGTGGATCTCACGTGATCGAGTACACGCCTATGTACACGCCCACCTTACGTCATCAATAACAACATACGGTTGAACGTGTGTAATACGACAACTGTTTTTTTTTTTTTGGTCAAAAGCATGCATATTCCCGTTTATTTATGCGTAGTCTATTGGACTTATCAAGCGTTAAATATATCTTTTCAGAGATTTAAATTTCATTCAAATCACATTTTTCATAATTTCAAATAACTTATATACTACCTGAATTAAAATCATTTCAAAGTCCCTGTTTTAACCTATGGCAGCTGGAAGGCCAAAAGCATGCATATTCCCGTTTATTCATGCCGCGTCTATTGGACTCATCGAGCCTTATTATACCTTTTCAGAGCTTTAAATTTCATGTAAATCACATTTATTATATTTTCAAATAAAAACAAAGGGAATTATAATCATCCTAATATTCCTTGTTTTCGCGTGTAAACCTATAGCAGCCGAGACTTTTTTGGTCAAAAGCATGCATATTCCCGTTTATATATGCGGGGTCTATTTGACTCATGATTCATCGAACCTTATTTATACCTTTTCAGAGCTTTAAATTTCATGTAAATCACATTTTTTTGGTATTTTCAAATAAAAACTATGGGAATTATAATCATCCTAAAATTCCTTGTTTTCGCGTGTAAACCTATGGCAGGCGAGACCCTTTTTTTTTTTTTTTTGTCAAAAGCATGCATATTCCCGTTTATTTATGCGGGGTCTATTGGGCTCAACGACCCTTAATTATACCTTTTCAGAGATTTAAATTTCATGTATATCACATTTTTCATAATTTCAAATAAATATTATGGAAATTTAAATCATTTCAAAATGCCCGTTTCCATGTGTTACCCTATGGCAGCTGGAAGGCCCAAAGCATGCATATTCCCGTTTGTTTATGCGGGGTATCTTCCACTTTTTGAGCCTAATTCATTAAGCTTTTTCAGAGTCTCAAATTACATGTAAGCCAAATTTACAATAAATTCAAGGTAATACTAGGGGAACTATAATCATTCTTAAAATCCATGTTTTCACGTGTTAACCCTATGGCAGATGTCAAAAAGTAGGCATGGTCCCGGGGATTCATAGTGGCATTTATTGACAATAAAGGTTCAAGAAATGTTTTTTTTTTTTTTTTTTTTTTTAACTATCCATCCTTTCTCTCGTGCAAAAATCAGACTTGAAAAAGATAGAGTAAGATATGAAATATCAAGAAAAAATGTGACATCTTTTCACGTGTTATACCTATGGCGAAGGTATTTTCCCCCGAGTCTTTTTAACACAGCACTTTACGCCTGCCAAATGTACTACGGAAGTAGGTGAGAGTAATCTGTCTTGATACTATTAAAAGTCTTTGCTTTTACCCACTGACGCGTTACTAGGATCGCTTTATAATTTCATCAACTTTGTTGACATAGTAACTTGTATCCACTAGTTCCATTGGTGAATCATTTCTGATTTTAAATACATGTTATTATGACGGGCCTTTATTGTGTATGTAGTGTAATTATGAAACTAAGCCTATGATTGTGTACTAAACCTATGGGTCTATATTTACATAATTTATGATTTCATTCTAGTAATTATAACTATTGATATTTATGTGCACTGATTTTTCTTGTGTTCCATATATTTCATTTATTTGATTTGCCCAGCTAGACTGCCCACCGCGTTGTTTTTCAGCGAAATTCATACAATATGTTGAGCGCTTAGGAGCCTTTACGAGCATTACTTTTATTATAATTACTCATCTTGTTATATAATTGAAGAATCTTCTGGAAGGAAGTTATTTTCTAGTTTTCTTTATGTATTTATGAACACAGAAATTTCTAGAAGAGAAATCATTATTCAGATGTAAAAAGTCAGTGTACTCTGTAACAGTGAAAGAAGCATCAATAGTAAAAAGGTCCTCCAGTAGAGGAAGAACATTCTAGATCATTACATTATGTGTGATGTACATGTCTATGATAGTAACAATGCAATTACATGTTATGGCATGTTTACTATTTGACCTTTGCATGAACTTCTTAGTAAGAGTGAAACATTGCAATGAGTCTATAAATAGATCATTGGAATCCCCTTCTTTTGTTTGTTACAACTAGAAGCATGTGGAACTTACAAGAAAGTTCCAAACCTTCATGAATGTTGCAGTAGAAGGTGTAAAGTTCTAATTAAGGGTTGAGATTGTACATAAGCTGGGAGCTTCCACAGAAATTTTAGAATTTATATCCTGACTACATCGTGGAGCATATATTGCGTAAATCCTCAGTTCTCACCATCTGATATTGATGATATTGATATCAACCTGTGGAGATCGTCTTGGACCTCATGTTAGACTTAATCTTGGACATCATTCTTGACATCGTATTGGACATCGTGTTCGACATCATTATCGACATCGTTATGGACATTGTGGTCAACATCATTATCGACATCGTGATCGACGTCGTCTTCGACATCGTCATCGACATCGATGATTTCCTGAATTATCTTGGACATTCTTCGGCTAGATCTTCTGGAATCTTCTTTTACCAGTTGGACACCATACCATTTGGATTAACTATTGGGATTTTTTTTATTGTGGATTACTCTACACTTCAAGAACATTCTGGACTCATACCTTGTATTCATATTCTGTGGATTAGGAGTTTCCCCAGCTAAGAAATTGTTTTGCTAGTTTTTAAGTACATGTACTAAATGTGATATCTATAATTTGTTTTTACATATAACATGTCATACTGAAAGTTTGTAAATAGTCAAAATCAACCATAAATCATCTAAAGTTAATATCTTTTGTTCGGTTCTTTTGACGATTTTGGATCGTAACAATCTTCATTACTCTAAATGATGCAGACAAGTACCAATTCCATTAATCTCTTGCTCAAAGCGGATAAAAGAACTAATTCGATTTTATCTGTATGGCCTTGAGCGATTTAGCCGATTGGATATAGAGCTACATCTAAAGTATATAATCATCCTAATTGCCTGTTTAGTCCTATAATAATTTATCATCTACTCTTTACTTTGTGATGCTATTTTTTTTTTGGTTATAATCGAGAGGAGAGATGAGATCTTTTATAACATTTATCATGTTAAAAGCTAGAAATATTTCTCTTCTTAGGTGCCTTCTGGGTGTAAATTTTAAATGGGCACCATACACTAAAGGGAAAGACATTTTTGAAAAAAATACAAAATTCAGGGTTTTCTAGTAAATATTTTTTTTTTCCATGGAAGAATCTACCTACCATCATTGTATTTCAAAGAGCGCATTAGTAAATAAATAAATAAATAAATAAATACATAAATTCATAAATGTTGGGTTTTGAAAGGGGATCGGGCAGATTGTGCCGCTTTAAATATGCAGGCGTATTAGATTATGCTTTATCGAGACTCTACACAAGACAATAAAAACGTAAGATGTAAAATTCGACAGACGTCTTGTTATTTTCTTCCCAACCTCATTATCCATAAAAAACAAACAAACGTTGATCTGGACTAAAATTGCAATATGATATTATTGTTATGACTGATTATTACTTTGAAATATAAACCAAATCTGAGTTTATGTTTATGTACGTTATCGAGAAAAAAGTAAAAGACGAAACAGGGTAGCATGCATGTCGATATAGTAATTAGATGTGAATTTAAAATTTCTTTTCACTAAATGCAAATAATAATAATAATGATACTTGGGTTTATAGCGCCTTTTCCATAGGATACAAGGCGCTTGTCAATTGGTCTATTTAACAGAGTTGTACAGGTAAGTTTTCAGGTGTCGTTTTTGAAGATGTCTAGTGAAGCACTGTTTCTTAGAAATGATGGGAGATTATTCCAGAGACGTGGGGCTAGGGACTGAAAGGATTTAAAGCCAGCTTGGTTATGGGATTTGGGGATGACAAAAGAAGGAGCTGATGCAGATCTTAGAGAATATGACGTTCCAGTGGCGGATCTACGGGGGGGGGGGGTTTAAACCCCCCCCCCCTTGGGCTGCCAAGTAAACATTTAATGTGCATAGGAAAACAAAAAAGAGAAAAAATAGAGCATGCAAGTATGCTTTAAATCGCAAGCTGGCAACCCTAAAAATGAAAAATCTCCCTACTGTGGGAGGGGGGTATCCCCCCTCCCACACCCTCCCCCCTCGCTCGCTTCGCTCGCTCGGGCTCGGTCGCTACGCTCCCTCGCAATACCCAGCTCAGCCCCTCAACCCCCCCCCCTTGGAAAAAAGTTAGATCCGCCCCTGCGTTCTATGTTGCTGAAAGAGTGAGGAGATGTATACAGGAAGTGTAGTTGCCATAGATTTGAAAGTTTGAACGAGTATTCGGTATTGTATTCTATAAGCAACTGGGAGCCAGTGCAATTCGTGCAACTTTCCATAAGCAGACATTTATCATTTGTTTGATAATGTAAGTAAAATTCAAATTTAAATTCGCTTAAACCGTATGGTTCTTTCTTAAACATAATATTATGTATAATTTTCATACAAGTTGTTTCAGTTATGTATACGATTACTTGTTAATTTTAAATTGAAACTGATGTATCATAAGTACCAACGAACTTGTGTAAGTTGTGTAAGAAATATGATAATCCATTTGGGAAGCCACTTTAAACGTTTTTTTTTTTTCCTCCCTAGTCCTAAGCATTTTAATTACATATTCTATTTATCTATAGAGCAAAGAGCTTATAAGAAATATGACTCTATTTGTAAAAAGGGATTCTCTTAATTTCTTTTTTTTGGGGGGGGGGGGAAGGGGTGTGTGTATTGTCCATAGAATGGCTCTAAATCTCAATGTTAAGTATTTCGAAGGCACACAGTTCAGTTCAGTACAGTTCAGTTCATTTATTTATTTCATTTCTAAAATGTACAAACATTTGTACGTGACAAACATATATTTGATATTTACATTCATAAAAAACAACAACAATTAAATATGAGTATCAGTTAGCCTGTATTGAATTATGAGGAAAAAATGAAACAGGAGAACTTAAGATAAAGCCTGTGTTGGCCTTGTGAGACAAGTCCCCTTTGTGTAACTGTGGTCGGAGGCTATATATATAGATAATAATTGTCCTTATTCTGTACGAATACAAATACGATATGAATTTGAAGAAGAAAATGTACAAAAACAAAAACAAAACTAACATATATATAAAAACATATGAATTGCATAGCAAATATAGCTGATGTTTTTGTGTGAAAAATAGCTATTTAAATATCGTAGCAAGAGTAACAGAGTTGCTAGTCAAATATATTTTGAAGTGAAATATTGTTTTAATTTTCTTTTAAAGAGGGAGAGAGAAATGCATGAACAAATGTATTTAGGTAATGAGTTCCACGCTGTTGGGAAACTGAAAGGAACCGATCGTTGTAAAAACGTTTTCCCTACTTTCCATAAGTGAAATGAGCTGCTGGTACGTGTATTATGGGAATGAATTATACTATTGATATTAAACCTTTCAAGAATATTTTTTTGTAGAATTTTCTTAAAATATGAACATCGGAGTATAGCGCAGTCTGATATTGATAAAGATGGAATATATTCAAAGTTTTCAGTTTATGAAAAATAGGAGCTGAAGGCGATTGATAATGACTGCCAGTACATATTGCTCTCTTTTGTAATTTAAAAAGGACTTCTAATTTTGTTTTGCTACAATTACCCCAGACAGTAATACAATATAATGTGACAATATTAAAGAATTATACAATGTGAATAAGCCTACACACAGGAACATGAACAAAGTGATTATCACGGTGCAAAGGTCTTTTATGAAAGAAATGTAAGGAACGTTTCATTAACAAAAGATATGGATTGTTACCACACTAACAACGATTGAAGATTCGCATACAGAGTAAGAAATGCTGGTCCATTCGGTAAAGAACTTCATCGACATTGTCCGTTTGCTGGGCAATTGTTCACGCACTTTCCAAAACCTAGCTTAGAAATATGTGTAACGTCTTGTTGCTGCAGTAACAACACATGAACGCACTCACGGGCGAAGCACGGGTCTGGCCATTGAAGGGGCATTGACATTATGGGGCGGGGGGGGGGTGGTATTTTTACTCTGTTGATGAAATGCAAAGTGATCAGGGCCCTTGATTAAGGGGAGGGCGAGATGGAGGGTCTTAAAGCTTTTTCTCTCTTTATTTCGTTTGTATTTATTTATTTTATTTCGTCTTTCTCATCTTCTTTCATTTTTTGTGGAGGGGGGGGGTGATTTATCTCCTTCCTGCTTTCCCTTTCCATCTCTCCTTTTCTTTTAATTTATTAATTTTATTAAAAAAAAAAAAAAAAAAAAATATATATATATATATATATATATATATATATATATATATATATATATATATATTGCAACTGTACGTGATAAATAAGGGGGGGGGGTGTTCATCTCCCCATGCATGAATCCCTAGAGCGACACCAATAGAAACACTCATTATCTCTGTCGGCATATTCTCTTTCATATTGGCTGAAAGCACTAATGCGCCTAGTGAAGATGACAAAATTGTTGGATCGCTGCTCTGTTTAATTGCAGCCTCGTCTGCGTCAAACCTAATGACGTTTCACAGCTTTAACGAATGGTGTTAAGAATAGCTCGACAATTCACCAATCGACGTCTTAATTATTCGTAATTTGGTAATTGACAGGCAATGGCCGTCATCCATCAATTAATTCCATATTAGCCGACCTTTCGTGCTCTATCTCTCTTTCGTCTAGAGATCTAAGAAAATACCAATCCCCTCCCTCTTCTCCCCTCTCTCTCTATCTCCCCCCCCCCCTCTCTCTTTCTCTCCCCCTCTCTCTTTCTCTCTCGTTCTCTCTCCGTCTTCATATCTTATTTCTGTCTGTTCCGTAGTATGCATGTCTCTCTGCTTCTTTGTATTACTGTATTTCTTGGCCTATTATTCAGTCTTTGTCTTTTTCTCTTTCTCTCCCTCCCCCCCCCCCCCCTCCTTCTCTCTCTCTCTCTCTGTTTTTATCGGTCCTTTTCACCATTTCTCCTTTCCGGCCTCTTATTTTCTTACTTCTTTCACTTCTCCTCCTTCCCCATGAAGGAAACATAACATAAACCTGCACAGAGTAGCCCCCCCCCCCCCCTCGCCCCCTCACCCGAAACAATGATCGAGTTTGGGTGATCATTGGTGCACGTATGTTCGCTAACTACACAATGAATGGACATTACATGCGCACGGACATTTTGAATAGTTTGCCCGGACATTCTGAATATTTTCTCCATTGATATGGAAATGAAAATGAAGCACCCACAATAGACCGCTTCGGTAATATATGCAAATTTTATACATACCTTTCAAACAAAGGTTGTTCTTGACAACCTGAAAGCTTGCCGGACATAGCAACAAGTAATGTATGCAAACTGGATTCCAAGCATTGAGGCTCATCCATAAAAAACAGGTTAATGGAATAGCTCGTCACTAGGTGCTCAGAGAAGAAGTGTGCATAAATTTGTATACATTACTGAACCGGTCTATTATAGGAGGAAAATTATCCATATAATAGACTCTAGTATTATTAACGAATAATTTTTTTTTTTTTTTTTTGCAAAACATTCTAAAGTTTGATCTTTTTGATAATCTGTGTAATAGTTATGAGATATGACGTGGCATGTACAAAGGACTTGATTTAGCCATTATAAAGCATCTTGATTTGTTCAACCGTTTCCGAACGGAACTGAAATTTCAGGAGTTTTTGGACAGGGATTTTTGCTAATTACAGAGGATTACCGTGTTAGGTGTTCATGTCAGTGTTGCCGCGACTCACTGGACCGGTTGATTGACGTCACCAAAACAGATGTATTATATGTACGAGCAATCAAGAGAGAGGAAAAAATACTTATATCCAGAATTTATTAAGAGCATAAACAAAGGGTCCATTAGAATAATAATAATAAAAAAAGAGAAAAAGTGTAATTAATCATAACATCAATAATTGAACGCAGATGATATTAAACAACAACAACATTCTAAATGGTTCCAAGCAGGAAAATAGAGTCGCGCACGTACGTGGGTGATGAAGGACTAGGTATTCACACTTCTAATACGCCAGTCACATCACTAAACCGACCGATTCTTGGCCAGTCGGTGTAATTATCGTTCGTCGGTGTGACTGGGATAGATACGGGCGTAATGTGGATGTATGTTCTACCAGAGGCCGGGGGAGCGTTTCATCAATGAGCTTCAAGAGCTGGAGTCACATGTAGCTCATTCCCTTTGAACCATGTTCGATGCCGCTAAGGAAAAATATGTCAGGCATGTGCTTAACTGGATCTTCCTTGCAGATAAGAAGACAAAAAGATTCCTCCCTGGCTGCAAACTTACGGGCCATTTTCAAAGGAAAATATGCTTTTGTAATGATAATTACTTTTCGCTATCACTAGTCTGATGATATGAATAGTTCACAGTGCTTACCTTTACTGGGGGCAAGCGAAAAGAAATTGTACAATTCCCTGATATATGAATCAAAATTGCGCGACTGGGCATGTGTGGGCACTAATCTGACATATAACATCATAATTAACTGTACCTGAACAATTGCAATTTTTATTTTCGTTTGCAGGGAGTAATCGGAAGAGTGTCAAATTGGAGATTTTAGGATTGTAAAATTTTACTTTTTTTCCACAAATTGAAACTACTATCATACAATATAGCCAAATTTCTGGACACAATTAGGCTTTTGTATTCAATTTTATCATATGTGAAAATTTCACTTTGTTTATTCAAATTAAAAGGAAATATTCTCGATATTTCATTTGTGACAAAAATCACTATTCAAGCTTTCCCATGAAGTTGGTGGCATCGGACATCCGACATCAAAGGCTACAGCGCACCTGTAGATTCTTTTGTGCATCCTTAGAAAGGAGCAGCTGCTTGAGATAATTTGTTGCCAGTTGGAACTCCAGCTTTCGAAGCTCCTTGGTTTCATCAAGCGTTTTGTCAGTGATTTTTACCGACAACTTTGCTCTAAGCCAATCAGGTGCAGGGATTTCAGTAGCTTATAACAGTTGTCGGTAAAAAAATCACTGACTACTGATTCCCCCCCCCCCCCTAAATCCGCCACGGCTTTATCAGAGCTACCATGATAAGGTGCTCGACAAGCATTCAAGGAATTTCTTCCTACTGGTTACCAATTGATGGTAATTGTAGATTAACGTCTTGCCAAATCACAATATATGCACAATTAACGAAAACATTTAAGAAATATATTTAATGACTTTGGCAAGGCAACTATTAAAAAGCTGTGCTTTTTTTTTCTTCAAATGTTGAACCTTGAAGAGAAGTGCTATTCTACTCACTTTGGGCGCAAAGTGTAAATATAAACTTGAGTTCTGGGCATGTCATTAAATTGTGAAAGAAACTGTCTATTTGCAACTGGGAAAGATTGATCATGTCTACATTGGAATTATCCGAATGATAAGAAATTGACCCAAGCGTGTTGAAAAGCACAGGGACTTCACACAGAAATGGGTATATGGGACCGCACACTCATTTAGCATGTATTTTCGGCCCGAAATAAAATCTCTGGGGAAATATCCATTCTAATGAAAAGAGTGGATAGAGAGAAGCACTTAAAAAAAGTTCCATCAAAATCGATTACGAAATGAAAACGTTATGAAAGTTTGAAAAGTCTCAATTTACTTTCTATGGCGATCCTCAAATTAGCACTGTTGCTTCGAAATGGCAGGTTTAGAAGTACAACTCTCAATATATTTTGTACACAAAATTACATATTTTCTCCAATATTTCTAAAGATGCTGCTTGTCTTTTTGTGAACTCAACATATTTTGTGTCAAATATATTTTCCCATGATATATCTTGAGCTAAGAAGGAGACAAGCTACACCTTGAGAGATAATGGGGAAAATATGAGATTTTGTGTACAAAACATGTTGAGAGTTGTACCACTAAACCTGTCACTTTGAAGCAACATTGCCAATTTGAGGATCGCCATAGAAAGTAAATTGAGAGTTTTCAAACTTTCATAACTTTCTCATTTCTTAACCGATTTTAATGGAACTTTTTTTTAAATTGCTTCTCTCTATCCTCTCTTTTCATTAAAATTGACTCTTCCCCCCCCCCCCCCCAGGGTTTCATTCTCCTTTAAGGTACCTTATGTTCATTTATGACACCTCTTATCTATATAAGGATTTCTATATTCCTCTACGGTGTGCTATATCCCTCTAATAACCTTGCTTCATCAATTAGTAAACCTTTAAGGTATACTATATTCCTTTACACCTTACACCCTTACGAGGTGTACTATCTCGCTGAAATGCATTATATCCCTCTGGTACACCCTACTTTACTGAATACACCCTATAAGGTGTACTCTGTCCCTCTGGTGTTTTATATCCATTCAATACACTATACTTTACTACTCAGTAATTTTTTAGGCATACCTTGTTCCTCTAGTATACCTTGAAGAGAAGGATGAGTTCTGGGAAAGGTGAAAAATAATTTGTTTGCTTTTTTATATCAGTTTGGAAGAACATCACAGTAGAAATGTCCCCTGAAAGGGATTGCTCTTCAAAATGCCCTCATATTTGTAATATGACAAGAAGTAGGTGAAAAGAGTTCGGGTTGCACATTCATGCCACACGTTTTCTTCAGTCCCATATACCCATTTATGTGTGCAGTGTTTATGCGTTCCAGCTAGAATGGGTAATTTTCCTATCATTTTGATGACTCCAAAACCTCAAAGTATACACCAATTCTTATGCAGACATAATAAACCTTTCCCTTTTGCTTTGAGGCAGTTTCATTCGTGTAACCGCATGACCAGAACCTACCTTTATCTTTAATTTCATAGAAGGTGCATCATATACCATGTTTACATACCTTTAGTATTCCTGCTTCATAGTTTTATATTTAATGGGTATTATATTCCTTCAGTACACGTTACATCCACGGGTTTATCGTATCCCTTTAAGGTTCATTGCGCATTGAGTGTGACAGTCACAGTGTCGAATTTATTAACAAACTTCCGCCATAGCAGCGCTCACACTCCAAAAACTATACATCACCTCTCTTCAAATATTGGTCCGCTTTCGTTGCCACGGTTATTAAACAAACCCGATTCTTCATCCATGACAGGGGCTCATCTGTCTATTCTCATTCAATGAGAGGAGATCAACCGTTTTACGCTTTGAACTCATTTGATCCGGTTGGCTTTTCAAAAAGTGCCACATTAATGCATAAATCATCATGAGTCCCACGGCCCATTCCTAAAAATAATATTAATATTCCGTTCTTGTATAGGGCATATCACATTATGAGATTACGTCCCTATGAGCTTCCAAAGAGCTTCGGGAATTATTACCCCCCCCCCCCCCCAGCTTTAGCTCCAGTATATCGTAACCAGCGCACAGTGCATTTCAAGGAATAATCCTATCATGTACTCGGTTTATTTTTCCACCTGGGTCGAGAGTGGCAAATGGAGATTCGTGCCTCGCTAAATTTCAAACCCGGTACCTTGTAATTCACAATCCGTCTGATCCTATAGACTACAACACCTCCACAAATGGAAATACAACAAAAATGATAACACCAGAAATGAAAAATGATACCATATAGGAGAGAGAGAGAGAGAGGGGGGGGGGGGTACGAGGAGATCAGTGTATGCGAAAGAAGAACAAACAGACACGCAAACAGACACGCAAACAGACAGAGGAGTGGAGAAGAAACTTATGATATCAATTGATTTATTAATTTCTCCTTATGGTCTTTTTTTCAACATGCTTTACAAACTGATGACAAAATAATAATCACATATTGTAAGTAATGCATTAATAAAGTAAAATAATTACACTGTATAGATCAAGTAAATGATTCATTAAGAAGGATTGTCACATAAGCAGAGCTTGATGGAGTGACATTAAAGAAAAAATAGTCTTATTCATTTTCTTTATTTTTTTATTTATGTTTTTTTAAACAAAAGATAGGAATTACTATTTACATAAAGGGATATTCAAACAAACAAAAAATCTTTGTATTCAATGTAACAGAAGTCAGTAAAGGATGGTGTGAAATGAGATGTATAAAATGGTAGTAAGATGAGAGGGTGGTAAATAGAAATATAGAAATGTGTAAAGGCCAAAGGAAGAAGTGAAATTGGGAGGTGTAAGTAGTGCAAAGAGAGATAAATAGATAGAGAGAGAGAAAGAGAGAGAGGGGGGGGGGGGGGAGAGGCGGTAGATGAGGACGGGATAAAGAGGGGGAGAGAGGAGATAGATGAGGAGAAGATAAATGTATGGTGTCATTTACGTCCAGATTCATCATACCTGCATACTGTTTGATGAGCTACTATTTTGCGGTTGCCTTGAAAGAATGGAAAGTAGTGTGTGACTTGAGTGTGAAGGGTAAAGCAATACTTCTCTTCTCTCAAAAATATCCAGATGTATCATCGTATCGTAAATATCAGTAACTATATGCTGAAATTGTGCCCTCTATTGTCACTTCAATTTGAATTTGACGTTCGAATGCGTCTGAAATTGCTCTCAGAAAAAGCTAATTCGATAAGGGAAAATACCGTTGTGTAAGAGAGGTTCATGGACTGCTTAGGGAGGATCTGAGGTGCCAAGACTGCCGTCACGGTTGATATATGAGTGACAGATCCAGGGGGTACGGTGGAGGGCAGTTCCACCATCTTCTCTCTTCTTTGAAACAAAAATGCCCATATAAATGTTGCTGTTGTTGTTTTGCTGGTCAGAGTTTGGGGGTTTAAAAAACATTGAGAACCCCCTATGCGAAGCGTAGGTCAGTCAGTGCTAGGAGAAAGTGGTTCATGGGATAGGCTTCTTCTCAGTTATTGCGGCACAGATGACATAAGGAAATCATCAAGAAAATATAATATGAACATTAATCTAGAGTAAAACCCTTTGTATTTCTGTAATGGAACTCGTATCACACTCAACATGCACAGCCGCAGAAATTTAGTATGTATTTATCTTTGATAATCACATTCATGCGGTAAAAAAAATTAAAAAAATAAAAAAAAGCTCCATATTCTGAAAAAGCAAGAGAAGAAAAAGCATATGATTAAACTGGTAATAGGTACAGGGATTGTCCAATAGTTTGACGCGTAGGTCCTTTGTGCAGTGCGGTAAAAATTTAATTAAATGCCCTCTTATTAATTAGCTAAAAACAAGTACACTCTGCTGAAAAAATGGAGAGGAATATGGGTTTTAAAGTAATAGTCAAACACAAAGTCACAAAACACAAGCCCACATCCAGGTCTACTTAAAAAAAAAAAAAAAAAAAAAAAAATGTAATCAAGACTCTCATGAACTGGAAAACATTTTAAACAAGCCGGATAGGAAACGTGGAACAACATCCCACATCCCACTATAATATATTACCGCCTCCTAAATATCCCTTAAAATATATCCCCCCCCCCCCCCCCCAGGTTATCTACTGGGTGATTTTTACAAATATTTTTGGTCTTTTTTTAACTCTTCGAATCTGTGAATTTGTGAGAGCTCTCATGGTACTTTTAGTTTTTATCGTCACTAAATATTCAACATTATTATATTATTAGTATTAATAAGGGTGGTATGCCCATTAGTGAACACAAATACATTGTGGAGGAGGTGGCAGGGCACTTAACTCGGTCTCTGTGACCATTTTTGTCTGCGCTGCACCGAAGGTGTTAACGTTAGTAACAAATAAATGATTTTATGGAAAGGCTAAATTATGTATAGATATTATGATATCCATAATAATGCCATTTCCACTGGAAGGCTTTGAAAGCAAAGCACAGGCCCGAAGATTTGCAGCATTTGCCGATCAAACTACTAAACTTATTCCCTGATAATCTCTGTTCTATAATGATAAAGAGAGGATTGAAAAGGATTTCACCCACCAACACCTTAACGTACAAAAGGCTTTAAATGCAGGTGATTATAGCTCAATATCTAAGATAACTTTTGAAAATCCGCTAAGTGTTTTTCGACCTCTGAGGAATTTGTTAGCTTAATTCTAAATCTGTAGATGTATGAGTATGTTAGAGCGAACATGGGCGTCCATATAATGTTAATCTGGGTAGGGGGCTGAGACCGAAACTAAAAACGATCAGAGAGTTACGAAATTCAGGCTCACTGAAAAGGGCCATTCAAAATATTTGGTAAGTGAGGAAAACAAACTTAACCCTTTTGTGGGCCACTCAAATAATATCACTGTGATGCATTACATTTCCTAGGGAATTTGTACCTATGGAATGTATTTATTTTCTTCTAAGTTTTCAGAATATGACTACTGGGCAATTCCACGGTAACGAAATTACAAATGAGAGATATTTTGCTCACATTTTTGAAGGCTATGTACTAATTTTGGACTTCCGTCCCCTTCTCACCAATTCGTAATCTGCAGATTTACTCATTCTTTCACCTAAACTCGTTCATACCCAAAATTGTCCACTTACATTAATTATATTGAGGTATATAACTTTGGTAACGGAATTACCAGAAAATGGTTGCATTTTTGAAGCTCTCATTTCCATGCATCAAACATGCATTGTGCGAATCCTGATTGAGATGTGGGAAAAGTTTTTTCAGATTCTTGTGATCTAAGGATTTGCCTATTTGAAACTATTAAACTGATTTTCATTAGTATAAATCTGAAATTAATTTTGTTGTTGTTGTTGTTTTTCCCATGTGGAATTGCCTTACTACGTAAAGTGATAAAAGGATTGTCATGGAGCTAATCAATACCGGAAATGGGTTATTATGCGAAGCTTTTGAGATGCACAGTGCAATCGTTGTGTTAATGGGTAACTATTGTGTTTCTGCCGATCGGCACTCTTGGCAAGCCTGCGATCGTGCCAACCAACACTCATGGCATATGAAAAGTTAATCACTGTAACCCGCGGGTTTCTCCTTCCGGTAAAAGTGATTTCGATGTGCAGGTGTATATGCACCATATGCACCGATACGTTTTAGAAAATGTCCATTTATTACGAGGATACCAGATAATATGTGTACACACACACACACACACACACACACACACACACACACACACACATATATATATATATATATATATATATATCTATATTTAACTATCTTCTGTGTTTTTTTTGTTGCTGTAATGAGTTTATATTGTTACTTAATATCTTTGTTATCAAACAAGGCCTCATGGAAGGCCAGCACTATTGGTGAAAATGTGCTACCCTGTATAAATATCAGAAATAAATAATTAAATAAATCCCTGCCACGACACGAATGTCCCTTGGCAAGATATAAATTTACATTTGCCACTTTCAAGGTGAAGTAAATGGGTAACAGTTCAGACCAAACAGAATTATTTCCTAGTTTTTCGTTCCATCCTCCTTTCTATTTTCAGGTCGCCTTCATTTTGTTGTTGTTGTTGTTGTTGCTGATTCAATATTATTGCTCTGATATTAAAATGAATAAGAATATGAGGACTTCTAGACATAAGGTAACAAAAATCATTTATATAATGTAATTTCCCCTTGTTCTGAGCCTCTGGAGTGCATGTTTAGATGTAATGAAATTAACCCATATGTGGAAATTGAGCCAATAGCACTACATTTTTATGTATCAGAAAACACTTCAAATATTAAATAATGTTTAAAGTGTACCAATCACCAAAAAATTATTTGGCTCTGTATGTTTAAGGGGTTCTACCATATTCGAAATATGAGCATGAAATTTTGATTCTATAAACATGATAAAAAAGATATTGCAAATTGAAATACACTCCCAATAAAAATACAGCTACTTGTGAGAAGACAAGTCGACGCTCCCTCCCGTACGCGCCCGCATAGAATAAGGGCCCGCGCGGAACCGAACTCGGAGTTGGGTTCCGCATGAGGGGTTTTTATGCTTTCCTTCATTTTCTTCACACTCCTGAACCTTTAAACCCATAAAAGGCAAGGTAAAGTGTTTTGAGGTTGATTTTATAAATTCTAACTGTACACAATGTATTTTTTTAGGTGACTAGTGCACTTTAGCCCCCTCCTCCTCATTTTCGAAAAAAAAATGGACGAAAAACATGGAATAAATTTTACTTGGCCTTATTCACGGGAAGGAAATTCTTGAAAACTTGCGCAACTTATCATGGCTTATTAGGCGGGGTGCCTCATTGCAGGGCCCTCAACATGCTCAAGGAGAATTGTTTAGCATGGTCAATGTTCAATCATTACGACAAAGCTTCGTTAATGCCTAAATATCCAGTTCAAGTTTTTGAATGTACAATGTATGGGAATATTGGCGTGTTAAAACGAGAGGTCTCCCCCCCCCCCCCCCCCCCACCCCCACCCCACACGTACTCGAGGAAAATCACTGGTTGTGTCCTGTGGCGTAGAGTGCGTCCAGCCATTGAGAGTGTACTGGCGTCATTGGCGAGGGAAGCACCTTAAATAACAGGAGGATGAAATGCAAGAGAAAAAGAGTGAGGGGCGATGACGGGAGGGGTTGCATCGTGTTCCTTTCATGCTGCCTTACCCCTCTCCCTTGTTTTCCCTTACTCTCTCTCTCTCTCTCTCTCTTCTCTCTCTCTCTTTCCTTCTCTCTTATCCATTAGTGAGGGAATCTGTTCCAGTGCCCCCCCCCCCCCAGTAGCTAAACCGCCGTTTGTGTCTATCATGGTGACTCGCGGATTAACAAGTTGGTCAGATGGATGAGGTTCCAGTCACGAGCAGGTATCCAGTATGCTTGTAACCATGGTAACAAAGAACACCGGACGACGTGAAAGATTTTTGCCCGGGCTGGAGGAGTCTAAATCTTTCCCCTTCTATTTTTAGAGGTAAGGTAGGGTCACTCGGAGTAGCTACAGGGGGTACTGGTTCACGTGTCCCATCTCCCATAGAACGGCGTAAAAGGGGAAAAGGAATAAAAAGATGGCTGTTGCAAATTCATTCTTGCACCTAATGAGACCCCCCCCCCCCACCCCCCTTTGTCATGTCATGTTTGGTTGGCCTCCTGATACCCCAGTTACCGACCGAACCGACAATAAGACCGAACAAAACATTCCATTACCCTTATGGCCAAGATTCCGTCGGTTTAGAGTCTGTATGGAGTCTGTTGGCGCTGTGAATCAGGCGTGATGCTTGAATTGCCTGCTGAAAAAAAAAAGCATTTCCTTCTCTCGTAAGGCATTTCACAGCTTACAGAAACAGATCATCATCACTATCTGACATCCAGTTAAAGATCTATACATGGATATCATACCGTCCTTAATGATGTGCAATCCGGTTTGAACTGAGTGACACCATCACATGCTGGGCATGTTCTCTAACTTTGGTAATTTCGTCTTGTCAAATGAAATTTATATTTCTTTGCAGTCAAGCAAACGAAATTACTGTGATTATAGAGGTTGAGGGAACTAACAACAGATAAAGTTGGCCGATCTTGATTTTTGCTGTAAATATAAAGTCTTATAAAAAAAAAAAAAAGATCTTAGCCAGTTAAATGACCTTGACCTGAAACTGAGTGAATTTTTTTAATGGTGATATCAAAGGGAGTCTATGTTGACGTAGAAAGTAATTGAGATGTTAATGAAAAACACTGTAGAGGTGTCATGGTCTAGTGGATTAGTCATATGACGTTAGACCTTAAGCTACAGGGTTCAAATCCCTGCCGCAGCACATTTCGTCTTGTCAAATGAAATTTATATTTCTTTGCAGTTTAGCAAACGAAATTACTGTGATTACAGAGGTTGAGAGAACTAACAAAAGATAAAGTTGGCCGATCTTGATTTTCGCTGTAAATATAATGTCTTATATAATAAAAAGAAGATCTTAGCCAGTTAAATGACCTTGACCTGAAACTGAGTGAAATTTGTTCTAATGGTAATATCAAAGGGAGTCTATGTTGAGACGTAGAAAGTAATTGAGATGTTAATAAAAAACACTGTAGAGGTGTCATGGTCTAGTGGATTAGTCATATGACGTTAGACCTTAAGCTACAGGGTTCAAATCCCTGCCGCAGCACTTAGTCCTTTGGCAAGTCATTTATTTATATTTGCCTGTCTCGACTCAGGTGAAGTGGGTAGCAGGCAGGAAGAAATGTATCTCCAGGAAAAAGCGCTTCTTCAAAAAAGACCCCCCCCCCAAAAAAAAAAAAAAAAAAAAAAAGAGAAGAGAAAAGAAAATCTGATCAAAGTTTTGTAACGGACATAGTAATTTTTACTATCGATTACAATAATAAGGACTATTCATACCGCCTTAGGTAGAAATAACCCGAAAAATATAGATGTCATCACAGTGGAGTGATTTCAAACAAACTATTATCATTATTATTATCATTATTATTATTATTATTATTATTATTATTATTATTATTATTATTATTAAATATTATTGTCGTCAATGATTTAATCCCGCTGTTAACCTTATCGACTGATATCCCCTGCACTTTACAATGCAATCCAGAAAGCAATTGAATTAGAACATTTGTATCATACTACAAGAAGTTTATCATAACTATACAAATATTTGAATTTTATATGATTTTATAATTTGAAGACACTTATTTTTTTTATCAACACATTCTGTTCCATCTAGAGGTTTCACTAAAAAGTATAAAGAAAATAAACACGTGTTGTTGTTTTTTTTTATTCTACAGTCTGTGCATGTTTGTTTTTTAAGTGCGCGGACTAACTTCGGAATATGTAAGGCGCTTAAAGACTTACCAATTAGGCATCATTTTATATAACCAGTTAAATATAATTGAAATCATCATGCGTCAAGTCACTGATCCTCTTAAAGTGCAGTATGATCCTTTTTTATGTAGATCCAAACCTTTTTTTTTCACCCACATGCATGCTTATTCCCTGTGACCTCTAGCACTGTACACGGTGCAAGGTGGTATCACTTTATCATCTTTTTACTTCGCTTTAAAAAGGGTAATATTCTGGCATGTCCGCTGAAATTTCATTACTCACAGATTTGAAGGGGAAAATGTGTTCGATGAAGGAGTGAGAAATTTCACGAAAAGGGGCAATATCTAAACTCTCTTCGCAAACATAAGAATCCGTATGCACCTCAATTTTTGCGAATATAGGGTGCGTTTGTGAATGTGCACTTGGTAAGCCAAAATAGGATTTTGTTTTGAGCCTGTTTACGCCAATACGTGTCATATTTTAAGGAATATGTCCTTGAAATTATGCACAATATTTTTTAAAAACAATACCGTTAATAATCATGTGTTACACGTTGACATATGTATATGAAGAAACGCCACTATGGCGAGTATGGCGAGTTTTTATATAGAAATGGCTCAGTATACGATTTGTTGTTATTGTTTTGTTCCCGGTCACACCAACAAGACCGTCACCAGACCGAACAAAACAAAACAAAACAAAACAAAACAAAAACAACAACAACAACATAAATCTCGTTCCCCTGGTTGCTTAATTACAAGCGAACACATGCTTTATTAGCAATCAGGTAGAACAAACCATCAATTCTTTTCAAACCTTTTCAAACATATATGTTTGAAAAGGTCAAAGGTCACAACTGATCGTACGTTATCTTTTGCGCGTGCGTGTCCGCAGCTGCGATTGGCTGTGGGCCAACTCCTGCGATTCGTACGTCTTTTGTTTGTCATAGTCACAGTCAGTCGTGCACCTCCCTGCATCTCCTCTTGGGCGTCTTGCACCCTCCCCATTAACATACCCTCTCTTACCTGCAAGAACTCTTGAGGCGAACGTACAGCCCAGTACATGTACCGTGAAACCGACGTGCATGGGCTTCGTGAGACCTCCCTAGGAGTCAGTGCGTCAGTGCAATGGTCGTAAAAAGCACGTGCAGGAAGTACGATGGCTGCGCGTGTCACGTGCGTTCATCAGAACACGTAGCCATTGTTGGACATGTGCAACAGCCTCCTTGCTAGTCCTGCGTGCTCATACGTGCTTGGAAAAAAAAACAAAAAACGTGCAGGCCTGTGCGTGTGACGCAAGAATTTCCTGCGAAATCCGTCGCAGACCACACGCAAGGAGGTGCACGACCGGTTGTGACCAACCTTTTACCTCGAATATCCAAGAATCGGTCGTTATAAGTGTTGGTTTGGAGTCGGTGTGGTGGTGTGACGGAGGTATTAAAGCTCATGTACAGTATTTGTAGCAAAAAGGAAATAGGAATATCGTCTCATGTTGTTCTCCTTATGATGTTTGTAAGACATCATTTGGTATTCCATCTATGATTTCCGGTGAATTTCAGTGTAAATATCTGTAACGAACGCTAGACCACCGCCATCATATGCTAGGACCTTTCCACCCGGACGGCTCCCCGCACAACAATCTTGGGGCTTCGCATAGAGACAGCATATGCGTCATTGTTTGTAGCAACTCATCGGTTTTACACATGTGTGTGTGTATAGTGTAAAGTATATGCTTCCGTCGATGGCCTTGCATATAAATTATTTTTTTTGCCTCTCATTTGTATAATATCAAACTTTAGGAGGTGAAATCTTGACAGTGTCTTAGTATTGCTAGTATAGTGTATCTTGCTATTTATCACAACGAAAATCGAAGAAATCGGCTGAAAAATTGTTGAGGGCTTGCCAAAACTCTACATTCCCTTTAAGTCTTTACCCAATGTTAAATGGATACCTGGCAGGATTTACATCTTGAAATAGATGGTGTGATCGTAACCACTGGTTCAAGATGGTTAAAGCTATGTTTTCCTTTGTAAAGTAATCATTTTAGGAGCGTATATAGGGCAGTAATGTTAATTTGTTTGCGATTGTAAAGAACATGCAGCACGTCAACATGAAACTGTAACCGAATTATATTATATATGTATAATACTTTGAAATTGATGAACCACCCATGCAATAATTATATCGAGTGATATACATCTATGGGCTTGGTCAGACTTCAACGTTAATGAGATATTTAGAATAAAAGTAAAGCTTCCCTACATACGCGAGCATACTCGCACCAAAACAAAACAAGGTGGATGAAAATCGTTATCGTTATCGTTATCGGTGAGGTCTGACCAGGCCCTTATAACTATATTGCTCGAATTTCTGCATGTGTGGTTCATCAACTTCAAAGTATTATCAATATAATTCAGTTACCGTTTAATTTTAACGTGTTGGAATGATTCATTTATACAGTAGCTTGAATCATCTTGAACCAGCCGTTACCATCACACCTTCCATTTCAAGATTTAAATCTTGGAAGGCATCCAATTGATAAAATTGGATATGTACGCACCACTCAAGGTTTCTAAAATCAACTTTTCCTTTGAGATTCAAATGAACCACTACATCACGTTCCCCTGAAATTAACATTTGCCTCCGTTCTTGCAAAAAAACCTAGTTGTTCTATATGTCAGAGATTTTTAAAAATTAAATCGTTTGATAAAAATCCGCAAATTATGCCAAATTTGTTGAAGTTCATCTTTATGGTCATTCGTTTTATCATAAAGATCTTTCCTTTTCACTTTCACCTTTCAAGTCATACTTGAAGGGGATGGGAAGGATTAGGAGACATGTGTATCAAGTAATCTCATCAAGATCAAGATCAAGATCAGACAGTCCGAGATCCAGATCAAGATCGAGGTTACTGATGCCGATCTCGAGACTGGTCTCGAGATCAAGATCGATCTCGAGGTACCCAACACTGAGTCGTGTTTTCGCCGATTGGTGAACGATTTAAAAGCTTTTTTATTTGATAATTTGCGTAATAACAATGTTGATCTCAAGCGAAAATTCCGAGAACAGAAGCTCCGAGATCAAGATCAAGACCAATACCAACACCTTCGAGATCAAGAACAAGATCGAGGTTACTGATGCCGATCTCGAGACTGGTCTCGAGATCAAGATCGATCTCGAGGTTCCAAACACTGCTAAACATTAATCACAGCCATAATAATTAACCCATGGCACGTAAATCTATAATATAAAAAAGGAGAAGTAATGTATACCCTATAAGGTAACTTAGGGAAACGCAATGGCGCGCAAAGACGTGAGAAAGACGCAAAGAGCGAAATTGCTAGTTTTGTCTGCGGATAAAAGTTTTCATATCATTTTGCTTAAAATAATCATGGAGTTAAATATCGATTCCACATCCTAAAATTTTGTCTGGGTCATATATGCGTCTTTCCTGCGTTCTTAAGCGCCATCACGTTTCGCTAAGCTATCTAAAAGGATTTTTACTACCGTTGCAATGGCGAAGGCGGATCCCAAGGGGATCATGGAGGATGTGGATACCCCCTTATATATATATATATATATATATATATATATATATATATATATATATATATATATATATATATATATATATATATATATCTTTTTTTTTTTTTTTTTTTTTTTTGCTTGTCAGATATATTTGGAGTAAGAAGTTACCCGAAGACTCTGATAACCCATTTTTTTTCGTTGGCTAGAATTGTGCCCCCCCCCCCCTTATTACGGAATCCTGAGTCCACCCAGAATAGCATAGCACCAATGTCACTGCCCCCCCCCCCCCTTGAAGTATTTGAATACATGAAAGTAGGTTGATGAATGGGAGATGTTGGTTATTGAAATCTTATTCAAGCTTGCGTGGGCATGCAGGAGACAGGGCCGTGATGGTCAATGACTTCCATTCGCTATTACATACTTCTCTCTTGGCTGCTTGGCTTGGCTATTTTCAGATTTTGGGAGGGGTGGGTGGTTGGGTATATAGGCAAACAAATTGAGCTACCTCAATAAGGGTAAGACGCAGGGGCGTAGGTAATTAGGTCAGGGGGTCCCCCCCCCCTGACCTCCTCCATTTGAAAGGCGAACGAAGAGAAAGACAATGACTAAAATTAGAGAGAGAAAGAGAGAAAGAGAGCGAAAGAAAAAAAGAAGAGGGGGAAGAGACAAGAGAAAAATTATGTGATCAGCTCCCTAACCCACCCCTTAAACAAAGGGCTTATGAATCTGCATTTTAACCATCAATAAGTAAGGCTAGTACTTCCATCAATGTCTAGACACTCGCTGAAACCAATGAGACAACTTACATTAATCAGTAGTTTACTAATAACGCTACTGCCAGACACTTGAAGCGAGCTGTTTGACTTAACATGGGAGAGATTTTTTTTTTAATCTCATTGTTGGCTGGAAGTTTTAGTCCATCCATAGCCTAACACGATAAAAACTACTTTCGAAAAATAAACTCGAGGGCAATATCAAAGGCCTATTGTACTGCCCATAGAAATCAAGTTCAGATTACGTAATACGCCATTGTAATGTTCGCACATTTCTAAAGGTGACAGACAGGGCTATTAAAATTGCCTTGAGTTGATTTTTCAAAAATAGTTTTTATCGTGTTAGCCTAATTTTCATATATTCCCCCCCCCCAAAACTTATCTCATTCCAGCTTCGATTTACTGTCAATGCCATAATATCTAGTTATATAATCTAAATATCTAATCTATCTAACTCATTTTTCCTTAATTTGTTATTTCCATTTTGCGGAGGGGGGGGGGGGGGAGCTGTATTATGCCTTTGTATATTTCGAAGGGGATATGCGGTTTATGCGTTCATAAAATCTTGGGGTTTTTATGATATCCACTGAGCAAACCATGAATCATTTTTGCCATTACGTTAAAAATAAATACAAAAGCTAATGAAGATACCACATAGTTCCACGAAAAACTGCTCTGACCAAGCAAAAAAAAAAACAAAAAAAAACTTTCAGTCATAATACTGAATAAAGATAATAAATGAAGTCTTCTTGTCTCATGCGTGTCTACTTTTTTTTTCTCATTCAGAAAATGAATGTTATCCTAACAGACACGAAGGAACCCATGCACAACGAAAAACAAACCGAGACTTTATAGTACGTGCAGGAGGCGAAAGAGATTTCGAAAATTCCAGCGAAGCATGACAGAAACGGTGATCATTGGACATTGTTTGATAATATTTACATACAAAGGGGGTAGTAGCAACGTCCCGCGTCATTGCAAGTTTTAATTAGATTTCGACTGAATTAATTTTGTATCACTGAAAGCTCTTCAATTAGACCATTTTATCGTTCTACATTTTTTTGCACTGCCAGTAGACTTTACTGCCTGTCTCTCCCTGGGAAAGATACAATATTGCTATAATAAGTAATTGTTCTTTTGATTAACTTTTACTAGTTATCGTACGAAATTCCCGGTACATCAAAATCTGAAAATGTATATTTTATTTACACATAATAATGCACAATAATAAAGGAAAATATATCACGGGCGTCGCTGATCATTTCGGATTAGTAGGGGGTCCAAAATATTTCCAACAAGGGGGGAATTTCTTTTACATTCTTTTGTCGACAAGGCTAAAAAAATCCAAATGTGCCGACATTTCTGTTATATTTTGAATTGGGGTGTCACCTCTCGTCCCCTCCACAAGACCGACAGCACATGAGACCGATAATATCGGTTTAGTGAGTATTCCTGTCAGGACTTATTTCCGCAGCAGCACTTTTTTTGGACATCTTTTCACGTTATATCCCTACGTGACAACCCTTATGCACTTAGCATTTTACAGATAATATTATCCCCATCAAAAGATAATGTTAATTGTAATTTAGCTATATATTTTTTAAAAAAAATCGATAATGACATTTTGCTGCATCACCGTAAGCGGCTCGACACTTAGGTGTTACGTAATCAAATTCTTAGACTAAAAAGGGTACCCATTAATTGTTTTGAAAGGGCAGACAAAAATTAGTATAACGAAGCCACTTGTAATTGAGTCTACTTAAGATACGAGCCAAACATGAATGAGTTAAAAGTCAGGAATGAGAAAATACCTTAACTCTTTGTACACCGCATCAATTCCATAACTAGGGGGAGTGCGAGGGATGTGTGCGCACCCCCCCCCCCTCCCACACACACACCTCCCTAGTGACTAGAGGTCCGCTTGAAAAAAAAAAAAAATTGGGTCTTCAAAATTGTACCTAAGATGGAACTAAAATTCGATTTTCAGATTAAAAAAATGCCCATATTTATCTTACCCTGGGAGGGGGTGTCCCCGCTCTGTCGCTTCGCTGTCTATAAGGTCCACCTCACGTGATGTCTGCACCCCGGTAAAGTTCTAGTTAATACGGGCCTGCGCATAGTATACTCTTCTAGAGGATGTAGTATGTAGAGCCTGCAAAATAGCAGCAATGGCACAAGAAGAGAATAAGGACCATGACTGATATCCCTTCTGAATAACATCAAACACTGAATGTTATTAATATAAATATTTGAAAGCCGGAGTGACTAAATCTTAGTGAATCTCATATTGTAGAATTTGTCATTTATGTGTGATGAAACTGGGTAAAACTCTCCATTAGTGGAAACTAAACTGAAATGTCATTTCCATTTCGTTCCTCGGTAAGTTTTTCGTTGGTGCTGTAGTCAAAATAATAAGGGATGGCATGTTGTTGAGTGTCCTCCAAATAGAAAAAAAAGAAGATCTGTTTAGAACTGATATTTAGAAGGGAAAAAAAATTGTTGGTTATCTTTTTATTTATTTTTAGGTGAAATCAAATAGAATGATTTTCCAACACCATACTGATAATACCACTTCGCTAATTTGAAAATCAGAATGATCCCAAATTTCGATAATTCGTAATCTAGTTTTTTTTAAATTTGATATAATGTTTTCCTAAATTTTCTGTTTTCCTTCAGAGCAACAGTATGCCTGTGCGTATTGATGGAGTTCAGGCGGAAGGAAGGGAGTAGGGGAGAGAAAGAGACGAACACAAAGAGAGAGAGAGAGAGTTCATTAACTCTTTGTTTGCCACATAAATACTCTTCTATTGGATTTGCGTGTAGAGTCTGTGCCAAATGGAACAATGACACAGCAAGTGTTAATTTTATTATCCGATCGACATGGGCGTTGTATTTTTGTGATGTCATATCAAATGTCAAACAACCATTCTATTGACCTGGCAGTGTGACGTAAACAAAGTGTTGATTATAAAGATCGAATAATAAGGAGTCTGTGCAAACGTTTGGAACATTAAAGTAATTAACAAATCAATGCGATTGGACTACGTTTTTAAGCAGCCAATAACAGAGCAGGAAAAAACAAAGAGGAATCCGTGGATGCATAATAGCAGTGCTGCTACTCTCTTTAAAAAAAGTCTAGTGGTCACTGACGTGACTCCCCGGGATTGAAAATAGTGAAAATAAAGTGAAAATTCACTCGTTTCTTTTTAGAGATTACTCGATATTTACTCGATATTCATTCATGAGCAAGCGATCACGACGTAAATCCCGGGGAGTGAAAAATACAGAGAAAAATCACTCTTCCCCCTTTTTTGAGAGAGAGGGAGGACGGATAAAGTTATTCATTCATTTACTGGTTTCAGGAGGCAATGTCCTCAGACAAGGCATTTTATCGTATATTTCCCCCATACTTGCCATAGGAAGCTAATTCCTGTAGATAGTAGCTTATAGCGACATTTTGTGTAGGCCTAAACATGGGGCACCAAGAGCACAACTTCCGAGGGGGGGGGGGGGGGAATATGATCGGAATTAACAGCTCGTGAAAGAAGCTTCTATCATATGTATCTGTTATTGGAATCCTGAAGCAAAATCATTTCCTAGAGATTCTGTTTTGCACCTAAAGATAATTTGACTATTAAATATGGTAATTTTTAAGGTGCTAATTTAAAATTATGTAATTGTGAGACGAATTTATAGAAATGATTCAGCATTTCGTTACTCCTTGCTACAATGCAAGCAGTCAGCCAAACTTTAGATTCCGGATGTCCGTTCCGAAACATTGGAAACATTATGTCGATGATGGCGCTTTACTTGTTTTAAAGTCAGAGCCATCCATATACACAGAGTTTGAGCAAGTCGGTTACAGTTGGGCACAACTTGGCGGAAGTTCCCTTTGTTGCATGATTGTCTAACAAAGCTACAGGCGTCATATTGTTATCTTCTGGAGCCGAGTTTGCTAAAATGAGAAAAAGCATGAATAAACTGTTTTATATATTGGCACCTGTTTGATTTCAGATTACAAATTTTACTTTAATAAAAAATCTATTCATAAAAGGTACTAATTTCATACGTAATAATATTGGAATAAGAGGGGGAAAAAAGAAGATTAATTTAAAGTGATTTCGTTACTTTGTAGAGGCTTGATAAAATCTGAGCTGCCTGGCCTTACATGCTATCGGTGTATGTAATATGGTGTAAAAATGGAGCCCAGGAAAAAATGCACTTCCAAATCATTATGTGCTTCACAAAAGTAAACATATACAAGTGACCGGAAATACCAGACTCATTTCCACCATAGACTGCAGTGTTAGACTAAAGCGTACCCCCGTACGGTTTCGTAAATGACAGTATTCAGTCATAGATATCTTAATAATAGCATTGTATATTCGAAAACCTTTCTATGCCTGGCTATTTATTCATCATTCTGAACATCATTATACAAGACAAATATCAAAATACAACAATTTATTAAATCAAGCCTCCACAAAGTTACCGATTCCCTTTAAATAATGCTGTTTCATCGTATCCATTGGCTTATTTGAATGATCATAACTTTTTTGATGTAAATTATTACTTCAAACCTTTTGATTTACACATTTTGTGATAACTTCTTCAAACTGACGAAGAAAGTGAAAGGATGGCCATGAGCCTTTTCCGTAAGCTTGGCCCGTTTGATCAATGACTACATTCATTAAGTCTACATTTAGGAGCTGGTTTTGATAGAAACATCGATCTTGGCGTGTATCTTTAGGCATGTTAGGCATATTTGTTTCACCTTAAAACCAAATCTTTTTTCCTTTCGTTGAATTTTCATGTATAAAAGACATGTGTGAAAATTTCAAACAAAAATATAAATATTTGTAATTTGTGATTGCGCATGGACTCTATATATACATGTATATATATATATATATATATATATATATATATATATATATATATACGACAAAGATTCTTCTTTTCTCAACAGAAGAGGCGGGTGGCACAATCGGTTAGTCCAGGCTCTGAATAATGACTTTCGTCAATAAGCGTGCGTTGGTTCGAGTCCCGTGCCTGACCTGAGCCTGACCTGACGAAAAATTGATTGTCGCTGCATTGTGTGTAAGCATGCCCATCACCTCTCTTCCTGATGCAGGCTTGAGTTCAGGTTAAAACACTCCGTTCCACGGACTAGAACGTTAACTGGAGGTGTGAGTCACACCCTATGCACGTTAATAATGGTACACTTCTCGCAGAGAGTAGGGTGTAAACCCAGTGTTTAGTGTGCGCCTGCACATGATAGGCTGCATAGCCCTTTGAAGATTACCAAGAGAAGAAGAAGAAGAGGGCGAAATTCAAAGTAAAACGAATTTTAGCCCACTTGAGCATATTCTTTTAAAGCCAAGCGGACCGTAATATGCATAATGACAAGGCGGTCGTACTGCACTCTCGGACGCTGCTAAAACCTGAAAACCGTATCAAAACAGTGAAGGGTTCGCGATTTTTATTTTCAATCATGAATTTCCTAAAGTATCAAAATGATATATCGTATAATACATATACATACAATACATATCATAATATCAAATTTGTAACTTTTAAAATCACAATAAAAACGTCAGTAAATGCATTTCTAGATAACGAGCACTATTAACACTGAATGCCTTTACTGCAGTAACGGTAAGAGATATTTTAATTCATTAAAATTATTATGTTTCTATTTATTTCTGGAATGGTCATTTAAGCATACATTCATTAAATGGGGGCAAGAAATGGCAAAAGCTAGGAGATGACAATTAATAAATCATTGTTATAATCTGATCATATCATTATCTTTGTTTAGCATTTACATTGCAACTTCAGTAGTTAGCGATAAACAATAATATTATGTGACGAATTATTAACTCAAAGAATAAAAACTATGTACTCTACAACTGCTTCAAAAGTCTGTTTTGGACATGTTACAATTATTTTTTCCACCATAATTTTGTTGTATAATATTTACAGTATAAGTATATATCTTCTTTTGATGCTTGACTGTCTTAAGTTTTTTGCGATATCGTAATTACGGGTTAACCGACTTCCGCAGCTATTTCAAAAGCTTATTTCTTTAAATAGCATATTATTACTTGCATACGGTTTTTAGTGTATTCTGTTTCGGTACTACCAGCATAAGATACGATCAAGGACAAAGCTTGACTATAGTTGGTTAGTTGGTTCTTGGTATGATGGCGCTCCTCAATCTCTTCAGATTATTGGCGCCAGTCACTTTCGTATGTTTGGCGTAGGCTTCGGAAAGCCCACGAGCGACTTTTTTTTCTTGTGTGTGTGTGTGCGTGTGTGTGTGTGTGTGTGTGAAAATGGTGTTATTAATGGTCATCATTAGTATGGTATATATGGTTAGATGTTAGCATCCCATCTCCTAAGTTAGAAAGCTGTCGATCGCGATTATTCACGATCATGCAGCGAAACCAACTATAGATGGCAGTAGACAAAGATATTCCCAAGTTCTGTTTAATTAATAGTCAGCTTCCAGGATATGTACACCAATGAGAACCAACTGACCACGCCCATACACCCCCCCCCCCCCCTACAACTATCCCCCTTAAAAAAATAACCCTATAGAAAAACTGTTATTAAGAACGGATGAAATAATCATCATACAAGTGGGCAGTCAGTTTTTAGGGTTAGCTTTGCCGGAAGGTTATTAGGTATAATAGTTGTCAGTAATTTTCAGGGGATTTAAGAGTGAAAAAAAAAATACCGAAATGCTTCCGATCGGCTTACTTAAGTCTACACTTAAGTCTACACATGAAGATAAGATGCCTCATATTTTGTCCATTATGTAATCATTTTCTGTCGTTTGTTATGCGTTTTTTTAATACACATAGTTGATGTTGCAAGTGAGAATACCTTACACTGCCTTCCAAAAGTTTGGGTACGCCTGTAATAAGAACTGATTTTTTTGCAATCACTCCCAGTTCGTTTATCATCAGATATGTCGCACTGCAACAATTTGATAAAAATCTGAAGAGTAGACATCACCCTTCAAATTGACACCAGTTTAACATGCGATAAAAAGGCAAGCTATCACCCCCCCCCCCAGAGCACCCCCCCCCCCCCCCCACAAACAAACAAACACACAGCACAATTAGAAGGGGGTCGGTTTGGTCAGTTGTGCCAACATTTTTTTCCCTTTCATTTGTTCAGCATTTTCCAAAATTTGACCCTCGTTTGTACTGATGAATATTAAACATTTGTTGACTGATATACAATAAGCATTCCTATACTCATGCAGAAAACAAGTATGTTCATTTCAGAAATACATTAACATTTTGGAACGCCACAATGCTTTTTAGTTTTCTTTCTTCATGCGAAGTCATATTCTTTGCATTTTTTTATACCCTTACAAGGAGAATAATGACTACATGAATAATGGTATGCCATGAGATGCACATTTATCCATTATTAAAAGTTTTATTTTTTTATCATGTTTCGGATCACAGAGACTTATCATCAAAGAACCTGCCCCTGACAGCGATCACAGCACTGCACATCTCGGGCATCCGGCTGGTCAAGTTGTGGAAATAGTCACTGAAATTTCCTTCTATATGCCTTCTGAAGAATTTTTTGTTTGTTGTTGTGCTTCTATCAGGATAATAATCACAATCATTCCTTAAGGCTGTGCTAAAACTGTCTGGAGGAAAATAAGAGAAAGGGTTCCTGAAAATCATGGATTGGTTGCCCCAGTCCCCGGATCTGAATCCAAAAGAGCTGATATGGGAAGAGCTCAACAGCAAGGTCTGCATGGTCAGATATAAATGCCCAGGAGGAGAGCTTCATCTTCTGAAGGCATTGAAATTTCCAGTGACTACCTCTTGTCAAGTCTTCCTTTCAGCAGAAAAATGGCCCCACGCATTCATCAAGGCGATGTAAAAACTACCTTTAGAAAACAGAAGAGAAAGGGGTCCTGAAATTCATGCCATGGAGAGAGCTGGACGGGAAGGTCCGAGAAAAATGCCCAACAAGTGAGCCTGATCTGTTGGAAATTCTTCAGAAGGCATGGAAGGACATTTCCAGTGATTTCCCCCACGACTACTTCCAGCTGGATGCCCAGGATGTGCCGTGCTGAGTTCGCTACCAGGGGGGGGGTCTCTGATGAGAAGTCTTTATTATTCGAAACGTGATTAAATAAAACTTGAAAAAAAAAATTAAATGCGCATCTCCTGACAAACTATTATTAATTTAATTTATTTTCCTTGAAGAAGTAAGACAAATGCCAATAATGAATAATAAAATATGATTTCCTATGAGAAAGAAAATCATTGTGGTGATCCCAAATATAATTCTGTGTTTCTACATAATTTTTCTGCGTGAGTAAAGGATTGAGTACTGTTTATTGGCCAATACAGATTTAATATTCATCTGTACAAACAAGGGTCAGATTTTGTAGAATGTCGAAAAGGCAAAAATGCTTGCACAACTGACCAAACCAATGACCTCATATTTTCCACTAGAAATATATATATATACATTTTTTTTTTATTTATTTATTTTTTATTTTATTTAATTTATTTTATTTTATTTATTATTTTTTATTTATTTTTTTTACTTTTTTTTTTTGGGGGAGGGTGGGTGGGGGGGGAGGTTGACTTTTTAACGCATAACTGCCTCTTGAAACGCCTTTCATATGTGAAACTGGTGTCAACTTGAAGGCTGATGTCTATTCTTCAGTTTGACACCAAATTGTTTCAGTGGGTGAAATGTGGGTGATTGTGAAAAATCAGTTCTGAATACGGGTGTAACCAAACTTTTGGAGGGCAGTGTAAATTGCTAGATTTGATGTTTCTATGGTTACTTAGGCAGCCACGGTAAGCAACTAATATCTTGACAATGAGGATAGTTAATTGTGTATCTTCCCGTTTCCACAGGTTTTGATAATATGTATATATATATATATATATATATATATATATATATATATATATACATATACATATTAAAATATTTGACCAGGGTAGCCCATCCTACAGAAACTGATAATCAATGGGGCCCTGAACCCCCCCCCCCCCCCACACACACAATTCTATACAGTAAATAAGATGAAAAATACAACGAGAGAAGCATAATACAGCAAATATGCAATGACACATAAAGAAAAAAAAAAACAATTCAATCAAATCGCACCACATTTCAACCACAGTGAATTATCAGCATGATGAAGGAGAATGGGGAACTGTCTGTGATGATGGGTGGGATTTGGTTGATGCCATCGTTGTCTGCAGAATGCTGGGTTTCCAGGGTGCTTATTCGACTCAACGAGATGCGAGGTTCGGACAAGGCTCTGGAGATATCCTGCTAGATGATGTTTCCTGCACAGGGGACGAGGACAGTCTCTTTGACTGCCAACACTCGGGCATTGGGGTACACAACTGTGGTCATTATGAAGATGCTGGAGTGATCTGTGTCTCTGCTGATTAGGTATTCAGTGTTAGTTTACACCTAAAGTAACACCTTTGCTCCAACCTTCAGTGAAAAGTAAACGGATGGCTAGCGACCCCTCCCAACCCCCCGTAAGTAGATATTAATTCATACAGGAAAAAACAAGATTGTGAACACCAGAAGGATAATAAAATTAAAGATGGGACTTTGAACAGAATAAAGACGATTATGTCTACATTTTTTATTATCATGTATTTCTCAAACGAATGACTTTGGCGAATACATCCGGATCAGCCCGATAACATTTAAAGCGGAGCGTCTGGGGCATTGGGAACATGTGAATACTAAATAGTGTCTTTGTGCCATGGTAATTGAACTTCGGTCCCCCCCCCCCCCCCTTTAAGATGAAAATGATATATCAAGAAAGTGGCTTGCATTTCACATTACATTTCATTATTAAAAGCTATAACTAATTTTCTAAAGGAGCATTAATTTATTTCTGGTTAGATGGCTTTGAACTACATGTATTTACATTTAGGTAAACTTTGAAAATTAGTGGAGTAACCACTGGGGAATTTAATTTAGAAAGAATGTCCATCTAATTAATTCTTAGTGGTTGATCATTTGGTGAAAAGAGGAATCGTATTTTATGAAGTTACACAACCAGTAATATGTATCTATGGGTAGACAGAACTTTTTAACTGGGATCTATCTATATATTTCTTTTCAATTTTTGAAAATTTGAAGAACAATCCTTTTCAATTTAACGTAAAACAATAATCTTATTCGGTAAATGAATTTGAAAATAGAAGTTATGTTTCACTTTTATAGGTACTACATGCCAGTGCATCCTTCTAGCTACTCCTTATTACACACTTATCTAAACACAACAACATAGTAACTCCCCCTTAATGAAATTGGCGTAACTTAACCCATAGGCTACGGGAACCGGGAGATTCCTGTATAAAGCCTATGAGAGTTAAAGAATACAGTAGTCAAAGGGTTAACGAAAAGGTTGTGAGCAAAATAACTTGACAAGAGTGTTCTTACACTTGTTGATTAACTTTCCTGTCAAAATGAGATTGATCCATCGCGTCATGCATAAGTGGGCAAACATTAAAGGAAAAAATGTCACTTTTCAAAAGTTACAAGGGTCATTTTTTATGCTGTATTAACAGTACATTTTAGCATTTCTTGTGCGATTTTTAAAGTTTGCTCACTCAACCATGACACGATGACAACATCTTATGTTCACATAACACGTGATGATACATTTTGGTAGAAATATCTGGAGTTGTTATTTTTTTTTTCAATAAGCTGAATGGATTTTACAATGTCAAATTCAGGAGGGTTAATTTTTTGAATTGTGCCCACCCAACCATAGTAATGAGAAAAGTGTCATGATAGGTGTGAGGGGGTCAAGCGATGGATGATAAACAACAACACATAAATATGCACCAGAAACCGAATTCGCTAAAATCTCGTTTCACAGAATCTCCAAAATGACCCTTTGCCTTTAATGTTTGCTCACTCATGCATGACTCAATGGATCAATATCATTTCCCAAGAAAAGTTATTCAATAAGTGTAGGAACACTCCTGCCAAGTTATTTTGCTCAAAACCTTTACGTTAAAAAGTTACGCCATTTCGATTAAGGGGGAGTTACTTTTTTGTTGTGTTTAGTAACATTTTGGCAAGGCCTAAAATTATTTTCAATACTTTTTTTGTATTGTTACAAGCACTTTTATGCTGTTACTCTTCAAAATTATTAATAGGGTATAATGATAACTTCTCAAACTCTCTTATAGTATAATTGCACTTTGAAGAAAAATCATCCCGAATAATAAAATGTGTTTATTACTTCTTGGTTACTGAAAGGGGAATACCGAAGAAGACACGAAAATTGTCAAATTATATACCCTTTTCAAGCTCAGTGCATGAAAAACACAACAGCGTTTAGTTTACCCCTTTAAAAGGCTGGGTTTAGGAGAACGGCTACTTAGAAAATTTTATTCTGAATCAGGACAATCAGAAGATCCGTGAGTAAAGCAAACCCGGAAGTATTACTGCTGAGCACGAAGACGAGCTTGATGAGAGGGAAATGTCGAATGCTTGTACCAAATATCCACGTCCCATCTGGTCTGAATAAAGTAAAGCAAAATATGAAATATAATTGCATACTACTTAAATTGTTATGTGAAATCATACGTTTAGTGTAAATGAAGTCTGTTAAATGTTAATTAGGCCGCGAATACAGATGCTAGTATCTCGTGTGCAGTCGATACAATTGCCGTCGATGGGCCATGAAGCAGACGATATGCAAAACCAAATACAAATTGCAAAAATTGATGATCGTTTCTTCCCCTTAAAAAAGAAAAAGAAAGAATATATTTGAAATAATGATGCGTTAAGATGAAATTTTTTTCATATAAAGTTAAAGTAGTTTAGTCCAGGGGCGGCGCTACAGGGGGGGGGGGGCAAAGGGGGCGACCGCCCCCCCCCTATGATTTTTAAAGTAGTGAAAAAAGAAAAAAAAGAAGAAAAAAAAAAAGAAAAGGAGGAAGAAAAGGGAAGAAAAGGGAAGAAAGAAGAAAGAGGAGTATTAAAAAGAGAGGTCTTAAACATATAACTCTATAATATTACCCCTGTTATTTAATGGAGAAAAAATATGACGTCATCTTTAGGTCGTCTTGCCCCTCCTATCAAAATACCCTGGCGCCGCCCCTGGTTTAGTCAATTCTGTTTTCAGAAGCTGAATGGAAAGTTAGAAACAGGCCGAGAGGCCGGCCGCTGTACTGTACACTTGAATTCCGCGGTAGGACTTCGACGCACAGACTCGGTGCTTACTGCGCATATGCAATTCCAATGCAGCATTCTGCCTGGCTGGGTTACGTTTATCGACGACTTCGTTTCTTTTCTTTCATATCGCGCTGATAATTTGATAATCACCTTTTCTCCGATCCATACAACAGCTAATATTGTTTTCACATTTGGAGTAACAGTAGATCTACCAATCAAGGTTTGTCTTTATTTGTAGTTGGAGTGAATTCATAGATGTATAATACTGAGGATTCATTCCGATTCATCCTCACTCAGGTTCTCTTCGCTTTTATTGTTTTCACATTCAGAGACCATTAATCATCCTGGTCATCACTAAATATAACAGGTGATGCCATAACCGTACAAAATTTCGATCTCCAAGAAGTAAAACCCACGAAAAACACTTTCAAAACTTTTAATTCATATGCAAATATACGACAACTTGAACAACAATTACAATGCATTGGCAGATATGCGCGCGCTAGTCTGCAAGCACAGACCCTAATTTGACACTTTATCTGAAAATTATTTTATCTTGGGAGAAGGCAAGCCCAGCTACCTACTGGTCGTGTCAGGAGCAGCTATAGTACATGGCCTGTGGAAGTCTTATAGTGCAGACACTCTTTTACGACTGACCAGGGTTTGTGCCTGCAAACTATGCGCGCGCTCGCGTCCGAGATTTCATTTACCCCATTACGTTATCGGCAATCCCTCGAAAAAAAATTTCCGTGAACTAGATACCAGGGAAGTGTCAAATTCGAATCTGTAAAGTCTTCTTATTTCATTTCGGGAAAGCCATTTTAAGCGCAGAAAAAACAAATCGTTCTACACTCGTTTGTTTCATATATAATACATTTTCTTCGGTATTCCACTTTAAAAAAAATTTTATGGGTACATTTGAGCCTCATCGGTTAGTCACGGACGAACATTTGACAAATTTTGAAAGTTTGAAGGCCTGTAGAAAATAGTATTTAATTGAAGCGTGCTATTTTATGTTTAATTGTGAAGGCATAACCAAGGAGGTGAAATTTGATCAAATTTGGTTGCCATGATCACCTACTAAAATTATAGGCTAATCCATAAAATATTCAGTGTTATGGATAGACAAAATGCCTACTCTTAACCGATCAGGCTCATTTCAGTCTCAAGATAATCGGATTTTCTTACCTTTTGATATAGTGTCATTATTGTTTCTATTTTTCCTTTTCACCTAAATTTAATGAATCATAATGGCGGATTTCACTTAGAATCATACCTTTGTTATTACAAAACATCGAGAAGGTAGCAATTATGAAAAAAGGTTGGTTTCTTAGGCAGTGATTGTGTGCACTAGCGGATTCAGAATTTCGAAATAAAAGGAGGGGGCTTCTCCTGCGCGCGCAATTAACTGCGTGGTATAGTGGTATAGGCTCCTAAGGATGATTGGTTAAAGACAAATAGAGCAGGCGCAGTAGAACCATACATGTCTATTCTATGGAATTAATAAAAGGGGCACAAGGATTGAAATTATTCTATGAGCTAGAATTTTCCAGATTAGTTATCGTCTTGAGTGGTTTTTAGGGGAATATATAATTATCCTGGTATCAAGATAATACTTATTACGGAATTGTATTACTTTTGTATTACTCTAGACTTTTGCATTGGTAAAATAATTAAAGTTTCATGCTTTCGGATTCATTGTCATTTGCTTTTGCAGTGTCATTTGTTTTTTTCAAATGTGGTACTTCTCTTAACAAAAATGAAGAGAAATAATAATAATAATAATAATAATAATAATAATAATAATGATAATAATTATAATAATAATAATAATAATAATAATAATATTATTATTATTTATTATTATTATTATTATTATTATTATTATTATTATTATTATTATTATTATTGTGATCATCAGAATAAAACACATAAACTTACATAACTGACCTCTATGACCTTTGACCTAACAAACAAAAACTCTGTCAATTTGTCTCCTCATAGTCATGCATACAAAATAGTTGAGATATGGTGATAACAAAACTAACAAATCTTTAATTTCATGCATATTGACCATGAAGAGAATTTGAAAGAGCAAGCTAGAAGTACCAAATAAATTTTGGCTGGAAATATATATATGGAAATGGAAAAAAACTGTTCATATTTTCTGATGAAGGTATAACATCTTTGTATTTTGTACTTATTAAACAAATGAGACTAGAAAACACAATGAAAGTAGAACCCAAAAGCAAATAAAGCATTTACACGAAAGAATAAAGTAAAAAAAAAAAAAAAATAATAAAAATGATAAAGTGAGTGAAAGAAAAGGAGAGTAGAGTGCGTGAATGGGGAAAGCGATTGTCTAAAAGACTAAAAACATCCCTGGAAAAAAAAATGTATATATATATATATAATATAATAATATATATATATATATATTAGAGCAGCTCCTTTACGGAGCATGTGATATGTATTATGACAATTATTTCTAGAGCTAGGAAAAGGATTATTAACAGCTAATTCATAATTCATGGACTGTCAGTCCCCAGGACAATTACCCCTCTGACATCACCCCAGGACAATTACCAGTAGGACGACTATACCCAGGTTAAATTTCCACAGACAATTACTATGTCCCTTTATTCTAATATGAAAAATGGGTTTGTACCACCTAATACTCTATAAATATCCAAGAGGATGATAGTTTTGAGTCTTGTCTTGGTCTGTGCTCTGTGGACTGCTTGTTCTATTGATGTGATGTCAATTCTGTGGAGAACATTACGAAGGACATGAAAATTCAGGACAATAGAAATTTAATTCATCAAACATGAAAAGATTCTTGCAAAAATAAATGGGCTGCTATTAGGGGGAAAATCAACACCTTGTGGACAGCATGCCAAGAGGCATGTCTGCTAATCATCACATGTAGCAACTTTGCTACCAAGAAATGAACAAAAGGCTTCTGCGTGAGTTAACTCTTACTGTACCAAGGGGTTTAGCTCTCTTCAACAATTTACCAAAATGTGATCAATGCTTACTTTTCAAATGTCTGCACTGCATTAACCATCTATTATTTCACAAAATATTGTGTACAAAACTTGTAGGAAATTTTCTACCATTTCTTATGATACCAAAGTTATTACTTTACCCAACTTTATGAATAAAAATTATTGAAAATTCCATTTGAGTGTCTTTTTTTGTCCATTATTTTTTCGTTTCTCATTTGTTTATTCTTGTTTAATGTTGAAATAAGGTAATATCTTTTTTTTAAATCTGCAATTTTCTCTGGAAATTTCTGTGGTAGCATATAATTATAATCACATATTTAGAATGCTTGATTTATTCTCAAAATTTCGATATACATTAACCACCACATACCTTTCCCATGGTCGAGCAATTGGTGAATGAAAATTGCACGTCTGTCACACATATGTGACATCGGCACTGAAAGAGTTAATATGGCCCAGATAGACAATCAGACATACCACGTGGACCATTACACCCAAACCACTACTGCCAGGACATTTATTCCAGCCCCCCTCCCCCTGCAAATTATCCCTAGGGCAACTATCCTTTAGGACATTTACGTTTGTGGTTTGTTTGTGGTTCTAGACATTTGCTCCTTCGACAATTGCTCCAGTCTAACTTTGCCGTATTAAACCTAAACCTAAACCTAGTCCTAACCCTAATCATTATCTTCACATTGTCCTTAACTAAACAAAACAAACAATAAACACCCCCCCCCAAAAAAAAAAAAAAAAAAAAAAAAAAAATCATGACCTTGACTTTAACCTTTGACCTTTCGAGATATGGACTGAGGAGCAAATGTCGCAGGAGCAAATGTCGTGTCACCATGGCGGTACCCTTTGCTGTATTTTTTTTTTTTTTTTTTGAGGGGGGATGATTGCCTTGGGGAAAATTGTCCTAGGAGTAATTTACCTGGGAATAATTGTCCGGGGTATTATTTATTGTAGGGGGTAATTGTTTTCAGGAAGAGTCATTGATTCATCATAAGTTAGCTAGTAGAAATCATGTTAAAAGTTCCTTTACTGATGTAGTCAACACTTTCTACATAGACCTTTAAAAGAGCTGCTCTAATAATTATTTCCAGGGCTGTACATACGGCTATTTTACGAATAATTATCATTGAGCCCTTCCGGCTCAGCAATAGGCTATATAAAGGGGCGGATCCAGAATTAAAGAAAAGGGGGTTACACTTCCGAAAAATATCTGACAAGCAAAAATAAAAAGGTTTCGGACTTTTTTTCGATGCTAATCTACATAAGAGATCTCTTGACAAGGATTTAGAAAAAAAAGGTTATCACATTTTCAAGTGCCTTTTGGGGTCGGAATTTTCAAGGGGGCACATTTTCTGGAACGTGTATTGAAGACATGCCAACTGGCTTTAAAAAGGGGCTTGCATGTGCCGGCTGTTACCTAATTCAATGCCCACTTCAATTCACAGGGGTTTGTCGATTTGTGGGGAGCAGTGGGGCACATACTCCCATGGATACGCTGCTTATCGTAACACAGACCTAGCATTGTCTCATTTATCAGTACTATAATGTGAGTGTGAGTATGTGAGTGTGTGTGTGTATGTGTGTGTGTATATATTTGACTGGATAAGGCTTTTCGGAGACACACGACAATTTTTTTTAATGCTTTTTTGCCTTTATTCAGATATTCAGATATTCAGACGAGAAAATTGTACAGAGATACATTATTTTTCATACATTGTAAAGACAATATATAATTCAATCCAAAACAAATAATACAATGAAAAATCTGCAATCTGAATAAAGATTTTCAAAGATAGATAAGAAAAAAGGTGAAGGTGCTGCTTTATAACCCATACTATACATGATAAGTCAAACTGTTATCTTTACATATATAGGATAAACTACATGCAGTGCATTTTCATTTCTTCGATTTTATTTTACATTATTTATTATAGTATTTCGTATATCAGTGGAGTTCTGTGACCATACTGTTGAAATAATAAAAACACAATACTAACAATTAAGTGGTTGGACCAATGAGAAAGTGAGGGAGTGAGGAGGAGAAGAAGACATAAATAAAGACATTTATCATTATTATTACCATTATTATTATTAATAACAATAACAACAATAATAATAGTAATAATAATTCCAATAAGAATTTTTTTCAAATATAAAAATAATCATATAAGTTGATATATAGATACTAAAATATATTGAATTGAATTGAATTGAAATTAACATTTATTTCCTTCTCGTCAGGAACAGTGTAAAATAAAACGAGATAATACATTTGTAACATTGCTGTCAACATATAGTACAATATACATAGTAAATAATTCAGAGAACAGAAGGAGGCGAAAACCCGAAAAGCAAAAAAAAAGCTAAAAAATTAATACAAGTTACTGAAAGAATATTACTGAAAGAATATATAAATATATACACACATATACACATATACATAGATACACATATACATACACACACACACACACACACACACACACACACACATATATATATATATATTATATATATATATATATATACACACACATACATACACATACATACATACATATACACAAACATGCATATGTCTGATATATTACGCCTCACTCCTTTTAAGGGGTGAAATTTTCCCATTTTTTAAAATGTAGTGTTAGTTTGTCCTTTATTCTTGCTTTTTTATATTCAATTTTCTCGGAGTTCTCTACAGCCTTACATATATCTTTACTAGTAGGAACCCTTCCATTTTTACGACTATTGTAAATCGTATATTTGACCATAATCAGTACATGATTAACTAATATATTGTCTTTCATATCAACTCTAAAGCCCAGTAACACATCAATCCATTGCAGATTAAGTAGCTGAAACATTTTTAATTCATTTCCCACCTCCTTCTATATACTTGACACTTCTTTACATTTAAAGAAGACATGGCAATATGTTTCTATATCTTTTTTACAAAATGAGCATAAATTTTATTGAGTTAGTCCAAATGCGTATAGTTTATCATTACAAAATACAACGCTATGTAAAAGCTTGTACTGAAATTCCCTTAACTTCCAATCTAGAGTACAAAATCTTGGAATTGAAAAACATGTTGCCACTGCTGACTTATCCAGATTTAAAGCTAATACCTCTGGATGTTTAAAAACAAAGGAAACCTGTATTGTACTAATAAAAATGTTGTAGAGCATTTTGGAAGACAGAGACTTAAAGGAGTACACTCTTTTGTTAATATTAGAATAAATATTGGAAAAGTCAAGAGTGTCATCCAAAGTATCATCTTTTCACCTTCCAAGAAAATGGTAACTTAGTATATACATCATTAAGGAAAAATATATCGTCTACATTTAGACCCTTCCTTATAAAATAATCCCCTCATCTGATATTACCTTCTGCGTCAATCAGATGTTTAACTTGGAAAATGTTAGCATCAAATAGTTTTCCATTAAAATGAAAAATCCTAACTTTAATAAGAGTATTGTTAAAGATAATTTGATTTCCATCATGTGTTTCTTTGACAATAAATTGTTTCTCTTGTAAATAAGTCCAGATATTCAAAAATTCCAAGTAGAGATCGGGTACTTTAATATTAATGGAATTGCAATTGTAATTGCAGAGAAATATTAACCTTACCGTTTTAAATGTATAATAAAAAAAACTGTTTCCATTTCATGTTATAATTGCCATAAAGAAGTCTCTTAATCCACATTACACGTTGAGCGCAAACCATATACTTCAAGTTCAACATTTTTAAACCCCAGTGTCATAGTTCATATATAAAATATTCCTTTTTATTTTATCGTGGCCATTCCATATAAAATCAAAACAGATTACCTCCATTTCCTTAAAAACCCATGATGGTAGTGTCATTATAGAAGACACATATAATAATTTAGAAATTGCAAAAACTTTTATTAAATGAATTTTCCCCAAAAGTGTTGGATATCTTTGATTCCACCACCCTAACAATCTTTTTATTTTGCTCAGTATTTCTTTATAATTCATTTCTTTAATATGACGGTTTATTCCGTCATAATAGCGCCACCTACGTAAAGGAGACACTTGTGCAAAGAAAAAATACAAAGAGTGTCTCCCTATTACACCGGTTTCGGGTTTTTATATATATATATATTATATATATATATATATATATATTATATATATATATATATATATATATATATATATATATTGTTTGCGCTTGGGCGATGTTTTCGCGTATCAAAAAAAAAATACACTTTTGAAAAAATCTGTCATAATTACATTTCAAAATATATAGAAGGGTACTTTTTTTCTTTTTTTCTTTTTTTCATGTCGATAGATGCCCAATAGTCTCTTCTATCAAGTGCCACTAACAAAATATTGTTTTTGTTTGCGCTTGGGCGAGCACTGACCGTTTTTGTCCACAGTGTGAAAAACATGACTTTCGCCAAATTGAAAGAAGAGGGGAAATTAAACCAGCAGTCGGAATAAGTACTCCCATTCAAACAAACTGCTCTTTTGCATAAATGTATGATTATGTTATTATAGTTATAGGATTTTTGTGTCAATTTTCTATCATAATTTCAATGATTATTGAATAATTTCATTGCTTATACATGGGTGAGAATTAGTAATGTGTAATTACTTCAAGATCTTTTAAGCACAGTATTCACAAGTCACAGACACATGAAATCCACATGCCAGTCATTCAGTCAAGAAGAAAAGTACCAACTTAATACATCTTCAGATCATTCATTCAATCAATCAAAAAATCATTTAATTGATTAATCTATCAACAATCAACCCATCAATACTGTGCATCAACCGGTAGATTAGTCTGTCAATCGATCAATTAATCATTGCATCAGTCATTCAACCATCCAGCCAGTCAGTCAATCAACCAGTCAGTCGATTGCTTGATCAATAATTAATCAGTTGCTCAAATCATCGATCGGTCAGTCAACCAGTCGGGCAATTCTGTCAATCAATCAATCAATCAATCACACATTAATTTAACATATTCACAAACACATCAAAGCACTTCTAGTCAACTAGTCATTTAGTCAAGAACGCCAAATTAATCAATTTTCAATCGATCAATCAATCGATCAATCTGTCAATCAACCATTCTGCAATTAACCATGTAAATCAATCTTTGATTGATCAATAAATCAACCAGTTAGTCTACTGTACGTATTCAATCAATTTCTCAATCATTTTATCAATCGATCACAGTGTATCCATTATGTAACCATTGGCAGATCCACATAGGGGAAAATCCCCCCCCCCCCCTCCCCTTGGCGGATAAAAGCCTGCTTTTATTCGTCAACTGATTGGCCAATTAATCAATTGATTGATCAATTGTTGATTAACTGATTGCTTGCTTGGTTGGTTGAGTGACTGACTGACTGAATGGTTGAATGACTGACTGATCCATTGTTTGAGTGATTGATTGACACCTGACCGACTTAATGATTGATTGATTGACTGACTTCTTGACTGACTGATGGGTTGGTTAAATGATTGATTTACCAAATCACTGACTGAATGAATAATTATCTATTGGTAGATGTATTAATGGGTCGATAGATTTATTGATTTGTTGATTGATTTTTGATTGATTAATTGGTTGAATGATTTAAAGATTAATTAATTTGGTACTTCTTGAATGAATGATTGGCACGTGGTTTTGATGTGTCTGTGTAATGTGAATACTATGCTTAAAAGATCTTGAAGTAATAGGAGTTCTTATTCGGACTGCTGGTTTAATTTTCCTTCTTCTTTCCATTTGGCGCAAGTAATTTTTCACACTGGACAAAAACAGTCAGTGTTCGCCCAAACGTGAACGAAAGATTGTTTTGTTATAGTAGCACTTGATAGATGAGACTAATGGGCATCTATCGACATGAAAAAACCTCTAAATATTTTGAAATTTGACATATTTTTCAAAAGTGTAATTTTTTATACGCACTGTATATATATATATATATACTATCTTAATTCGTAAGATTGAAAATGTCGATCTATCAAGTGATTGAAAATTTTTTCAATCTAATAGATTGAAGATAGATTGAAAAAACACATGGAATCGCTGCCTAGCGACAATTAGATTCTCGATCTGTAATAGATTGAAAAAAGTTTCAATCTATTGAAAACGTTAACCAATCAAACTGCAGAACATTATCACGTGACTTGAAATTCCCGCCGCAAACTTTCCACCACTAAAGTTCGACTTCAGACGACAGACATGGCGATGACAGCTAATCTGAAAGCCGTGTTAGAGCGGGAATTCCCGCCTGGTAACGATATCCTTCAGCTGTTTGAAGGTGAGTATTTTCTACATCTGTAAATATACATTAGTCCTTTTAACTTTTGATGGAAGTAATACTTGCCAATTGGTCATAAAATACCGGCACAGATCTTGGTTAGGCCTACCTAGGCGCTAGCTAGGCACTACCGTACCGCTACACACTTACATTACGGTACACGTTGTAATGTTACGCAGCGGACCCCGTACAATACACTTCGCATATGGGGAGCTCTCTTGTCTGACCTTAAATTTAACAAGAATTTCTGTAATATTCTACTAATGCTTGATTTCATTCTTTTCCTGATATTCTAAAGAGTAATTGTGCCAAAATGCCATTTTCACAAGAAACTGCAGCCGTGTCATTTTGACATTGAAAAACAATGCCAAGGCCCAAGCAATGGCAATGGTGCCCATATGTCTGTGCACTCATTCATATTCTTACATGCTGTTCGGGAGTTTTGACTAGAAAGACATTTTGACGAGGTCTTGTGCCTGGCAAAAGATGTCTGAAATAAGACCTTTTTTCGATATTTTCAACCTTTTTAAAATGAATATCAGTGGCTGTAATATTATAAAGATGAAAAGTTTGTGTTCGTAATTGTGAGTTTTCTGAATCAGGTACTCTAGCAAATTCAGGGACGGATCCAGGATTTTTGTGTTGGGGGGGGGGGGGGGGGGGACAAATCTCCCAAAAAATTTTGACAAGCAAAAAAAAAAAACAAACAAAAAACGGTTATTACATTTTTGGGGGGTCTATCTAGGTCTACTTTTCCTCCAAAATTCTCTGACAAGCAAAAAAAAAAAAAAAAAAGGTTATCACATTTTATTTTTTAAGGGTCTACTTTTCATCCTCACACAAGCAAGAGAGCAAGCCACAATTACTGGAATTCTTTAAAGAAACTTATGCTGTTCGCAGACGGTACATAGAAACGTCGAGGCACTCCATCACAGAAATCATGGACACGTATCCACGTTTCAAGGACTGTCCAGAGCTGGTGAGATCAACAGTTTGTGTTATCCTCTGTTACTTTTTATATTTTTTCCTCAATACCAGTACCCTGGAGCTGTGCTGAAATTTGTCTAAATTCAGTTTCAGTTTCAGTTTATTGTTTCATATTTCACATTTATAATGTTTTTTTTTACAGTATACATGTAAATGGGTACAAACAATTATTGGTACAAACGAGATAAATGATACGAACAAACAAGAGATATATTGTCAGAGAAAATAAAAGAAGATGAGTACCTCATATCTATGCGTTTGCATGCAATATTAATTGAGCAGACTGGGCTATAATAATAATGAAATATTGAGGAGCCTAAGGAGGAAGCTACGCTTGTGAGTTATAGGCTCCAAAGAGTCTAAATGGCAGTACGTGGTCCAACACAGAACAATACCCCACTCTGGGTTTGATTAGCTTTATAGTTATATGCTGTAATGCTTTGATGTAGGTCCTAAAATGTGTATTTCACTGCCTAGCAATTTTGTTCTTTTGTTATAATTTGGTTGATGCATGTAGCCTAGCTAGCTTAGAAATTCAACCAGTGTGTGTTGGCAAACTTGGCACACAGTGTCGTACCATCAAAGCTGGCAGGCCTCACTGTTGGCCACTAAAACCCAGAATTAAGCTGAAAGTAAGTGCACACGTAAATGCAGTGGCTACTGCACATTATTTCCCATTTTGTTTTCATGTTAACATTCCTTAAAAATGTAATAATTATTTTGGTGGCAGAGGGTCTTCTCTTTGAGTTTACATGTATATTGCCAATTTATGAGTACATGTACGTGTATTTTAAGGCGAAATGAAAATGTGAAATTGAAACAGTCACTTCTTGCAAAAAAATGTGCATGTACATGTATGGTCGAAATAGTTTATAGCAAATGCTCATGTTTGATCATGCCGCAAAAAGAATGCCCTCTCAGACTTTGCTAACATTACAAATATGCTTTATTTTTCCAGTCTTTCCAAAGTCAATTGGCTTAATCCTCTTCTCTCATTTTCAAATGATTTTGATCTTCCTTCATACTTAATACTTTATGTCATTCAAATTGATAAATAATTGTGACCCGGCACCACAAAACCACCAAAAAGTCGCAAAAATTATTTTTTCTGATTTTATCATATTTGGATAGAACAAAGTCTCAGCTTTAAAATGATATATGACTCATTATAATTGAAATTTTCTAACCCTTTTAATTCAGCGAATGAAAGGAGCTTGTAAGAGAGGTTTGCTGGTATTAAATAGAGGAGGAAATGAGCTCTAAAGTTGAGGCCTATTCAAGCGCGCGGAGTAAGAAAACAAGAGAGGAAATCAATGGAGAGTGAATCAAAAGGCCATAGCACCCACTATGAATGAATTGTCGGATTAGGTTGATATTTGGTAGAAGTGTCAAACACAGTTTATTCATTCCATTGCCAAGACTTCACATTGTGAACTTTAGTTGTTCGAAAGTTATTATGATGCAAATGAGAGTGTTCTAATGGGAGATTAAGAGCACCTCGGTGGCCTGACACCTGCACTAGCATGACTAGACAATGCCTATTCACTCCTTTCGGTTGTCTTTCTTTGTTCCCTTTTACATAATACTGGTTTGTTACCTGTGTAGTCCTTCTGTTATCATACACTGAACTTGTAATTTAGCCTATAATTGACTTGAATAGGACCTACTCTTTTTCTTGTTCACATTGATTAACCTATGCAGTTTGTTTTACATAGAACTTACATACTCTTTCCTTGCTCACATGAATAAACTTGATCGTTCGTCCTTTTTCAGACTCTGTTTCGTCATCGAAATGGAACTTAAAACTGCTCTGTAATTTGCTTTCGCGACTATTGGTGAACTGTTATATCAGTATGATGAGATTGCTGAGAGTTTATTCTTTCTGTCAGTATAAACATTATTAGGGAAATGTAATTTTTAAGGCCCGTGAGATTGCAGTGATTTTACGTGGGTGAGCGGTACCCATTAAAAAAAGATCATACGGGAAGGCGAAGAATTAGGAAGAAACCGAAGCTGTGCGAAAAAAAAACTGGTCTAGAAAAACTGTTTAAAATTCGTCTTATGCTGTGTTTTAAGCTTCCAGATTTTGATATAAGGTACAGAAAAGAACGATCTTTCAGAAAAAGCAAAAATCCCAAAATAAAATTTTCCAACCCAAATTTCCATTTCAGCTGTTTACATAAAATCACGGGTTGCGACTTTTTGGTGGTTTTGTGGTGCCGGGTCACAATTGACTTTTTCCCTCAGATCAACCTGGAATTTGGACTCATGCACACGGATCAGCAGGACAATTTCATTTCCAAATGGCCCTTGTTCAGAGAGGCAATATTGAAAATTGGGGCGAAGGAGTACCCTGCGATCCAGGACCTCATCACGACCTTTGAGGGTGGAAATGGTAAGTTTATTCCAATATAACATTGACTTGCTAGAATCGGAAGGAATTTACCTCTCAACGGAAAGAAACTAAAATTTTTGGCAAGGCATTATTAAAAATGAGACTTTTGCCAAGGGACCATTGTAATCTGTACATCAAGATGTAGTCCAGTCAAAATAAGGTTTAAACCATAACTAATTGCAACACAATAATTCCAGTGCATTATGATTTGTTGAGATTTCCTAAACACTACATTGTTGGGGGGGGGGGGGGGGGGGGGGTTACTCTTAACATTATGATTAGGGGATCATTACATAACCATACTACAATGAAATAACATTTTGACGAGATTTTCTAATAGAAACAATAGTTCACAGCTAATTTTCATATTATGTGAATTAGACTACTTTCCTCTGCTTGGTTTTTTAAAGGATTTTCAGTACACTGTTAAGGAGATCAAATAATCATTCTGGAGTTCTTGTGTTGCAATTGGTGGTAGGTTATCCTCTAAAATTTGTTAGATTGACTGGACTAATGCATTTCACACTTTAAATGATAAGCAGAAGGGAGCCAAAGGTATTATGTTTTAGGGTTGTCCGTCTATTCATCCATCCCAGATCTCGTGATATAAGGAAAATCTTAGGTTTTTTTTTTTGTTTGTTGTTTTTTGTTTTCAAAGAAAAGATAGCACTGAATTTAGGAGCAAAGAGATGAATGTCATATTGAAAGGTCAGTCATCAGTCAAATTTAGCAAACAGTTATTTCTGTTGAGAACTTAGCCATTAATATCATGTAGATATATTTTATACAGAGAAATGTTAGGAAATAAAATCTATACAAATAGCAGTAATGTGAAAAGGCACAGTCAAGGTCCAAGGAAATATGCAACAGCTATGAAGTGATGAATGTCACAACAGCCGACTATATTTGTCGATGATCAACTGTGTATTGCAGTATTGCATGTATGTAGACTGGTGACGTTTGCAATTTCGCACAGATACACACGTGTCAAATGTAAATGCAATTATTTGTGTGTAGAGGCCCATGGCAGTGTTTTATATTCTTATATTTATGTTTGCCATTTTCCTTCATTTGAGTTCTCGTCAAGTTGCTGTAGTGTTGAATAGGAATTTTGGAGTATTTTGACAGTTTTCATTTGACTTTTTATTGATATGCAGCAATGGCACTGCAGCGCAGAAGTGCTAGATTTTTTCTCGCCAGAGGAGGCTCGGCAGATGCTTCCTGACAAAAGAAACTGACTTTTTAAAAATCAATATAGTAAAAATTTCCTATGTCTCAATCGTAACAAACATATCATTGGACAGTGTTTTAAACAAATAAAGCTATTATTTTGGCTACAAGGTTTTTTCCTTCAGATCTTATACTAAAAAGATACAGCAAGTTGAAAAGAGCATTGCCAAAACGTTGTCTCAATTTCGGATAAACAACTTAAAATTATGTGGTGCATGGGGGTTGAGTAGGCAGCGCACAAAGCGTTTGTGCGCTGTGGCAAAGACATTGTGTGCTGTGGCAAAGACATTCCAGTATTGGCATCAAGCCGTAGAATTGCTCTAGTTATTCTTTTATTTACAAATAACTTTTTTGATCTTATTTTTCAGTGGATCTCTGTGGACTAAGCACATTGGTGTATATGCTTCACCACTCCGTAAACAAAAAACCCACCAAGTATGGATCAGTGAGCAGCAGCAGTAGGGCTGGAGCACTGCAACACCTAATTCAGCATAAACCAGTAAGTTATATGGCCATGGAGTACTGATTGGTCCACAAATGTTTAATGGTATTCTTGTTTCCAGGCTTCCGTGCGTATCCTAGGTTGGATTGGACCATGATTTTGTAAAAATGTGATTTTTAAGATGACAGTTCTTGAACAAGCATGAAAGTTCCTCTGAATGAAGTTCAGCCTTTTTCCTACTCTGCTTGTAGTATATTTTGTATGCTTTTGTCCCATTTAAAGTTGCTATGGAGTATGATGTATGCTTTATCAGAGTAATTTCCTTTTTTTTAAAGAAATGTTTTTGCCTTTAAAACATTTGTCACTGTTGCTGGCAGAAGTTTTCAGCTTAGGCTGAATGAGGTAAGATACATCAGGATTCAAGATAGCACTAAATTCAAAAAGTTGTGCTCCTTTCTCTGACTTAAGTATACATGTGTAGATCTAATGTAAGTTCATTGCCAAGAAAAAATATATTCCTTATCATAAATCCATGAGTGGGAACAAATTAGATTTCAATGTGGCCAAATGATGCAGTTTTCTGGAAACTAATTTAGTGTAGAATGTACCCGACATGTGAATGTTTTTATTTTTGAAATGCTGCAGAGATTCTTTTATCTTAAAAAATCTTTTACTTATGCAGGAAGGAACAGATGTCAGTGCTGCCGTGTTGCAGAAGGAGTTGGAGTACAAGCAGCCTTACCTCCTCTCTATTGGAAGGGAAGACAAGAAGCCTTCACAGTTCTTCTTGGTGCTGGATCGCCTTGTTATTCAAGGGGGGCTTGACATCGTTCCAGCTTTCGACCTTTTCTTCAAAGCACATTATGTGTTTAGTGTGAACTACTCCCCTGTGTTGCAGAATTTCTGGGAGTTTATCGATTGCTGCATTTACTCCGTAATGAAGCCGGTGGAAGCAAAGGCCAAGGTGCGCGATGTGGCTATGGTCAAGAAGTAGGCTGCATTACTTTATGGGTTGTCTAACAGGATATACTGTGTCTGATAGTTGATGCCATCTTGGCACATGTTTAGACTTTTTGAATCTCCTGTAGATTTGGATGGTTCCTCGTGTGTAATTTTGTACAATTTTTTGTCTCAGATGTTTAAAGACCCCAACCGGAGCGAAAAGTGAAATTGACAAATTATTAACCAATCGAAAGCTTATAGGCTACAAAACACAACAATGCAAGTTTTATGCATTCTCACCGCTTGCCTGCTGAGTATTTTGCTTTAGAAAAACTCAAATTAGCGGGCTTCGAAAATAGGCTTTATTGTGCTTCTCACCGGCCTGAAAACTGTGACGTCATACTGTGTAGGGAGGGTTGTCTTTACATGCATTTGCACGTAGAAATAATTGATTATTTCTTGGTTTTCCAGATTATGCATTTGATTTTTTTTCTCACTATTATCACATGGAAATATCATAGAAAATATTTCCTGCTAAAATTGATGAAACCTCTGGACAATAATTTTTTTGACATGTTTTATTTATCTCTTATTTGTCTCAGCTTTCCACCTGTATCTGCATTCAGATTGTGTGTGTATCAGTTTTGCCTGACATGGCAATCTTGGCCAAATAAGAGCCAAACAAAGAAATCACAAAAATATGGTCAAGAGCTGTAAGTTTTCATCTATTTAAGCACAAAATATTTTCAGTGTCATTTTCCTCTGCAAATTGTAAAAAAAAAAATCGAATTCATAATCTAAAAAAACAAGAAAATAATCGATCTTTTCTACATACAAACGCATGTAAACACAACCCTCTTTACGCAGTGTGACGTCACAGATCGGCAGGCCGGTGAGAAGCACAATAAAGCCTATTTTTGAAGCCCGCTAATTTGAGTTTTTCTAAAGCAAAATACTCAGCTGGCAAGCCGTGAAAATGCAAAAACTTGCATTGTTGTGCTTTGTAGCTTATAAACTTTCAATTTGTCAATTTCACATTTTGCTCCGGTTGGGGTCTTTAAAGGTGAACAATTCTGTCTGATATTGTTAACTTTCATATCACAAGGTAAAGGTTCACTTCGTATATTGGACATTGCTTGTGTGAATTTTCTCGCTCTTAAAGTGACATGGGATAACTATAACAAGCTGATTCAAAGTACTTTTAAGCATGTTTATTTACAAATGATACGGTAGATTTGTGTCAGCTATCATTGCAGTACTTAAGTGCTGACAATTTTTTGGTATTTTCATTGCCAATCTGATATTAAATTTCGGCAAGTGAAATCCAGCAGAAAGAGAGAGTACCATAATGTACCTAACTAAAGAAGATGAAGGGCCTTGTTTGCAATACAGTAGTTAGGCCTTTAACCCCCCCCCCCTTTAAAAAAAACTGCTTGGAAAATGGATTGAATTACTTGCTATAGGCCTAACAAAGACTAGCTGTTATCTGTTTAAATATGATATGATGTTGGTCACATTGATGCCACACAGATATTATCTTTTGCCTTTGCTTTTGTGATTCCAACAAATGCAACAAACTGCAACAAAATTTCACTCTAAACTGAAATACACCTCAGCAATTTGTACATTTGTACTTGGCTAGTAGTACATGTAAAAAAAAAATTGTCATTTCTATCCTTGATAATGCTAATGCATTTAATACTCCATAAATTTCAAATAAAATGGAGATAGCATAATTTTCTTCATGATTTATAGTTAAATTAGACCATAAACATAACTACAGCTCACTTAGTTATATGCACTCTAGATATATTAATGACTGACTGAATGAATCAATCAATTAACGAACCTATTATGAATCGATCAGAACAAAACAACAACAACAACAACAAACACCAATCTTTGTGAAGTCTGGATTTTGGATTTCACCAAAATAACTTTTGCTCTTTAAAGCATAAAATAATATCCCAAGTTTGGTGTTGATTGATGGAATAGACCTGTAGGCTACCTACCGGTATCCATTGGCATGAACATTTCCTGAAAATGGTTAGAAATTTTTTGATTTGATGCTAATATTATATGACTGTAAACTTTTTGGGACACACTGTATATAGTTGGCTTTTCTTTGTGTACTGTTTACAGATAAAAAAATTATTTCACTTGTATTATAAGCCATGTCCAGAATTTTTGAAAAATTGACAAAATGTTTGAAGAATTGTATGTATATAATTGGCACTTCATTCATTCTACATTTTCGGCTAATCTGGATTTCTACTGAAAAAAAGTTAAAGCACAATTTTTAACAATGCTGTATTTAGAATTTGTGACAAAAAAAATGAACCTTTAAAGGTAAACTGGAGTTCTGGTCAAGTGATCATAATGTGAAAGAAATTGTTCCAAACCAACTGGGAGAGTTAGATTAGTTATTGTGTATAGACACACGTGTCTAGTGTGAGATTTGGAGATTATTAAATTGATTTGAATGAATTGATTGAAATTGAATTTACTTTCCCCCAAATTGGCACAAGGTACGTGCACTGCGGAAAGAAATGAGTATATGGGACCACACACAAATCTGACATGCATGTTACCCCCCAAACTTTTCAGCTTTTTATGCCTCCGCCCACCGTAGGTGGTTGCCGGAGGCATTATGTTTTCGGGTTGTCCGTCCGTCCGTCCGGCCGTCCGTACGTCCGTACGGTTTTCGTTCTCGCGATAACTTAAAAACCGATTGACGGATCAACTTCAGACTTGGCTCGAGTGTGCATATGGGAGGGGCAATGCGCTGATTAGATTTTGGGGTCATGACGTTGAAGTTCAAGGTCACAGAGTTCAATAAAATACATAAAAATGGTTCGTTCTTGCAATAACTTAAGAACCATGTGACGGATCAACTTCATACTTGGCTGGAGTGTGCATATGGGAGGGACAATATGCTGATTAGATTTTGGGGTCATGACGTTAAAGTTCAAGGTCACAGAGTTCAATAAAATACATAAAAATGGCTTGTTCTTGTGATAGCTTGAGAACCATTTGACAGATCAACTTCATTCTTGGCTTGTGTATGCATATGGAAGGGGCAATGATCTGATTAGATTTTGGGGTCATGTGGTTGAATTTCAAGGTCATAGAGTTCAATAAAATATATGAAAATGGCTTGTTCTTGCGCTAACTTAAGAACCATTTGATAGATCAACTTTAAACTTGGTTCATGTATGCATATGGGAGGGACAATGATCTGTCTAGGTTTTGGGGTCATGTGGTTAAAGTTCAAGGTCACAGAGGCCATAAAATACATGAAAATGACTAGTTCTTGCTATAACTTAAGAACCCTGTGATGGATCAACTTCAAACTTGGCTCATGCATGCATATGTGAGAGACATTTCTCTGATTTGATTTTGGGGTCTCAAGGTGAATGTTCAAAGGTTAGAGAGGTTATAATATACATGGAAATAAATTCATACTTGTGATAACTAAAGAACTCTGACGATTCAACTTCAAACTGGACTCGTGTATGCATGCAGTGGTCTGAATAGATTTGTGATCTCAAAGTCAAAGGTCCAGGTCAAACATGTCATGTTTACTAGAATTTCAAAAATCAATATGAATATGCCATACATTTCCGATCTGGTGATGGCGGAGGCATAAATTCCGACCGCGCGCGGTCGCAGATCCATCTAGTTCTTGTCATATTTCCAATGGGGAACCAACATTTGCTACAGCCACATTTGCTCCTAAGTCCATATCTCGAAAGGTCAAGGTCATGATTTTTTTTTTGTTCAGGACAATGTGAAGATTAGGATTAGGGTTAGGTTTACGTTTAGGATTAACATGGCAAAGTTAGACCGGAGCAATTGTCGCAGGAGCAAATTTCATAAAAGGGCATTTGAAGAGCAGTATTGTTCAACACTAGGGGTAATGAATTTTTTATCTACTAAAATATTAATTGTTTCGAGAGTTTGAAATTCTTGTTTGTACTTTGTTTCATACGTAAAACAGGATTTTGGTTCTTTTCTTTCATCGTTCTATTATTCTTTCTGTCTTTTCTTTCTTTTCATCATTCTACCATTTCCTCTTTGTCTTTTCTTTCATCATTTTATCATTCTGTCTTTTCTTTTCATCATTCTATCATTTCCTCTTTCTGTCTTTCCTTTTGTTTTCTTTCTATCTTCTCTTTCTTTAAATTTCTTATGATTTCCTTCGTTTTTATCATTCTTTTCATTTCCTCTTTCTATCTTTTCTTTTGTTTCTTTCTTTTCGCCATTCTATCATGCAGCGATGGATTATTTCTGCGGGAAATCACACGTGATTTCCCGCGGAACACACAAGCTCACTTCCGGTTGAAGTACGCTTCCATTCTCCATTCTCTTATTGAGACCCGTTCCTCAAGACCACCTCCCGTGGTGGTCTTCTGGACCGGTCCAGAAGACCACTTCCTGGACCACTTTGAACGTTCACACTCACCTAAGAACCGTTCTTGAGGAACGGGTCTTAGGGTGCGTTTATCAACTCTTTCCTTGGGCAGAAACAGGTTTTCCAAACAGGTTTCAGGGAATTTTTTAGAGATGATAAACGCAAAGCTGTTTTGATTATGGGGTTCGGAAAGCCTTTTTGAAAGTCGCAAATTTGTGCTTTCCGGAACAGGTTTCAGAAACAGGTTTCCAGAAACAGGTTTCAAGAAGCGAGATAAACGCAAAGCTGTTTTGAAACGACTTTGTACTTCTACATCACACACAAGCCATATTATGACCCCTTCTCCTCGGGTCAAACGGTGCAATGCAGCTGTGCAGCGACAAGGCTGGTTTTCGACTTGGCGATGAGTTGATAAACGCAACTTATTTTGAAAGCCGTTTGTAAAGGCCTTTGGAAACGCCTTTTGATAGTGGGTATGGAAAGCCATTTCAAACTGGGGAAAGATGATAAACGCAGCCTATGTTAGACCGCTCTAATGAAGTGAGTGAGAACAGGGTCTTAATCCCTAATGTTCTAGGATTGTAATCACATGTGCAACTTGAAATAAATATATTTATTTGCATACCATTTATTTTACTCTATGAATTTCTGGTATTTATCATCTCCCTCACTCTCATCTTTTTTCAAAGTAAAATGATTTCTGTACATTCTCATTTGCATTTCCATTGTACAAATTAAGTGTTACCAGGGATGGGGAATTGGAATGAATGGTAATTAATTGTTTCTAAGTAATTTTAATTATTACTCTATAAAGTTCTGGTATCATCTCCCTCACTCTCATCTTCTTTTTTCAAAAATAAATTGATTTCTGTGCATTCTCAAAAACTGTTACCAAGGGGTAGTATTCTGAAAACGATGTTATCTTTTATGTTAGTAAAACTATGTTAATTGTCATAGCAAATCAAAATTAGGACAAGTCATTGGTTAATAATTGCGCAGTGCTGGCTGCGCTCGCGTAAAGTTAAAAGAGACATCTGCGCAAGCACCGATGATAAGTGTTTATTGCGTGCAATTTAAGTTTGTTATGACGGTCCATCGTTTTCCTTAACATAAAAGATAACATAGTTTTCAGAATACGGCCCCAGGGATGGGGAATTAGAATTAATGGTAATTTGTTCAAGTTATGAGTAATTGTAATTATAGTTGAAGAGATTGAGCGGATGTAATTTAATGTAATTAAAAAGAAATTAATTAAATATTTGCAAGTACTTTAAGTTATTAAAGTAAAATTAATAACAAATTTTCAGTTGTTCAGTTCAGTGTAATTGCAATTGTAACTGAAATATGTACATTGTACCACTTCCGGACTGTTACAAGACCTGCAAGTTCAACGTTAAATAAAATGTATGAAATTATGATTTTTAACTTGATATTTAGTGTCACATCTGTTTTATTACATGTCCAGATGTATGTATGTGTTGTTGTATGTGTTATAGTGTATGAATGTACATTCCTGCTTGTGGAAGACCTCAATCCAACACAAGATTGAGACTTGATTTTCAATCTAATAATTCAATCTAAATTTCAATCTATTAGATTGAATAGCTCAATCTATGCCAAAAATTGGAAGATTTCAATTTAATTTTAGATTGAAAATAGATTGAAATTCTCAATCTATTAGATTCAAATCTCAATCTATTAAAGATTGAAAATTTTCAATCTAATGATAGATTGACTTTCAATCCGGTTAGATTCGTCCCTGACAGCAATCTGTGGCAGATTGAAAATTCAATCTAATAGATTGAGTTTTCAATCTTAGGAATTAAGAGAGTATATATATCCGGGTGTCCCAAAAAAGGGGAACGGCGGATTTTCAGTACTTTGCCTTCGAAAAGTATATATATTTTTTACATCATAGGGTAAAACATCTTCTACCGAAGAGAATGATATCAAGATCATTGAATTTGGTAAAGTAATGTTGATTCTATGCCCGTTTCTTAAAATACAGTCATTTTAAGTCATTTTCAAATTTCACATGTTTTTTGCGACCGATGAGAGTAGAAATGTGTCGGGAATGGCCTGTGTTTTAAGAAACGGGCAATGAATAAAAATTACTTAACCAAATTCAATGATCTTGGTATCATTTGTTTTGGTCAGTTGGTAGAAGATGCTTTAACCCAATGATGTAAAAAAAAATATATATTTTTTGAAGGCAAAGATGTAATGAAAAGCCGCAGTTCCGCTTTTTGGGGGACACCCGGTATATACAAGTCTAAGGAAATAACATATAGAACAGCGTTGGCAACTCTCGTGGAAATAAATACATTGTGAAAGGAAATGAGAGAATAATGTTTGCGTAACTTAAATGAAAGTTCCACAGAGCTGTCCTCCCTTTTTGAAATTTTTGCAATGGTTGAAAAATTGTGGTTAAGGCACTGGCTTTCTACGCCACTGACCCGGGTTCGATCCCCGGCGGATACATTTTTTTCAACCTTTGCAAAAAATTCAAAAAGGGAGTACAGCTCTGAGAACTTCGATTTAAGCTACGCAACCATTATTCTCTCATTTCATTTCACAATATATATATATATATTATATTATATATATTATATATATATATATATATATATATATATATATCAGGGGCGGATCCAGGATTTCGTATAAGGGGGGGCACACAAATGCAGGATTGTCAACTTTGGGAAACTGCTTGGAGGGAGACTCATATTTTTTGGTCTCTCGCCAGCCCTCCAAAAGTCGCTCAGTGGGGGGGGGGGGGGGGGGGGGGGTTATGGGTCCAGTTCCCCTCCATAATTCTCTGACAAGCAAAAAAAAAAAAAAAAAAAAAAAAAGGTTTTCTGCTCGAAAAGGGGGGGGGGGGCACAATCGCAAATGGGGGGGGGGCACATTGCATTGTTTTCCCTCAAAAAGGGGGGGGGGCAAGGGCCGGGATTGCCCCCCCCCCCCCTGGATCCGCCACTGATATATATATATTATATTTTATATATATTACGCTAAGGATTTTGGGGCCTTTTCTTTTGTTTGAATAGGCGCCTCCCCTGGCTCTTTAGGTCCCACCTTTTGGTACCCACGGGGGGGAATAGTCCCCAGATGGTTGGGAGGCACTTTTTAAGTGCTGAAGTGCCCGTCCCATATTTCATAAATTCATTTTTAAACATTGAATTTCCGGAGGAGTAATATTTCTGTCCATGGAACAGCTCACTGTCGTAGCACGTAAAA
>CM046843.1:14300343-14457830 GCA_025618425.1 Heliocidaris tuberculata
GAGGCACCAAGCAATCTAAAAGTGGTACTTTGGACAGTTTTTTTTTAGCAGACACATATGTTTGTCTTCTCTGGATTTTGTGGTATTAGTTTCTTTGTTTACGACCCTGAATACTCGTCTCATTTTCATCTTCCTAATTTTACAATAAAGTAACGTATTGTATTGATACTTGTCCAACATGATGAGCAGGATGTGCCCAATTAGTGCGCCAAGTTTTAGACAATCTGATAATCCCTTCATATAAATTTCTATTCAGTTCTAATCCTCCTTTTGTCACATTTGCATAATACCTGGCGAGTAAGAGCGCTTGAATAGACTGCAAACTTTAAACCCTTATTTCTCATAAGTAACACACACTGTGGGACTAAACATTTTACTTTTAAGATTCAAGATTCAAGATTCAAGAACTTTATTGTCCGTCTCCACTGGCAAGAAAGTTAACAAAACAAGCATAAAAAAGGTTACACAAATAAATAGTAAATAAATGATACAAGAAATATACAAGAGAGAATCAAATAGTAACAGACATAGAAACCAGGACATATGAGACATAGATTTTAAAAAGAAAATAAGCGACACAATAAGTTGAATCTTTAAAAACGGAGCGCTGACCATGGAAAAATAAATCGTTAAAAAAATACCACTGTCAAAACGAATGAACTATCACCCAAAACTATCACCCTTACCAGACCAGTTTACTAGCATAATCTTGAGACAAGAACACGAACCTAGTGTGATAAAGAGTTCTGAAACCACTGATGTAAATTATCAATGTACATGTACTTATTGGCAAGATTTGACAATTCATGATAGTAAGATTAAAATAAGATTACATATGTATCCAGGCACAGTTTAACTAGAGAAAAGACCAAAGAAAGTAAGAAGAATAAAGAGTGCAGGCTAGAAGAGTAGGAGAGTGCAAAGTAGGAGAGAGAGAAAAAAAAGAAAGAAAGAAAGAAAGAACCCACAGAACCCGGGCACAAATATAGTATCAGGGGGACCACACACTACACCCTACAGCGCGCCACACACGTACATGGCACTCCACTGCTCCATGCAACTGCTCCACGCAGCCGCACGCGCAACCCACGTACCATGCGGCACCGCCACACATGCCAGAGCGGTCCCGCGAACACCCAGAGACCGATATCGACATCAACACTTAATGTATATAAACATCAAATAACGATATCGACACCGATCCAAAACTCACAGAACCACTCCAACATGCATGGCAACACCACACGACACACGAATCACACTTGCAGCCGCACAAAACAGCCGCACAAAACAGTACAAACAAACAGCCGCACTCCCTCAGTGAGTTAGGAACATCCAATGCTATAATGAGTTATATATCATTTTAAAGCTGATAATCTCCTCTTTCAGAATCAGACTTTAACTAAAAATTTCATACCTGGCAACTTTTTGGTGGTTTTGTGTTGCCTGTCATATATGCCCCTTGAATATTCCGACCCCAAAAGGCACTTGAAAATGTGACAATTCTTTTTCTTAACACCGAAAAAAGAGTCTGAAACCCTTTTATTTTTTATTGTCAGATATTTTTCGGAATTGTAACCACTTTCTTTTCAAACTCTGGATCAGCCCCATTATATAGCCTATTTGCTGAGCCAACAGGGCTCAGTGATAATTATTTTTGAAATAGCTGTATGTACTGCACTGGAAATAATTATTAGACCAGCTCTTTTTAAAGGCCTATGTAGAAAGTGTTGGACTACATCAGTAAATGAACTTTCAACATGATTTCTACTAGCTAACTTGTGATGAATCAATGACTCTTCCTGCAAACAATTACCCCCTACAATAACTAATACCCCCGACAATCATTCCCAGGTAAATTACCCCTAGCAAAATTTTCCCCAGGACAATCATCCCCAAAATCAAATACAGCAAAGGGTACCCCATAGGTTAAACACTTTAGAACCACAAACAGAACATAAATGTCCTAGAGGATAGTTGCCCTGGGTGCTGGAATAAAATTCCTGGCAGTAGTGTACTGGGTGTAATGGTCCACGTGGTATGCCTGATTATATCTGAGCCATATTCACTCCTGCAATTCTTGGTAGCAAAGTTGCTACATGTGATGATTAGCAGACATGCCTCTTGGCATGCTATCCACAAGCTGTTGATTTCCCACCTCATTGCAGCCCATTAATTTTGCAAGAATCTTTTCATGTTTGATGAACTGAATTTCTATTGTCCTTAATGTTCATGCCCTTCGTCATGTTCTCCATATTATTGACATCACATCAATATAACAAGCAGTCCACAGTGCACAGATCAAGACAAGACTCATAACAATCATCCTCTTGGATATTTACAGGTATTGTGTGGTAACAACCCATTTTTCATACTGGAATAAAGGGACATAATATAGTATTTGTCTGTGGAAATTTGTCCTGGGTATAGTCGTCCTAGCGGTAATTGCCCTCGGTTGATGTCATAGGGGTAATTGTCCTGGGGACTGACTGTCCATGAATTATGAATTAGCTGTTAATAATCATTTTCCTAGCTCTAGAAATAACTGACTTAACACTGCTCACATGCTCCGTAAAGGAGCTGGTCTAATAATTTTTTTCCAGGGCTGTTTATAGTCTTTTAAACAATCACTTTCCCCATTCAAGCACTCTCCTTTTCTTTCACTCACTCCATCTTTTTTTTTACTGTCTTTCTTTTAAATGCTTTATTTGCATTTTTGGTTCTGTTTTCATTGTGTTTTCTTAGTCTCATTTGTATAAAAAGTACAAAATACAAAGAGTTAATACCTTCATTAGAAAATATCAACAATTTTGTCCATTTCCATATATATTTATAGCCAATATTTATTAAGTGCTTCTATCTCGCTCTTAATTTTAAATTCTCTTCATGGTCAATATGCATGAAATTAAAGATTTGTTAGTTTTGTTATCACCATATCTCAACTATTTTGCATGCATGACTATGAAGAGACAAAGTGACAGACTTTTGGTTTGTTAAAGTCAAAGGTCAAAGAGGTCAGTTATAATTAAATAGGTGTTTTATTCTGATTATCGCAATATTTCGAGAACAAATTTTAGCCATTTACTGAATTTAGGAGAGGCACATATGAGTCGCAGTCGCATTCTTGTTTTTATTCTTTTCTGTTTTTTTTTGTTTTTTGCATTGATGTTGTGTGATATTAATTGTGTAAAGGCTGTGATTAAAATTGTACTATGGAGAGCGTACTAAATGCTAGCCGTTTACTATTATTATTGTTATTTATTCTATTCATTTTTGTTAAAGACCCCAACTGAAGCAAATACAACCATAGATCGATGGAAAGCTAAGTAGACGTAGATAATACAAATACATGTGGGTAAACATCATTTTTCCTTTCAATAATCCACAAAAAGCAGAAAGAACACCTCACTGTCAGCCCCCTCCCGGTTACGTAATAACAAGGGTTCGCTCGGCCGATACACTTATACACTGTTAGAACGTTGATTAAAATTTTTAATCTTGTTGGTTAAAATTTTAATCAACCGAGGATTACCAGGTTAACCACACATTTGTAGGTTAAAACTTTAATCAACGGCCTGTTGATTGAACTTAAACATATTGTTGGTTAAATGTTTAACCATTTGTTGGTTAGTTTTATTTTGTTGGTCAAATGTTTAACCATTTGTTGGTTAATCGTATTTTGCTCAACATTGGTTAAATTGGAGTTGATTAAACTTAAACAAATTGTTGTTAAATGTTTAACCATTTGTTGGTTAGTTTTATTTGGTGAGAAACTCTTTTCATATCTGTGATTGTTGTCTTGCTTAATCTTATGAAGAAATAGATCTACTGTGTGATCTTGCTTTCTAAGTTAAGCGGTTTAGGAAGTTCGACCTGCTCAGACCTGGGGCCTGTAACATAAAGAGATACAATTAATCTTCCGATCAATTGTAACTCTTCAGTACATGGTTTGCCATAGACTTACGATTGATATCAATCGTAAGATTGATTTATCTCTTTATGTTACAGGCCCCTGGACTAGACCTGACTAAGCCAGGCCCACCGGTAGACTACGCTTACCGTACGCCTACATTAATTCTATGTCTTTTTTTTTCTTCAAAAACTGTTCTAGTTTCAGTTTTTTTAATTAGAAAGAAAGATCACACTGTAGATCTGTTTCTTCCTAAGATTAAGCTAGACAACAATCACAGATACGAAAAGAGTTTCTCACCTTCAAACATGCTGACAAGCTGAAAGTCCCCAACTCAGTCAGCGACTTGACAACCAACGCCTTCCATTTTTATCGCAAACAATTTCTGTGCAATAGCTAGCTAGCTAGCTATGCGCGCAGCAATTTGTTCCAAATCCATATATGCGCATGCGCTGTTCGGTCACGCGATCGGTATTTTAATCAACTTTCATCAAACTTTAACCAACAAAAAGATAAAGTGTCTCGACAGTTAGCATTATCATTTGGGCGGGAAAGCCGAGAACACTGTTTTTAATCAATGTTGGTTACAAAGTAACCAACAAGATTAAAAACAATAATTTTAATCAACAAAATTTTTAACCCACGCAAGATTAAAAGTCATTTTTAACCAACACTCATTTTATGACCTATGTTGAGCGATTTTTAATCAACAATTTTTTAATCCGTAGTTTTTTAATACATGTTTTAACAGTGTATGACGTCATCTCGTGTAGACAACTCTGTGGCTGGCACACGTAACGGCGCGTAAACAATGGACAGTGAATAGCTTTTGTACAATAGCCAGTTACTTTTGTGGGCGGAGTTCGTCAAGTTTTGTGAAAGTTTTGATAGCTGTATAACACCCAAAAATACAAATCGAGGAAATGTCAACAACATATCTATAGTCTACATTAAAGTTATAACTTAGGTCTTAACAAGAGAAATGCAAACAGAAAATAATTATTGAAATCTAACAATTTGTTATCGAGTTATGCCATCATTGCCATATTGTGACAGGTTTGATTTACATTCCTGCTGCATAAGCAAATTAAGTCCTCTATCAAGATTTTGAACAGAAAATTGAAGAAAAAATTGTGACTTTCTTAATCTGACAGACACAATTTTTGAACAGAAAAATTGAAAAAAAAATTGTGACTCTCTTAATCTGACAGACACTGCCTTGGGTTTTTTGAGAGGGAATGAGACATGAGAGAGGTTTTCGTGCCCAGAACTCAGAAGAAAATTTTTCATGGAGTCAGAGTTCATCCCGAAATCAATTATCATCTATAGCACTGCAGTTTGATTATTTTTTTTTATAACATTTCAGACTTCAGAGGCTCTCCTCCTATAAATTTCAGGGATTCTGTGAAGCTAGAAGCAGTCTCAGCGGGAAATATTTCTGAAACCATACAATGTAGAGTAGACTTATTTTTCGTTCTAGTCTGACTAAATTAACCTAAAAAAAACATGGTAGAATTCCATTATTATGAGTTTCCAAATCATTAATCAATAGTCAGTTAGTGTCTTTAAAGAAAACTAGGAATGTGTTGTAACCAAATTTTACCAGGGTAAACCGCTGCCTTAGAACTAGAAATTAGAGCTCGAGTGATCGAGAAAAATAAATGGAACTCGTCCGCAGCGCAGTCAAGAGGCACAGCTCCATACGCAGTAACGCTAGACCCTTGCCGAGCGAGACGATCGAGACATTCGTGCAGCTCAGCTCAGCTGAGCCTGCGCTGGGCCAAACACTCAAGACGCCTAAATGTGTGTTTTGGTTACAAAATAATAGCTGTAACTTCGGTTTTCATTTCTGTAACAATGTAAGATGCAATTGAATACTTTGAAACACCATATCTTCCATTGTAATGCATGAATGACTTCCAAATCAAGGGGAAAAAAAAAAACACCACGTACATTTCGCACCCAGACTTGTATGGCAAGCCATCGGGGTCTACTTACGTCTACTCACCACGCGTACTTGATTTCGATACACGTACCTATATTGACCAATCAGAAGCCAGTATTCAGTACGCGTACTGTTTTTGGTCATCACGTCACGTGTGTTTAAGGGTACGTGTACTTTACTTTTACAGACGTTACTGACCCCTCCGGCCATAGGTGGCCAAAGGGTTCAGAAGCGTCAGTTAATGTAACGTGTGCTTTGTCATTTAGGTAACGTGTACCTTGACTAGTCATTACGTGACGTCTATACAATTACGTGTGCTCTGGTCGTTACGTGACGTCAGCTAAGAGTTAGTCTATTTCCAGGATTTTTTTTTTTTTTTTTTTTTTTTTTTGTCAATAAAGCAAACCATGTACGTTAATAATATTGTTCAATAAGGGAAGTATAGGGCTTGGCAGGGGCTCAGGGTGTTCAGTATATTTCTGTTGGTGACTGATTATTAATTCGTCCTATAAATTTTTAGAGTAGTAGTAGTAGGCCTACACTCTTTTTAGCAAACTAACAAAAATCAAAGTAAAGTATAAACCGTGCAGAGTTGGTTTATTATTGTCATTACTACTACTACTACTCATTTTTATTTTATTATTATGATCGTTGTTATTACTATCATAATTATCTTCATCATTGTCATTATTATTATTATCATTATTATTATTATTATTATTATTATTATTATTATTATTATTTTATTATTATTATTATTATTGTTTTTATTATTGTCACAAAAATTTGTCATGATGAAATTAATGTATAAAGTTTATCCGTAAATACCATGTAATGAGCGGAGGAAAGAAAAACAAGTGAGAGAACTCCCCACATGTACAGCTCATGTTTACTATATATAGTGCATGCAAAGTATACAAACTTCTACTACATGGACACTATTCACGCTCTTATCCTCCATCTGTTGTGCAATTAAGGGTCATGACCTCTTGTGGACTCGTCATGACCACTGGAAGGCCGCTGTTTACCCAAGGGTTAACCAGCCGATATCCAGTGCATAAGGGGTACTAATACATGAATGGGGAGATGGCTTGCCTATCCTTAATTGCTATAACCAGGGAATCTTAGTTACATTAATACATTCCCATGCTATAACCAAGGAGTTATCTGCTATAACCATTGAAACGAGACATACTCGTCCTCCTCCCCCCCCCCCTTCCCCAGCGAAAAAATGTGAACCCCCTCCCCCTCCAAAAAAAAAAAAAAAAAAAGAAGAAGAAGAAGAAGAAGAAGAAGAAAAAAAATAGTGTAAAATAACAAACCGTTTGTTTTCTTAACAAGAAAAAAAATCTTCTTCATGGGTTGTTACACTCCTTGGCAATATATTCTTGAACTTTGAAAAAGCATAGAAGATTTGTAATCCATGTGGAGGCAGAGCTAGATTCCACTAAATTTCGTCATAGGGCCTATACTAAGGCCGGGGGTGTATCGGCTGTAAATGTCACACAGGCCTAATGGATATTCTAGTCGCAAAGGCGTTCGTGAAAAGACTGTTGATAAATTCAATGTATTCGATAAAACAATTATTTTTTTAAAGACTGAACGTTCGTACGTTATACAGGGAGGGGGCGGGGGGCGGGGGGCGGGGATGTGACTGTTGCTGGGATGGAACAAGAACACACGCAAATTATAATTATAATTATAATTATTATATTATAAATTAATCACAGGATTGGCAATTGACAGGAGGGGCATTTGTTCACTCAGGAGATTTTCTTTTGTCAAAGCAAGGACACTTTTCTTGATTTCGGAAATCGGCAGAGGGCCCATCGAGCCCCTTGCCGAACCCCGGTTCCGCCGCCATGGTAATGTACATATTATGTTCACTCAATTGATGTTTAAATCATCATCAGCATCGATCCTTCTTCTCCCCTACCCCTTTTTATATAGAAGAGATCGAGCCTCTGTCCCACAAAATCGTGGTCTCGCATGTAGATTGAGTTTCTATAGTACGCGATAATAAGTACTTCATCTATTGAAAAAATTTAAGTTTTTTTCAATGTTGCCATACTGCAAAATTATGGTTTTGTGTGTGTTTGGGAGGGGGCAAAACTATTTTGTAGCCCACTAACTGATAGAGTTAAACTTCTGCCCCCTCCCTTTTACGCCACCGGGATTCTATCAACATAGGCACTGTTTCCAGTGCTGTTTCATCACCAGTATATTATGTAACGGAGCGTGGGACCATGATTTGTGAGAAAATTTTGGTTTTGGTGTGGTTAAATTTTGCCTCTTTATTTTAGAGCACTAAATTTTTTTTATCGCGATACAGCAAAATTTATTGTCATGATGGAGGGGGGGGGGGGACCAATAAAAGAGGAAAGTTCCCCCCCCCCCCCGCCCACGCGGCCGCCCGAAGACATACCGGAAAATAAGAGGGAGCTTATAGCTACCTAGTAAGATTATTGATATTTTGGGCTGTTGAACTCCATAAAACTTCGTACTTTTTACCACTAAGGAAAGCTTATTCATTGTTTACTGCAAATTATTAAGTGCAATATAGGTTCTTGTCTCGCTATGGGCGGGGGCAAATTGAGTATAGCCCGCCCCTTACTTCCGAGGCCTTGACTTAAACTGCGTTTCTACAGAACAGTCTTTAGAAACACTACCTCATTAATACGCGAGGGAATGGTGAAGAGACCGAGTAAGAAACAAAAAATCAGAGCACTAGAAAATATAAATATTTTCCATTTTTTTACTGTAAAATAATTTATGTCACATCATTTTTCCTTGCGAGTGGGCGGAAAGACAGTGTTACCCATTCTATTTTTGGGCCTTGTAGTATACGGGATTTGTAAATAATAATAATAGTGACCATTCATATGTGCCATGTTTGTCAAAAGATAAAAACTACTTTCGAAAAATAAACTCAAGACAATTTCAATAGCCCTGTCTATCACCTTAGAAATGTGCGAACAATACAATGGCGTATTACGTAATCCGAACCTGATTTCTATGGGGGCAGTACAATAGGCCTTTGAAATTGCCCCAGGGTTTATTTTTCGAAGGTAGTTTTTATCGTGTTAGTTAAGTGGAAAAACACTGCATCTATATTAATCTGCAAGGGAGCGAAGTCACGGAACTACAAATCCCCATTCTCTGCCCCCCCCCCACCCCACCCTCCCCCCCCCCTTTCCTCGGCTTATATGACAGGCCTGGGCAAGTGTCGAGCCCAACAGTCTGAGAGCTAATTTGAAAGTCCTTGTATATTATTTACTGAGATAAACTATGATATTAACTTGAAACAAACAAATCAGTAGCTTATGCATTATTGTAAAGAACAGTCATGTAGTAGACCTGTAAAAAAAACCCTTTTAATCAAACATAGAGGCCAAATTTTTTTGTAGTCGCTCGCAAATAGCTACATATAAGAGGAATTTCACCCTGGTATTTAGTTGATTTGCATAAAAGCAGAAAATTTATTTTTTTAGTACTGCAGGGCAAATGGGATGGGACCTCACAAGAAACGTCACGGAGTCGGTTGCCAAATTGTGTTTGAGTGATTACAACTTTGAAAAATTCATAACATTCTCATTTCTAATCAGATTTTACTCAAACTTTTATTGGTCTGTTATTTTAGTTTTCCTCCTTTCTTTAACATTTTTAAAACAATGTAAGAAAGAAAAATGTATAAATGTATCTGAATTTTCACTTTTCAGTTTGAAATTCAGTGTTCAGTGACGGCACTGGGATTTTAAAATTGCGCAATAGCGGGATGGGGGCATTATAAAAAGAGGAAGTGGGCTTAGCTCATTGGAAGTGATAAGGGGCATTTATAAGAAGGGGAAAGGGGGAGGGTACTTATAAACAAAACAGTAACTTATCAGACAATAAAAGGCTGAATCTACTTGAAAATGTGGGGGTATTGTGCCCCCAGCCCCTTTGGGAGGGGAGGGGGTGGAGAGGAGGGAGGCTGTCGTTGGGATACCTAGGGCTAAATGCGCTAGGGGGTAACTTTCCGGCGGGGGTAATTGTCCTTGTCTTAGATTCATCTCTCACCTCCCACGAATTTTTTGAGATTAGAAATTATAATAATAATAATAATGATAATAATAATAATAATAATAAAAAAAATAATAATAATGAAAATAACAATAATAAGAATAGAATTATGTTTCAGTTATATAGTGTATTCCGTGAATACTTCATTGCGCTTTACAATGTCATTTGTTATAACCCAAGAGAGGTAAATGATGCACGAATTTTACTAGTTTGAAAAGAAAACTGATAGTAGAAAACTGCATATACACCTAGGTGTGGATGTAGAAGGGGGGTTCTCCTCTAACCCTGAAAAATTATGTTTTTGAAATCTCTATGATGTGTGTCATTATATGAGAGGGCCTTTAAAAAGAAAATCAGAGGATAAGACAATTATACATCCGGGATGGATGTGGGAGGAAGGGTTATATAATTATATTAGGCGTGGTTATAGAAAGATGTAGAGCGGGGGAGGACCCGGAGGGGCCCTTGTGGGCTTCCGTTGCAATGAAGTGGAGCGCAGGAGTGGCGAGTTGTGTTGGAGGAGTGTATCCCATAACATGGCCCACGGAACGGGGGGGGGGGGGGCTGGGGGTCTTATCACTGTTGTAGCCCAACACTGTCATCCAGATGTCACTTGTAATACGTGGAATCATGCTTGATATTTATCCCCTGACTTTTTTTAATATTGAAGTTCTCCTACTGATCCATTCAATTCTGCCCTCCTCCATTCACCCCTATTTTTTTATGTCATTTTAGTTATTTATTTATTTATTTTTTAAATTTAATTTAATTTTTTTTTTTTTTAATTTATTTTTTTATTTTTATTTATTTTTTTTTTTTTTTGGGGGGGGGTTTGTCAGGTACAAGCAACCATTTAAGATAACGTGCGACATTATACTACCGTGACTATATTATTATGCTAGAGTGCATTGGGTTTGATATACCTTTCCAACCTAGGCCTACCTCGCTCAATGAGGGAGGGGGTGGGGGCGTCTAGCGGGCATCCGGGCATCAGCCGCAATATGAAATGTCTGGCAGTGCATGGCCATTCATGATAGCGGGAGTTTTGCTGAACTTTTTCCTCTAGGTTTCATCCAGTTATTCATTCCCCACCCCCCCCCCCCCCCCCCGCTAATCCAGGTCAATTTTGATTGTCCATCGAAAGGGTCCTTCTGATTACCCCCACTCACACTGTTCGAGTCACGTCTGTTTTCTTTACATGAACAAAGCAAGAGAAATCAAAAGAAGACGGGAAGGGAATAAATGAACAAGGAAAACAATAGACGAAGAGAAAATTCCTAAATTATACAAATACCATGAAGTATAATTAGAATTCTATTAATAATAATGAAGTACAAGTCGAGGAGGGTTAGCATATTCCCAGGTGCTAGGCAGTGAGAACACACAAAAGAAATTCAAAGCAATTTGAAATTCAAATGAGGTATGTGCCCTTATAAATAGGGCCCGTGTGCTGTAGTAGTCATCTTTTCAAAGGGTGAAGAACAGGTGTTAAAATAAACAATGAATCCCCTTTCTTCTTAGGAAATTATCATCAAATTCCATAAATGATTAAGCTCTTGGTTGTGAAGCGTACCTTCATGGACACTATGCACAGACTGAAATTCTTCCAAGGATATTTCCATTAACATTCAGTTACACTGGAAAACATCATCTACTGCGCATATTACTTTAATGGGTTAAAGAATACAGGTGTTAAAGATCAGGCAATATTGCTTCACTTCAGTATTACTTTTCACTCTATAATTTTTTAGTATTTGAAAGAGAAATGGAAAGCATATTCCATTTACCAAGCATGGCTTTCTTTAAGCCTGAATTATACTAATTAAGATGTGCAACCTTGACATAACAAGCCACGAGACGGGTTTCGTGATTACAAGTCATTTTTACACGAACAGTAGTATAGGGAGGGGATCTTCAGAGAAGATTCTTGAAGGGAGGGAACCCTCCTCGACTTGTACTTCATTATTATTAATAGAATTCTAATTATACTTCATGGTATTTGTATAATTTAGGAATTCTATCACATAACATTCGTACAAGTCTTCAGAGGGTTAGCATATCGTTCAAAGCCAAATCACGGAAACTGTCGCGTAAAAGTTTTATGAAAGACCAAGAAATGTAACTTTCAATCATAATTATGACTGTTTTAACAAACACATATACTCAAAGCCATAGAGCTTCCCCAACAAGCAAGGAGATAAAGATTTTCTCACTGAAATGCAATAACATACCTTTATGAACAATATATTGTACCATAAAGGAAACATAATGGAGCTTAATATAAAAGCATACATAAAATAAATTATTTTGCTACAAGGCCCACATGGATTTCTTAGATATCATATCGATCACGAAAGTGCCACTTAATTTTTGTGGCACAATGATGTTGAAGCTATGAGCATGCTAAATAACTGAGGAGCTTTCCGTCTAGCATGAATTCATGAAGATGGACTTCTTTGAATGGTGGAAAACAAAAATTGTCATTCTTTAGATTGTTATCGACATGGGCCTCATGAGACATAAATTTGCGTGGTCGATATTCTTCATGATTAATACTGAATAAGGTTCACTGTTGGCTAGGTAGAAAAATACCTCACACCTCGTTCTCAATATATAGGAAGGGCTTGGAGCATTTGATAGAGATGAAGGTAACATTAAACTCGACCATTGATATTACAAACATTGAGTGTAAAAACAGAAGTCGAAACGTGATACACCTGAAGTTTAAGTTGTTATTTTCATAATAAATATCTCATAACCTAGAAATACTGCTTGACTGATTGAATGAATTGGCTTATAATGTAAACTATTACTGAGTCATGTGACACAAATATTACATGCACACCAAATGCACGTTTTGACTAAAATGAGCTTAATCTGATGTTCAAAACAGACAACTGGCGTGGCAAGTTGATGTGAAACCGTTCACGTATCTACACTGATACCTTATCTTATGTGATGGTTAATATCCCTTTCATTTATCTCATTTCAAAAAAGAGTTTTTTCCCAACAGATAAACGAGAGTGGTCGGCTATATACAGTCATGATTAAAGGACTGACTTTACCCAAATTCTGATTGAAATGTTTGAGAATTTTTCTTATACGAAAGGACTAAGGTGTGTGTGTATATACACCCAGCATGGTTATTACGTGCTGTCTCGTCACGAGATAACAATTAAGGAAAGATAACAATGAAGACTTCTTTCTTTTCTTTTTTTTTAACAACACCAGCTATCGTTCATTGACAGTGCCAATAAAAAAGCTTTGACATGTGCTTATGGATCTGTCTAGTCTGTATTTATATTGAACTGCACATTGTACCAAGATTGAGAACTGCTTTAGGCTTGACTCGAAACAAACTGTAAAAGGATTGTGAGATTACATTGTGATCCTGAAAACTAATTTAGGAATGTCAATTACAAAATAAATGATAGGTCATTAATTAAACACTTCGTATAGCCAATGCTGTGCTTGCCACAACGCAAGCCTTATTAAGTGAGACTAACTGTCTTCAGACTGTACTGCGCAGGACTCTAACTAGTATGAGGACAAAACTGAAGGAAAAACATACACTTTCAATTAACTTCATTCAAAACATGAAAATTCATTTTAATGCGGGAAAACGCCATTTCAAACGCTTTGTGTAATAGCAGACTAGTAGATGATTCATTCATGAATGGCAGGTTATATCATGCTTAAATCACAAGCACATTTCCCGACATATGATGTAGTGTCTGGAATCACACCTATCTTGATTGGACAGATAGCCCAATACAGCACTAAAAGCAGTGTGACTGTAGAAAAAACAAAGTTCCAAAGATGAAAAAGGGAAATTCCATCATCAGTGGAAAATAATGTGGGCATCTGCTCAACTTCATGACTTGTCAGAATTCTTATGAATAATATGAATTATCAACAAGCACTGAATTCCAATGCTTTGATATTCGAATTAACACCAACACATCTCAAGAAATGAATTGTAAAAGAATTCCTGCAAAGTGCATCCATTATTTTGTTCTTTGCATTACATGCAGGTTAATTGAATGTTTCTCAACAGCGGCTTGAATAAAAACAGTGATTAATAAGCATTGCTAGCCGACATTTCGTTGATATAAATCACTGGTATGTTTAACACTGAAGTGCTTTACTTTTGGTTAATTCGAAAAGATAATGAGATATCTTGCAAAAATGTTGAACGATGTGATGCTAAGTCCGAGGGACTTGCAAGCGCACCCATTTGAAGACGAAATTATTTAGGATTGTCACTTATCTTGCAATAAAGAAAGCTTATCTGATTCACGTTCTTGAATGCCCTAAAAAGGCGTGCATTCTAACGGGAATTAACAAGATATACTTCTAATCAAATGAACATCACAAAATCTTATCCTAGATTCTTTAATCAACTTTATTACGAATAGAGGTATAATTGATACATGTAGTTCCATAACTAAAGCTCTCGGCTGCATTAAGGCAAATTGCCAAAGGGCAAATAAATTGAAGACAAGGTTTCTTCGAAACTGGCGGTAATTCTTTGAAGCATCTTGCTTCTCTGACATATTTCAGGTCCTGCTTCTGCTTGGTACTGCAGTCAAACTCAACTTATGGACATTGTTGTTGTATATAGGGGCAATCATGGTTAGCGGAAGATTTATCATGTTCCTCCTGAGCTTTTGACTCTGTACATATATGTAGGAAAGCAGCAAGATTTTCCTACTCAGAGATCCTGATCTCCTGAAATATTTATGATTTATAAACACAGAAAGGTGGAGAAGAATAAATGCAAGAAACAATTTCTAAGTTCAGTAACTGACTCATTATTATTATAATTATAATAATGGAGGGGGAACTGACTTCCCTATATCGATCGCCTTTCCCTTTTTCCAGGAGAAAAATAATGAAGTAAAAACTGCTCAAAGAGCTAGGTTGATAAGAATGTACAAAATGACATTCATGGTGTCTAATCAGACATCAGAAGACGAAATAATTCCTCTCTACAGGTTCGAGTGTTACTTTGATGTTATTGTTGTGCTAAAATAAGCGTGAAAATGGGAGGCGAATGAAAATTCAGCTGCCGGAGGATGGTAATGTACTAGGCTGATCCCACTAAAGCGGGTGATGCTATAATAGCTGCCATAAAAAAACAGTAATATTGGCAACAAGTATCGTGGCCATTTCGGCGTACTTGACAACGTGATTTCCGAACATAAAAAGGCTTGAATCTAAGCTATACAGGACCATTACCAACTGAATTCAGACGACACTGAAGTGTACGTAAAAATACCGTAAAAACACTCGTACGTGTAAAAAGGATAATTGCATTAATTTTCTATAGTATGTTATGCCAAAGGGTTTGACTCAAAATTACATTCTTGAGACTCCTATGTTTTGCAACAATTACATCCTCCTTGAACAAAGATAGAAAGAGTAATTTTCTCCTGTTGCCAAAAAGACTCAGACTCTCATAGTATATAACTATGAGGTATGGGGGAGCTGCCTTTCTTGGTAAAAGCTCCTCCCAGATCGCAGGGAATCTGGAAAAAGCACCGCTACTACGTTTGCCAGTGTAACTTTGTTGATGCTCTCAATCCTCCTGAACTTAGAAGTGGAGGGAAAGTTATACATAAGTCCAGGTCAACAACAGCCTAGCTTCTATACTGTGCTCTCACATGAGTCACATAATTTTCTTCCAAAAGGAAAAAACACTAACTAAAGATTATGTCCACTCAGGGATCATAAATGTATAGATGTTCGAGCTTGAGATTATTGCAGCAACCAGGCCATATCCTAAGCATCAGTAAAATTTTCAGGAAGAAATTCACCTTCCTCCTGGTTAAATATACAACTCAGCAAAGCTGATCAGGCGCCGCATGCTTCGCATGTCGGCTATATAAACGCAATATGTAGAAAACAAGTCCACAAAACTACCACTCAGGGAAATAGGCCGCATACTTCGTATGTCGGCTATACACAATTTGTGGAAAAACACGTCCACAAAATGGAAAACTTGCTTGACGACTACTCAGAGAAGCAGGCCGCATACTTCGTATGTCGGCTATACACAATTTGTGGAAACACGTCCAGAAAATGGAAAACTTGCTCGAAGACTTCTCAGGGAAGCAGGCCGCATACTACGTATGTCGGCTATACACAATTTGTGGAACACGTCCTACAAATTGGAATACTGAACCAAAGCTGGTTCAGCAAGGCTGCTACACCAGACTTCAAGAACCTCAGCTCTCCGGGCTGCTGGTGGTTGCTGCAACTGTCTGTAAGCCGGTATAGTATATAGGTAGACGGGTACTCTGCTGACCTGAAGTTAATGCTGGACTACTGCTCACTGCCTTGACACACAGGAAAAGATGACTACTACAGCACACGGGCCCTATTTATAAGGGCACATACCTCATTTGAATTTCAAATTGCTTTGAATTTCTTTTGTGTGTTCTCACTGCCTAGCATGGGAATATGCTAACCCTCTGAAGACTTGTACGAATGTTATGTGATAAAATTTTAATAGGACGATACAAAAAGTGGCAGAGGGAAAAATGCAGGGCTGCACCGACGTACCAATGCACATACAAAATGTGATTATTTTTTCTTGTGATTACTTGTTATTTATTCCCTTAAGGAAACCGAGTAAAACAATGAACATATATAAAACCAGAAACAGGCATGCTTTCAGAAATATAGTCTTGCAGTAAACCTTTCTAAGGGCGCACTAATATCAAGTTTGTTAACACCTTAAATGATGTTGTTTCAATAAGTGGAAAATATAATGCATGATTTTTTTTTCAATGGAGGGGGGATTCAGAGTTTTATTGGAATTCCACGGTATTGATAAGCATAATGAAACGAATCTCAAGGGTGTAAACATGGAGGGCTTCAGCCCCATAGCCCCCCCCCCCCCACCTTTCCCGTTCTGCGGCCTCCGAATTTGTTCACTATATAAGGCCGGCCCCGCAAGTCCTGACAAAAAAAAATTGCGGTCCGGATCCCCGTCAAAGAGGGGGATACTGTGTACATTCAGTTTTCAGGTTTTTAAAATAACCCGAACCTCCGGAAAAAACGAACCTACGGAAAAACGAGTGGCCCCATGGAAAACAATGGATGATAGGCGTGCTTCACGTTTTGCATTTTTGGGGGGATAAAATTTGTAAATCTTCCACTTTCAAAATGACATGAAATATATATGTATGAAAAAATAGGAGAATAGGGGAATGGGCTTCTTCGGGAGGCGGGGGGGGGGGGGGGGTAGGGGTAGGGCTGTGAGCAAGTAGTAAGCTTTTGAGGTGGGCCTTCAGAGTGTTTTCCCCACCCCCAAAAGAAAAACAAACATAATAAATAAATGAAATAAGCTAGAACCCTTCGGGGGCGCCGGAAGTAAAAAAAAAAAAAGGGGGGGGGGGTTAGAATGATGAAGCCTCACCTTTTAGAGTACTAGAAAGCTGATCGCATAAGCTTGATTGTCGTGGAGTGGGGGCAAAAATCCTTCCCCCGATAAATGGAAGCAAGCATCTGCTACATTGCGTCTATAAATACACGAGGGAGGATGGTGTCCGTGTGAGAGAATTTTGGTGAAAGTTTGCATTTTAGAGCACTAATAAGCTTATTAAGCCTATACATCGTTGTAATGGAAAATTATTACATGCAATTTTCCTTTTCTGTTTTCTTGCGAGGGGGCCCATCATTGGGGAAGGGAGGGGAAATCGTTTTTGCCCCCAAACTCGAGGGCAAGAGGGCTATCATGCAAGTACAAAATATAATTTTCTTTTCTCATTTTCTTCTTTTTTAGTGATTGCCTGTCCGATCTTCTATTGTGAAAACAAAGGAAACGGTTACCTTTCCCTCATTTTCAGTTATGCAAAAGTGAAGATAACAGACCACAAACCGCAGCATACATGTTTTGAAAAAAGGCTTGAAACGAAATAGGACGCCCTAATATCAAGTTGGTTAGGCCTGTAAACGATGTTGGTATACGTGGAAAGACACGCATAATAATTATTAGTTCACGGGCCACAGAGCGTTTGAAAAGTGGGGGCAGGAGGTTGAGCATGAGTAAGAGCATAATATGTTATTATTAATATAAGCAAAGGGGAGTGTGTGTGCGTGTATGTGTGTGTGTGGAGGGGAAGCCTGCAATCCCTAGCTAGATCACCCCCCCCCCCCCCCCGGTTCAGCGACCCCTGAACTTGATCATGATAGAGCCATCCATTTTCATAACAAAGAGGGGAATCCTGATAATCGGGATTTGACTTCCCAAACTCTCATATCCTACATCCCCTATGTAGAGAATAGAAGCGGTCTCATTAAAAAAAAAAAAAAAAAAAAAAGCCTGGAATTAGACCATTTCAAAGAAGACGTGACGTATTGAGCAAAGCACACGTAATTGAACAGACGTGACGTGACGTAAGGTCACGACAGAGTACACGAAATTGGGTACACGTCACGTAACGAGTAGACGTGACGTACCGTTTGGTTTTACGTGACGTCTACTGGGTATGCGTACTAGTAGACGTAGGTAGACCCCGATGGCTTGCCATAGACTTGGATCATATGTTCGGGACGTCTACACGAAATGACGTCATAAATTTCGACCCCCCGCAGGCCTGTGATTGTACTCGACGGCTGCCCATTTCCAAGCCCTCCAATCCAAAGATTTGAGATGCTCTTACTCCTCCCGCAAGCAATGAAAGCTCATGAAGCTTGCATTGTTATATTCAGAGAATAAACAGCTTTCTGTAGATATATAATTTGTCTATTCCATTTTTGGCTTCGGTTGGGGTCTTTAAGAAAATACCACATATGAAAAAAACAAACGAACAAATGACACTGCAAAACAAATGGCAATGAATCCGAAAGCATGGAAATTTAATTCTTTCACCAATGCAAAAGTCTAGAGTAATACAAAAATAATACAATACCATAATAAGAATTTCTTGATACCAGGATAACTATATATTTCCCTGAAGACCACTCAAGACGATAACTAATCTGAAAACTCTAGCTCACAGAATAATTTCATAATTTCAACCCTGGTGGCGGATCGGGGGAGGGGGGGGGGGGCGTACAGGAGGCGCGGGCCCCGTTTTTAATCCTATAGAATAGACATCTATGGTTCTAACTATTCAGCCTTAGGAGCCTATGCCACTATACCACACAGTTTATTGCGCGAGATAAGTCCCCTCCTTTTATTTCCAAATTCTGGATTCGCTAGTGCGCATAATCACTGCCTATACGGGGTGATTTTCTTCAAAGTGTAATTAGACTATTAAAGATTTTGAAAAGTTATAAAATAAATACCATATTAAAAATTTTGAAGAGTAACAGCATGCAAGTTCCTCTGATAACACAAAAAGTATTAGATAACTGTTGATCAAAACTGTAGATATCTTGAACAGAGAGACATAATATAGATACTTGAAAGATAGTTTTAGGCCCTACCAATATCTTACTAGATAAGCGTGTAATAAGGAGTAGTCTGTATTGCATTAATGTAACGGCAAAACAACGTATGTCGAATTTTTATGAAAATTGACTTTTTGTCGAATTTTGCTTTGTACTAGTACAATCTAAATGAAATCCTGAAACCCGAATGCCCCCCCCCCCCCCCGCCACTGAAATATGGTAACCCCTCCCCAAAATAAACGTTCTAATTTTGCTGGCAAAACAACTTATAAGGCGGTGTTGACGGCAAAACAATGTAAACGCCAGTACGTTGTTTTGCCGTACTCAATTCTCCAATTTACAGTGTAAGTCGTCACATGAATGTGTTGTGTGTGTGTGTGTGCGTGCGCACGTATATATATATATATATATATAGCAAACAATTATGTTGAAATATGTTGAAATATATATGAATAGTTATATATAATTATATATGTATATATTATGCGCGAGCAAACACCTCAAATAATTATGTATTTTCATGTGTTATGCGAGCCAGCGCATCGAGCGAGCTCGAAAATTTGGGCATTTTTACATGCCCAAAACTGGAATTTTCATTACTTGAAATTTCACTAATCTTTAGTTTGACAAATTCTCAACAACTGATTGATTTTTAAATTATTTTCCTTGAAAGTGGGGGTATATTTGTACAGGCAATCCCTCCTCCCTCAAAAGTGGGGAGAATGTATACCCTCCCCTATCAACCCAGGGTTTACGCCCTTGTGATAACAATAACCGTTGTCATGGTTGTCCACAGCTGGTGTCATAAATATACGTCTTTGTAGACTTACGCCATTTTGCCATCACAACAAAATACGTTGCTGTGCTGTATATAGCAACTCTGCCATTGAGACATACATTTGTTTTACGTATGTTTTAATTAAAGCAAATTATTCAAATATGTGTGACTTTTTAAAATTAGTTTGTATTGTACATAACAACGATCTCTTTATCAATTACCAGTCAGAGTACGAAATACTGAACATAGCTACAAACTGAACTGTACTTCGGTAAAGTTTTAAACTGAATTACTGGAAAAGACGCTACGTGTAGATACATTTTATTTTGCCATAACACGGCCGAGCTGGTAGAAGGGTACACTGCCATATACATGATATAGTACATATTTTGTTGTATTTGAAATTCACCTACCGGATAAGATCATTGCATTTATGTAAAATTGAACAGGATTGTCCTTGAAATTTTCAAAAATTAAAAAAAAATATATAGATAGATCCCAGTTAAAAAGTTCCAGTAGACCCATAGGTACAAATGAGTAGTTCTGTAACTTCATGAAATAAAATTTCCATATTCACCAAATGATCAACCACTAAGAATTAATTAGATGGACATTCTTTCTAAATTCGATTCCCCAGTGCGTACTCCACGTCACCTATTACCTCACCGCAAATACATATCGTTCAAAGCCATCTAACCAGAATTGAATTCGTTTTTAATAATACTCCTTTAGAAAAGTAGTTATAGCTTTAAATAATGAAATTTGTATGTGAAATGCAACCCACTTTCATGTTATATCATTTCCATCTTTAAAAAAAGAGATAAAACCCAAGTTCAAATACCGTGGCGCAAAGTCACTATTTAGTATTCACATGCTCCCAATGCCCCGAACGCTCCGCTTTTAATATTATTGGACTGATATGGATGTACTCATCAAAGACATGACACAATGAACCACATTAAAATTAGTTTAAGAGTTACAAAGTAATAATAAAAAGACATAAGCGTCTTTATTCTGTTCAAAGTCCCATCTTTAATTTCCTTATTCTTCTGACGTTCATTATCTTGTCTTTTCCTGTATGAATTAATATCTACTTTGAGGGGTTGGGAGGGGTCGCTAGCCCATGACTCACTCTTCATTGAAGGTTGGAACAAAGGTATTACTTTAACTAACGTAACCAAACACTGACTAATCATCTGCCGGAACGCAGATCACTCCAGCATCTTCATAATGACCACAGTTGTGTACCCGAATGCCCGAGTGCTGACAGTCAAAGAGACTGTCCTCGTCCCCTGTGCAGGAGACATCATCTATCAGGATATCTCCAGAGCCTTGTCCGAACCTCGCATTTCGTTGAGCCGAATAAGCACCCTGGAAACCCAGCATTCTGCAGACAACGTTGGCATCAACCAAATCCCACCCATCATCACAGACAGTTCCCCATTCTCCTTCAAGCTGGATTTCAACCGTTCCTTCGAAGGGGTTCCTACCACCTACCAAACGCACGATTGTTGGCTCTAGATTTGTACCAAGTAAAAAAAAAGTGGTGCTGTCAATTTTCTTTCACCCATTCTTGCCCTTTTGATGAAAAGCTGAATCATATCAAATTCTTAAATGGAATACATAGGACATTACTATTGCAGAACATCAGTTATGAAGGAGTCTACTTCAAATCCCGATCGCCTTACTACATCGGCCAGTTTAATAATAATAATAATAATGGTGGCTTCTTGTATAGCGCTCAGGTCCGTCACGCTGTGACGCTTATGGCGCTCCAACATTATTACCCCACTCATAATGGAAATGTGAAATAAAAAAATTGCAGTCGGAAATTCTGAAGGATTCTAGTGAAAAACCCAAATTATCCTTAGCTTTCCTCCCAATTTTCTGATATCTGCCCGTGACGATTATTAGGCATGTTGCCCCTCCAAGCAACAAACTCATATCTACTCATATCTACTATCAGCATTAAGCACCATCGACTCTTACTACATGTATATGCTAAATGTACATCTCTATCCAGCAAAATTATGCATTCATAAAATTGCATTTTTCACGTTCGGAAAGTGCTTCGTTTTGGAGGATTTTACAGTTACCATTCTTTTGGTAACATTGATAATGCAGGATATTCTAAATATTTCCTTTCGACAAAGATGAAAGTAAGACAGTGGTGAACAGTAGCACCATCACACCCCTCACCGTATACAAAAGTTAGCCTTATTTTTGCTGACTCACATAGCACTCGCTTGGTCGATTGGTTATTTATCAACCGGCTAAACTTCTCAATATATTCATGAAGATGATGATGAACACAGAGGCGCTTTCCCTCTGGTTTCTCACACTTTTAGTCTGAAACAAGTCTATTCGTTTTAAGAAACAAGTGCTTGCTCGCATATTAAATCTTATATAGTATTGATATGGGGCTACATTTTCGGGAATATAATCATGGCAATCGGCGTATATGGAAAATAGATCAAAATAAAGAATACGGGTAGTTAGATTTTAAAAAAGATTTTTAAAAAAACTACCTGTCGTATTGCAAATGACTCCAGCGTCTTCATAGTGAGCACAATTGTGTACACCAATGCCTCGGTGTTGACAGTCCAAGAGACTCTCCTCGCTTCCTGAGCAGACAACATCGTCTAGAAAAATGTCGCCAGAGCCCTGTCCAAACTGAGCCCAATTAGTAGCCGCAGAAGCGCCATGGTAGCCCAGCATTCTGCAGACAACATTGGCATCGGTCAGATCCCATCCATCATCACAGACTGTTCCCCAATCTCCGTTGTTATCTTGAATTTCAACCCTTCCCTCTGCGTCGTTGCTTCCACCTACAAGACGTAGGCCTATTGATGTAGCCTCTGAATTTATGCAATGAACAAAAAAAAAAAAAAAAAAAAAAAAAAGAACGGAAAGTACTATCTTATAAATACCACTCAATCGTTCAAACTCATGAGTTAGACATTTTGACTTTTGGACGGAGAGTAACATGAATTGGAACAATTAACTCTCCAAAAAGGGTTTTGTCATACAAAGGATTGTAAATCAGGAAGCAAAAGCTATATCATCGAGACGAAACAAAATTACGACAGGATTTCCCCTCGTTACAAAAAATGAAACACTGAAAACTTAACTTTGGATATTGATTAACCCTAGCACCATTTCAGTTATTCCAAGTCAACCTTTATCAGGCCGCCACTTTGTTCTCTTCTCTGCAACTTCTTCCAGAAGTTTTTTCCTCATCAAATCATATATCATTTGGATGCAATGACATGTTTAGTGTGGCTTTGTTCTAGTTTAAAGAATCTTTCGAATAACAGAATAAGATCTGAATTTAGGATGTTAAATAAACAACCAAAAAAGTGACTCCCCCCTTAATCAAATTAGCGTAACTTCTTAACGAAAGGGTTGTGAGAGAAATAACTTGGCAAGAGTATTCTAACTTCCCTTTAAAACTGAGATTGATCCATCGAGTCATGCATAAGTGGGCAAACATTTAATGCAAAAATGTCACTTTTCAAAAAGTCACAAGGGTCATTTTTTTTAATGCTGTATAACATTGCATTTTAGCATTTCTTGCGCGATTTTTAAAGTGTGCTCACTCAACCATGACACGATGACAACCTCTTGGTTTCACACATGTTATGATACATTTTGGGGAAAATATCTCGTTATTTTTTTTTTTCAATGAGCTGAATGGATTTTTCAATTTCAAATTCACGAGGGGTGAATTAAAAAAAAAAAATGTGCTCACCAAATCATAACAATGAGAAAAAGTGAAGGGATAAGAGTGAGGGGCCGGTCAAGCGATGGATAATAAACAACAACAACAACACATAAATATGCACCAAAAACCGAATTCGCTGAAATATCGTTTCACAGAATCCCCAAAATGACCCTTGTGGCTTTTGAAAAGTGACAATTTTGCCTTAAATGTCTGCTCACTCATGCATGACTCAATGGATCAATCTCATTTTCACAGAAAAGTTAGTCAATAAGTGTAGAAACACTCCTGCCAAGTTATTTTGCTCAAAATATTTTCGTTAAAAAGTTACGCCATTTTGATTAAGGGGGGGGGGGTACTTTTTTGTTGTGCTTATATTAACCAAAAGTCGTTTGTAAGTTAAATTTGGTAAAATGCCACTTGTTCAAGCAAATTCACTCTTGAATAAAAAAAGGCCTTCCATACAAATGATTGTAGATTTCATTCAGGACTACAGACGACAAAACATGGATGAAATGAAATAGCGACAGGTTTTCTCATAACTAAAAACAAATAAAACCCCAAACTTAACTATTTTTTATGTTATTATAACCACTTTCCCTTATCACTTCAATTATTCTAAAATTAAATACGCCGTACAAGTAGTTGAGATTTCCATAACCATCCGACGATTAAACTACATTAATGTGACAGTTTGATCTCTTCTAGAAATGCAATTTCTCCTGAAACTTTGTCCTCATCAAATCGTATATTATTTTGATGAAATGACATGTTTAGCATGTTTAGTGTGACTTTGTTCTAGTTCAAAGTATCTTTCGAATAAGATCTCAATTTAAGATGTTTAATATATTAAGCAAAAGACCGTTTGTAAGTTAAATTTGGTAAAATGCCGCATGTAACAGAAGCGGTTAACTTAATAACTACCACTGCATGATTATTGAATGATAACTGATAATTAAACTGGTGTGAGACCGAACAATATAGTCTGTACGGTAATAGGCCCCAAGGGTCGTTGGACCAGATGACAATTTAATTTTTTTTCAATTCAATTCAAGCGTTTTTATTTCTCATGTGTCCATAAAGCAAAACAAAACAGTACAATGTAAACATAACAATAGTATACAACAATGGAAATAAGTTGGCAATAAATATCAAGTACATGTACGAAACCTGACATGATTATACAAGAGATAATAAGAAAACATGAGAAATGAGGAACTAAAAGAAGCAGAGCTTGTCAAACATAGTCCCTCGGTGATTAAGTACATTTGAGAGTTATAGAATCAGAATGAATTTGTACATCCAAAATATGGAGCATTGCACATTGCCTTTAAAAAAAAATATATAGGATTAAAGTATAAAATAAATAAAAGAAAACAAGGCTACAAAAAAGGGGGAAAAAGAAGGAAAAACAAAAGGTCGAAGGGAGAAGGAGAAAGAGAGAGAGCATAAGGGAAGAGAGAAGGAAAAAGGAGAATAAACAAAAGGCATGGATATTGACAAAGGGTTCCACGTGTCAAATAAGAATCAAGTGTACGATTTTAGAATCAAATGTTTTAGATGTTTTTTGAAAGGGGAAACCCTAGAAATCAGTTTAAGAGATGGGTCAATTTCATTCCAGTACGTGGGTCCAGTAAAGACTATAGTTTTCTGGGAAAGAGATGTCCGCAAAAGCGAGGAATGATACTGGTTCGATTGTCTTGTGGGATACGAATGAATTTCACAATTTTTGGTAAAAATAGACATGAGAGGGGAGGGCAAGGTATTTTGTGATAGCTGGAACATGAAAATTCCTAAATGCCAATTATAGAGATCATCTATTTTCAGAAGTTTGTTATTGAAGAACAAAATATCAGTATGAGAGCGAAAGTGAACATTGTGTATTATTCTTAAGATTCGTTTTTGCAAAATTAATATTCTATTATTGAGAACCTTGGAGGAGTTACCCCACGCTAAAATTCCATATGTTAGATAGGGATAAATAAGTGTCGTGTAAAGTGACAATAATATTTGAGATGGAAAAATATGTTTTAATTTGTTAATCACTCCAATATTTCTAGACACCAGTCTGCACAAATAGTCAATATGAAATTTCCAAGATAGTCTGTCATCAATTAAAATCCCAAGAAACTTAGTATGTTGAACCCTTTGAAGATCATTTCCATTAATATGTATAGAACCTGGAAGAGAATCAATAGAATTACTAAATATCATATAATGTGTTTTATTAATGTTTAAAGATAATTTGTTTGCTCTTATCCAATCTTGTACATGAACTAATTCAGTATTTATTTTATTGAGGAGAGTTACAGGATCGCGTTCCGAAAGGAAAATATTCGAGTCGTCGGCAAATAGTATAAATGATAAGATACTGGAAGATCTTTTGAAATCATTGATGTATAAAATAAAAAGGAGCGGACCTAAAAGAGAACCCTGCGGAACACCACATTTAATGGTCTTAGTTGAAGATTTGATATTGTTTATACATGTAAATTGCTTTCTTCCAGTGAGGTAGCTCCTGAACCACTCCAAGGCCCTCCCTCTAATACCGTAATGAGAAAGTTTGTACAACAGAATTTCGTGATCAACGGTGTCGAAGGCCTTGGAGAAGTCCAGGAACAAACCTACTGTATGAGAATGATTGTCAATAGCACGAATAATTTGATCAATGAGAATTATCATAGCATGAACGGTTGCATGTTTTTTTACGAAATCCAAATTGAGTATCTGATAATATTTTAGAACTGGTTAAAAATTTAATCAAGCGAGAATAAACGAGTTTTTCTAAGATTTTTGAAAATGAACTTAGCAAAGAAATCGGTCTGTAATTCCCTCGATCAAGTGGGTCACCTTTTTTAAAAATTGGAATTACTTTTGCTATTTTCATTTTGTGAGGGACTGTTCCAGTGGACAATGATAAATTAAATATGTGTGTAAGTGGGATAACAATTTCTGTTATAGTATGTTTCAAGAGAGAATTAGTAATGCCATCATAACCAGCGGATTTTTTATCCTTTAAGTTGTTAGTAATATTGATAACTTCTTCCGGTTGTATAGGAATCAGAAATAAAGATTGTGCATTCGGTTGGTCCAAATTTAAATGAAAGGGTCGATTTGGTGGGGGTATGTCTTTGGCAAAGTTAGGTCCAATATTGACGAAAAAATCATTAATACTTTCAGCAATTTCATCTGGGTCTTGCAAATAGACATTATTAACCCTGATTTCTCCAATTTGAGTTTTGGAACTATTCCGATTAAGTGAATCATTAATCAATTTCCATGTATTTTTACTGTCGTTTTTATGTTGTTCAAATTGTTGGAAAAAATACTCTTTTTTGGCTGAACGTAAAACAGAAGTCAAAGTATTCTTATAACTTTTGTACTTCCTTTCATTTGCTTTAGTAGGCTTGGATTTGTATCTAGAAAATAGGCGATTTTTTCTGTTTATTGAGCGTAGAAGTGAATGCGAAATCCAAGGAGAACGTGGAGTCTTTTTATAATCAGACTTATGATAATTTCTCAATGGAATGTCTCTATCAAAACAGTGTGTGAATTGTTCAAGGAATAAATCAAAAGCCATATTGACATCGTTATTGTTAAGTACACTTTGCCAATCAGTTGTTCCCAAACTATGCTTTAGTTTGTCCATATTTACTTTATTCATTTTACGAAATGTTCTAACAGAATTATTATTGGATTTGGAAGTTGTAATAATAGGTAGAAACGAATAAATTGGAAAATGGTCACTTAAGTCTGAGATAATGATGCCAGAATGAGCAAACTCAGAAGAGTTGGAAAAAATGTTGTCAATTAATGAGATAGACGAATTAGTTATTCTAGTTGGCTTATTAATTAGAGGTACAAATGATTGTGACATCATAATATCAAGATATTCCTGACAAAAGACATCTTGTTCCGAACGCAAGAGGTTAATATTAAAATCGCCCATTACAAAGCAATGTTTAGAGTTAAGATGGTTTGATGAAACTATTGATTGTATAGCTACGCTAAAATCTACATGATTAGAATCGGGAGGTCGGTATACAGCTCCTACAATTATATTTTTATTGTTCAGAACACGTATTTCAATGAAAATAGATTCAATAGCTTGTGACATAAAGCTCAATTCATGTATTATTCTGTAATTTAGTGTTGAGGAAATGTATAAAGCTACTCCATCGCCACGCTTTTCAGTTCTAGAATTTGTTTCAAGTTTAAAGCCATCAAGGGAATAAGAAGAAACAGACTCATCCCGTAACCATGTCTCTGACAAACCCACCACTGAGCATGGAAATTTCAAAGAATTGACTATAGATTTGAAATTTTCAAAGTTTTTGTTTAAGCTTCTAATGTTGAAATGTAGCAGTGAAATTTTTTTTTCGAAATTGAGTGATTTTGTGTCGAATTTGGAAGCCGTAATATATACAGACGTTTGAAACTTAGAGACAGTATCATTTTCATCAATATAATATTTAAATTCAGGAGTATTTTCCATGAGTTTGGAAGCAAAATCTGCTTCACGGAAGTTAATATTTGGGGAGTTAACTCTGCCAGTATTACAGGAATTGAATGAAGAGAAAATCAAGTCTTCATCTTGTATGGAGTAAAAAGGAAAAATATTCATGGCTGCCATCATGTCATCTTCATAGCATCATCAAGCACGTTACCTGAAACAAAGATTTTATTAATAGCATATTTAAGAATCCGTTGAACATGTGGGACACGTGGAAAAAGGAGAAAGTAGAAACAGTGAATGCTCACAGCGTCAGCAGAAGAGGAATAACAAAGACAAAGAGACGAAGAAAAAAAGCAAAAACAAAAACAAAAAATAAAAAGTGGACGTCAAAGCGCAATGTAGTGAGCCTTAAAGGGTACTCTGCTTGTAAAAAGGAATTTTCACGGTTTATCATTTTGATGAAGGAATGAGCGAAAAAAATCTTTGAGTAATAAAAGGCAAACAAATCCTCACAGGAAAAATACATATCATAATTATTAATTCATGTAGTTACTTGTCTACATGAATGCAAATAAGCTGAATCACATTTGAATAAAGAGAGATGAAGGCTTATGAGAGTACAAGGTGTTTACCAGGGTTGCCAGATCGTGGTTAGTCTTCACGGCCAAACTCAACATATTTTACGGCCAAATTTCACGGCGAAATTATATCTATTTAGAAATGAAATTAGGTATACCCCTATACACAAATTAACTGTCTCATGCACTCCCCTAGGTTTACAATAAAGCCTCCTTAAATAGTTTGACATGATATTGAGCGACAACGTGCAAGTTTCTGTATTTGAGTCTAATAAGATGTGGTCATGCGAATACTAGTAAGTATACGCATGCTTATAATCGACCGTGCCCCCGGCCTGCAGCACAGACTAGTGTGTAGACTAGGCTAAGGGAGTGTTTCATGAAAGGACTTGCCGGATATTTTATCCGACAAGTTTGCTCTCAGCCAATCAGATGCAAGGATTTCAGTAGCTTATAACAGTTATCGGATAAAAAATCCGACAAGTCCTTTCATGAAACGCTCCCAAGGGCTTAATTCATGCACAACACACGCCGTAGCAGACGCGCGCATGCACATCCTATATTGCATTTTTACATATTTCAAGTGATTTTATGGTTACATTTCCTATCTGATTATGAAAAAGGCCAGAAATAAAGATTCACGGCCAAGATTTCTGTTTAACGGCCAGAATACGGCCAAATTAATTTGGCCGTGAAATATTTTTTTTTCACGGCCAAACTAAATTTTATACGGCCAGATTTCTGGAAAAAAGGCCAAATGGCAACCCTGGTGTTTACTACGGTGGAGAGAGTATCAGTAGTATAATACGCATGCTAGAATCATGCAGTGAATACAACCCTGTAATCTACACGGAAACAAGTACAAATGAAGAAATTCTTCAGCCAGGTGAATGTATATATCAGCTTGGCACGCATATCGTGTGATGGAAAAATGAGGGAAAAAAACACTGCATAACGATCAGGGTACATGTAGAGAGAAAGCTACATAAAGTTCAAACTTCTTATTCTCCCGTTCAAAAAGTCTACAGAGTATGTTCAATCTAATGCTCGATGGTGTTTTACATAAACAGAGATTTGATTTCTGTGGCAGGAGATACAATTTGAGTCAAATTCTCCGAAAATTATCAAATAAGTTATCAAAATCATTCAACAAGCAACCTTCTGAGAAAAATCAGAACTAAAGGGATCTATTAAGATAACTGATTCATACGAGCAGAAATTGGTTTACTCTCAAGAACAACAACAACAGTGTATCTAAATCAATTAAATAAAGAATTCTTTAACTTGTATCAGTAACTCTATTTGAGTAATAAGTTTGAATCACATAATAAAAAAGATTTAGTGTATCACAATGTTCAAAGCCAAGTGATTACATTCTACATAAATAAAATATGTTCTCAGATTTATGAGATGCAATGTTCAAACTTATATAAATCAATTATTTACAAGTGTCAATAAGATTCTCAAAATAATTACAGGAAGTAATGGTTTACTTCCAAATCTGGAAAAGAAAAGAACCTAGTGATTGCATAATATGTCCGAGTTAATAGACAATAGACAAGGGTTCTCCAACCTTGCTTCTGTTACTCCATAGAAGTAGTGACATTGAAGCAAATACTTCAGACTATTACTATTAATGCTGTAATGTTTTAGGTAAATGGATTGTGTGTTTAAATAAAAGGTTCGATCTCAGATTTATGAGATATAGTTCGTGAATGAAAGTTATTAGGATCACAATATCCAAATTTGTAAATACTCACAGGTTCCCCCCCCCCCCTTCTCGAACATGTGAGACGCGTGGAAAGAAGAGAGAGTAGAAACAGTAAATGCTCACAGCGTTAGCAGAAGAGGAATAACAAAGACAAAAAATGAAGAAATAAAGCGAAAACAAAAACAAATAATAAAAGTGGAGGTCAAAGCGCAATGTAGTGAGCCTTAAAGGGTACACTGCTTGTAAAAGGAATTTTCACAGTTATCACTTCCATGAAGGAATGAGCGAGAAAAACTTTGAGTAATAAAAGGCAAACAGATTCTCAGATGAAAAATACATATCATAATTATTAAGTCATGGAGTTACATGTCTACGTAAGTACAAATAAGCTGAATCACATCTGAATAGACAGAGATGAAGGCTTATGAGTACTAAGGTGTTTACTACGGTGGAGAGATATCAAGAGTATAATATGCATGCTAGAATGCAGTGAGTACAACCCTGTAATCTACACGGAAACAAGTACAAAGGAAAAATTCTTCAGCCAGGTGAATGTATATATCAGCTTGGCTCACGTATCGTGTTATGGAATAATGAGGGGAGAAACATTGCATAACGATCAGGGTACACAAGAAAGAGAGCTATATAAAGTTCGAACTTCTTATTCTCCCGTTCAAAGAGTCTAAATAGTATGTCTAAATCATTCTAATGCTGATGTCGTTTTACATAAACAGAAATTTGGTTTCTGTAGCAGGAGATACAATTTGAGTCATATTTACCATTGCAGATGACAGAAGCATCTTCAGAATGAGCACAATTGTGAACACCGATTCCGCGGTGTTGACAATCAAAGACACTGTCCTCGTTTCCTGAGCAGACAACATCATCTAGGAGAATGTCGCCAGAGCCCTGTCCGAACCTGGCTCGTTGTGGAGCCTCGGAAGCCCCCTGGTAACCCAGCATTCTGCAGACAACATTGGCATCATTCAGATCCCATCCATCATCACAGACTGTTCCCCAATCTCCGTCATTATCCTGGATTTCAACCCTTCCCTCTGCTTCGTTGCCTCCACCTACTAAACGTAGACCAATTACTGCTGCCTCTGAATGCATGCAATGAAAAACAAGAAGGAAATTACTACCCTTCTTCTACACACTACCTATTTTTATAAACTTTACATGTTAAGTTCTTAGATAGAGATCAAGAAAAATCAGATAAAATCAAACTCTCAAAAAAGGGATCTGTCATACAAAGAATTGAAGATCAGGACTACGGCAAAAAGCAATATAATCGAGACGAAACAAAATTACGACAAACTTTCTCATTGTTAATGAAATATATATATGTATATTTCATTTCAGCCTATCATATTTACTAGCCAATACCATTTCATCTATTCCTAAATGAACCATCCCGTACAAGTAATTTGAGATTACCTAAAGACATGAACTTTAACATTCAAGGCTGCCAGTTTGATCTCTTTTCGAAATTCAATTTCTGCTAAATCTTTATCTTCATCAAATTGTATATTACTTGGATGCAATTACATGTTATATGTAACTTTGTTTAAGTTCAAACAGTCTTTCAAATTAAATCCGAATGTGATATATTGAATATTTCAGGAAAAGGACGATTGTAAATTACATCGGTCACATCAGATGGTTTATTTCCTTTGATACAATGAAACTTGTTCCACCACCTAGTAAGGTTAACTTAATATCCATCACCATGATCACTGCATGATTACTGGAAACAAAATTATCATTGGGCGAAGGGAAGATAGACGAAATGGTGTCTGACCAGACAGAATTTTACATATGAATATTGGTCCAAGAGTTATTTGCTCAAATGGCAATTTACCATTGCAGATGACAGAAGCATCTTCAGAATGAGCACAATTGTGAACGCCGATGCCCGAGTGTTGACAATCAAAAAGACTGTCCTCACTTCCTGAGCAGACAACATCATCTAGGAGAATGTCGCCAGAGCCCTGTCCGAACCTGGCTCGTTGTGGAGCCTCAGAAGCCCCCTGGTAGCCAAGCATTCTGCAGACAACATTGGCATCATTCAGATCCCATCCATCATCACAGACTGTTCCCCAATCTCCGTCATTATCCTGGATTTCAACCCTTCCCTCTGCTTCGTTGCTTCCACCTACTAGGCGTAGACCAATTAGTGCTCCCTCTGAATGTATGTAATGAACAAGAAAGGAAATTACTACCCCTTTTCTACACACTACTTATTTGTACATGTAACTCTACATGTTAAAGGTTTTAGATGGAGATCAAGATAAATCAGATAATGATCGAACCCTCTCTCTCTCTCTCAAAAAAAAAAAAATAAATAAATAAATAAATAAAATAGATATCTTTCATACAAAGAAATGAAGTTCAGGACTACAGCAAAAGAAAAACGAGACGAAACAAAATTACGACAAACTTTCTCATCGTTAAAGGGTACCAATCACCGAAAATAATTTTGCTCTGTCGTTATACTATATTCCAAATATGGGCTTCAAATATTAATTCTATAAAGAGATATTGCAATTTAAATTACACTCTCTATAAGCGTAAAAGCGACTCGTGAGTAAACTACTCAACGCACCCGTACGCGCTCGCCAAGATAAAGTCTCGCGCGGAACCTAACTAGGAGTTCGGTTCCGCGCGAGCATTTTTATATAATCCTTTATTTCCTTCATTCTCATCTGTTGACCTATAGAATACCAGACAAAGTTCTTCGAGGTTGATTTTATACTTTCTAGCTGTAAACAAATTATTTTGTCAGGTGATTGGTACACTTCCATAAAAAAAAACAACAAAAAAACATTGAAATATTTTTGAAGCCATATTCACTATCCATTACCATTTTAATTATTTCTAAATGAACTACCCCGAAAAAGTAATTCGAGATTACGATAAATATATGAACTTAACCTTTCAGGCTGCCAGTTTGATCTCTTCTCGAAATTCACATTCTGCCAAAAACTTTGTCTTCATCAGATCGTATATTACTTGGATTCCATTACATGTTTAATGTGGCTTTGTTTAAGTTCAAACAGTCTTTTCAATAAAATTTGAATGTGAAATATTGAATATTTCAGGAAAATGGTGATGGTAAACTATGTAGGTCACATGAGATGGTTTATTTACCTTTGGCCCAAAGTAACTTCTTCCACTATCTAGTTAGGTTAACGTAATATCCATCACTGCATGATTACTGGACAAAAATTATCATTGGGCAAAGAGATGATAGACGAACTGGTGTCTGACCGAACATTTTTTTTTCCAGTATGAATATTGGTTCAAGAGTATTGGCTCAAATGGCAATTTACCATTGCAGATGACAGAAGCATCTTCAGAATGAGCACAGTTGTGAACGCCGATGCCTCCATGTTGACAATCAAAGAGACTGTCCTCGTTTCCTGAGCAGACAACATCATCTAGGAGAATGTCGCCAGAGCCCTGTCCGAACCTAGCTCGTTGTGGAGCCTCAGAAGCCCCCTGGTAGCCAAGCATTCTGCAGACAACATTGGCATCATTCAGATCCCATCCATCATCACAGACTGTTCCCCAATCTCCGTCATTATCCTGGATTTCAACCCTTCCCTCTGCTTCGTTGCTTCCACCTACTAGGCGTAGACCAATTAGTGCTCCCTCTGAATGTATGTAATGAACAAGAAAGGAAATTACTACCCCTTTTCTACACACTACTTATTTGTACAAACTCTACATGTTAAAGGTTTTAGATGGAGATCAAGATAAATCAGATAATGATCGAACCCTCTCTCTCTCTCTCAAAAAAAAAAAAAATAAAAAAATAAAATAGATATCTTTCATACAAAGAAATGAAGTTCAGGACTACAGCAAAAGAAAAACGAGACGAAACAAAATTACGACAAACTTTCTCATCGTTAAAGGGTACCAATCACCGAAAATAATTTTGCTCTGTCGTTATACTATATTCCAAATATGGGCTTCAAATATTAATTCTATAAGGAGATATTGCAATTTAAATTACACTCTCTATAAGCGTAAAAGCGACTCGTGAGTAAACTACTCAACGCACCCGTACGCGCTCGCCAAGATAAAGTCTCGCGCGGAACCTAACTAGGAGTTCGGTTCCGCGCGAGCATTTTTATATAATCCTTTATTTCCTTCATTCTCATCTGTTGACCTATAGAATACCAGACAAAGTTCTTCGAGGTTGATTTTATACTTTCTAGCTGTAAACAAATTATTTTGTCAGGTGATTGGTACACTTCCATAAAAAAAAACAACAAAAAAAACATTGAAATATTTTTAAAGCCATATTCACTATCCATTACCATTTTAATTATTTCTAAATGAACTACCCCGAAAAAGTAATTCGAGATTACGATAAATATATGAACTTAACCTTTCAGGCTGCCAGTTTGATCTCTTCTCGAAATTCACATTCTGCCAAAAACTTTGTCTTCATCAGATCGTATATTACTTGGATTCCATTACATGTTTAATGTGGCTTTGTTTAAGTTTAAACAGTCTTTTCAATAAAATTTGAATGTGAAATATTGAATATTTCAGGAAAATGGTGATGGTAAACTATATAGGTCACATGAGATGGTTTATTTACCTTTGGCCCAAAGTAACTTCTTCCACTATCTAGTTAGGTTAACGTAATATCCATCACTGCATGATTACTGGACAAAAATTATCATTGGGCAAAGAGATGATAGACGAACTGGTGTCTGACCGAACATTTTTTTTTCCAGTATGAATATTGGTTCAAGAGTATTGGCTCAAATGGCAATTTACCATTGCAGATGACAGAAGCATCTTCAGAATGAGCACAGTTGTGAACGCCGATGCCTCCATGTTGACAATCAAAGAGACTGTCCTCGTTTCCTGAGCAGACAACATCATCTAGGAGAATGTCGCCAGAGCCCTGTCCGAACCTAGCTCGTTGTGGAGCCTCAGAAGCCCCCTGGTAGCCAAGCATTCTGCAGACAACATTGGCATCATTCAGATCCCATCCATCATCACAGACTGTTCCCCAATCTCCGTCATTATCCTGGATTTCAACCCTTCCCTCTGCTTCGTTGCTTCCACCTACTAGGCGTAGACCAATTAGTGCTCCCTCTGAATGTATGTAATGAACAAGGAAGGAAATTACTTCCCCTTTTCTACACACTACTTATTTGTACAAACTCTACATGTTAAAGGTTTTAGATGGAGATCAAGATAAATCAGATAATGATCGAACCATCTCTCTCTCTCTCTCTCAAAAAGAAAATAAATAAATAAATAAAATAGATATCTTTCATACAAAGAAATGAAGTTCAGGACTACAGCAAAAGAAAAACGAGACGAAACAAAATTACGACAAACTTTCTCATCGTTAAATAGTACCAATCACCGAAAATAATTTTGCTCTGTCGTTATACTATATTCCAAATATGGGCTTCAAATATTGATTCTATAAGGAGATATTGCAATTTAAAGTACACTCTCTACAAGCGTAAAAGCGACTCGTGAGTAGACTACTCAACGCACCCGTACGCGCTCGCCAATATAAAGTCTCGCGCGGAACCTAACTAGGAGTTCGGTTCCGCGCGAGCATTTTCATATAATCCTTTATTTCCTTCATTCTCATCTGTTGACCTATAAAATACCAGACAAAGTTCTTTGAGGTTGATTTTATACTTTATAGCTGTACACAAATTATTTTGTCAGGTGATTGGTACACTTCCATAAAAAAAACAACAAAAAAACATTGAAATATTTTTAAAGCCATATTCACTATCCATTACCATTTTAATTATTCCTAAATGAACTACCCCGAAAAAGTAATTCGAGATTACGATAAATATATGAACTTTAACCGTTCAGGCTGCCAGTTTGATCTCTTCTCGAAATTCACATTCTGCCAAAAACTTTGTCTTCCTCAGATCGTATATTACTTGGATTCAATTACATGTTTAATGTGACTTTGTTTAAGTTCAAACAGTCTTTTCAATAAAATTTGAATGTGAAATATTGAATATTTCAGGAAAAGGGTGATGGTAAACTATGTAGGTCACATGAGATGGTTTATTTACCTTTGGCCCAAAGTAACTTCTTCCACTATCTAGTTAGGTTAACGTAATATCCATCACTGCATGATTACTGGACAAAAATTATCATTGGGCAAAGAGATGATAGACGAACTGGTGTCTGACCGAACATTTTTTTTTTCAGTATGAATATTGGTTCAAGAGTATTGGCTCAAATGGCAATTTACCATTGCAGATGACAGAAGCATCTTCAGAATGAGCACAGTTGTGAACGCCGATGCCTCCATGTTGACAATCAAAGAGACTGTCCTCGTTTCCTGAGCAGACAACATCATCTAGAAGAATCCTGCCAGAGCCCTGTCCGAACCTGGCTCGTTGTGGAGCCTCGGAAGCCCCCTGGTAACCCAGCATTCTGCAGACAACATTGGCATCATTCAGATCCCATCCATCGTCACAGACTGTTCCCCACACTCCATCTGCCAGGACCTCTACCCTTCCCTCTGCTTCATTGCTTCCTCCTACTAGGCGAACCACCGTGGTTTCTAGATTTATTTGAAGAAAAAAAAAAGAAAGAAAGAAACGGCCATTATCAACATTCGCTGCTCCCTTATTAGAATTTTAATATTTTAATATAAGGAAAACTTTTCAAACTAAGATTAAGATACTGCCACAAAAGATAAGATTTATTAAAGAGTCTTATTATGAATTGTAGTATACGATCCCGAACCCCGAACCAATAGTCATATCACCTCGAGGAGAAGGCATCGCAACAGGATGTATTTTGACTTTGACTATAAAACAAGCTTTAAAAGAACTATAATACAACCAGCTCTTTATAACTACACTTCGGAAATTGATTAAACTTAATATTACTGATATTACTAATACCATCACCACGGCAATCATCTTTATTTTCATAAATGCCCCATACAAGTTACCTCAGACATGTTCATAAGATTTTTGTTTACACAAGATTTATGTTTAGGCAATATTTATGTTTAGTTTAACGTTTAAGGCTGCCAGTTTAATCTCTTCTCAAAATGCAATTTCTGATAAGACTTTGTCTTCATCAAATCGTATATTACTTGGATGCAATGACATGTTTTGTTTGACTTTTTTTTAGGTTCAAACAGTCTTTCCTACAAAATCTGAACGAGAGCTTTCGAATTTCAAGAAAAGGACGATTGTAAATTACATTGGTCACATCAAATGGTTTATTTCCGTTTGGTCACTAGCGTAGTTGAGGGGGGGGGGGGGCAGGGGGCAGAGTGCCCCCCCCCCCCTTGACAACCTTTCCTCGATTTTTTTTTGTTTTTGTTTGTTTGTTTGTTTGTTTGTTTTTTTTGCTTGTCAGAAAATTATGGAGGAAAATATCTGATAAACCATGATATGGCCCTAAAGTATTCAAGCAATTTTAAGAGTGGCGAATGTATTGCCCACTGCAATTAAAAACTAAGAATAAAGGATCGTAAAAGTAAGCAGGGAGAATTTTTTTTCTCTAAAGACTGCCAATTTTTGAATAAACAATGCCGATGATGTCAGGGTTCTAAAATGGGCGAGACTTACGTGTTGGACATTCCTCCAGTGGCACACAGCGAGGGGTTTCCCCTGGAATCAGGTACAATCCATAAGGACACTGGCATTCCTGTACACACTGGAGGGTACATATCCTGGGTTCTGGATCATCGCACGTAAGTGGACAGGCTGAGCCACAAGTCTGGAAGACCAAATCACCCTCACATGTGGCTGAAATGGAAGAAAGACAAAGCAAGGTTTATGGCCTTATGCGATTGCATATGGATATATCATGTGGTGACTGTTGGGTGTTTCGATATCTTCTCTGGCGCCAATTTCTCCTGGCATTATTTCGTCAAAGATTTAGGATAAGGGCAGTAAGGATTGCAGTCGGGCATTGGGTTCCATTAAGTGTTAGGGTTAGGTATAGCGTTTTGTCCAGGCTTGAAGTTTAGTATTCGGTTAGCATAGTTAGCGTACGAAATTGGCTTCAGAGCAATAATCGCCGGAGCATGTGTCGTATACAACCGACTGAAGTTGTTTCTGCTGAGAACTATGGTATCAAACTACTTTTTGTCAGATATAGATTTATTTTCCAAATACAATGGGGTATCGCCATCGAATATTTCAAAAAGTGCGGAAATAAAGAATAGTTAGGAGATAGTGAGTTGTTCTACCCCTTCGGTTTCTTATGACAAAATTCACAGATAAAATTAATTGGAAGTCATGGGAATTTTTTTTTTTTTTTTTTTGGACAATAATATTTTTAAAATAGCATACAAGAAGCAATGTGAGACTCAAAAGAACGATTTACACACTTTGTGATGATGTCAAGTTAAACAAATGCTTCGGTAAGGGAGTTGGGATTGTGTTTTTATTTCGTTTTCAAATACTCATGAATACACACAACACACACACAAACAAACACACACACATATATAATTATATATATGTATATATTATATTATATTATATATATATATATATATATATATATATATATATATATATATATATAAACACAACAAAGTAACTCCCCCTTAATCAAATTGGCGTAACTTCTTAACGAAAAGGTTGTGAGGAATATAACTTGACAAGAGTGTTCTTACACTTAGTGACTAACTTTCCTGTAAAAATTAGATTGATCCATGGAGCCATGCATAAGTGGGCAAATATTAAAAAATGTCACTTTTCAAAAGTCACAAGGGTCATTTTTTAATGCTTTATTAACAGTACATTTTAGCATTTTTTGCGCGATTTTTAAAGTGTGCTCACTCAACCATGTCACAATGACAACCTCTTATGTTCACATAACATGTGATGATACATGTTACGTATCATCACATGTTATTTGAACATGTGATGATACATTTTGGTAAAAACATCTACAGTTTTTTTTTTCAATAAGCTGAATGGATTTTGCAGTTTCAAATTAAGGAGGGTTGATTTTGATTTAAACTGTGCTCACCCAACCATAATAATGAGAAAAGTGTCAGGATAGGTGTGAAGGGTCACGCTATGGATGATAAACAACAACAACACATAAATATGCACCAGAAACCGAATTCCCTAAAATCTCGTTACACAGAATCCCCAAAATGACCCTTGTGACTTTTGAAAAGTGACAATTTTGCCTTTAATGTTTGCTCACTCATGCATGACTCAATGGATCAATCTGATTTTCACAGTTAGACAAAATTAGTCAATATTTGTAGGAACACTTCTGCCAAGTTATTTTTCTCAAAACCTTTTCGTTTAAAAGTTACGCCAGATTGATTTTTGGGGGAATTACTAGTTGTGTTGTGTTTATATATATATATATATATATATATATATATATATATATATACATGTATATGTATATATATATATATATATATATATATATATTTATATATATATATATATATATATCTATATATATATATATAAGTCCTGGAAAAAAAAATATTAGACCAGCTCCATTTGGGAGCATACAAGCAGTATTAAGTCCATTGTCTATGGAACTAGGAAAATGATTATTAACAGCTAATTCATGATAAAAGGGCTACTAATCCCCAGTAAAATTACCTCTATCATAATTAACCCAGGACAATTACCACTGGGACAACTACAGCCATAACAAATTGCCCCAGACAAATTTATCCAAACAGCCCCCCCCCCCCAATTTCCCTGTATGATAGAGGGGTTAGGACCACCTAATTGACTATAAATGTCAGACAGGATTATTATCTACTGTTACTTGCCTTGGTCTGAGCACCTTGGCCTGCTAATTATTCTACTGAGAGCATTGTAATTGACATAAGAATTAAAGACAACAGAAAATTAAAGTTATTAATCAAGAAAAGATTCTAGCAACATGAATGAGCTTCTTGCAGCATGAATCTGCTGCTGTAAGGATAAAAAATAATAAACACCTTGTGGACAGCATGTCAAGAAGCAAAGATGCTATCATCAAATGCAACAATTTTCCACCAAGAACAGACTGCCTCTGGAGGATTGAACATGGCTTATCCAGAAGATGAGGCATACCCCCCTGAATGATTATTCCACAGACCTCTAATGCCAGGACATTATTCCAAAACCTCTACCCCTGGAAAATATCCCCAGGATAATTACTCTCTTGGACATTAACGTTCTGATAGTGGTTCTGAAGTATCTTTCCTTTTGGGGTGCCATTTGATGTAATTGTCCTTCAGGGATAATTGTCCTGGGGTAATTGTCCTAGGGGTAATTACCATTTATGTAATTGTCTGAGGGGTTAGTTATTATGAGTTAGCTAGTAGAAATCGTTTTGAAATTTCCTTTACCGATGCAGCCAACACTTCCCATAGAGGCCTTTAAAAGGAGCTGGTCTAATAATTTTTTTCCAAGACTGTATATATATGGATGTACAATTATGAATAATAATAAACTACAAGGTCTCAACGAAATACTACCAACACTTTAGATGATCTTTACTCCTAAAAAAAAAATTGCTCCAGGCTTTATTTCGTCATAGATATAGGGCTAGGGTAACTGGGATCGGGTTTTAGGTTAGGTTTTGGGGTAAGGTACATGTAGGTTATAGTTTTAGGTCCAGGGTTAGAAATTCGTTAAATACAGAGAATTCATTGTCGCCGGAGCGTTTGTCGAACAGCATAGATAACGTAACTTTCGGGGAATAATCTAGATTTACATCCATACAACGCTTTTATATCAAAATAATGCTTCTGATAACTGTACTTTTTTTATTCCAGCGATACAAATTATCATCCTAGGTGTGAAATATGTAAAATGCTTACAATGAGGAGTACACGTAATTCCGACGTCCTCTGAATGCAGGCAGTTATGATCTAAAGGTGGGCGGTGACTGCATGAGGCGATGCTATATTCATCTCCGGTGCAACTTACGTCATCAAGGATAATATTTCCAACACCCTGGCCATACTCTGCACAACAGGAGTAGCTCTCACCACCGTCGAAGTCGAGGGAACGGCAGGCGACATCAGTATTCTCCGAAGACCACCCATCATCACAGACTGTTCCCCACTGACCTTGATAGAAAACCTCCAGACGTCCCTCGTTTTCTGTCCTGCCACCAACGAGTCGGGTGAGTACAAAACCACCAATATTTGTTGTTGTTGTTGGCTGTTCCGTTGGTAAAGTCGGTGGTATCACTGATGATATGTGGGAACACGAAGATTAATTATCATGTTGAATAGCATTAGCTTTTCCGTACGTGTCACGATCAAAATGTAAAACAGAGTAGTAGTATGAGTAATTTATAACAGTAGTACTATTAGTGGTAGGAGTAGTAGGAGGAGGAGGAGGAGGAATACTAGGGTACATTGTAATAGAAGTAGTAGTAGTAGTAGTAGTAGTAGTAGTAGTAGTAGTAGTTGTTGTTGTTGTGCTAGTACATTACATTGTAGTAGTAGTAGTAGTAGTAGTAGTAGTAGTAGTAGTAGGAGTAGTAGTAGTAATAGGAGTAGTAGGAGTAGTAGAAATAGGAGTATATCTAGTAGGAGTGCATTGTAGTAGCAATAGTAGTAGTAGGACTAGTAGTACATTGTAGTAGTAATGGTAGTTATAGTAGTAGTAGTAGTAGTAGTAGTAGTAGTAGTAGTAGTAGTAGTAGTAGTGGAAGCGGTAGTAGTGCATTGTTGTATTGGTAGTAGTAGTAGGAGCGGTAGTAGTACATTGTTGTAGAAGTAGTAGTAGTAGTAGTAGTAGTAGTAGTAGTAGTAGTAGTAGATTGTAGTTGTAGTAGTAGTAGTAGTAGTAGTAGTAGTAGTAGTAGATTGTAGTAGCAGTCGTAGTAGTAGTTGGAGGAGGAGAAGTAGTAGTAGGACTAGTACATTGTAGTAGCAGTAATAGTAGCAGCAGTATTAGGAGGAGGAGTAGTAGTAGTAGTAGTAGTAGTAGTAGTAGTAGTAGTAGTAGTAGTAATAGGAATAGTAGTAGTAGTAGGAATATTAGTAGTAGGAACAGTAGTAGTAGTAGGAGTAAGAGTAGTCGTAGGAGTAGTAGTAGTAGTAGGAGTAGTAGTAGTAGTAGTAGTAGTAGTAGTAGGAGTAGTAGGAGTAGTAGTAGGAATAGTAGTAGTAAGAGTGGGAGTAGTAGTAGTATTAGTAGCAGTAGGAGTAGTAGGAGTAGTAGTAGTAGTAGTAGTAGTAGTAGTAGTAGTTGTAGTCAGATTTGAAGACAGACCTTTTTTCTAAAACATACAGTGAAATGTAATTCAACACATATTTTTAGTATTCTTCAGTCCATTCTATTTTTACCTTCTTGCTTCTTTCATTTTCATCATGCACCTCGGAATATTTAAACTAGATGGCGCAATATTAGTGCGTTGTATTATTATTATTAGTAGTAGTAGTAGTAGTACAATGCAGTTTCATTAATATAAGTAGTAGACATTATTAAGTAGCTCGTTTAGCACAAGGCTATTAAATCTGCGACAAGGTCCATAGATTTTTGTGTTTGTGGTTAGCATTACAGCATGAAATCTTATCACTTACGAGGGACTCCCTTGCCATGTTGAAAACGTCATCCTGTAATTGGACTTATGACGACGATGAAATAAATTCAAGTTTAAATTCATTAATTGATTAAAATTCATACATGGAGGATTATTCTCAATTTTCAGGTTACAAAGGATAACCCCAAAATCAAATTTAATGTCAAAGTTACGAGAGGTAAGAAAACTTTAAATACTGCCAAGGGCCTCATCTGGAAAATAAAATACGATATGACAATGAGTTACTGTATATAGTTTCATAATAATACTTTTACACTACTAACATTCTTTTCAAAAATACCTTCAAGGCTGCACCTAACACTGACGTCTTCAACGTGATTGCAATTATCGACCGCAATCCCAGCATTTGGGCACTGTCCGATATTAGATTCGACACCAATGCAATTAACATCGTCAAGGAGGATCTCTCCCGTACCGGGATTTATATTTCCTAGACTAAGCGATGCGCCCCGGTATCCCAGGGCTCGACACACAACTGTGGCATCATCATCGTCGAATGCATCGTCACAGACGGTTCCCCATTCCCCTTCGTACTGTACCTCTACCCGCCCTTCATCCGGGGTCTCACCATCGGCAAGCCGGACTGCCAGAAGAGGGTCTGTGAATGGTTTTAGAAAATAAATATAACTACATATCTCGTGAGTCCATTTTGTCTCATAATGTTCTTTAAGGATGATGATTTTATTCACCGTTATGGCCAGGGCGCACTGGCCATTGGGAGTTTGGATAGTTTCCCCATGGCCACTCGATATTTTGGCCTGAGGGCTGGTCGAGTTGTGGTCTGAGGGCTGGTTGATCAAAGATAATTAAAAAATGAAAGAAACTCGCCAACTAAATTTCAATCCCACTCTGCCTCTGATTATGACAGCCAAATTATGGGAATATGTATCTTGCAGCTTAATGATTAAAATTGTGCATGTATAGAGAACGTTGTCCTATACATACATTATGGACATGATGAATGCAATGTACTTAGCAAAACATCCACATGAAGTCCACAGAATCTTGAATTGAATTGAAGTTATTTCCACATCTCCATTAAAAAAAATATTCATAAAACATGTCAAATGTATGTACAAACCCCCATTCGAATGGACATCAACTACTCTTGAACTTTTTTTGTCCATGCAGTAATTTTTTTTCACGATTGGTATGCGTACAATATACGTTTATTTTTGCTTAATGGAAAGTGTTTTAGATAGAGAGATAGAGAGACACACAACAAACTTAAGACGTTGTTTGATTACTAAATTTTCTCATTCTCATACAGTCAGACCCAACTCCAGAAAACCGAACACAGATATATATACTCCGAAAACGGCGTACAGGGCAAGATGAATATAGAGCCCTCATCGTTCGTTGCGAGACAGTGTGTACAAAAGGCATGGGGGTGATCGTGCAATGTCGACCTGCTGTTGATGATATATTTTTCAAAAATAATGCTGCGGATATATTTATTTCAAAAGCTTATCATTACAAAGTTATTTCATATGACGAATCATTCAAAGATTTCGAAGCTAATTGACACGCAGCATTATTTTTAAAAATAATATCGTTGGCAGGTTGACTTTGCAAGATTTTCCCATGCCTTTTGTACACACTGCCTAGCACTGATCGATGAGGGCTCTATATTCATACGCCGTTTTCGGAGTATATACCTGTGCTCGGTTTTCCGAAGTTGGGTCTGACTGAAGGCTCAGTATAGGGACCATCCAGTGGCTCCCATGGATGTTGAACTTACATCTAGGACTGAAGGATGAGGCTGTGTACTGGCAAATCTGTTGTACATCATGGAATCCTGTGTACAATGGGAGGTAAATGCTCTCCACCGAATCAACAGTAACACCATCTATGATCCGGGCAAGGAAATCTATTACACTGTTCAACAGTGAAATACACTTTTCCTGATTTGTTACAACGTTCAGCATGTTTTGAACCATGAACCTCGCAGAAGTATCAATAGCATCACCACCAATGATAGTCGCAGTTTGGATATAAAGACATAACGATTCTCTGTCTGGGAAGTCTGCCAGGTAGGCAACGAGGGCGGGTACTTCTTCCAACAAGACTCCTACATCAACATCGTACGAACTATCGGTTTGGGAATTAAGGATGGCCTCGACGATCTCGTCCCAGCTCTCGCAAATCTCAGCAGTTCTTGGGAAGAGCCCTGCCAGTAATTCTGTCATGAAATCGGTGGCAATCGCACGTGGAGAGTAGTCGCTGTTAGTCAAGTGGCCCACTGCTGAACATACAGAGTCCTCGTCGTAGCTGGTGATATTCAGTACACTTTCGACAACTTGGTTAAGGAGAGTGACAATGTCAAAGTTGCGTAAGGCATCGATACCGAAAAGAGGGCCATGTGTAAACGGTGGGTATATGGCCGGAGTAACGGAAAAGGGAAAGATGCAAATTATTGGGGTTACAGAAAAATTAAATGACGGATAATCAGTAGAGAAACCTACAGGTGTGTAAGGAGTTTCAGTGCCCGGTGTGTAGGGAGCGTCAGTATCGGGTGTATAGGGAGCTTCAGTATAAGGTCTTGGTGTTGCAATCGAGTAGATGAGTCGACAAATCTGTTCACCGTCTACGTCGGTCCCATCGGACAGAGCTGTCAGCACAGGGTCGCAGAGACCGCGGAAGACTTCGGGCTGTGTGACTACCGTCAGACGGGGAGCCATCAATCTGCAGAACTGTCCCATGCCTTCGACCATATTCTCGGATATCCAAATGGCACCTGTAGCATCAATTATGTTTCCTACCGTGAGGAAGGGCATGACTTCCCCTGGAACCTGAGGGTAATCACGGTATTCACTCTGGAATTCTAGGAAATAAGGCTGTTCACATTCATATATTGCATCCCAGTCAATGGTTGGACCGCTCGGAAAAGGGCAAGGTGTGAGTGCTCCTGTGGAAACAAATAAAAAATCAGTAGTACAAGTCAAAGAAACTTTTTTTTATAAAACGCCACTCTCCTGTACAAAAGTCTGTGCCAGGGTGTTTATGGATATTTTCATTACTATAAAACGATGCATGAAAGACGTAATATTTAAATCATAATAGCCACCCCCCCCCCCCCCCCCCCGCAGTCGAATCTTGAATAGACGACAAATTATGACGGATTTTGGTTATGAATATTAAGATATTTTAGAAGTCCTGCCCCAAATATATTGTAAAATAAAAGGAATGATAATAGTAAATGAAAAAAAAAAATCCTTAGTTCTGTAGCATTTGTCTTATGTTTTTCTCTCGGCTGTGAATATGAATGTCTTGCATGTGCAGTGCCGAAGGCACTTGAGTTCTTGAAATGGAAAAGGGGAAGTATACACATAGATAGTTAACACATCATTAAAAACAATTGTGAACAAGAATGTACTTATAATTATACGAATCAACTACACAATGGGATAAATTAATTCCTGAACTGAGAACTTGATTCCAATTCATGAGTTCGAATCCCAGGCCTGCCTAAGTGTCATTTGCCAAGACATTAATCCACGTTTGACACTCTCAACCCACGTGGAAATTGGGACACGCTAAGCTAAAGCGTTACATATTAATGCCGCTCTGCTATGTGAGGGGTAATGATGTTGGATCGCCATGAGTGTCCCGGGGTGACCGACCTAAGCCGGGACCAAGCTCTGTACAAGAAGCCAGCATTTTTATTATCATTTTTAAAATCGCATCGTTTTGTTTAAACTTACTTCTACACGCAACGCCAGCGTGGTTGTATGAATAACAGTCACCAAAACCTGGTTCAGAATGCTGACAAGACAAGAGATTTTCCTCGGACCCAGTACACTCCACGATACCGAAGAGGCTGGGAAGATCGGTGTAGCCAAACCTTGAACAGCATGTTGCTGCAATGGCTGCATCGAATCCTAGCTGGCGACAAACAACGTCGGCTTCTTCAATGCTCCACGCATAGTCGCAGACCGTAAACCAAGAGCTATTGTAGAACACCTCTACACGACCTTCGAATTCTGTCCATCCATCAGCGAGGCGGACGCTACCATCGGTAGGTTCCGTTGTTGATATAACTGGGAGGGGGGGGGGGGGGTAATTTTGATTTTCATTATCTTTTGTCAGGAAGTGTTGCAAAGTTTCCTAGACCAGAAAGTATCTTTTTTTTTTCTTTTTAATATATTTTTAAGCTACGAAGAAAACAAAATTATGGCCTTTAAGAGAAAGCGATATGCCATTTTATGATACCTCCACTTAACCCCAAAAGGGCCGGTTTATTTTAGTGCTCTCTCAGCCGGGGGTGGGGGGGGGGGGGGATTCCAACTCCCCCGGGACCTCGGCCATGGAGTGACGAAAAAAAAATCTGCAAACTTGGCACACAGATAGGTAATCTTATAAAGAATAACCCTGCAAAGTTTCATATCTATATCTCAAACGGTTTTTTAATCATCACTAATTGATTATTTACATATTGACAATTCTGCACTATGTACAATACACATGGAGAAATAACAATTTTTGACGCTACACGGTACCCGTTGGTCAAAATTTTACATCTATATCTCAAACGGTTTTTGAATCATCACTAATTGATTATTTATATATTGACAATTCTGCACTATGTACAATACACATGGAGAAATAACTATTTTTGACGCTACACGGTACCCGTTGGTCGAAATTTTGTATCAAAAGATGATTAAGACTGTAGGCGATAAAGTCATAAAAGAAAAATACCCTCGAACATATTGCGGTGAAAGTCCGGGGGGGGGGGGATTCCACCCCGGCCCTTTTAGCATGGGTGTCGATTCCGGGGGGGGGGGGGGGATGGGGGTATTATCATCCCCCAATACCTTTTTATAAAATAAATAAAAATTATGATACATTAACTTAAAACTAATAATTATCCAAACTCAATATGTTTGATCTCGAAATACCATCACATTCTTTAATGATTAAAAGTAAAGAAACAAGAAATGCCATAATTTCAATGCAAAAATATCGAAGAAATTGTATAATAAAACTTCTTCTTCGAGCATGGAACAACAAACTGTCTATCTGCCTCTTTTAATGAATCATTACAAATAATTTATAAAACACATATTCAATCTCTTACGTTATGATTATTATTTGTTTTTGTTGTATTTGCCGACTTTAGACAACATTTAATCACACAGAAAACCATTTTCGGATGCTCTAAAATACAAGTTTTAAAGACAGATTTTTGAAAAAGCCCCTGGTGTGGGAGGAGGATACCCCCCCCCTCCCACACTCTCCCCCGCTCGGTCGCTTTGCTACCTCGCCGGTCATCCCCCAGTCATGAACACGGATTGACACCCCTGCCTTTTAGGGTTTAAGTATGGGATTGCCATGTCCCTAAGAGCCCTAGAGAGACGAAACTTACCAAACTCGCAACGATCTCCTGTGAAGCCTTCGGTGCACAAACAATATGGTGCATCAGCTGGAGCCGTACAGTATCCGCCGTTTTCACAAATGAAGTTATAGCATGGATCCCGAATTATACCTGTATTATTATATTACAGTCAAAGGTACATACATCTTGTTAATCATTGTTCAATTAAATATAGGTTTTCCAATCCAATTTCATAATTGTGTCATTCAAATTCATTAAAGGGCATTCAAATTTAACACAAATGTCGCTCTCGGGCTAATTCTTGAATTCAAATTCACAATATGAGAATTCCAATTCAACTACAGGCAACCAAAATCACTTGTGTGCACTTTTTTTTAATCGCCGCATTCAAGTAAACATGGGCGCGCAACTAGTCGGCTTGATTTAACAGATATGGCATAAGGGCTAGAGAGAGAGAGAAAAATAAAGATCATCGTGGGATCTCTCTGTTACAGTTCTTTCTTTTTAGAGGAGGATAACATGTTTGAGTCAGTAGACTTTTTTTTTTCCTTTTGGAGGGGATCATCAACATTGTGTGCCGTCCAATCCTAAGGACTATTTAAATTCTAAACCTCATGTTGTGAAAAGTTTGCTTCTCCGACTGTTATTTGGAAAAAAAATATATATATGTCACAGGTATCTACATTAAGTAAGAACAATAACTTCCTACACCATGGGCTACTAGCTCATTTTCTTGTGACTGTCATCAAAATCAAACATGCATATATTTTTAAAGTACACATTCAAAGAAAATCACAAATATGATAAATAATGTATCACTAGAAACTGGCAAGTTAACAGATAGCAATCGTATCAGTTTAAAATCAACTACATATCAGGTAATTAAACAATAATACAAATAAAACTACCTCCCAGCATCTGCGATATACAAGCGCTTCGCCAAAAAAATAACAATGTTTCAATGACGTCAATAAAGGGAACAATCCTGTCCAAGCAGACGACGTCCCATAAAGAATGAACATAAGTGCAGTGCAGTTATTTCTCAAATTATAAAGAATTTAGTGTATTCAAACGTGCCCATATTTCACACCATTCTAAAATGGGAATGAAACAGATTCTGATTACTGAAATCTTTCGTTTGTAAATATATAGGATGAGGGTTAATGAACAATCAAAGAAACCACACTTTCAAATTGAAATGCCCGCTGAATGATTGCAAGGACGGTATTTATCCCTCATTCAACGCCGAACGTCCAGCGGTGTATGCAGCTGTGAATGAAATGGCGTCTATTTTGTTTACAAGCAACTGATTCCGTTATTCTTGTAACGCTTCATTTTCCATCCAAATAAACCCATGCACGGGGTTTAGAGTGAGGCAATATATGGATTAAACATAATAGACTAATGCTAGTGAAGTGAAATAACTGAGGAGAAGATGACAAAACAGGCACTGAAAATATGTGAGATGTTACGGGACATCGTCTGCTTGTGCAGTTAACGTCCTCCCTTTGACGTCACACATTTCAGCGGCTTTCGGAGAGCTGTTCAGGTGCTATGTCGGGGCTGTATTTTAGCAATTTGTAATTGATAATAATCATTACTTCGAATATTTGCAAGTGTCGAATTTTGACAAACTTGTCCGGTCTAAGCTTCACCTACGCAAAAATGAAAATTAAGTCAGTTTTAAAAATCAATGAATATCTACTTTAAGGAATTAAGATATATAACAGCTTTGGCAACTCTCGTGGAAATAAATACAATGCGAGAAAGGAAATGGGAGAATAATTGTAGCAGAGCTTAAATCAAGGTTCCCCAGAGCTGTCCTCCCTTTTATGTTTTTATATGGTGTACAAAATCTGCAATACTACTATTACCAAAGTGAATGACAAAAATAAACGAATTTTTATAGTCAATCATAATCATGAATAAGTTAAAATTTAACGATGACCATTAATTTCAGATTCGAATTAATTTTTCATAAGGTACAGTTTTACACACATGCTGTCTTAACAATAAATAAAAAAATGAATAAATAAATAAAATACACACCTCCACACACAGATACCGATATTTCTTCTGATGCAACTACATAATAAACAAAGGTATATTCAGCGTTCTTACCTCATCGTTTCATTCACTTTCAAATTCATCATTGCAAGGAAATCTTTATTAGTGTCTACAAGTAATTGTGTGATAGGATGATCAAAGTTCGCTCACATTAAAAAAAAAAATGTTAGGAATGTGATATTCGATCCATGATATCTCATATTCTACAAATGGGTCCAACAAGAAAATTAATCGACGAAGAATTGAGGGGATATCGCGATCTCGAAATTCGATATCGGATAGCAACGTGCTGTACACAAGTGAAAAAGGTCATAAAATCCATAAGTCCAAACTTCGCGCACGTTGAGTTTACAGCTGATTTATCAAACGTAGGAATCTGTCAAAGGTAAGATAATTGCATTATTTGCAAGACAAAATATCTTACAAGCGTTTGGTATCACCTTTTACTTACAAGTTTGATGACATCCTCCTTCAAAATGAACGCAAGATATAGCAAAGCGTGTCCATCTTTTGTCAATATTTTCATAATTTCTTACCCAATTTCAAAGAAAATTTAGTCCCTAAGTAATTTTGGATTCCTTTATCAATTGGTGCTATCTTTTCTAGTTTTTTTTTTTTTTTTAATATTGCCTTGTGCTTATCTATCTTTGGACAAAAAAAACAACAACAAAGTTTGTAGTTTAGTGTCAAATTACAAGTACATAATTATGAAACGGTGAAGTAAATCCCAGTCCAACGATTAAAAGTGCTCATGTGACCAGGCACTTATTTTTGGCATGCTGAACCTGACATTTTAAACTACTATTGACTACTCATAAACTGATTATGACCGGTGATAATAAACTATTGATGGCTAGTCATTAGAAACACGTTACATAAAACAATTAATACACGTCATATCACTGGGCATTACGATCTCCTGTGAAGCCTTAGGTGCACACACAGTATGGGACAAAAAAAAGCTTGGACTTGCCCATTAACTAATGACATGGAATATGGGTATATTTTTTAAAAAAGAGAAAAATCCCCAAAACATACAGTCAGACCCAACTCCGGAAAACCGAACACAGATATATACTCCGAAAACGGCGTACAGGGCAAGATGAATATAGAGCCCTCATCGTTCGTTGCGAGACAGTGTGTACAAAAGGCATGGGGGTGATCGTGCAATGTCGACCTGCTGTTGATGATATATTTTTCAAAAATACTGCTGCAGATATATTTATTTCAAAAGCTTATCATTACAAAGTTATTTCATATGACGAATCATTCAAAGATTTCGAAGCTAATTGACACGCAGCATTATTTTTAAAAATATATATATCGTTGGCAAGTTGACTTTGCAAGATTTTCCCATGCCTTTTGTACACACTGCCTAGCACTGATCGATGAGGGCTCTATATTCATACGCCGTTTTCGGAGTATATACCTGTACTCGGTTTTCCGAAGTTGGGTCTGACTGACATATACTCTGTATAGAAGTTGGGACATTCCAGTATACCGTTAGCCCATGAGACCAATAATGTCGTTCAGGGGAACCCTTAGAAAAGTTGTCAGAAGGCCGCAAGACCGACATGTTGGTCACATAGGCTATCGGTCTGTCGAGCAGTTGGTCTCGTTGACGTTGGCCTTGTAGGGTCATCAGTCAAAAATTTCGGTCTCCTGGGCTGAAGAAGTAAAGCACAAAGTAAATGCCTTGCCATTACTGCCCAAGTGCAACTACCATGGAGATCTTTGAAGGGAGTGTCCCTCTTTTCATGTTTTCACGAATATTATAAACAGAAAGTGGTGATTTTAAAACTAGGATGTTCTTAGCAATTAAACCAAAATTAAATAAAATCTAGCAATTCCGTACCTGGGCACTGATCGATTGTTACGCAACTGGTTCCGCCGTCGTGGTCGAAGACGAGGCCTACGGGGCAGTAGCAACCAGGGTTGCAAATCCGGGGGCATATCTCACGAGGTAGGTTATCGCAGCTGAACGGGCCGCATCCTGAACCGCATTCTTCAAAGACCGTACCCGGTGGGCAAGAGGTTGGTAGGACACACTCAGAAAATTCTACACATTGATTCCCGTCGTCTCGATCCTTAACCAGGCCTTCGGGACAGTAGCAACCAGGTCGACAAATGCGAGGGCATATACCTCGAGGAGGGTTATCGCAGCTGAATGGGCCACATCCTGATCCGCACTGGTCAAAGGTCATTCCCGCGGGACAATCATGGCAGTTCACTTGGACGTCATCGACGAAAAAGTCAGCATTACATCCACCGCAGTAGTTTGGTCTGTACATTCAAATACATGTGTAATATATATATATATATATATATAATATATATATATATATATATAAACGCGACAAAAATTAAGTTCCCCCCTGAGCAAGTCATCATAATTTCTAAGCCGCAAAGTTTTGAACAAATTCACCTAGAAGGGACTGCGCCTGAGGTTCTTATGTGACTTTTGTGTGCACATCGGAGGTATCCGTGAAGTCATGCTTGAATGAGTACGCTTTAAAGACAAAATGACATTTCAAAATTCACAGAAGATCATTTATCTAGTGTACTGAGAGACAGTCAAATTAATGACTGTCGGCGCTGTGTGGTGTGGGGGCATTGGACTGATTAATGAACTCCGGGCACCATGATGACCTTGAATCCATTATTTCACGGTTGACTGAGCACAAGTTAAAGACTCAAATGTTACTGAATTAGTGTCATTACTACAGTTCTATTGAGAAACAGGTTCCGTAACCCTGTAAAATGAGAAAACATCAGTAACAGTTTTGAATGAAATTCAAAGTCAACACAAGGTTTTGTGTAATAGTCGTCATTCTAACATAGTATATCCATTATTGTAATGAATGCACTCATTTATAATAGAAGAAACTCCTGAACATGATTCATCCCAAATTTGGGCAAAGGCTTTTAAAAAATTGCCAGCACTCATTCATCCGTGATCGCACATTGGTGAGCAGCCTATCAAATTAAATACATTATCAACAACCTTACCACCATCTGTTTTCGCAACTTCACTTTATTTTTAAGATATTAGAGCTTGAATATGCGCTTCCCTTCTATTGACTCACACCGTATATATATATATATATATATATATATATATATATGAACATTACATTACATATTAAACATTAGTTACATAATATAATTCAACATGCCAATAAACACAATACAAATAATATAATTCCATACCATGCCACCCACAAATAAACAATCATAGTGCAAATAAACTGAACAAGGTTTTAATCAATACCTGGTAGGTGCAGAATAAAGTTTACAGGGCAGTTGTATCAATGAATATACATGTATATTCTTTTAAGCTGTTTGTTGTATTATCGTGTATGTTTACACACACACACACACACACACACACTCACAAAACACATTGTTGAGAGCGCGCTGCTCCTTTTTCACTTCAATTTTCTTGACCCCTTACTTGCTCACAAACACGGCCGCTGGAGAGTTGATGACGTCACCTGTGAACCATCTGTATTTTTTAGAGTACGATCATAATGTGCAAATCTAAATGTTCTAAATGTGAAAAAGGCCATAATTTTTATTTTCCCCTTTAAAAGCTAATCTTTTGAATCTTATTTTGATGTGCAGTTATAAAAATATCTTCGTGACAAAGACCAGAATGCATTCTTGCAAAATAACATAATCTTGATTGCCTTTAATGTTAAAAATGCAGAAGAAAGATTTTGCGAAAACAAACTATTATATATGACAACATTTCAATGTGATTCCGTTCCAACCATTCTCGTGATGTTTTAGGCTTCAATGCAAAAGTAATAAAAACAAAACAACCATTATGATCGTTTGATATAAAGTGCCTCTTTCTTCACATGAGATTTTTACATTCGTTAGTGGGAACAAAATAGGAATCCATGGCATGCAAAAGTGCGAGATAAGGAGGAAAAAATAAATAAGTAGAAAGAGGATGAAATGACAGTAGGGTCGTTACACACCGCCAAGCTAAAGTGCAAATCCAGAATTGTAAGTGTAGGAAGGATTCCTTACCGGCACTCAGCATTCGGATAGCTCGGGCACTCCTCGTATTCACAGGGATTCAGAAGACAGGGTGTGAGTTGGCAGACTAGACACAAAGAGAAATTGGAAATGAAGATTTTTGCATTGATACCTGGAAGAATATAGCGTAAAGTTTGGATTGTTGCATCACTGATGAATCCCTGCAAACTTAATTATTGTCTCTCTCCCATACTCCTGTAATTTAGTTATTAATGATGAAAACAAAAGCCCACTTTATTTCATATCATATTGTTCTTATAACTCTAGCATACAGTATTACATAAAAATAAATTACTACTAAAAGTTACGTATGACATAAATGTTAACCCAAATTTGGCAAAATCTCCCAGTATTACATAATTCTGAATTCCATTGTGGTGTATGTCTTTGTATTTATTTATGTATTTATCATGTATTCTGTAGTGCCTTGATACCACAAAGAGACCAGAAATATCTTGTGTTCGCATCCATGACTGCAGCGAGTATGATTTGCGCTCCTTTCATTCAGCTCGTTTGGGGATGCCATGAATAGATATTTTGGTTTTAAAAATTATTATTAAAATTATTCCTATGTCTGATGATATCCGTTTTATGCAAATATTTCACTATTAGTCCTTGAAGTACCGCATTGTATATTAATCAACTGAAATTGAATTGAAATTAATTGAACTGAATGAATACGTAATGAGTCTGAACACTTTTTTTTTTTTTTTTTTGCATTAGCCCTTGATTCTGAGCTAACGGATGGAATTCGAAAGATTGGTTTAGCATTGTAAAGATAAACTTTCGTTCCTTGTCATACAGTTTCATGATTGGTCCTTTGACCCAAAATAATGAAAATATCAATAATATAAGTGAGGTTAAATACAAATTCCCCCTCTTCTGAAATTTGCTTTTAAAAGTACTTTATATAGCTTGCCTCTCGATAAAATGGGTATCTGCAGAAAGGGTAATATCTAAGCTTCACAGATATGTGATATTTAATAACATTTGCGACTTACTCAGGTCAGGAAGTAGAACGATCCGAACTAAGTATAAATTTGCCTTAAGGAAATTTGAAACCAGAGACTTGATTGGTTGATCAGAATATAAAGCTTCTCAATTCACGCAGTCTTTGCACCATGTCCACGTAGTCAAACCAAAGCGGTCATACTCACTAGATACGCACAGCTGTTTCTATTCGAATTTCTCGAATGAGGTGTGCTTGATGCTGCCATCCAATCACAGGGCTCGATTCATGATTTGTAAAGGGGATTTTTTACTTGCCAGAAATTGTTCTGCTTCTTGACCCGATTAAGTCACAAATGTTAATAAAAGTCATATATCTGCAAAGCCGCAGATACCCATTGTCCTCAGATGCATATCAAGTAACCTAAAGTACTTTCTATGAAATTGGAAAAGGGGAAATATCTTTTTAAAAAAATGTTATAAAGATTTTTCCATATTTTACTTCATTAGTATTTTGATGAAATATAGATGGGATAAAAGAGTGAAATCTCCTTTTCATTTGCAAATAACAACCAGCGATATCTTGAGGGGCGACCCGAAGATCATATTTATATATCATACCGTGGTATCTGAAAGAAATTAGAGTCCAACATTAATATTAAGTCTGGTTGAACAGAGAAAACTTACGTAATGGATTAGGTTAAGTCGACATTCCACTATAGACAAAGCTTATCGTCGGGCTAATTTCATACGATCCCGAATGGAGCTACTGGTTATTTGACTTTCCACCAAAACTTACCTCTCGGCTGGAACGAGTCAGTCACTGCTTGACAGAGTCCCTGGGCGCTATGAAACCCCGTAAACTGGTACATTTGGAGATTAAGTGTGTCTGCTTCTAGATTGGGAGTGTAGGCCAACACAAGGTCTAATCCCTCCTGGACTATAGTGGAGCAAAAATCCAAATGAGTCAAAACAAGTAACATGTAGTCCGCAATATCGGCCGCGAGTTCATCAAGGGACGCTTGATCGTTAAAAGCTTGGCACAGGGACTCTCTGTTTTCATAGCCAGCCCAATGCGCTACAAAATTGGAGACGTCGTTCAGCAACTCAGAAACATTGATGTCTGAACCCATCGAAAAGTTACCAGGAGAAGAAGCAGAAGCCTCAAGTGCAGATATAATTTCATCCCAGCTATTGCATATCTCTGCGCCTCTTGGTATCAGTACTTTAACAAACTCAACGAGGAAATTGGTGACCAGCTCCTCTAGACTTAATCCGGAATCCACGACGTTTTGTCTTGATGTACAGATACTATCCAAATCATCGATGGACACTCCATATTGCTCGGCAACGATTCTCCCAAGTTCACCTTCAAAGTCAAAAGGTCGTAATGCGAAGATGCCTAAGGGATACGGTTGGGCTGTCGGTTCAGCTGTAGGTTCTGGCTGAGGTGTGAATGGACCTGGCATGTATGAGGTCATGATTCCGGTCAAGTTCAAGATAAGCCTACAGTGTGCCTCAGCATCAAGCGTTGTCCCTTCCCTTAAAGACGTCAAAATAGGATCGCAGTACTCTCTGAAGATATCCGCTCCAAAAGCGGCTGCACTCAGCTGGGGCATGATCCTGACACATATTTCCCCTTCGGCCTGGATAAGGTTGTCGGCCGTCCATGCAGCTCCTGCAGCTTGGATGATATCTGTAACCGTCAGCAAAGGAAGGATTTGACCAGGAACAGCATAAGGAAAAGGTTGAGTGAGCTGCGAGAGACACTCGTATGAGGCATCCCAATCCACGAACCATTCTCCTGTCACTGGACAGTCCTGAGAAACATCTATGGACAGAAAAATATAAGTTTGTAGTTTTATTAATCAATAATTATTGTAAAACGATGAAGTACATACTACTCAATTCACTGTGAGTTCTCAAGTGACCAGGCAATTTTTGTTTTAGTTATGCGTTATGAAGTACTAATGACTAGTCATTAGAAACTGCTAGTGACCGGTCGGAAGAAACTAGTAATGTCTAGTCATTAGAAAGTGATGATTATCGGTCATTACAGAGTACAAAGGAAAGACCGGTTAATTGTCAGTAGGACTCGATCTATGGGACAGGGGCGGCGGAACGTATTTCAGTATGGGGGCACCAGCAAAAAAGGGCACTTACAAGGGAGGAACGTTACACGAAAAGGTGTTACCCTACAGTCTAATTAATATATTATCAAGCAACATGTTCTTCATTTTTACTGTGGTTCTGTACACTGATTCAGCTTCTCCAATCAGCAGTTGTATGTAATGGTCTAATGATACAGATTCTTGTGCGAGCGAGCAAAAAATTTCAGACTTTTTTCTAATGCTGAATATATAATACAAAACTGAACACAGAAAATTCATTTTTTCTTTTTTTCTTTCTTTTTCTTTAGCATTATATCGATATAAACATACTTTATGCGATCTTCTTGATTTCATTATACACTACAAGTGTATGGGTGAGCGTAGCGAGGGTGTATTATGGATTTAAAAAAAAATTGCCCTTACTTGGTGTAAGTTATCATGATTATGGGCCCATTCGAGCGAGCGGATTGAGAAATCCTTTGATTGGGGAGTGGGGATTTGCACTGTGCCTCTCTTGCATCCAGCTCCACTGCCTTACATTGTAGTTGTAAGTAATATGGGTATCTGTTACTAAAATCTAAAATATATAGCCGCATCCTATTCTTTGAAGCTACATATGGCTCTTTTCGTAAGAACAGTGGGGAAAATAGGTAGAGGGGGCACTTATCAGATTTGAAAAGGGACACTTATCAGAAGGGGAAAATGGGCACCTATTAGAAATGAGTCATTGTATAATTTGTTTTATATCCGTCATCTTGAACAAAAGCTTAAAGCTACTCATCTACTTGATCATCTGCACTGTAGGTATGAGAGACCGCACACGTATACACAAACAGTTTGAAGAAGGGGTGAATTTGCATGGATATCAAATGCGTAATGATGACATCATTACGCGTGCCTAAAACAATAGATACGCGCAAATGAATGTCGTCACAATGTAGTACGCGCTCAGGCAGAGCAGCTGCTTATGGGGGGGGGGGGGGGGGGGGGGGGGGGGGGGGGGGCGGGGGGGGGGCGGGAAAATAAATAGTTCATTTTTTCCCGCTGACGTCATCGAATAGTTCATTTTTTTCCCTCTGGTGATGGGGGAAAAAGTGAACTATTCGATGACGTCAGCAGGAAAAAAGAACTAGACGGCAAGAAACGGCTTTTCTGGTAAAACTATTCATTTTCTTGTTGTGTACACTCCTAATGCAACAATCTTACGATGAGGGATATAATACATTATGTTTATGATTCTTATCACGCCCTTGCTGATATATCATATGTATTTTTTACCTTGGCATTCAGCCGGTGTAATGCACTGGTCTCCGCCATTTCGATCCTTGACTAAACCCACGGGGCAAAAGCAGTCAGCGACGCACACTGCGGGACAAAACTGGTTGGAATCGGGCAGGTTCTCACAAGAGCCCGGGCCACATCCAGAACCGCAAGTCTGGAATGTCATTCCTGGCGGACAAGAATTAACCCCTGAAAGAGAAAGGGAATATCAAACATGAATAACGAGGAGTGAGTCACCTATCGCTAGTCTTTAGCATTTAGGCTCAAAGTAAGATTTTGCTGAGGGTGGGGGTTGACGTTTCATTCCCGGATATCCACTTTTTTATACTTTTCATTTTGACTTTTGTCATCAAAATACTTCGGCCGAGAGCATGTCCCTCCATCAAGCCGAATATGGTTTGACCCCTTACAATAATACACGATCTACGTCAATGACAGAAAGGGTGTCAGTCTAACCGTAACCATGGGGTTTAGCCTTCAGATCCCCTGAAAAAGGAGCCTAGGTCAGGTCTATTTCGCCCTCTGGCCCATATACCAAACTTTACAAAAAGGAAGTAATGCAACATTGCATGTAACTGATAAAAATTCATATATGGGTATATGAATAGATATAAATATATGGGGGTGGGGGGGGGGGGGGGGGGGGGGGTCAATAGTAGCCAAAAACTAAACCCAATGAAAATTATCTTTCAAATGTACAGGTTACGTAACAACTCCTATAATACTCCCCATTGTCACATTTTCGCCAAGGTAAAATAGAAGAGCTTGTAAGGTATTTATACACTTATATGTTCAAATCTACAATTCAAGTGTTATCGTTTTGTCAGTATGTGTATAAGGAAGCCAAAGAGTTATGCGACGGAGATAAAGAACTCTGTTAGATATAAAAATCGTAGTTTGATATTTCACCTTTCAGGCTTCAACAGGAAATGATACTTGATCCGTACAAAAAGATGCACTAAAAAATACATTGTAAGACGCGTTGTTGTCAATGTCAAGACAACAAGCATGAAAATAAAGCGAAGCAACGGATTAAAGGAGGGAGGATGAGGAGGAGAGAGGGAAATAGGGGGAGGGGGGGGGGGGGAGAGAAAGAGACTGTAAAAAAGAAAAGAAGACAAAGGAAGAGTGAATAAGAGAAGTAAGCATGGTAAGGGAGAATTAAAGGAGAGAAGTAGTGAATTTATTCTGTTATACTGCGAATTTCGTGGGTTCGAAGGTCGTGGGTTCGATCCCCGGCACGGCATTTATTTACCGAGGAATGCATTTTCTCTTCATTGCTTTTTTAATGCACATGTAAATAAATGGTGTTTGGCATAATTATTTGAATATCAACGTATGTGTGTGTGTTTGTGTGTGTGTGCGTGCGCTTCTTTAAAAAATGACTGACGTCACCCTTTTTCATGGTGGAAGTATTTTATGTCACGTGAGACATTCTTGGCCAATCCTTGCACGGGAATTTTTCGATGTGTGATATAATAAATGCTACTTACCATTACAGTCTATCTCATCAGTACCACCTGTACAATCTTCATCACCATCGCACCGCCACTGGCTTGGGATACAACGGAGAGGGCCCGAGGGACAGGCGATCAAGTCTGGTCCGCAGGTTAGATCTGATAGATTAAAGACGATAATGGTCAGATAATTGCATTGTAAAAGACATTTATATATATATATATATATATATATATATATATATATAGTTGATATGATAGTTAATATGATCAATTGTGTATTATGGGGTTTTGCATCAATTTTTTATAAAATTGACTAAATGTCGCTGAAAATCCCAAACAATGAAAATTACCACAATTTGGTCCAAAGTATCAGCCATTCCTCATCAAGCTTGAAATATCCAAATCAAAAGCAAACCTGGGCCCTGTTTCATGAAAACTGTTATCAATAACAAGTTGCAATAACTGTTATAAGCTACTGAAATCCTTGCATCTGATTGGCTGAGAGCAAATATGTCATAGAAATGAGACGGTTGTTACTGATAAGAAGTTTCATGAAACGGGGCCCCCCGCCGATGATGTTCATAGCAATGAAAAGAGCAACACCTAAAGTTTGCCAATAAGTGATTACTCTCATCAGCTTAACCTTTTTCTTTAATTACATGGATGAAATCTAATATAAAGTATAATACCAATGAAACGTTCCCCGACGTGACAATGCGTTCCATGTTGACTATTGCTGATGTTTCTCACATCCTTTAGTCTGTACGTTTGTGAAATATTTTAGTGCAAACTACCAAGCCGTTCACTAAAATTCTTCTCAAACCTTTCATGATGACATTATATGAGTAAAGTGCACTTTAATAGTAATATAAATTGTCAATGATAGTGCATTATCATCTTGAGTTTTTAAGGACTATATCCTACAGGCATGACAGGGGCAGATCAAAGATTTTCTCATTGAAGGTGGGGTGGTAATTTGGAAATCGTGCAGGTCTAACATGTTTCACTTTTTTGTTTCAATTGAGATTTATTGCTGCATTTTTCAACATTATATATTAAACATTACATAAGATCATACAATATTTGTTTTCATGTCGACAATATAAAATAGAAATAATGATGCAATACAGTGAAATATCGATGTGAAATAATTAATGTAGTTCTAAACATGATAGTAATGGTAAAGTGCATACTTTATACATAACATGAATATATGCGATTTCATTGTGAACGAAACTGGCTCAAAACAATTGGGAGAGGTTGATCATGTCTACATAAGAATTGGTACATACTGTGAGGTTTTGCAATCACCAAAATTATAAAAAACTGACCCAATTTCGCTGAAAAGCACAAGAACTGCTCACAGAAATGGGTAAATGGGACTGAACACACGTGTGGAATGAATGTTCGGCCCGAACACTTCAGCTATTTCTCGTCATATTTTGAAAATGGGGGCATTTGAAGAGAAATCATTTTCAAGGGACATTTCTACCATGGTGTTCTTCCAAACTGACATAAAAGGAATGAGAAAACTCACAAATAAATTTTCACCTTTCCCAGAACGCGACCTTCTCTTTAACTGAGGTAACATAACATGATAGAATAGTAACAGAGAAAGAAGCTAATTCAATAGTATGCAGCAGACCGCGCATCGTACGCATAAGCTTGATATGATTAGCGGCCTGAAAAGAGTGATGGAGGGGGGGGGGGAACATCCATCGTACGTTCGAAGGAGAGGAAAGTACAGGGACAATTATAAGGTGCCGGACGGTGACAGTGGGAAGGGAGGGGGGGGGGGTCCTACTCCTACCCTGACAGGTTTTTTTTTTAAATTATCATTTTGAAAGAAAATTAAGGGATGAATCACAAACAAACGGGGGAGTATGAGTATGTGGGGTGGGATGCCCCTAACCTTTAAAAAAAATGTCAGATTCGAAAATGTCAAGATTTTAAACTGTACCCCCCCCCCCAATAAAAAAAATCAGTGAGAAAAAAATATATACTTGTAGACAAAAATCACATATTCGCCAACAGAAATTACGAATGGGTGGAGTGTCACACTCCACAACGCCCCCCCCCCCCCCCCCATAGCCGTCCAATTTGCTCTGTACTGAAAATTTTATAAAATTGCCATCTTCAACATACATTTATGTGCAATAATTACATTTATGGTCTTTCGTGTGTCATGGTCACGACCGGCCGTGCACCTCTCTGCACCTCCTCTTGCGCGTCTTGCACCATCCTCATAAACATACCCCCTCTTATTTGCTGAAACTCTTGAGGCGAACGTACAAGTACCGTGCAACTTACGCACGATATGTTACGGCTCCGTACGAAACCACGGGCTTCGTAACACCTCCGCAATAAGCCCGTGCGATGTTCGCAAGAAGCCATAGCACGACCAGTTGTGACCAACCTTTCAAATGTGTATGACCACCTCATGTTTCCTCTCGTCCGTCGGTACCTCGATACCCCCTCTCACTCTTTCTCTTTTTCTCCTTTCCTATATTTTCTCTTTTTTCTCCTTTCCTAGGCAGTATATTTTCTCTTTCTTACTTTCTCTTCTTCTTTTCTCATTCTCCCATCGTTTCTTTTTTTTTATTTGTCTTCCTTTTTTTTTTCCTTTGCGATTTTTATCCTACGAATGAGTAACAATGCTATTGTTAACGCAGAAGGAACAGGCCATTTCAACTTTGGTTTTGCATATTCAAGCTTTTACCATGTGACTCCTATGAAAAAACCCCGAAAAATATGTCTGCAATTGAACCTTTTTACATCCTTATATATATATATATATATATATATATATATATATATATATATATATTTATTTATATATATATAACTTATAGAACTTTTTAAAGGTTTATCTATTTAGCTATGTATTTTTTTATTTGTTTCATTTTCTCAAGGAAGAGTGATTCGATGAATCTGTAAATGATGAGCTGTAAGGCAGCATTCAATGCCTCAAAAAACGTATCACACAAAGAATCGACATGTCATTTATATGAAAGATCAATTTTTATGGATCGTAGACATTTTTTGTCCTTGATAAAAAGGCAGCATCGTTGTGTGTGTGTGTGTGGGGGGGGGGGGGGTTGATTAGAAGTTAAATACGTCACAATCACTAATTTACATGATTTAATTGACAGTTTGTTGATCTCATTTTTTAGAAATTCATAACTTTCTTAGTGTTTGTTCGATTTCTTCCAAACTTTCACCATCCTGTTTCGCTTATTTTTGTCTGCTTTCATACAAACAACTTAATACATAGCTTGGATTGCCCTTTTAGCAATAAAATCGAAACAAATTGAGGGAGCTGAATCTTGTAAAAGTGATTTTGTCTTCCTATTAGAAAGCAGTAGAAAAGGAATTTTTTTCTCCAAGTCAGATTTCAGATTTAGATTTTATTTCATTAAATTTTCATTTTTCAAAGTATTGTGTAGTTAACAATATACAAAATAACTGACAGAACAACTTAGTGCAGAAACATTTTTGATCATTACAAGAAAAATAAAGAACATTAAAATTTGAGCTGTAAGAAAAAAATAACAGCAATGAAGTTAACAATATACAAAACAACTGACAACACAACTTAGTGCCGACATTTTTTCGATCATTACAAGCAAAATAAAGAGCATTGAAGTTTGAGTTGTAAGAAAAAAATTAACAGCTATGAAGACTACATTAGATCAATTTCTATGCAAATGAGAATGAAGACAGAGACCAGCATTGAAGCAGAGCTTGTAGAAGCGCTGATCCCTGGCAAAAGGTAAATTATGAATACATTACATAAAAAACTAGAGTGGGCAATCATGCATAAAATGCCCAATAAAAGGGCAAAAAGAAGAACAGATATATAGCCTGGAAAGCAAACAAATCATGGACATAACACACTTTCTATCAAAGAGAAAGCATTGAAAAATATAGTAAACACAAAAAGCTGAGAATAATAACGATTTAAAGGGGTAAACTTTACAAAACAAGGAACAAGAAGGACAAAGTGACAGGTGGGGGATAGGAAGGGAGGGATGGAAAGGGGCAGGATCTGGAAGGTTTCATTTAGTCTATAGATTTTACTACAGAGGTAAACAAAAATCATCATTGAGGGATCAATGTCCATAAAAAGCAATTAGTGATTTTTTTTTTATTTACGTTTGAGTGTACTCAACTTATACTGTCTCAAACTTATACTGTCTCGTATATTTAAAGGGAAGGAATTCCAAAATTTAGGAGCAGTGAATGAAAAAGTATTCTGGGTTAATGCGGTACGAGTTCTTGGCAAGTGATACAGATTGACTTGTCTAGTGGGATAATGAAGGATTTCATTATTTACTGTAAATATATTATTGAAGACAGTGAGCAATTCATGATTATGATAATGAAACATAAGTACAGTAAGAATGAGGCGGTAAATATTATAAATTTTCAGTACATTATGAGAGTGAAACAGACCGTCAGTGTGGTGGCGATAATCAAGTCGAAGATGCAAAATTGGGGAATTGCAAAGTCTTTATGTATCCTATTTTTTATTTATCTTTTTTATTTTGTAAATTTTTGGAACCAAAGTCTTCAGTCGGGATATGAATAACGATTCTGCTTTGATAATAGTAGCTTAACGACCTAAAACTATGTTTAATTCAGTCCAGCTCGGTTCATTTCTTTATTTCAGTTCTAAAAAGAGCACAAACATTTACGTGACAGACACATATTTCATATTTCTTATCATAAAAAAATAACAATTAGACTATATTGCATGTTAAGAAAATGAAAGAAGAAAACTTTAAATAAAACCATGTTATCTAGGGAAATCCATAAAAAAGAGAAAAATGCTCTTTTATGGCATTGAAAAGAAGAGAGATGAGCCCTGGCAACTTGGACTCAGTTTCTTGTCATATATTGTTGTCACGGAACCTACATGCAACTTTGATTCATTTCGAAACTTCTGATAATAATATCAGTCATCAAAACTGACTTAACAGCGTCCGCATTGATCGTGAAAGACATGATTTTATACAACTCAGAAATTTATCAGTCGAAATCAATCAGTCGACTGTTCATGTTTGCGGTATGTACTCTATATAATCATATGCCACTTATCAAAACCTGACAATGTCCCTCTTTCATGATTTCACGTTGTTCGTTCTAATAGTATATGTCTTATTTCCATTTCTAACTCGGCTGATAAAATTAATGCTGTATTCACAATTTTAACCTATTGAGCCCATAACACTAGCTACGTTTAACTTTTACATGCTTGATACAAAATGCAATCTTGATACATAATTGAAATCTATTGATTTGTTGCTCTTTATCTAACAATTGACAAAGTTGGTTTCCATGTTAGCTACTTTACAAGATAATAACTCACTTATGCATAGAAAGCATTTCAGTTATTTCGCGTTGTTGCATTTGCTTATAAATGAAATAGCAGCTCAGTGAATGCAGATATTTTGCCGGCTGTGTCACATGCTTCATCATGCAGTTGCGAAGCATTTCAACTTGGTGGCTTAGGATCAATGGATTTTCACTCTTGTTTGGATTCTAAAACCAGGAGGGTGTTTCACAAAGAGTTAAGTTTGACTTAAAGTCATGCGTAAGTGCCAATGCGCATACGGTATTAAAACGCGTAATCTCACTGGTAGGTTACCAAATAGCGCACGTCCCCCTGAACATGATTTGACCAGTGCGGTGATGTGTCATATACCACACTCAACTAGGAATTTAAGTGCGACTTTAAGTCAAACTTAACTCTTTGTGAAACACCCCCAGATTGTAAATCACTCTTTCCTTCTTTAGGAAGTTTTAACTTATATTTCATTACCATTTTATGTTTGATATTACATTATTATAAGCAAATGTGGTGTGTCTGACAATGAACAATTGAATTCCAACAAAGAGGGGGAAAAAAGTTGTGTATATTAATGTAAGAAACTTAAAGAACCATTAGACAACTGCAGTTGATTAAGTTTCACTCTAAATGGAGGTTAGTTCATAATTACAAAGTATTTATAATTGAACGAGCCATGCGCTCCATTTTGGTCAAGGGTAAAATTGTAACACATGCCAGTTAAAGAGGCTCATAATCAAGCTACTTATCAGTCCTTTTTTTTCCCTCTTTATATGACTTAGGATTTTCGCAAAACTTGGTCTGCAAACATGTATATCTTAAAGATTAACAGGACCGTATTTGACACAGTGACAGTTGCATTTCTATGAAAAAGATGTTGAAGGGCAATACTTCCAAAACATACAATTAATCGAAATTATTATTTGGCTTACCGTCTACAATAGTGGCAGCATAACCTGAGGCTGCGAGGGCCATCAGGATAGCATTAAAGAAAGGGACCCACATGGCCTTCTTGCAGGAACACCAACTCCACCTCCAACTCCAACTCTAAGAAATTGCAATAGATAGGAGTGTAATAGCGAAGCTATTTCTTCGTTACTGTCCCCTTTCGTAGGGAGCACAGCTAGAATGGCATTGCGCGGAACCTGATTGAGTATTTACTTCCCCAAGTTGGATTCAGATAGGTGAGTATAATGCTTGTTCATGTGCAATGGCAAACCTGGGCATTTTCAGGCGCCGGACGTCACTCTATTTGATAGTTTCCTAGCCAATCAGCTTACGTTCTCTCTCTAATCAATACTCAGATGTAAAAAGACCATGACGAGCATTATTATAAGGGCTTAGTTTTCCGAGGTCAGTATTTTACTGTCGGGTGTTAAAATCTAGGTCTTTACAGAATGGATACGTTCGATAAAGTACATTTTTTGTGCTACATTTTTCTACATTTGTATTGAAATATTTAAACCTATCCATAAATCATTGACTATAATGTTTAGTAAAGTTGTTCATGGTTAGAACAAAATTTATGCCTTTCTAACCATCCTAACGACAATACGTTTATTTTACTGCTGGTTTTTTTTTCTTTCTTTTAGTAGTAGCATTCATTGTAATAATGCATGACATGCCTTCTCTACTCTGTGTTTGGAAACATGGCAAACAATTAATATGAATCATGTTTTAAAAAAATATTTAACCATCTGCAGCGTTGAAAATTGCCAGTTAAACTAGCATCAACCAATGTGTTGTGATTTTTTTTTTCTCATCCACTTCTACTTGATTGTGCAGCCGTGGTAAATTTTTCTCATGAAGAAGTGATTTACGGGTGAGTCGATAAAAATGTAATAATTTCTAACTGTTCATTGTTTACAAACTAGAATTTACATACCAATGTATGTGACAGGGTATGGTAAACAGGAAACAAGATCACATATACATGTGGCAACTCTAGCAAGGCCTTGCCAGAAGAATGCTTTAACAGGCCGAGAAATGCCTAGAGAGGCATAGTGGCCGTGTAGAAAATTAAATATAATGGACACTTGAGAAAGCTGTTCATGCTATTAACATTAAAAAGCGAGGCATGCAATCAGAATTGTTTTCTAAACATTTCTGTTTGCAATTAATAAACAAGCTTTAACCCTAAAAGGGCCGGGGGTGGAATCCACCCCCCCCCCGACGTTTCTCGCGATATGTCCGCAACCCGCAAAGCAGACGCCGCGGCGTTTCATGACTTTTTTCTTTCAAATCTCACGCATCTTTTGAGACCAAATTCGTGATGTTCGGGCATGCAGTTTCGAAGTTACTCAACATTTCGTATTTGCAAGTCAGACCAAAAATTGCTCAAAAACGTGATTTCATTTATGATTCAATACAGAATGTGTTTTCAGCAAAATTGAGAAATCTATCAATATTTTTACATTTACTGATTAAAATTAATTTATTTTATGATTTTCATGATCGCAAAAGTGTGCCCGACAAATTTCATCCAAAAATCAATTTAAAAAAAGTAAAAACAACAAAAAGAAATACATAAGAAATTTTGAAAACAATAAAATACATAAGAAATCAGTTTTGATACCGATTTTTTTTCAAGTATAGTTGTGATCAGGCACCACAAAACCACCAAAAAGTCGCCAGATATGAATTTTTAGTTAAGGTCTGATTCTGAGAGAGGAGATTCTCAGCTTTAAAATGATATATAACTCATTAGCATTGGATGTTCCTAACTCACTGTACAAAGAGTAGAATGGACAGTCCCTCAGAATGTTACTTCTGAGAAATAAGGGTTTAAAGTTTGCAGTCTATTGAAGCACTCTGACTTGCAAAGTGTTGTGCTAAGGTGTCAAAAGGAGGATTAGAACTCAATAAAAATGTCTATGAAGGGATTATCCAATTGTCTTAAAACTTGGCATAGTAATTAGGCATATCCTGTTCATCATAGTGCACGAGTATCAGTGCAAGAACTTACTCTGGTTAAAAGTTATGGGAGATCAAAATGAGACAAGTATTCAAGGTCGTAAAAAAGAAAAGTAATACAACAAACTCCAGAGAAGACACAAATAAGTTCAAAAAAAAAAAAAAAAACTGTCAAAAAATACCACTTTTAGATTGTTTGGTGCCTCCAAATTTTTAGATTACTTAGAAGAAAGTATTCTCTTGGAGGAAATACCAAAAAACGAAAATTTAACCATGAAAACCCAAAACACATTAATTGAGCTCTAACTGAAAATCAAACAGTGCGACTTTTTGGTGGTTTTGTGGTGCCTGGTCACATTTGCTAAGAATACTGGAAAGAGTGTCTAGACCAAAAATTAGCATTTTTGAGCTTTATTTAATGATTTAGAGCAAAATTTTGATTTCATGCATAAATTAGCATAATTAATTAATGTGAAATTATTTCGGAGCATTTAACTATACAGCTTTGTAGATTACGTTGTGGACTACGTGCGTGCCGATTTTCGGCGCAATCGCACGGTCGACGGTCGAGATCTCGGATCCCTCCCCCGGCTGTGGCATAGCCAAAATCTCCCGGCCCTTTTAGGGTTAAATACATTCACGCTTTGTCAGTTTGTGACATTTGTTCCTTGCTTTGAGTTTGTCATCCTCCTAATCACTATAACACTGCGGTTTTAACTCCGTCACAATTACTACCCGTATTATATCATCTGTAAAATAGCACACATCCAAAATATTCAGAAAGCGTTACTCTCCCACTCCATGTCACATGCATCTATATTTACACTCTAACTTGTAAACAATAATCAATTGAAAAGTGTCGCATTTTTACTGACTCACACGGTACAATAAGCCATGCATTTCGTAATTAAGATTTGCGCACGTGCAAATTAAGGTCAAGTGTACCGAGTACAATTGACCTCTATACGCTTTCATAGTGTGCCCACCATGATGCACGCACCAGTCATGGGCGCAAATCCAGGGGGGGGGGACAGGGGACATGTCCCCCCATCACCTGTTTAAAGATAGGCGAATGTTCCCCCCCCCCCACCTTTTTGAATAACTCTCTTTTTTTTTTTTGTTGCTTGTCAGAGAATTTTGGAGGCGAATGTCCCCCCCCCCCCCCCCCGCTCCGAATTTCAAAATGGATTTGCGCCACTGGCACCAGTATGCGTGTGCCGTGTACTAATTGCGAGCTGGTTATTCGTGGGAATTTTCCATAAATTCGTCACCCAGTACCTTTTGTATGAAACACTTGTACTCCAACATGGGGTTAACCAAGTACATCATGTTATTCGATCCATGTACCGATACTTTAGGCACCAAGGGTAGACTTCTTCAAATAATAATGTACTAAGTTAAAATTGATTTAGTATAGGCAAGTAGTTACCAGCATCTTGATTTAACCGTTGCAGAAAGGAAAGCAGGAGGAAGCGTTTCCTGTTTTAGTTAAATGTATATTGTTCTTGGATGATGAATGGCAGGGAGAGGGAAAGGAAGACATTGTCTGAAACACGACAACACACAGTTCAACAACAACAACAATTATGATCGTGATAACAACGTTTATAATGCCCACATAATCCAAAGGGATGCTCATGGTGTCTAACAAGATAAATACAAGTATTATGTGAATATTTTTAGAAAATAACTTGGTAAATATAGTACAAATTAATTCATGGATTCTGACAAGAGATATATGTTCCATTTTAAAGCAAATTTATGAGTGCATGACAATCTTAACTCCAGAATACGTACACAGAATTAAAATCAATTACATCGTATCATAAGTTATCCTTATTTTGCTGATATATTGTTACAAGGTTTTATTTAATGTATACCAAATGAATGTTCAAAAGTAAAACGACAAATTCTCGCTACCGATACTTGCCCTTTTAGTATGATTTCTTTGTACATGTCTGCATCGTTTCAATATTGATTTGTTTTGGACCCCCCCCCCCCCCCCCACCCGCCAGGAAAACCAAAAATTGTCCTGTCAACTGTATTTACTAGGTTAAGGAGAATACGATTGCACCGTTATCTTTACAAAAGACTCAATTGAGTTTCGAATCGATGTCCGTCAGGGTCGCTTTGTTGGCGAGGGCAGGAAGCTGAGCGTACCGCAAGACCAACTCATTTCTTCGGCACGTTTATCGTGTTTATCTACCAGCATCTTGCCGCCGGAAAATTGGAAGAGTTCTTAACCGTTATTATGTTCGTTACTATATCTTCCGAAGAGGATAGAATACCACTTAGATTCTTAAAGTGGGTGTTAATTGTCATCGGTTTCCCAAACAAGTCTTAATTTGATCAGTCCTTGTCAGACGATCAGGTGGGATAAGTGTTTGTAGGTTAGCGTTGCTGCCGGATTTCAATGAGGTCAAGTTGTGATACGGCACAGGAATACACCCTGGGTAATTGGTTGATTAACTTGTCTAGGATAAAAATGTCTTTGAAATCAGACAAGGGATAGCATTTTCAAATGAAGGCTCTTTGTACAGCCATGTCTAGGGGTATGCTTCTAAGCACCTTTTGAGATTAAAACTTTAATCAACCTACTTTTCACATCTTATCTCATTTTGTGTTCGGTTCATATCGGTCAATATAAGAAATGAAAATTAGGAATAAAGGTTATGATGACATTTGTTAAAAATGTAAATTCCTGTCAAGATATGAGATAGGGAAGATACAATGAGTCAAGATTTATTGTCCATAATTTCATAACACGGAAATTTGCTTTCCACTGGAGATTATTGACACTGATAATTCAATGGGGTTGAAATATTGTACAATTTGATTGATTTTTTTTTATCTTCCTTGTGTAATTGCGTATTTGCTGTATTTATGCTTCTCTCATTGTATTTTTCATCATTTTTATTTTATAGAATTGGGTTGTATTTTCAGTCCCCCAAGGAAGATCAGTTAATGTCAGTTCCTGGTGAAATATTTTTAAATATACTTCTATATACAGTGCGTCCCAGAAAACAAAACAAAAACAAAAAACAACAAAAAAGAAAACAAAACAACAAAGGGTCATTGTGACCACACTATGTACTCTATGACAATAACTATCTATTTTACATAAACTAAGAGTATTATCTTTTAAATGATACCTTGATGGCATCCATCCGTTCATGCTTTACCGAGCTGCAGCATTTTGAAAATGACATGTAAAAACTCACTTGTGCCGGATTTTGTAAAATCATGAAAACATTATGATCATACGTGACCATGACCTAATGCAACATGACTTTTAAAACCCTATGAGAATACTGTTTTCATCTGTTTCTTTCAATAATGAGGGTAAGGATTATGCCCTCATCGTGAAATAAAGGATGGTCAATGTTGGGGGTAAAGAAAGGACATGTTTTGATTGAATTGGTACCTGCAATCGAAATGAAAAGCAATGTTTTGCTTTTTTCTAAATTGAAATTTCTTTTAAGAACAAAGCGGGCAGAAAGGTGGTATTTTTCATAAACGTAAAGTAAGTTACACTTTACATTGTCATCAAATGGAATTACAAGGTAGAAAGGGCACATAAGGCAGAAAAAATATCAAAATTATGGCGATTTCCCAACTCAGGAGGGGCACCTTTTCCATCACAGGAAGGGCACTTTTGATCTTTTAACAAATATTTATTGATATTGGAAATATGTGGCCCCCTAAGTTACCATAGAAACATAACATGTAGCAATTTAGATATTCTGACTTTTAACATCAACTATGTCGATAAAAACATACAACAAACGAATGAAAATGATTACATGATTGGCAAAATATGAGGCATTTAATTTCCATGCTGCGGTGTAGACTTCAAACCGATCGCAAAAATTTGGGTATTTTTTTTTTCACTCTTAAATCCCCGGAAAAATACTGATAACTATTGTACCTAATAATCTTTGTACCTAATAAACTGACTGCCTATTTCAAATATTCAGTCCGTTCTTGATAACATGTTTTTCTATAGGGTTATTTTTTTAGGGGAATATGGGGTGGGGGTGGGCGTGGTCGTTTGGTTCTCCTCCTTACATATCTTTGAATCTCACTATAAAATTAATCAGAACTTGTCTACTGTCATCTATTGTTGGTAGTCGATCCATGATCACAGCTCAAGCTTTCCCTTTGATCGTATATTATGCTGGTAGTATATAAAAAAAGAAGAAGAATACACTCAAAAAGGTAAGCAAGCAATATAATATGCACTTTTAAGAAAAAAAAAGCTTTTGAAATGGCTGTGAAAGTCGGTTAACCTGATTACGATATCGCAAACAAATTTAGACAGTCAATCATCAAAAGAAGAGAGAGAGATATATATATATATATATAAAACAAAATCCAGACAAATATCATGCTTAGTTCCAACAACAGTTCATTTACAAAACCACAAATTTTCGGAAACCTATTCCTTTATCAAGTGGAGAACAAATATGAACAATAAAAATATAATAATAATAAGATGGAAACGCGTTACCATGGATGCGCGAACGTGTCCAAGTTTTGACGCTTGATGTTCCAGCAGCCGCGCAACCATGGATACACGATTACGTAACAAAGATATGACATCATTATTTACTTATATAGTGGAGGGGCCAAGTAAATCTAGGCTTGTCGTGGATGGGCCTCGGTTAATAAATAATTTACAGAAATGTAGAAGAAAATAATAGTAGAAGGGAGGAAGGAGGAATTAAAGAAAGAAAGGGAAAAGAAGGAACTGAACAGGAAAAGGAAAACATTACAGAACGAAGACAAAGATTGTTACAAGAACGGGGACGCATGGGTACTTTACAAGACAAGAAAGGATAGACAAACTAAATTGCAAGGGGATCTGCAGCTCTTATTTCAGTGTGATGAATTTTTAACACTGTACATTATACCAGTATTATTTTCTGGATAATATCGAGCAAATAATGATTTGTATGTATTTTCCAGGTAATTTTTCATCAATAAGAAGTCCTAGGAATTTAGTTTATTGAACTCTACATATTTGAACACCATTCAATGAAATATTACCAGGTAGAGATGAAGTAGATTGGCTTAATAGCATAAAATTAGTTTTGTCTAAGTTCAATGAAAGCCTGTGTTAGCAAATATCCATTCACAAATACAATGCAACCCAGAGTTAACAACCTCGAGAAGGGTTTGAGGGTTCTTGGGAGAAAAAAATAAACTTGAATCGTCTGCGTATAGAAATAATGACAATAAGCGAGATGAATATTGAAAATCATTTACATGTATAAGAAATTTGGGGGCCAAGAATGCTCCTTTGAAGAATTCCGCAAGTAACTGGGTTTTTTTTTTCTTCTTTAAAAAAAAAAATCTATTCCATTTAGTGAAACAAATTGTGTTCTATTTGTGAGATAACTTTTGTACTACTCCAAGGCCTTCCCCCTAACACCATAATGAAATAATTTATGAAAGAGAATATCATGGTTTATGGTGTCGAAGGCCTTGGAGAAGTCCAAAAATAAACCAACTGTATAACAATGATTGTTAATAGCAGAGGCAATCTTACTGATAAAATGAAGAATAGCAGGTGCAGTGGTATGTTGTTCTCGAAATCCAAATTGACAGTCAGATAAAATTGGGCACCGCGTGAAAAAAATCTATTGTCCGATTACATAGGAGTCTTTCTAGAATTTTCGAAAATGTTGTTAGTAGGGAAATGGGTCTATAAATACTACATTCTTGTGTATCTCCCTTTTAAAAGATCGGTATCACTTTGGCTATCTTCATTTTTTTCTGGAACAACACCATTTAAGATTGACATGTTAAAAATATGCGTTAAAGGAACAATGATTTCATTGATAATATTTTTGAGCAGTTCATTTGTTATATTATCAAACCCAGGGCTTTTCTTATTTTCAAAGTTATTAACAATGTCAATAATTTCTTTTTCGTTGGTTGGAAACAAAAATAATGAAGATGGGTTAGGAACCCTCAGAATATCACTAAAAGACTTGCGGGCATTTGAAATAGATCGTGCAAGATTTGGACCGATATGAGAAGAATAATCATTAAATGTTTCAGCAATGCATTTCTTATCTTCTATAATGGTCCCACAATGCTTGACTTGTGAAATATTCTTTGAATTCGAGGAGGTATTAAGTACATTATTTATAATTTTCCATGTTCCTTTTATGTCTGTATGACAAGTAGTAAATTGGGTACAATGATATTCTTTTTCTACATGTGTAAGCATATGTCTATAATTAGTATACTTAGTGCGGCTTTTAATATGTGGTATATGATTTGTATTTATAGAACAACCTATTTTTTCCTGTTAACTGATTTCAGTAGTGACGAACTGACCCAGGGCATGCGGGGTGTTCTTTTGTAATTCGATCGGGTGCGTTTTTCTTAAATAACAACATTAGTACATCCATAAATTTTTCATAAGATTCGTATACATCCTCTTCGTTTAAAACGTCCGACCAGTCAACAGTTGCTAAATTATTTTTAAATCGGTTAATGTTTTTCTGGGGTGATTTTACGAGAGCAAGTCCCATTGTGTGAATTTGATAAATCTTTATTTGACAAGGGAATTAGAGCAAATATTGAAAAGTGGTCAGAAAAGTCTATAAGAATAATTCCGGCTTCTGGAGGGGGATGTTCAGTTCAGTTCAGTTTATTTATTTCAATCATAAAAAACAATATAAAAGTAGAATACAAAAGTAACATGAGTCAATCATAATTATACATTTGGAAATTACGATGAAATGGGAGACTATAAGGAAGTTTGAAAAACTTGTAAACAATAGTCCCCTGATATATATAGTAAATAACAAAATTACATGGTTGTACACATTACTCAGGAAAAAAAATCTATATGATATTAACACATTAGAAATACACATCGATCAACACACACAAACACACGCACACACACGCACCCACACACACACACACACACACGGAGTACATACATGTAGCATGGTAAAAAAAAAAAAATATATATATATATATATATATATATATATAAAACAGAGTAGATTTGAGAGAGTTAAGTAGAATATGAAGAGATCAATTGTCTCTTCAAATGAGCCTTAAATGAAGACAAAGTAGTGCATAACCTTAATTCATCAGTTAATTCATTCCAAATACGGGGACCATTATGGCGAACAGAGTTAAGCATAGACTGGGTAGAAACCTTTTGATAATGATAATTAAAACAGGAGCGAGTATTATATGAGTGAACAGATTTATTAAGAATAAACATTTGGGAAACTCTTTTAGGTGAATTATTCTTAGAAACTTTGTACATCATGATAGCACTTTGGATTTTATGTATATCATAAATATTGAGGGTGTTTAAGCGAAAAAACAAGGGACGTGAATGAGCTTGGTAGTGAGAGTTGGTACAAATTCTTAATGCTTTCTTTTGAAGTTTATACAGAGGTTCTAATATTGTTGGCCCCACACCGGCCCAGGTGATATTACAATAATGTAGATATGGCAAAATTAAGCAATTGTATAACATAAACAAGACTTTTTCAGGTAGTGTTACACGTAATTTACAAAGAACGCCAATATTTTTAGCTATTTTGTTTGTGATATATAATCGATGACCCTGAAAAGATAGAGTGTCATCTAAGAGGATACCAAGAAATTTAACTGTAGAACAAACATTCAAATTTACATCATTTATAATTATTTTTACATCATTAACATTATAAGGATTAGTTTTACCATGAAAATAAAGTACACTTGTTTTGTCATAATTTATAATCAATTCATTAGCATTAAACCAGTCAGCAACTTTTTCTAATTCTTTATTTACTTCTGTAATTAATTTACCAAAATCATTATGAGATGCAATAATGTTAGTGTCGTCTGCAAACAAAACAAAATGGAAGAATGAGGAAACAGAACTAAGATCATTGATGTAAATCAAAAATAGGAGAGGACCCAGTATGGAGCCCTGTGGGACTCCACAATGGATCCTCTCTCTGCGAGAAACAAAATTATTATATGACGTATATTGATAACGATCACTTAAGTAGTCCCTGAACCAATCCCAAGCAATACCTCGTATACCACAATTATTTAATTTAGTAAGGATAATATCGTGATTAATAACATCAAAGGCTTTGGATAGATCAAGAAACAAGCCCAATGTATGTAATTTATTATTCAATTTATTTTGAATGTGATCGTGAAGGTCAATTAAAGCATGTCCACAAGATGAATTATTTCTAAAACCATATTGAGAATCAGTCAAAATATTATTTTTATTAATATGATTTAAAAGCCTATTGTAAATTAACTTTTCCAGTATCTTAGAAAAGCAGGGGAGTAATGTTATAGGTCGGTAATTAGAAAATATGTGAGGGTCACCTTTTTTAAATATGGGTACAAGTTTTCCTACTTTAAAATTCAGGGGGACTTTCCCTGACAAAAAGGAAAGATTACATATATGAACAAGTGGTTTAGCAATGAAATGTATAACATGTTTTATAATATACTGACTAATTCCTTCAAAATCTCTGCTTTTAGTTGAATTGAGTTGCTGAACAATATTTATTATTTCTGTTTCATTGGTTGGGTGAAAAAATATTGATTTGTCGCAGGGACCTTGTAAATATGAACTAAAATGACATTTAGGTCTCTGAATATGTTCAGATTTAAGTTTTGTAGCAATACTAGAAAAATAAGAATTAAATTCGTTTACAATTAATTGACTATCACTTAACTTGTTCGTACCTTTTAAAAAATAACTAGGATATTGACATTTTCTTCTCTTCCTTAATAAATCGTTAATAACTTCCCATACTTTAGACATATTATTTCTGTTCTTCTGTAATAAATCACAATAATATTGTTTTCTTACAGACTGTAAAATAGAGTTCAATTTATTTCTATATTTTTTATATTTACATTCACTGCTGTTGTTTCTTTTCTGACAAAATGTTTTATATAATCTATTCTTTTTATTAATACATTTTAACAGTGAAGAGGTTACCCAAGGTTTTCGTGGAAGTTTCCTTTTCTTCATTTTACAAACCATAAAGTTAGAATCATACATAGTTTTAAATTTGCTTAAAAACGAATCATAGGCTTCATCCACATCAGAAGAAGAAAATACATTGTTCCATTCAAATACTGATAAATCTCTTTGAAATGATTTCAAACTTAAAGGATCTGTCTGTTTTATGTAAAAATCTGAAGATATTTTGAGACATGGACTAACAGAAAAGTTGGTTATTTGAAAAATTGGTAGATGGTCTGTTATACCACTGTAAAAAATACCAGAGTGAATATCTTTAGTGCATACATTTGTTAAAATATTATCAATCAAAGTAACAGACTTCTTTGTTATTCTTGTAGGCTTGTCAATTAATGGGCGAAATGAGTTATTATATATAATATTTACAAAATCATTAATGTATTTAAGTGAATTATAGTCAAGTAGATTAATGTTATAATCTCCCATTATAAAAACTGATTTATTTTCTATTGAAATTTTTTCAAGACATGCATTCATACTATCATTAAATTCATGAATGGGTTTATTAAGGTCTCTGTAAATTATACCAACAATGATATTTTTCTTGTTATCTAGTATAATTTCAATAAAAAGGTATTCACAAAGAGTGTCAGGTAAGTAAATATCATCTCGAACTTTAACATCAAATAAATTATTAACTAAGAGTGCAACCCCTCCACCTTTCCTATTTTTTCTGTCATTGTGATAAAATGTGTAACCATCCATATTAAATAATAAAGGTGTCTTATCATGAATCCAGGTTTCACTAAAACCATATACAGAAAATTTCAAGTTAATTTGACATATAAACTGGTTGATAGAATCATAATTTTTATTCAAACTTCTAGAATTAAAGTGAAGCATGCTAAATTTATGAGTATTTTTTGTAGTCAAATCTGAACGTTTATTAAAATCAACAGGGAGCCAGTATTTGATAGGATTATTAGAAACGAAAAAATTATTATCTGGATCAATATCTTTAAAAGTTCCATTTTCATCTGTATCATTTTCTGTCAAAACCATATCAAAATTCATATCATCACCAGTAATATTATATTGCACATCAGAAAACATACATTTAAACTCTTCATCATTTACTTGATTGAAAGGAAATACATGCTGAGATATATCCATGCAGTTACAATAACACACAATCACTATTCATGCACACACACGCACACACACACACACTAACAACAAAAGATATACAATTTACAAATAATTGAAATAGTACATAAACATGAAAATATAATAACAGGAATAGAGGAATAGGTCATTAACCTAGGATGTAGTTCAAAATAGTGGGGAAAAGGTAGACTTAGATAAATATATTGTAAAATATCGATGACATGTCATATTTCAAAATTTAAATAAGAAACTTGAAACTTGTACTGATCTACATGTACTGATACATGTAGATGTTGATCTGCATTTGTTCATCAGTTTCTATTCATTATGTTTTCAAGGTCTTTCACGGAATGAATCAGCTTCTTCATTGATTTATTGTCGACAGTTTTGATGGCTACAAATATTCGTCCATCCATTGACCATGCCGATTCTATCTTGCTTTCAGGTTTTCTGCTAGCTCTTTGGGCCTCCCACAGAAGTGACCTGTTTGCAGCTGTTAAGTCTTCGAAGATGCTGTACCCAGTTTTGTTTTCTTTCAATTTTTTCTTGTTTTGTAGCAACTGTTTCCGAAGTCTGTAGGAAGTGAGTTTTACGATGATTGCACGCGGTTTACGTGGCGATCCTCCTGATGGTTCTACACGCCGACGCACTCTGTGACTCCTGTCAATGTGTTCCAGCTTAAGATTTACTCCCAAATGTTTGCCAGCAATGTCACAGACCAGCTCATTTGTGTTTTCCTTTTCTTGCTCTGGCACCCCAAACATACGTATACAATTTCTTCTGGAATATTGTTCTTGTGCATTTAATTGATGTTCTAACTTCACATTTTTTTCCTCACAGGTCTGCTGCTGTTTCTGTAAGTGTTTCAAGTCATGTTCAATGTTTTCTATTTTACTTTGTAGATCCAAGATGGCTCCATCCTGTTTGTCAAGTCGGTCAATAAGATGTTGGAATTTGGTATCCAGGGCTTGACAAATAGTTCTTTTGATCGTAGCCAGAACCTCCTCATCCATCAGTGCCTCCTTAACTTGATTCTTTGTGGAGCGGGTTTCAGGAGCCATTGTGGTCTGGAGGTTCCAAGTGCTAATCCGAGATGAATGGAGTTATTTCACAAAGACACAATTGAGCAGGTCAATGATGAGTAGGAGTCCAAACCCACTCAAAAGCATATATGGTGGGACTAGGTTGAAATGACACTTAGAGAAGCAGGTATCAGATCAAAAAAAATAAATGTTACAAAACTTGCGTACATGTCACCAAATTACATCCAGGCAATGATTAAGTAGACTCAAAAACTCCTATACATCAAAAGACATCTTCCCTCTAATAAAAAACCAACAAATTCAGGTAAAAACAGGCTAAAGTTCAGAGAGTAATGAGAGTAATGTTCACTAGGATTACTGTCTGTTGGGGATGCATGTTGCAAAAAAATATTGTCTATTAACGTTTTGGAATGTTCAGTGGTTCTTGTTGGTTTTGTTACAAGTGGTATTAACGAAAAATTGTAATGTACATAATATTGTTTATTCTTTGAGTTAATAATTCGCCACATATGTTTATTGCTAACTACAGAAATTGTAATGCAAACGCTAAACAAAGATAATTATATGATTAAATTATAACAATGATTAATTAATTGTCATTAATTGTCAATGAATCATTGTTTTTAGAAATCATGAATTCAAACAGCAAAAATATAATCGTTGGATTAATTTACAGACCCCCTCATGGTTCTATAAATTCATTTTGTGAAGATCTGGATATATGCCTTCATACTCTTACGGGAGAAGGTAAACAATTATATCTAATGGGTGATTTTAATATAGACTTGTTATCTCATAGTAGTTATCATGACACCCTTCTTCATATTATTTATGCTAATAGTTGTTATCCACATATAAATAGACCAACCAGGATTGATGGTCAATCTTCAACCCTTATAGATAATATTTTTTTCTAACATCTTTGACAAAGACATGACTAGTGGATTACTTTACTCCGATATATCCGACCATTTGCCAATTTTTTTAATGTGTAATAATGACATTTCAAATAAAAGGTCAGTTAAATCAAGCATGTACAGAAAGCAAACACCCCAAAATATTGAATCCCTCAAAAGCAATCTTGCAACAGAAGAATGGTTGGATATCTATAGTGAGTCAGATGCAAATATTGCATACGAAACTTTCAATAAAAAGTTACAGAAGTATTACGACAAAAATTTTCCTCTGGTATCTGTAAACAAGAACAATAAACGTATTAAAATGCCATGGATAACAAACACAATTCTGCTATCCATACACACAAGGAACAAACTTTATAAGCCTTATTAAACAAACTCTACTACTCTTAATAAAAACAAATATAAAACGTACCGAAACAAATTAACTAATATCATTCGAACTTCTCGTAATTTGTACAATTCCTATAAACCTAACCGAGTGAAAACTGAAATCTACATGGGAGGTTATAAAAGATCTGATTGGCAAGAAAACAAAAAAATTACCTACTAATAATTTTACAATGGATAATACAGTAATACAGTCTGAAGATATAGCTCATACCTTTAATTCCTTTTTTGTTAACATAGGACCTAATTTAGCAAATAAACTCAATAAATCGAACGAAAATTTTACTAAATTTCTTCCTGAACCTACAACTTCTTCACTGTTTTTTAATCCCATAAATCCTAATGAAATAATGGAAATAACAAAAAATATTAAGTCAAGTAAATCACAAGGTCACGATAGAATCAGTGCTTTTCTCCTTAAACAAATCATACATTTTCTTATTTCTCCTCTAACTCACATTTTTAATCTATCTATTAACACCGGGAAATGTCCTGAGTCCCTAAAAATTGCAAAGGTAAATCCCGTTTTCAAAAAAAGACAACCCTCACGAAATAAGTAATTACAGGCCTATATCCATTCTTCCCAGCATATCAAAAATCCTAGAAAAGATTATTTACAAAAGGCTGTATTTTTTTTAAAATCTGTTTTTAGATACATTTCATTTTCTAAATATAAATCAATATGGTTTCAGAAAAAGACATTCAACCGACCTAGCTTTAGTACAATTATATGATAAAATAACGAATGCCATGGCCAATAAAGAACATGTAATAGGAGTATTCATGGACTTATCTAAAGCCTTTGATACGCTTGACCACCATATTTTACTTTAAAAACTTCACTCTTATGGAATTCGTGGAGTTGCCCTCTCCTGGTTTGAGAGCTATTTATCAAATAGAAAATTTAACTAATAGGAATATTAATAACTAATTTAGATAATAGGAAATTTAACTAATACAACTCCTCTTTTATCTTTCATATTATTTGCAGATGACACAAACATTTTCTGTTCACATCATAACTTAAATACCCTAGTAAATACACTTAATAATGAGTTACCAAAGTGCAATAAATTGTCCCTTAATTTAGACAAAACCAATTTCATGTATTTCAAGCACGTAAATTCTCTTGTCATTGATTTTCCTTACAACATACTTATAGATAATGTACCTCTAGAAAGAAAGAGACAAACGAAATTTTTGGGTGTCATTATCGATGAAAATTTAAATTGGAATGAACATATACGTCATATAACTACTTCTATTTCTAGGAATGTTGGTATACTTTATAAAGTAAAGAGATTTGTCCCTTGTAAAACGCTCATTATGCTTTATAATTCATTGATATTACCATATATAACATATTGCAATTTAGTATGGGCCACCACCAACAAAACAAAAATCAACTCTATTTACTCATTGCAAAAGAAAGCCCTTCGCATATGTACCGGTTCCCCATATTTATCTCACACCAGACCAATATTTTACCAACTGAAAACTCTAACAGTATTCGACATCAATTCACTACAAAGTTTACTGTTCATATTTAAGTATGTGAATGACTTGCTCCCTCTTTCATTTCAAAACTTTTATAATTTAAATAACACTATTCACTCATACCCTACTCGCGATTCCTCCAATTTTCATCTAGTCAACCCAAAGTTACTAATTGCCCATAGATCAATAAGACACCATGGTCCAGACCTATGGAAATCTTTCCCAGAATTCATTCAATCCTGTTGTTCCCTTTACTCATTTAAAGCCAAAGTTAAAACGATGTTACTATCTGAATATACAAGGTAAAATTTCTGTGTCAACTCTTCATCATCATCATCATCACCGTTATCATCATCATCATCATCATCATCATCACCATCATCATTCCATCATCAACATCATCATCAATATGCTTTTAATTTATAATTTCAATTATTTATCCATTCTGCTTATTTAAACATGTTTTAGCTATTTCATAACATTTGTCTGGGGCTGCCATATTCTCAAGCAAATTGCTTATAATGGTAGTCCTTCTTCCGCAAATGACTTTATATTTGATGAATTACAATAATTTGACAATTTATCATTTCGTGTTTGTTTTTGAAAAATGATTGTTACATATACTTGCTATTTATGATTTATTGTCAAAAAGTACTTTTGTATTTTATTTTATATATGTTACCGAAAAATGTTGTACTTATATGAATGCAGAAGAAAATAAATCAAATCAAAAATCAAAAAAATCATAACCTAGCTATTACTATTTCTTGCCCCCATTCGATGAATGCATGCTTAATTTACCATTCTTGAAATGAATAGAAACATAATAATGATTTTAATAAATTGAAATATCTCTTACCGTTAGTGGTGTTAGTGCTCGTTATCTGGAAATGTATTCACTGACGTTTTTATTGTATGTATGTAGTGTGTGTGCGCGCGCGTGTGTGTATATATATATATATATATATATATATATATATATATATATATATATACTAGCTGAAGCAGCCCGTGGACATATCATGCACGGGCGCTAGCTGTGTTTATGATTAATCACAGTACCGTATATTTGTCGCAATAATCAAGATGAATAAAGAAAAAAGTCGGGTAATGTGTTATTTTTTTTACCAAGAAGTATTTACAACATGTGAGTATATGTTATTCATCCAAATCTTGCATGAGTTCTGAAGAAAATACATTTTTTATTTATGTTACGTCGGCCCTGTGGCCTGTGGATGACACACGATCTCATTTACACCTGGGCGGGATTCTCGCACACAGAGCATGGATATAATTATGTTCAAATAGTATATCCATGAATAGAGCTATAGAGTGAGCGATTTGATCTTGCCGTTTTTCTGTGGTTTAATACTCAGAGAAATTAAGGATGCAAAAATTAGAAGAAAAAAAATTAATCTATCGTCATTTTCTTTTCAGAGGGATCATGGCCCCCTTATAAGTCTTGGGAGGACCGACGGATTGACCTTTCCCTACCGTACCCCCTCCCCCACCCCATCGGCCTCCCGTCACCCCCAGCGCGAGGGGTTAGTATCGTGTACGTATTCATATCACAGTGGAAATATTTTCGAATGAAATTTTGTGGGGGGGGGGGGGGGCTCCTTCTTTACACCGTGGCAACCGATATTCCTAAGTGAAATAAAGAGTCCTAAAATATGAAGTGGCCGAAATCCCCCCTTTTTTTTCTTATTTTTTTACATCTAACAGTTACATGTTCCTCCCGGCTTCACCCTGTCTCATTGAACATCAACCCCCACGAAAAAAAAACAACAAACAAACAAAACAATTGTATCACAGAAAGAATTAAGTTCAACTAAGAAACAGCCCCCCCCCCTAAAAAACACACACACAAAAAAAACACACCAACAAACAAACAAACAAAAAACCTTGAAAGTTCAATTCATAAAGTAATGGAATGCTTACAAAAATCAAACTTCTAAAGGAGCCAAATTTTCACAAATAAAAGATAGAAAAGGTTACGGGCACCTCAATCGATCCGAATCGATCGCGACGACTGCCCCCCCCCCCCCGATGTTTCATTGAGGCCTGTACATCATCCGCGTAATACATCTAACAGTTACATGTTCCTCCCGACTTCACCCTGTCTCATCGAACATCAACCCCCACAAAAAAACAACAACAAAAAACAAAACAACTGTATCACAGAAAGAATTAAGTTCAACTAAGAAACAGCCACTCCCCCCCCCAAAAAAAAACAACAACACACCAACAAACTAACAAACAAAAAAACCTGTTGAAAGTTCAATTTATAAAGTAATGGAATGCTTACATAAATCAAACTTCCAAAGGAGCCGAATTTTCACAAATAAAAGGCATAAAAGTTTACGGGCGCCAGAATCGATCCGAATTGATTGCAACGACCGCCCCCCCCCCCCCGGATGTCTCATTGAGACCTGTACATCATCCGCGTAAATCACTTGCTGAATTAAAAAGCAGATTGCAGTAGGAGCAGATTTTGATACTCTAAACAGGGAAACCGTCTATCTCTGATTTTTATACCTATTTTTAGCCAAAAACCGTAAAAGAAATTTAACCTACTTTGGAACACACTACCGAACTATACCCCCCCCCCCCTTCTGCGGATCTATCATCTCTGAATTTGCTACCCATTTTCTTGATTTTTGCTTTTTTTGATATACCCTAAACGCGTAATCCGGGTTATGCGCTTATTGTTGAAAAGGTACCCTTTTTATCCGTTCTCATGTACGTGTACCGGCTTCAATGAAACATGTCCCCCCCCCCCCGCCCCGCCGTGAAACCATAGAGTTACACACGCACTAAACTGTTATGTACGAAGCCCCGTAAGGGCCAAATTGACAACGTAAAAAAAAAAAAAATATTACGTACGTACGTAATAATTACTACGTACGCCACAATATTGTGAGCTTGTGGGCTGTAGCTTGTCTAGTGTGAAGAATCCTCAACATTTGTGTGATGTGTGTGTGACGTGTGTTGGTGGATATGGTGGATATGTGTGTGTCGCTTCATTTTCCCAGCTGCAAGTCCGGTCCCGATACAAATCAAAACAGAATAAAGCAGTTCGACTTTGTTCGCGAGTAAAATCGAACAAAATGAAGTTATGAATCTTTATAGCTCTAAAAACTATCTGACACTGTATAGTCTGAAAGTTATGAAACGCTGAAAACTACTGAAAACAAAGAAAATCACTACACAAACTGACCACTTTGTCATGAATTTGTAATGTCTGATATCCTCATCACAAGCCGTCAATTGGCCTTCATATCCTCAATTTATGTCCCAGAATATGATTTCCTCATAACTTGAATCTAATTATAGACGATTTATAGTAATATGTTTTTACATGTATCCGGGGAAAAGGTCAGTGAGACTGCTTTCAAAATATTACATATTCCTAGTCATTGTTTTTTTTTTTTTTTTTTTATATTTTCATGCTGTTAATATCAAGAAATTCATTTTTTCTGTATTAACACACACATGCAAAAGTATATGAGTAAAATATAATTGCATTCAATTTATGAAGAAATCATAGGCCTATTCTTGGACAAAACGTAAAATGTTTTATTAATAGGCCTGTAGTAAACAGAGAATTGTTTTTTCGTCAGCACTGATCTCTATATAATTTTTTTTTTAACGTAGAGATCACTGAGTGGTCGTGAGGGAAAGACGTCAAAACTCATGACTAAGTTGTCTAGTGATTTTAATTTTTGTTCATATTTATTCATGTCTTTAAAAAAAATCACATGTTATTTTGTTATATGTCCTATTTTCGTCTAACCTTTTTTTTTTCTTCACAAAATCTGCTTTCTCCCATAATTTTTAAGTTCTGTGCCGGCCAGGGGCAGCGGAGTGTCTTTCAAAGTGGGGGGGGGGGGGGGGGGGGGGGGTACCAACAAAAAAGGACACCTGAGGGCACCTGCAAGGGGTGCATATAAAGCAACATTGGTATTATTATCAAGCACCATCTTATGGTGGTTCTGCTTCAGCTTGAGTTTCCACAATTAGCAGTTGTGTGTGCAATTGTCTAATGATGCACGTGCGAGTCATTAAAGACTTTTTCTAATGTTGTTCATGTTGTTATGCATTATTCAGAGCGATATAATGAAAATGACAACAAATTAATTTGGGTGAAATGTCGAATGATCTTGAATGATCTTTCATTTCTTACATTAACCCTGTCGTTTTTCTTTAGGAGATATCAACATTATTATGGTATCTGCTTGATTTCATAGGCCTACTAGTCTTGGGACATTTTCTGAAAATATTGACCTTATTTTGTGTAAGTTACGGAATATGAATTCCTTTGCGGGGGGGGGGGGGGGTGAGCATTGTCCCACTCTGCTTCCAGCTCCGCTGGCTTACATTGTAGTTGTAGTAATATGGGTAGGTACATGTTGCTACATAAAGCCGCACTGATTCTTGAAGCTAGATATGGCACTTTTTGTAAGAAACAAAGGGAAATATAGGGATAAGGGTACACTTATTAGATGAGGAAAGTGCGCTTATGAGAGGTGGAAAGGGGCATTACAAGGGGTGAATATTGGGCACTTGTGAGAAGAGGAATAGGGCATATATTAGATAGTAAAAGTGGCACTTATCAAAAGTAAAGTGGGGGCACTTATCAGATTTATAAAGAGGCACTTATCAGAAGGGGGAAATGTGAACTTATAGGGGAAAAGGGGCACTTAACAGATTTAGAATGAGGCACTTATCAGAAGGGGAAAATGTGCACTTATTGGGGAAAGGGGTACTTCCAGTAGTAAAAAGGGCACCTATCAGAGAGAAAGGGGCATTTTAAAAGTGTGGGGGCACTGTGCCCCCTGCCCCGGGTGTGCCATTTCTGATTTTAAAAAATTGTTTCTCAGAAGAACTTGACTTTTACTTATTGACGCTGGAGCCCCAAAGATTAATTTTTGAATTGGGCCTAAGGAGATTGAACTGTTTTGTCTTGCAAAATACATGTAGCAAACATGAAAATATTTACATAATTCAGTGTCAGACTGAGCCTGACATTCCCCCCCCCCCCATCTGAAAAATTGAATCAGCGCCCCTTTTGGGGCTTCGTACATATGCAACCATAACCGGCATGCATACAAAATGCAGGCAAATTGCGAGGTTTCCATGCAATCAACTTCAGAGTGAGTTGTCAACTTTAAAGTTACAATTTAAAACAGTTTGGCATGTCAATCAGTCAACTTGTTAACTTGTATATCAGTTCAATTGTCCATTGTTTGAGAAAAATCTCTTGAAATTTTCAAGTCGAAGAGATTTACAAAGGCAAAGATATGAATGAAAATAGAAGGAAAATATTACCGCGAAAGCGCCTCATTAGAAATGCTCTCACAGAAAGTCAGATATCTTCAATGTAAGACAATTTTTCGTGGACTTTTTATGTCAGTTCCTTGCACACACAGTACAGACACATCAGATTACCAACAGTTCAATCCTCAATTCAGCAGGTTTGCATTTCACTCACCCTAAGACAATGGTAAATAGTATTTAACCCTTAAATTTATGTTTGGAAAAAAAAAATGTAAATGTAAATGTTTTAAAAATAACATGCTGCACAAATACTCACAAAAACATACACTAATAACATAAAGATTTAATATATATATATATATATATATATATTGATAATGAACGTGAATATTAGAGCTCTTTGTAAAGACACAAAACATAGAAGTTGTACATGGCAATCTGCATTTGGGTAATTCTGTCCGAAATATTACATTCCACACTCTGTTTCTCTAATTGCCCCATCAAATAGTGAACATGTATTTCATGGAATTGTTCCAACACTGCAGTAAAACAATACTGACAATGGACAGTGATTTATCCCTTTCAACTGAATTAGATGAATTATGCATGTCATTTGGGACAAACAGATGTGCCATACTTTTCTTTACATTTCACAAGAAAACAGACAAATCTTCTACTGTTCTTCAATAACCAATCACTATTTTGTCTACAAAAGAGATAGGAAGACATTAACATTACCAAAAAAGAACTAAAAATCTGATCTGCCCTTACTACTATTTAAAACAAAACAGACTAGAGTTTTCTCAGTAGAAAGTGTTCTGAGGCTAAACACACTTTAACAAGATAAAAAGGAAAAAAAATGAATGGATGTACTTCAGGCGTACGTTTCCTCTAGACAGGGGCGTCGAGCTTGGGGGGGGGGCAGGGGGCGATTGCCCCCAAAGAAAATATTGGAGGGGCAAACATATCATTTTGCCCCCCCCCCCCAATAAATCCGGAGGTGTAAGATAAAATAAGGAAAAAACTGATGCAAAACTCAGGAAATGAAACACAAAAGGTTTTACACGATCAGACTTCAATTTCGCCGCGCACTCCGCGCGCAAATTCTCTAATCTTTACTGCGTCATGTAACCGTGGAGAAGCTGTTTTTAAGAGGCGTTCCAAGAAATCATGACGCTATTAAAAAACGTTCTGAACATACATAATTCAATTCAAAGTTTAAATTTTCATATTTATTCAGTTTTTTCTCTATTTTTTCATATTTTATTAGTGTTTATTTTTTTCCCATTATTTTGTGTTATATCTTCTCTACTCAATTTGCTGTTATGTAAAATATATTTTCCCATCATTTTGTCGTTTTCCATGTGATCTTTAATTCCATTTTCTGTTCATGATATATGCATACTTTACTTAAGTTCAAATTACCATCATATCTTTATCAATGCTATGATGATCAGAGGTAGCGCTCCGGGGAAGGGGGGGGTGGGCAGAGGCACAGTGCCCCCTCACTTTTTCAAGTACCCCAAAAGTGCCCCTTTTCATAGCTGATATAAGTCCCTTTTTCTTCGTATAGTGTCCCCCTTTCTTTCTAATAAGTGTCCTTTTTACCTTCAGATGAGTGCCCCCTTTCAACCTCAGAAATTAGCGCCCCTTATGTTTTCTGATAAATGCGACATCGGTAGATACTGGTATATAAAAAAGTATATGGGTATGTATGAAGTCCACAAAGGAGCCTTATACATATAGCTCCAAATAATCAGAGAGGCTTCATAATAATACATTCCTCTACTGATATCAGCACAATAGTGAGGCAGTAGAGCAGGGGGTAGGAGGGGCCCAATGCCCTAAATTATACAAGAATGAACAGTGCTCCTAAATTATAAAAGGAACGAGGACAATTTTTTTCTAAATTTTTTCTAAAGCTCACTCGCTACGCTCGCTCGCATTTACTATTATCTTCTTATCATATTAGGAAAATCGCTGTATATAATCGCTGTATATAATTCAACACCCGTTGCCTTCAGCGTTAGAAATAAATCTTCAATTTTTTGCTCGCTCGCAAATGAATAATCAGGCTATTACACTCAACTGCAAAGTAGTTTTATCTAGAACCATGTTAAGATAGAAACCATAGCGTGTCGAAAATGATCCTCGGTTGTGTATTGATCAGAATGTACCGGTATACTAATGTATCGAAGTGGTATTTTCCGCCTTGTTTCCACCCTTTGTAGGTGCCCCTTTTTGTTCGTGCCCCCCCCCCCCCCACTTTGAAAGACGCACCGCCGCCCCTGTTGATGATTGAATTGAGTGCGGAAATGATCATCGTTACGATAGACTGTCTTGCCCCCCCCCCCCCATCCGAAAAACGGATCGACGCCCCTGTCTCTAGATACATCAAACATTTTGCGTGCATGCAACGATATCCGTGCAGTATTTGATAGGATGTTCAATATGTAGAGTGCAACGTCAAGGATATTTGAAGGTTTTCTTCGAAATAATGCAAGGCTTTTTAAGGCGCACTTTAGGGTTCTGTTGCTTATTACTATTCTATGCTTGGAAATGAAATAATACAGTATTTCCCTCTGAGTAAATCCAATTTCAAAATGTAAACGCACGAGTCTGTCCCTCTCTGCCGCCGCCATTGATCGTCATCAATACTACGTACGTACGTAATAATACTACGTACGTACGTAATAAATACTACGTACGTACGTAATAAATACTACGTACGTACGTAGTAATTATTACGTACGTACGTAGTAATTATTACGTACGTACGTAGTATATTACGTACGTACGTAGTATTATTACGTACGTACGTAATATTTTTTTTTTTTTTACGTTGTCAATTTGGCCCTGATGGGGCTTCGTAGTTATGTAACCATGAAGCTACAAATAGTACATGGAGCAGTACATGTACATGTGCGAACAAATAACACGTGTGTTGTATACACTGAAGCCAATATACACGTGCGGATATGGCCTTGGAGGATACGTCACGTTGTTCTTTGGCAATACACCAATGAAGTTTCTCCCCTTCACAGGTAATCAGAATGGGTAGGGGGCATAACAGAAGGTACTTTTACGTGCTACGACAGTGAGCTGTTCCATCGACAGAAATATTACTCCCTCCGGAAATTCAATGTTCAAAAATGAATTTATGAAATATGGACGGCACTTCAGCACTTAAAAAGTGCCTCCTAACCATCTGGGGACTATTCCCCGCCCGTGGGTACCAAAAGGTGGGACCTAAAGAGCCAGGGGAGGCGCCTATTCAAACAAAAGAAAAGGCCCCAAATCCTTAGAGTAATATATATATATAAATAAATATATATATATATATATATATATATATATATATATATATATAAATATATATTGTGAAATGAAATGAGAGAATAATGGTTGCGTAGCTTAAATCGAAGTTCTCAGAGCTGTACTCCCTTTTTGAATTTTTTGCAAAGGTTGAAAAAAATGTATCCGCCGGGGATCGAACCCGGGTCAGTGGCTTAGAAAGCCAGTGCCTTAATCACAATTTTTCAACCATTGCAAAAATTTCAAAAAGGGAGGACAGCTCTGTGGAATTTTCATTTAAGCACGCAACCATTATTCTCTCATTTCCTTTCACATTGTATTTATTTCCACGAGAGTTGCCAACGCTGTTCTATATGTTATTTCCTTAGACTTGTATATACCGGGTGTCCCCCAAAAAGCGGAACGGCGGCTTTTCATTACATCTTTGCCTTCAAAAATTATATAATTTTTTTAACATCGTTGGGTAAAGCATCTTCTACCAAAGCAAATGATACCAAGATCATTGAATTTGGTTAAGTAATTTTTATTCTATGCCCGTTTCTTAAAACACAGGCCATTCCCGACACATTTCTACTCTCATCGGTCGCAAAAAACATGTGAAATTTGAAAATGACTTAAAATGGCTGTATTTTAAGAAACGGGCATAGAATCAACATTACTTTACCAAATTCAATGATCTTGATATCAATCTCTTCGGTAGAAGATGTTTTACCCTATGATGTAAAAAATATATATACTTTTCGAAGGCAAAGTACTGAAAATCCGCCGTTCCGCTTTTTTTGGGACACCCGGATATATATATATATATATATATATATATATATATATATATATATATATATACAGTGCGTATAAAAAATTCAACTTTTGAAAAATATGTCAAATTTCAAAATATTTAGAGGTTTTTTCATGTCGATAGATGCCCATTAGTCTCATCTATCAAGTGCTACTATAACAAAACAATCTTTCGTTCACGTTTGGGCGAACACTGACTGTTTTTGTCCAGTGTGAAAAATTACTTGCGCCAAATGGAGAGAAGAAGGAAAATTAAACCAGCAGTCCGAATAAGAACTCCTACTACTTCAAGATCTTTTAAGCATAATATTCACATTACACAGACACATCAAAACCACGTGCCAATCATTCATTCAAGAAGTACCAAATTAATTAATCTTTAAATCATTCAACCAATTAATCAAAAATCAATCAACAAATCAATAAATCTATCGACCCATTAATACATCTACCAATAGATAATTATTCATTCAGTCAGTGATTTGGTAAATCAATCATTTAACCAACCCATCAGTCAGTCAAGAAGTCAGTCAATCAATCAATCATTAAGTCGGTCAGGTGTCAATCAATCACTCAAACAATGGATCAGTCAGTCATTCAACCATTCAGTCAGTCAGTCACTCAACCAACCAAGCAAGCAATCAGTTAATCAACAATTGATCAATCAATTGATTAATTGGCCAATCAGTTGACGAATAAAAGCAGGCTTTTATCCGCCAAGGGGAGGGGGGGGGGGGATTTTCCCCTATGTGGATCTGCCAATGGTTACATAATGGATACACTGTGATCGATTGATAAAATGATTGAGAAATTGATTGAATACGTACAGTAGACTAACTGGTTGATTTATTGATCAATCAAAAGATTGATTTACATGGTTAATTGCAGAATGGTTGATTGACAGATTGATCGATTGATTGATCGATTGAAAATTGATTAATTTGGCGTTCTTGACTAAATGACTAGTTGACTAGAAGTGCTTTGATGTGTTTGTGAATATGTTAAATTACTGTGTGATTGATTGATTGATTGATTGATTGACAGAATTGCCCGACTGGTTGACTGACCGATCGATGATTTGAGCAACTGATTAATTATTGATCAAGCAATCGACTGACTGGTTGATTGACTGACTGGCTGGATGGTTGAATGACTGATGCAATGATTAATTGATTGATTGACAGACTAATCTACCGGTTGATGCACAGTATTGATGGGTTGATTGTTGATAGATTAATCAATTAAATGATTTTTTGATTGATTGAATGAATGATCTGAAGATGTATTAAGTTGGTACTTTTCTTCTTGACTGAATGACTGGCATGTGGATTTGATGTGTCTGTGACTTGTGAATACTGTGCTTAAAAGATCTTGAAGTAATTACACATTATCAATTCTCACCCATGTATAAGCAATGAAATTATTCAATAATTATTGAAATTATGATAGAAAATTGACACAAAAATCCTATAACTATCATAACATAATCATAAATTTATGCAAAAGAGCAGTTTGTTTGAATGGGAATACTTATTCAGACTGCTGGTTTAATTTTCCCTCTTCTTTCAATTTGGCGAAAGTCATTTTTTTCACACTGTGGACAAAAACGGTCAGTGCTCGCCCAAGCGCAAACAAAAACAATATTTTGTTAGTGGCACTTGATAGAAGAGACTATTGGGCATCTATCGACATGAAAAAAAGAAAGAAAAAAAAAAAAAACCCTTCTATATATTTTGAAATGTAATTATGACAGATGTATTTTTTTTTTTGATACGCGAAAGCATCGCCCAAGCGCAAACAATATATATATATACAGCTCGGGAAAAAATTATTAGACCAAGCTCTTTTCCATAAGGATTTCTGTGTTGTGAAAGTTATATTGTTCATTTATCTTCTCTAATCATCTTAATTGTTACTTACATCAATGAAAAACATAACAAGACAAGTTTACCTTCCTATTCTGAGTTTTTCTTTCCTTCTTCCACATAAATATAATTAGTGAGCTTTATTTGTGTTTTTAAGCTTTGGAAAAGATAATTAATAGTAACAGTACAGTGTATCTGTTCCTTTTAGCTGCATTTGGCTAACAATTCAGGTTCCCCCCTATTTTCAGTATTTTGCGTTTCTATACCGGACTTAGAATCAGCTCATTGTCTTATTTTCCATCGATATTAATGGCATACCCTTTGTTCTTAATAGTGGCAGCCAATTTGCCTTGGCATGCTCTCTAGGAGAAGTGGCATTCCCCCTATTGGCATTACTACCAATTCTTGCTTTAAGAACTGAAAGGGTTGAACTTCTCTTGTAATGGCTGGCTTGTGTTCCTGCATCCTATCTTTGAATACATTTCAAAGATTCTCAGTTGGGTTAAAATCAGATAGGATGCCAACCGAATTTTAATTACATGAATTCAATTATACAGAAAAATTCAATTTGTGCATTCTTTTGAAGGAGAGACCTGCCATTTCATCTTAATGTTCAGTACTCAATGGCATTTGTTCTTAGATGTTTTTATTTCTTCAAGCAAAGCTGATAGTATTTACAAACCAGGTTTTCATTCAAAAGTGAGAATTGCATATGATCCTATAATTTTTATGCAAGTAACCAAGAAGTAGAAAACATGCCAAATCAAAAGTATCTGATGAATGAAAGAAGGCCTCCATCCTCATTCTGCTAAAGGAGGGTTTTATGGAGAGAGAAGTTGTCGCAAAGCTCAGTGTTTCTAAAACTGCGATGCATTACATCAAACAGAAACACAAACGGTTTGGAACTACCAAATTGCAGCCTGAAAGAACATCAAAGAAAAGATGGTTGAGCACGAGGCTGCCAACGAGAAGGAACTCTTTCATTTCTTAAAGCAAGAATTGGCTGAAGTGACAATGGAGAAATGTCAGCATCTCATAGTGAGTATGCCAAGGCGAATGGCTGCCACTATGAAGAACAAAGGGTATGCCATTAATATTGGTGGAAAATAAGACAATAAGCTGATTCTAGGTTCGATAGAAGTTATATTGAAAATAGGGGGAAACCTGAATTGTTAGCCAAAATCATCTTGAAGAAACAGATACACTGTGCTGTTACTATTAATTATCATTTGCAAAGCTTAAAAACACAAATAAAGCACAATGATAATTATATTCATGAGGAAGAAGCAAAGAAAAATACAGAATAGAAAGGTAAACTTGTCTTTATATGTTTTTCATTGATGTAAGTGACAATTAAGATGATTGGACAAGTTAAATGAGCAATATAACTTTCACAACAATGAAATCCTTATGAAAAAGAGCTTGGTCTAATAATTTTTTCCCGAGCTGTATATATATATATATATATATATAAACCCGAAACCGGTGTAATAGAGAGACACTCTTTGTATTTTTTCTTTGCACAAGTGTCTCCTTTACGTAGGTGGCGCTATTATGACGGAATAAACCGTCATAATAAAGAAATCGTTTCAACGGGAAATCGTTGAAACCTTATACCTGGGTTTTCAACATGGGGGTGTTTGTTAGGGTGAAGTGGAGTGATGTGTTGTGTGGTATGTTTTCCAGTTCCGGTGTCTATCTGTACTTATCTTATTTTCAGCTTAATTTGAAATTTGTTTCTTCTGTTGTTGAAAATATGTCATACATCCAATTTTCAGTGATATTATCATTATGCACATTTTTGTTCCAAAGGTTTTGCCAGAGGTTTAGACTTCTTGTAGTTAATGACGTCGGATAATTTAAAATTACTCTCAGTAAATGTCAGGGGACTGAGAGATAGAGTAAAAAGGAACAAAATATTTAAATGGTGTAAAACGTTGGGGAATATAATATTTCTGCAGGAAACTTTCAGCACAGAAGACATTGAAGGTAGTTGGAAGGCTGATTGGGAAGGGACAATGTTTTTCAGTCACGGGAGTAACCATAGTAGGGGAGTTATCATAATGTTTAAATCAAATGTTGACTTTGTTACAGAAAAAATTTTAATTGATAAAGAAGGGCGATACGTTATAATGAAAGGAAAATGCCAAGGTGAGAAGGTCATATTAGGAAGTGTATATTTTCCCACAGGGAATAAAGAAAACTTACAATGTAATTTCCTGTCTGATTTAGACAAAATCCTATCTTCTGTAGTTAGTCAAGAATATTCTCTTATTGTTGGAGGAGATTTTAATATTGCTATTAATCGAAATTTAGATTATATGGGTGTAAGTAATATTTTCAAAAACAAATATAGAGACTTATTGGTGGATTTTCTTGATAGGTTAGATTTAATTGATGTGTGGCGTAAGCGTCATCCCAACAAAAAAGAATTCACTTTCAGACAAAATCAGCCATTTGTTCAGAGTAGAATAGACTATATTTTCATCTCCTCGAAATTAGAGAAGGTTGTAAGAAGTTCAGACATTCTGCCCTCTATCACTCCTGACCATGCCGGAGTTAAAGTCGAGTTTAATAATCTAGTCGACAGTTTCGCATATGGGAAGTCGTATTGGAAATTCAATAGCAGTTTATGCTCTGAAAAAGAATTTGTAGATGGGGTAAAAAAGAAAATTTCTGAAATAGAAAGAATATGGAGGGGTCAAATAACGAGCAAGATTAATTTTTGGGAATTTATGAAAATGAAGTTAAGAGAATATATAATGAAATTTTCCCGTGAAAAAGCAAAACTCAGGAGAACCCAAATTGAAAAATTAGAAAAAGAAATTAAAGATTTAGAACATCGTTTGACACCCAATTTTCATAATGATATTCACGACGAAATTTCCTTGAAAAAGGAGGAACTAGAAAAACTTTTCGACTATTCACGTCAAGGTTTAAAGGTCCGTTCACGGGCAGAATGGTCTGAAGAAGGAGAAAGAAATTCACAGTTCTTTGAACAATTACTGAAATCCAATAAAAGGAAAAGCGTTATTAAGGAGATTTATAATGAAAATCAGGAAGTGGTGAGAGATAGCAAAAGTATTTTAAAAACTATTCGGGAGTTTTATGAGAATTTATATGCGTGTAAAAATTTTGAAATCAATGACGATATTGAAAATATGTTCTTTAATGATTTACCCAAATTGAGTAAAGAAAATAGAGAGTATTGTGAATGTCAGATAACACAGGAAGAATGCTTCCAAGCTTTAAAGGAAATGAAATGGAACAAATCGCCAGGCAATGATGGTTTTACGGCTGAATTTTATTTTACATTCTGGCCACTTTTAGGTAAAATTATAGTTGAAGCTTTCAATGAGGGTTTTGAAGTTAAAATGTTACCAAACTCTCAGAGACAGGGGATAATTACACTTATTGAAAAAGAAGGCAGAAACCCCTTGTACATGAAAAATTATAGACCAATAACTCTTTTGAATGTAGATTATAAAATTTTGTCAAAAGTGTTAGCGACAAGGGTGAAAGAGGTATTGGGAGATATTATTCATTATGATCAAGTGGGCTATGTTAAAGATCGTAACATTGGGGAAGCAGTTCGGTTAATTGATGATATGTTTTTTCAATCTTTGTATCAACCACTGGGTTTCTTAATTGCCGTGGACTTTGAAAAGGCTTTCGACTGTATTTCACATAGACTTTTATTTCGAACTTTAGAGCATTTCGGGTTTGGTGCAAATCTGTGTTCTTGGGTGAAAACTCTTTACAATAATGTTAGCAGTTGCGTTTTGAACGGGGGGCACTCAACAGGATATTTTGAAGTTAATAGAGGAGTAAGGCAAGGTGACCCTCTATCTCCATATTTGTTTGTCATAGCTATAGAATTACTAGCTCATTGTATTAGGAGAGATGAGAATATTAAAGGAGTAGGTTTTGGGCAAAGAGAAATAAAACAAGTGCTGTATGCAGATGACATTACATTGTTCTTAAAAAATATGAATTCGATCAATAGAGTAAAGAAAATTTTCAAGGATTTTGAAAATCTAAGTGGATTGAAGATTAACTTGGATAAAACAAACTTTTTGTGGTTGGGAGAAGAAAGAGATAGGCCTGGTTTACCTATGTTTGTACATTGGGTACAACATATAAAAATCCTGGGTGTATATTTCGCACGTTATCTGGTTATAGCAAAGTTAAGGATAACCTGAACTATAAAGAAATCTTAAGCAAAATAAAAAGACTTATCGGTTGGTGGAAGCAACGAGATCTAACGATGTTTGGCAAAATAAAACTCTTGAAAACGTATGTATTTTCAAAACTCAATTATGTTTCGTCTTTGATGACAGTCCCACAAGACATTTTTAAAGAAATCGAAAAAATTTCTTTCAGTTTTATTTGGGGAGGAAGAGATAGAATAAAACGGAAAATATTATACCAAGATTATGATGTTGGGGGACTGAGAGTACCGAATTTCGAGGTATTTGTCAAGACTCAGCAAATAATGTGGATTAAACGGTTGCTCTATGGAGAAAAAAATTTAGGTTGGAAAGCAACTTTCGACCATTTTTTTAGATCACTGGGCGGTCGAATTATATTTCTGTGTAATTACGATATAAATAAAATGAACTTGAAAGGTATACCAATGTTTTATACAGATATGTTGAAGGCATGGCAAGAATTGGATAAATGTAGACATTTTGGAGAAAAAAGTAATCCGGTTATTTTTAATAATAAGTCTATATGCCTAAACAATAAAACTTTCTTTGATACCGATTTATTTCAGAAAGGTATATTTCAAGCATCAGATGTAATTGTCAGGGATCATTTAAGACCAGTCTCACACTTTTATAATTTGGGATTTTCATCTGAAATTTTGCTTAGAATTCAAAAGATATTTTCAGTAATCAGAGAAGAGTGGATACAAGGTGATTTCATGGAAGTAGATACGGAAAATTTTGAAATTGAATTGATGATATTTGGACGTGTGCAGAAACTTTTGGATATAAAGTCTAGACGAGTATATGACCACTTTATTGAAAAATTTCAAAACGATTACATATTTCATGTTAAAGATGGTCCCTGTGAATACGATCTAGGAGGAAGGGAATTGAGAGAAGTATTCATGCGATTGAAATGTGCAATGCTATGTAATAAACAAAGAGAATTTCAATATAAACAACTACAAGGGGCTGTATACACGAAAAGGGAGCTTTTTAAATTTGGTTTCGAGACAGATCATTTTTGCTCCTTTTGCAAAAAAGAAGTAGAGTCTTACCAACATTTATTTTTAGATTGCCCTGAAGTTAAGAGATTATGGCAAGAGGTGATTAAAAGATTACATCTGAATGAACTTCGTAGTGATACTTGGAAAACAATTTTTATGGGAATTTCTGGTAATACTACACGAGTATCTGTGATAAATTGTATTATATTTCTTGTAAAGTATATTATTTTCAATTCAAGAAAACAGGGAACTTTGCCAACCGTACAGAAAGTGACACATATGGTGAAAGAATACAGAGATGAGGAATATAAAATAGCGTTCAAAAAGGGGAAACTGGGGGTGCACTTACGGAAGTGGGAACAAATCAATGCATTTTTACTTTAATACCAGAGATGTGTTTTTTTTTTTTTTTTTTTTTTTTTGTTGTTTTGTTTGTTCTTTACAGGCAGATGAACCGGAACAGGATGCATGCTATGTGTGTGTGTGTGCGTGTGTGTGTATGTGTGTGTGTGGGGGGTGATGACGTGAGAAGATGTGTTTTGGTGTGTATGAGCGGGGGGAGGGGGGGGGGACAGAAGTGTGTGTGTTTAGGTGTTTGCTGATGTGAGATAAGGTGGGGCTAAATATTTAATATCTTCCTCTTAGAGCATGAAGAATGAGAATTTGATTTAAGAGTTAATGGATGGGAAAAGTATAATTACCTATATTCCTTTTTTTTTTTTTAATATGTTCAGAGATCGATGTAATTTTTGAAATATTTCTTTGAAAATTTTTGTTTTTGTTTTTGTTTTTGTTTTTAAAGGAAATGAACAATCATTCTTTTGAAACTTTTGTTATTCATGTGATTTGTTATTCATGTAATTCATGAAGTGTTTTGTATGAATATGAACTCATTCTTTGTCATTGTAATAATTGTTTCGAATTATGAACTTGTTAAGAGGAAGAAATATCATTCAAACAAAAAAAAAAAAAATCATACCTTCCTCTAAGAGCATGAATAATGGAAGTTTAATTTAAAAGTTATATGGATGGGAAAGTATAATTACCCATATTTCTTTTTTTTCTCTCTCTCTTTCTATTTTTAGAGATCGATGAAAGTTCTTTGTTTGAAAAATCTTTGTTTTTAGAAAAGGAAATGTACAATAATTATTTTGAAACTTTTGTTCGTTATGCAATTTATGAAGAACCCTGTATGATTATGAACTCATTCTTTGTTATTGTAATAATTTTTGCTGAATTGTGAATTTGTCAAGAGGAAGAAATAAAGTATCATTAAAAAAAAAAAAAATAAATAAAAAAAAATAATAAAGAAATGAATTATAAAGAAATACTGAGCAAAATAAAATGATTGTTAGGGTGGTGGAAGCAAAGAGATCCAACACTTTTGGGGAAAATTCATTTAATAAAAGTTTTTGCAATTTCTAAATTATTATATGTGTCTTCTATAATGACACTACCATCATGAGTTTTTAAGGAAATGGAGGTAATCTGTTTTAATTTTATATGGAATGGCCACGATAGAATAAAAAGGAATATTTTATATATGAACTATGACACTGGGGTTTAAAGATGTTGAACTTTAAGTATATGGTTTGCGCTCAACGTGTAATGTGGATTAAGAGACTTCTTCATGGCAATTATAACATGAAATGGAAACAGTTTTTTTTTATTATACATTTAAAACGGTAAGGTTAATATTTCTCTGCAATTACAATTGCAATTCCATTAATATTAAAGTATCCGATCTCTACTTGGAATTTTTGAATATCTGGACTTATTTACAAGAGAAACAATTTATTGTCAAAGAAACACATGATGAAAATCAAATTATCTTTAACAATACTCTTATTAAAGGTAGGATTTTTCATTTTAATGGAAAACTATTTGATGCTAACATTTTCCAAGTTAAACATCTGATTGACGCAGAAGGTAATATCAGATCAGGGGATTATTTTATAAGGAAGGGTCTAAATGTAGACGATATATTTTTCCTTAATGATGTATATACTAAGTTACCATTTTCTTGGAAGGTGAAAAGATGATACTTTGGATGACACTCTTGACTTTTCCAACATTTATTCTAATATTAACAAAAGAGTGTACTTCTTTGAGTCTCTGTCTTCCAAAATGCTCTACAACATTTTTATTAGTACAATACAGGATTCCTTGTTTTTAAACATCCAGAGGTATTAGCTTTAAATCTGGATAGGTCAGCAGTGGCAACATGTTTTTCAATTCCAAGATTTTGTACTCTAGATTGGAAGTTGAGGGAATTTCAGTACAAGCTTTTACATAGCGTTGTATTTTGTAATGATAAACTATACGCATTTGGACTAACTCAATCAAATTTATGCTCATTTTGTAAAAAAGATATAGAAACATATTGCCATGTCTTCTTTAAATGTAAAGAAGTGTCAAGTGTATAGAAGGAGGTGGGAAATGAAATAAAAATGTTTCAGCTACTTAATCTGCAATGGATTGATGTGTTACTGGGCTTTAGAGTTGATATGAAAGACAGTATATTAGTTAATCATGTACTGATTATGGTCAAATATACGATTTACAATAGTCGTAAAAATGGAAGGGTTCCTACTAGTAAAGATATAATTATGTCAGGCTGTAGAGAACTCCGAAAAAATTGAATATAAAAAAGCAAGAATAAAGGACAAACTAACACTACATTTTAAAAAATGGGAAAATTTCACCCCTTAAAAGGAGTGAGGCGTATTATATCAGACATATGCATGTTTGTGTATATGTATGTATGTATGTGTATGTATGTGTGTATATATATATATATATATATATATATATATGTGTGTGTGTGTGTGTATGTATATGTGTATCTATGTATATGTGTATATGTGTGTATATATTTATATATTTTAGTATCTATATATCAACTTATATGATTATTTTTATATTTGAAAAAAATTATTATTGGAATTATTATTACTATTATTACTGTTGTTATTGTTATTAATAATAATAATGGTAATAATAATGATAAATGTCTTTATTTATGTCTTCTTCTCCTCCTCACTCCCTCACTTTCTCATTGGTCCAACCACTGAATTGTTAGTATTGTGTTTTTATTATTTCAACAGTATGGTCACAGAACTCCACTGATATACGAAATACTATAATAAATAATGTAAAATAAGATCGAAGAAATGAAAATGCACTGCATGTAGTTTATCCTATATATGTAAAGATGACAGTTTGACTTATCATGTATAGTATGGGTTATAAAGCAGCACCTTCACCTTTTTTCTTATTGCAATGTCGTACTACGACATTGACCTGTTTCCGTTCGCGTTCTGACTTTCCTATTCTTTGCAATGTCCTACTACGACATTGACCTGTTTCCGTTCGCGTTCTGACTTTCCTATTCTTCTTCTTCTTCTTCTTCTTCTTCTTCTTGATCTTCTTACCTCAAACTCCTATTCATTTTGCACGTAGTGCTTGTTCCTCCTAATTAGGTCCCTTCCTCTCGTCCATTTCATTTCAAATTTCATAGCCATCTTCCTTGCCATGTCTTGTTGTGCACCTGACTCTTCATTTTCCGAAATCACTCATGCATGAACATCCAGGCGCCATTTTGTCCATTTTCGGGCCATTTTCATGTCTTTCTTTCTTCTTGCCTATCTCCACTATCCTACATGCTACAGACTTCTAACAAAGTGCTCTATATAGAGTAAGACTTGTTCTTCAACTTTCTTTTTTTTTACCTAACCTTCAAAATTCCATCTTCATACTCTAAATTCAAATCCGAAATCGGCAACATTAAAAAACATTAAAATTCTTCAAATATTCATTCCCGAATTTGAAAAATTGCCATAACTTCCTCATATCAAGTCATTTTTGTCTCAAATTTTCACTGTGGCTTTATCTTGTCATTGCACACATCCCTGATTAGTTTCATGCTTCAATGATTCGACATAATAAAAATAGCGCCCTCTAAAGTTTCCAAAATGGCTATTTTCTTGTGGCCGTATCTCCATCATGCCTGGCTAAAACCGTACCCTTTTTTGGATTTAGGTGCTTCAAGATATACTCTATTCAGCCAACTGAAATAATATTTACCTTATCACAGACCAACTTGGTGAAAATTGCTCGTCAAAATCATGAAATTTACGGAAATGCCGAAATAACTTCAACTTGCTCTAAAATAGCGAAATTTAAACCTACATCTTTGAAACTTGGTAGGTGTGTGTATCAATGTATTTGACAACTGTCAGCCAAAATTGGTAAAAATTGATGACGTCATCACGAAGTTATCGCAAAAAATCTCAAATTAATATGCATTACATAATATGGCGTAATATGCTTATTTTAAATAGCGCACTAATGACATTCAGCTCAAAATGACCGCAATGAAATTCCCTTCTCAGAGATACCAAACACGGTATAGGGTCTCACAGAAAATTTTCAGTAAATCGCGATTTAAGTCAGGTCATAATACGGATCCTGCAGAGTTTCCGCCCTTGCATTACACGTATTGTCTATGGGGCAAATCGGGATCCCAACTTTGGCCCCCTGAACGATCTTTATTTTTCTTGAAATTTTGCAGGCATATTCTTTGAGGCAAAATGAAGAGAATCTCGAAGCCGGATTTTTTAAAATCGGTCAAGCGTCACATTTTAGATGCCATTTTGTGCATTACACGTATTGTCTATGGGGCAAATTGGGATCCCAACTTTGGCCCCCTGAACGATCTTTATTTTTCTTGAAATTTTGCAGGAATATTCTTTGAGGCAAAATGAAGAGAATCTCGAAGCCGGATTTTTAAAATCGGTCAAGCGTGACATTTTAGACGCCATTTTGTTCTATAAATTATCATGCATCACACGCTTCGAGAGGATTGCCATAAAAATATGGAAGTGGTCCCAAAATGACGGCCATGAAATGCTCTTTCGTATGATACCAAATACGGCAAATAAAGAACAAAAAAGAGCCCAGTTATTAGCAAATAAAGCCATTTCAGTACATGCCATTTAACGACATTTTCTTCAATACAATTCTACGCAAAGCCGATGTGGCGTGGTAAAAACCTCAATTTACCCTGCACAACATATTATTTAATAATATGCTTATTTTAAATGGCGCCCTAACGGCAGTCGGCTCAAAATGACTGCAATGAAATTCCCTTTTCGGGGATACCAAACACGGTATATGGTCTCACAGAAAATTTTCAGTAAATCGCGATTTAAGTCAGGTCATAATACGGATCCTTCAGAGTTTCCGCCCATGCATTACACGTATTGTCTATGGGGCAAATCGGGATCCCAACTTTGGCCCCCTGAACGATCTTTATTTTTCTTGAAATTTTGCAGGCATATTCTTTGAGGCAAAATGAAGAGAATCTGGAAGCCGGATTTTTAAAATCGGTCAAGCGTGACATTTTAGACGCCATTTTGTTCTATAAATTATCATGCATCACACGTTTCGATAGGATTGTCATAAAAATATGAAAGTGGTCCCAAAATGACGGCCATGAAATGCTCTTTCCAATGCTCTTACCAAATACGGCAAATAAAGAACAAAAAAGAGCCCAGTTATTAGCAAATAAAGCCATTTCAGTACATGCCATTTAACGACATTTTCTTCAATACAATTCTACGCAAAGCCGATGTGGCCTGGTATACTCTGCGTCACATAATAGTGTGGAAGCCACGTGGCCAGAGGCTATGGAAAGGCATTTTATCCTTCTACCTTTCCCTTTGTTATTCTTTGTCATCTTGTCTTTCTATGTTTTACCCTACTGTCATTGTTCTATGATCTTTGATTTCTTCCTTTCCTTATGTTAAATACCGCACAACCCCAAAGTGCCGTGCGTAGTTTACTATGCTTCATTGTTTTGAGGCCATGTGGACTGGAGCGTGTGGAAAGCCATTTGGGTCAGGGCGTGCGCCACCATCATCGTCATCACCATCATCATCATCATCATCACCATCATCATCACCATTATCTTTATCACAATCATCATTATATCATCGTCATTACCATTTTCATCATCATTATATCATCAATATCATCATCACCATCATCACCATTATCATCATCACCATCATCATCATCATTTTATCATCATTATCATCATTATCATCACCATGATTATATCATCATCATATCATCACCATCATCATCACCATTATCAATATCACCATCATCATCATTTTATCATTATCGATCTTTATCATCATTACCATTATTATATCATCACAATCATCATCAACACCATCATCATCATCAACACCACCATTACCATCATCACCATCATCCTCATTGTCATCACCATTATCATCATTATTTGATTTTTTGTTCTTTTTTCTTGTTTTCATTTTTCTATCATCTCCTAATTTAACAGTATGCATTATTTTCTCCCATCTTATCTGATATCATGTTTCAACATGCATAACTTTATATTTCACATGTCAACTTTTCAACAAAAAATAAAAGATACGGACGACATTGCATGCACATCGTTCCGATACGATTGCAGTTCTAGTTGCAATGTCGTACTACGACATTGACCTGTTTCCGTTCGCGTTCTGACTTTCCTATTCTTCTTTGCAATGTCGTACTACGACATTGACCTGTTTCCGTTCGCGTTCTGACTTTCCTATTCTTCTTCTTCTTCTTCTTCTTCTTCTTCTTCTTGATCTTCTTACCTCAAACTCCTATTCATTTTGCACGTAGTGCTTGTTCCTCCTAATTAGGTCCCTTCCTCTCGTCCATTTCATTTCAAATTTCATAGCCATCTTCCTTGCCATGTCTAGTTGTGCACCTGACTCTTCATTTTCCGAAATCACTCATGCATGAACATCCAGGCGCCATTTTGTCCATTTTCGGGCCATTTTCATGTCTTTCTTTCTTCTTGCCTATCTCCACTATCCTACATGCTACAGACTTCTAACAAAGTGCTCTATATAGAGTAAGACTTGTTCTTCAACTTTCTTTTTTTTACCTAACCTTCAAAATTTCATCTTCATACTCTAAATTCAAATCCGAAATCGGCAACATTAAAAAACATTAAAATTCTTCAAATATTCATTCCCGAATTTGAAAAATTGCCATAACTTCCTCATATCAAGTCATTTTTGTCTCAAATTTTCACTGTGGCTTTATCTTGTCATTGCACACATCCCTGATTCGTTTCATGCTTTAATGATTCGGCATAATAAAAATAGCGCCCTCTAAAGTTTCCAAAATGGCTATTTTCTTGTGGCCGTATCTCCATCATGCCTGGCTAAAACCGTACCCTTTTTTGGATTTAGGTGTTTCAAGATATACTCTTTTCAGCCAACTGAAAAAGTATATACCTTATCACAGACCAACTTGGCGAAAATTGCTCGTAAAAATCATGAAATTTACGGAAATGCCGAAATAACTTCAACTTGCTCTAAAATTGCGAAATTTAAACCTACATCTTTGAAACTTGGTAGGTGTGTGTATCAATGTATTTGACAACTGTCAGGTAAATTTGGTAAAAATTGATGACGTCATCACGAAGTTATCGCAAAAAATCTCAAATTAATATGCATTACATAATATGGCGTAATATGCTTATTTTAAATGGCGCACTAATGACATTCAGCTCAAAATGACCGCAATGAAATTCCCTTCTCAGAGATACCAAACACGGTATAGGGTCTCACAGAAAATTTTCAGTAAATCGCGATTTAAGTCAGGTCATAATACGGATCCTGCAGAGTTTCCGCCCATGCATTACACGTATTGTCTATGGGGCAAATCGGGATCCCAACTTTGGCCCCCTGAACGATCTTTATTTTTCTTGAAAATTTGCAGGTACATTTTGGGGGGCAAAATAAAGAGAATCTCGAAGCCGGATTTTTAAAATCGGTCAAGCGTGACATTTTAGACGCCATTTTGTTCTATAAATCTATCATGCATCACACGCTTCGACAGGATTGTCATAAAAATATGAAAGTGATCCCAAAATGACGGTCATGAAATGCTCTTTCGTATGATACCAAATACGGCACATAAAGAACAAGAAAGAGCCAATTTATTAGCAAATAAAGCCATTTCAGTACATGCCATTTAACGACATTTTCTTCAATACAATTCTACGCAAAGCCGATGTGGCCTGGTATACTACGCGTCACATATAGTGTGGAAGCCACGTGGACAGAGGCTATGGACAGGCATTTTATCCTTCTACTTTTCCCTATGTTATTCTTTGTCATCTTGTCTTTCTATGATTTACCCTACTGTCATTGTTCTATGATCTTTGATTTCTTCCTTTCCTTATGTAGAAAGCCATATGGGTCAGGGCATGCGCCACCACCATCATCATTATTATTATTATATCATCATCATCATCATCATCATTATCATCATCACCATTATCGTCATTATTATTTCATCACCATTATCATCATCATTATCATCATTATATTATAATAATAATCATCACCATCGTCATCATTTTTATATCATCATCATCATCATCAACATTATCAACATATCGATCATCATCATCATCATCATCATCATCATCATTATATCATCATAATCATCATGATCACCATCACCATTATATCATCATCATGATCATCATCATCATCATCATAATCACCAGCATTATCATCATCATAATCATCATTATAACCATCATCATTATCATCATCAACACCACCATTACCATCATCACCATCATCATCACCATTGTCATCACCATTATCATCATCATTCTTTGTTTTTTTGTTCTTTTTCCTTGTTTTCATTTTTCTATCATCTCCTAATTTAACAGTATGCATTATTTTCTCCCATCTTATCTGATATCATGTTTAAACATGCATAACTTTATATTTCACATCATCACATGTCAACTTTTCAAAAAAAATAAAAGATACGGACGACATTGCATGCACATCGTTCCGATACGATTGCAGTTCTAGTCTTCTTCTTCTTCTTCTTCTTCTTGATCTTCTTACCTCAAACTCCTATTCATTTTGCACGTAGTGCTTGTTCCTCCTAATTAGGTCCCTTCCTCTCGTCCATTTCATTTCAAATTTCATAGCCATCTTCCTTGCCATGTCTTGTTGTGCACCTAACTCTTCATTTTCCGAAATCACTCATGCATGAACATCCAGGCGCCATTTTGTCCATTTTCGGGCCATTTTCATGTCTTTCTTTCTTCTTGCCTATCTCCACTATCCTACATGCTACAGACTTCTAACAAAGTGCTCTATATAGAGTAAGACTTGTTCTTCAACTTTCTTTTTTTTTACCTAACCTTCAAAATTCCATCTACATACTCTAAATTCAAATCCGAAATCGGCAACATTAAAAAACATTAAAATTCTTCAAATATTCATTCCCGAATTTGAAAAATTGCCATAACTTCCTCATATCAAGTCATTTTTGTCTCAAATTTTCACTGTGGCTTTATCTTGTCATTGCACACATCCCTGATTAGTTTCATGCTTCAATGATTCGACATAATAAAAATAGCGCCCTCTAAAGTTTCCAAAATGGCTATTTTCTTGTGGCCGTATCTCCATCATGCCTGGCTAAAACCGTACCCTTTTTTGGATTTAGGTGCTTCAAGATATACTCTATTCAGCCAACTGAAATAATATTTACCTTATCACAGACCAACTTGGTGAAAATTGCTCGTCAAAATCATGAAATTTACGGAAATGCCGAAATAACTTCAACTTGCTCTAAAATAGCGAAATTTAAACCTACATCTTTGAAACTTGGTAGGTGTGTGTATCAATGTATTTGACAACTGTCAGCCAAAATTGGTAAAAATTGATGACGTCATCACGAAGTTATCGCAAAAAATCTCAAATTAATATGCATTACATAATATGGCGTAATATGCTTATTTTAAATAGCGCACTAATGACATTCAGCTCAAAATGACCGCAATTAAATTCCCTTCTCAGAGATACCAAACACGGTATAGGGTCTCACAGAAAATTTTCAGTAAATCGCGATTTAAGTCAGGTCATAATACGGATCCTGCAGAGTTTCCGCCCTTGCATTACACGTATTGTCTATGGGGCAAATCGGGATCCCAACTTTGGCCCCCTGAACGATCTTTATTTTTCTTGAAATTTTGCAGGCATATTCTTTGAGGCAAAATGAAGAGAATCTCGAAGCCGGATTTTTTAAAATCGGTCAAGCGTCACATTTTAGATGCCATTTTGTGCATTACACGTATTGTCTATGGGGCAAATTGGGATCCCAACTTTGGCCCCCTGAACGATCTTTATTTTTCTTGAAATTTTGCAGGAATATTCTTTGAGGCAAAATGAAGAGAATCTCGAAGCCGGATTTTTAAAATCGGTCAAGCGTGACATTTTAGACGCCATTTTGTTCTATAAATTATCATGCATCACACGCTTCGAGAGGATTGCCATAAAAATATGAAAGTGGTCCCAAAATGACGGCCATGAAATGCTCTTTCGTATGATACCAAATACGGCAAATAAAGAACAAAAAAGAGCCCAGTTATTAGCAAATAAAGCCATTTCAGTACATGCCATTTAACGACATTTTCTTCAATACAATTCTACGCAAAGCCGATGTGGCGTGGTAAAAACCTCAATTTACCCTGCACAACATATTATTTAATAATATGCTTATTTTAAATGGCGCCCTAACGGCAGTCGGCTCAAAATGACTGCAATGAAATTCCCTTTTCGGGGATACCAAACACGGTATATGGTCTCACAGAAAATTTTCAGTAAATCGCGATTTAAGTCAGGTCATAATACGGATCCTTCAGAGTTTCCGCCCATGCATTACACGTATTGTCTATGGGGCAAATCGGGATCCCAACTTTGGCCCCCTGAACGATCTTTATTTTTCTTGAAATTTTGCAGGCATATTCTTTGAGGCAAAATGAAGAGAATCTGGAAGCCGGATTTTTAAAATCGGTCAAGCGTGACATTTTAGACGCCATTTTGTTCTATAAATTATCATGCATCACACGTTTCGATAGGATTGTCATAAAAATATGAAAGTGGTCCCAAAATGACGGCCATGAAATGCTCTTTCCAATGCTCTTACCAAATACGGCAAATAAAGAACAAAAAAGAGCCCAGTTATTAGCAAATAAAGCCATTTCAGTACATGCCATTTAACGACATTTTCTTCAATACAATTCTACGCAAAGCCGATGTGGCCTGGTATACTCTGCGTCACATAATAGTGTGGAAGCCACGTGGCCAGAGGCTATGGAAAGGCATTTTATCCTTCTACCTTTCCCTTTGTTATTCTTTGTCATCTTGTCTTTCTATGTTTTACCCTACTGTCATTGTTCTATGATCTTTGATTTCTTCCTTTCCTTATGTTAAATACCGCACAACCCCAAAGTGCCGTGCGTAGTTTACTATGCTTCATTGTTTTGAGGCCATGTGGACTGGAGCGTGTGGAAAGCCATTTGGGTCAGGGCGTGCGCCACCATCATCGTCATCACCATCATCATCATCATCATCACCATCATCATCACCATTATCTTTATCACAATCATCATTATATCATCGTCATTACCATTTTCATCATCATTATATCATCAATATCATCATCACCATCATCACCATTATCATCATCACCATCATCATCATCATTTTATCATCATTATCATCATTATCATCACCATGATTATATCATCATCATATCATCACCATCATCATCACCATTATCAATATCACCATCATCATCATTTTATCATTATCGATCTTTATCATCATTACCATTATTATATCATCACAATCATCATCAACACCATCATCATCATCAACACCACCATTACCATCATCACCATCATCCTCATTGTCATCACCATTATCATCATTATTTGATTTTTTGTTCTTTTTTCTTGTTTTCATTTTTCTATCATCTCCTAATTTAACAGTATGCATTATTTTCTCCCATCTTATCTGATATCATGTTTCAACATGCATAACTTTATATTTCACATGTCAACTTTTCAACAACAAATAAAAGATACGGACGACATTGCATGCACATCGTTCCGATACGATTGCAGTTCTAGTTGCAATGTCGTACTACGACATTGACCTGTTTCCGTTCGCGTTCTGACTTTCCTATTCTTCTTTGCAATGTCGTACTACGACATTGACCTGTTTCCGTTCGCGTTCTGACTTTCCTATTCTTCTTCTTCTTCTTCTTCTTCTTCTTCTTCTTGATCTTCTTACCTCAAACTCCTATTCATTTTGCACGTAGTGCTTGTTCCTCCTAATTAGGTCCCTTCCTCTCGTCCATTTCATTTCAAATTTCATAGCCATCTTCCTTGCCATGTCTAGTTGTGCACCTGACTCTTCATTTTCCGAAATCACTCATGCATGAACATCCAGGCGCCATTTTGTCCATTTTCGGGCCATTTTCATGTCTTTCTTTCTTCTTGCCTATCTCCACTATCCTACATGCTACAGACTTCTAACAAAGTGCTCTATATAGAGTAAGACTTGTTCTTCAACTTTCTTTTTTTTACCTAACCTTCAAAATTTCATCTTCATACTCTAAATTCAAATCCGAAATCGGCAACATTAAAAAACATTAAAATTCTTCAAATATTCATTCCCGAATTTGAAAAATTGCCATAACTTCCTCATATCAAGTCATTTTTGTCTCAAATTTTCACTGTGGCTTTATCTTGTCATTGCACACATCCCTGATTCGTTTCATGCTTTAATGATTCGGCATAATAAAAATAGCGCCCTCTAAAGTTTCCAAAATGGCTATTTTCTTGTGGCCGTATCTCCATCATGCCTGGCTAAAACCGTACCCTTTTTTGGATTTAGGTGTTTCAAGATATACTCTTTTCAGCCAACTGAAAAAGTATATACCTTATCACAGACCAACTTGGCGAAAATTGCTCGTAAAAATCATGAAATTTACGGAAATGCCGAAATAACTTCAACTTGCTCTAAAATTGCGAAATTTAAACCTACATCTTTGAAACTTGGTAGGTGTGTGTATCAATGTATTTGACAACTGTCAGGTAAATTTGGTAAAAATTGATGACGTCATCACGAAGTTATCGCAAAAAATCTCAAATTAATATGCATTACATAATATGGCGTAATATGCTTATTTTAAATGGCGCACTAATGACATTCAGCTCAAAATGACCGCAATGAAATTCCCTTCTCAGAGATACCAAACACGGTATAGGGTCTCACAGAAAATTTTCAGTAAATCGCGATTTAAGTCAGGTCATAATACGGATCCTGCAGAGTTTCCGCCCATGCATTACACGTATTGTCTATGGGGCAAATCGGGATCCCAACTTTGGCCCCCTGAACGATCTTTATTTTTCTTGAAAATTTGCAGGTACATTTTGGGGGGCAAAATAAAGAGAATCTCGAAGCCGGATTTTTAAAATCGGTCAAGCGTGACATTTTAGACGCCATTTTGTTCTATAAATCTATCATGCATCACACGCTTCGACAGGATTGTCATAAAAGTATGAAAGTGATCCCAAAATGACGGTCATGAAATGCTCTTTCGTATGATACCAAATACGGCACATAAAGAACAAGAAAGAGCCAATTTATTAGCAAATAAAGCCATTTCAGTACATGCCATTTAACGACATTTTCTTCAATACAATTCTACGCAAAGCCGATGTGGCCTGGTATACTACGCGTCACATATAGTGTGGAAGCCACGTGGACAGAGGCTATGGACAGGCATTTTATCCTTCTACTTTTCCCTATGTTATTCTTTGTCATCTTGTCTTTCTATGATTTACCCTACTGTCATTGTTCTATGATCTTTGATTTCTTCCTTTCCTTATGTAGAAAGCCATATGGGTCAGGGCATGCGCCACCACCATCATCATTATTATTATTATATCATCATCATCATCATCATCATTATCATCATCACCATTATCGTCATTATTATTTCATCACCATTATCATCATCATTATCATCATTATATTATAATAATAATCATCACCATCGTCATCATTTTTATATCATCATCATCATCATCAACATTATCAACATATCGATCATCATCATCATCATCATCATCATCATCATTATATCATCATAATCATCATGATCACCATCACCATTATATCATCATCATGATCATCATCATCATCATCATAATCACCAGCATTATCATCATCATAATCATCATTATAACCATCATCATTATCATCATCAACACCACCATTACCATCATCACCATCATCATCACCATTGTCATCACCATTATCATCATCATTCTTTGTTTTTTTGTTCTTTTTCCTTGTTTTCATTTTTCTATCATCTCCTAATTTAACAGTATGCATTATTTTCTCCCATCTTATCTGATATCATGTTTAAACATGCATAACTTTATATTTCACATCATCACATGTCAACTTTTCAAAAAAAATAAAAGATACGGACGACATTGCATGCACATCGTTCCGATACGATTGCAGTTCTAGTCTTCTTCTTCTTCTTCTTCTTCTTGATCTTCTTACCTCAAACTCCTATTCATTTTGCACGTAGTGCTTGTTCCTCCTAATTAGGTCCCTTCCTCTCGTCCATTTCATTTCAAATTTCATAGCCATCTTCCTTGCCATGTCTTGTTGTGCACCTAACTCTTCATTTTCCGAAATCACTCATGCATGAACATCCAGGCGCCATTTTGTCCATTTTCGGGCCATTTTCATGTCTTTCTTTCTTCTTGCCTATCTCCACTATCCTACATGCTACAGACTTCTAACAAAGTGCTCTATATAGAGTAAGACTTGTTCTTCAACTTTCTTTTTTTTACCTAACCTTCAAAATATCATCTTCATACTCTAAATTCAAATCCGAAATCGGCAACATTAAAAAACATTAAAATTCTTCAAATATTCATTCCCGAATTTGAAAAATTGCCATAACTTCCTCATATCAAGTCATTTTTGTCTCAAATTTTCACTGTGGCTTTATCTTGTCATTGCACACATCCCTAATCAGTTTTATGCTTCAATGATTTGGCATAATAAAAATAGCGCCCTCTAAAGTTTCCAAAATGGCTATTTTCTTGTGGCCGTATCTCCATCATGCCTGGCTAAAACCGTACCCTTTTTTGGATTTAGGTGCTTCAAGATATACTCTATTCAGCCAACTGAAATAATATTTACCTTATCACAGACCAACTTGGCGAAAATTGCTCGTAAAAATCATGAAATTTACGGAAATGCCGAAATAACTTCAACTTGCTCTAAAATTGCGAAATTTAAACCTACATCTTTGAAACTTGGTAGGTGTGTGTATCAATGTATTTGACAACTGTCAGGTAAATTTGGTAAAAATTGATGACGTCATCACGAAGTTATCGCAAAACATCTCAAATTAATATGCATTACATAATATGGCGTAATATGCTCATTTTAAATGGTGCACTAATGACATTCAGCTCAAAATGACCGCAATGAAATTCCCTTCTCAGAGATACCAAACACGGTATAGGGTCTCACAGAAAATTTTCAGTAAATCGCGATTTAAGTCAGGTCATAATACGGATCCTGCAGAGTTTCCGCCCATGCATTACACGTATTGTCTATGGGGCAAATCGGGATCCCGCTTTTGGCCCTCTGAACGATCTTTATTTTTCTTGAAAATTTGCAGACACATTCTTTGAGGCAAAATGAAGAGAATCTCGAAGCCGGATTTTTTAAAATCGGTCAAGCGTCACATTTTAGATGCCATTTTGTGCATTACACGTATTGTCTATGGGGAAAATCGGGATCCCAACTTTGGCCCCCTGAACGATCTTTATTTTTCTTGAAATTTGGCAGGCACATTCTTCGAGGCAAAATGAAGAGAATCTCGAAGCTGGATTTTGAAAATTGGTCAAGCGTGACATTTTAGACGCCATTTTGTTGTATAAATCTATCATGCATCATACGCTTCGATAAGATTGTCATAGAAATATGAAAGTGGTCCCAAAATGACGGCCATGAAATGCTCTTTCGTATGATACCAAATACGGCACATAGAGAACGAAAAAGAGCCCAGTTATTAGCAAATAAATCCATTTCAGTACATGCCATTTAACGACATTTTCTTCAATACAATTCTACGCAAAGCCGATGTGGCCTGGTATACTATGCGTCACGTATAGTGTGGAAGCCACGTGGCCAGAGGCTATGGAAAGGCATATTATCCTACTACCTTTCCCTATATTATTCTTTGTCATCTTGTCTTTCTATGTTTTACCCTACTGTCATTGTTCTATGATCTTTGATTTCTTCCTTTCCTTATGTTAAATACCACACAACCCCAAAGTGATGCGCGTGGTTTACTATACTTCATTGTTTTGAGGCCATGTAGACTGGAGCCTGTAGAAAGCCATTTGGGTCAGGGCATGCACCACCATCATCATCATTATTATTATATCATCATCATCATCGTCATTATCATCATCACCATTATCATCATTATTATTTCATCACCATTATCATTATATCATAATAATGCTCACCATCGTCATCATTATTATATCATCATCATCATCATCAACATTATCAACATATATATCAACATCATCATCATCATCATCATCATTATATCATCATAATCATGATCAGCATCACCATTATTATATCATCATTATATCATAATCATTATGATCACCATCACCATTATATCATCATAATCATGATCATCATCATCATCATAATCATCAGCATTATCATCATCACCATCATCATAATCATCATTATAACCATCATCATTATTATCATCAACACCACCATTACCATCATCACCATCATCATCATCATTGTCATCACCATTATCATCATTCTTTGTTTTTTGTTCGTTGTTTCTTGTTTTAACGATTCTATCATCTCCTAATTTTACAGTATGCATTATCTTCTCCCATCTTATCTTATATCATGTTTTAACATGCATAACTTTATATTTCACCTGTCAACTTCTCAACAAAATAAGAGATACGGACGACATTGCATGCACATCGTTCCGATACGATTGCAGTTCTAGTCTTCTTCTTCTTCTTGATCTTCTTACCTCAAACTCCTATTCATTTTGCACGTAGTGCTTGTTCCTCCTAATTAGGTCCCTTCCTCTCGTCCATTTCATTTCAAATTTCATAGCCATCTTCCTTGCCATGTCTTGTAGTGCACCTGACTCTTCATTTTCCGAAATCACTCATGCATGAACATCCAGGCGCCATTTTGTCCATTTTCGGGCCATTTTCATGTCTTTCTTTCTTCTTGCCTATCTCCACTATCCTACATGCTACAGACTTCTAACAAAGTGCTCTATATAGAGTAAGACTTGTTCTTCAACTTTCTTTTTTTTACCTAACCTTCAAAATTTCATCTTCATACTCTAAATTCAAATCCGAAATCGGCAACATTAAAAAACATTAAAATTCTTCAAATATTCATTCCCGAATTTGAAAAATTGCCATAACTTCCTCATATCAAGTCATTTTTGTCTCAAATTTTCACTGTGGCTTTATCTTGTCATTGCACACATCCCTGATCAGTTTCATGCTTCAATGATTCGGCATAATAAAAATAGCGCCCTCTAAAGTTTCCAAAATGGCTATTTTCTTGTGGCCGTATCTCCATCATGCCTGGCTAAAACCGTACCCTTTTTTGGATTTAGGTGCTTCAAGATATGCTCTATTCAGCCAACTGAAAAAATATATACCTTATTACAGACCAACTTGGCGAAAATTGCTCGTAAAAATCATGAAATTTACGGAAATGCCGAAATAACTTCAACTTGCTCTAAAATTGCAAAATTTAAACCTACATCTTTGAAACTTGGTAGGTGTGTGTATCAATATATTTGACAACTGTCAGCTAAATTTAGTAAAAATTGATGACGTCATCACGAAGTTATCGCAAAAAATCTCAAATTAATATGCATTACATAATATGGCGTAATATGCTTATTTTAAATGGCGCACTAATGACATTCAGCTCAAAATGACCGCAATGAAATTCCCTTCTCAGAGATACCAAACACGGTATAGGGTCTCACAGAAGATTTTCAGTAAATCGCGATTTAAGTCAGGTCATAATACGGATCCTGCAGAGTTTCCGCCCATGCATTACACGTATTGTCTATGGGGCAAATCGGGATCCCGCTTTTGGCCCTCTGAACGATCTTTATTTTTCTTGAAAATTTGCAGGCACATTCTTTGAGGCAAAATGAAGAGAATCTCGAAGCCGGATTTTTAAAAATCGGTCAAGCGTCACATTTTAGATGCCATTTTGTGCATTACACGTATTGTCTATGGGGAAAATCGGGATCCCAACTTTGGCCCCCTGAACGATCTTTATTTTTCTTGAAATTTGGCAGGCACATTCTTCGAGGCAAAATGAAGAGAATCTCGAAGCCGGATTTTGAAAATCGGTCAAGCGTGACATTTTAGACGCCATTTTGTTCTATAAATCTATCATGCATCACACGCTTCGATAGGATTGTCATAAAAATATGAAAGTGATCCCAAAATGACGGTCATGAAATGCTCTTTCGTATGATACCAAATACGGCACATAAAGAACAAGAAAGAGCCAATTTATTAGCAAATAAAGCCATTTCAGTACATGCCATTTAACGACATTTTCTTCAATACAATTCTACGCAAAGCCGATGTGGCCTGGTATACTACGCGTCACATATAGTGTGGAAGCCACGTGGACAGAGGCTATGGACAGGCATTTTATCCTTCTACTTTTCCCTATGTTATTCTTTGTCATCTTGTCTTTCTATGATTTACCCTACTGTCATTGTTCTATGATCTTTGATTTCTTCCTTTCCTTATGTAGAAAGCCATATGGGTCAGGGCATGCGCCACCACCATCATCATTATTATTATTATATCATCATCATCATCATCATCATTATCATCATCACCATTATCGTCATTATTATTTCATCACCATTATCATCATCATTATCATCATTATATTATAATAATAATCATCACCATCGTCATCATTTTTATATCATCATCATCATCATCAACATTATCAACATATCGATCATCATCATCATCATCATCATCATCATCATTATATCATCATAATCATCATGATCACCATCACCATTATATCATCATCATGATCATCATCATCATCATCATAATCACCAGCATTATCATCATCATAATCATCATTATAACCATCATCATTATCATCATCAACACCACCATTACCATCATCACCATCATCATCACCATTGTCATCACCATTATCATCATCATTCTTTGTTTTTTTGTTCTTTTTCCTTGTTTTCATTTTTCTATCATCTCCTAATTTAACAGTATGCATTATTTTCTCCCATCTTATCTGATATCATGTTTAAACATGCATAACTTTATATTTCACATCATCACATGTCAACTTTTCAAAAAAAATAAAAGATACGGACGACATTGCATGCACATCGTTCCGATACGATTGCAGTTCTAGTCTTCTTCTTCTTCTTCTTCTTCTTGATCTTCTTACCTCAAACTCCTATTCATTTTGCACGTAGTGCTTGTTCCTCCTAATTAGGTCCCTTCCTCTCGTCCATTTCATTTCAAATTTCATAGCCATCTTCCTTGCCATGTCTTGTTGTGCACCTAACTCTTCATTTTCCGAAATCACTCATGCATGAACATCCAGGCGCCATTTTGTCCATTTTCGGGCCATTTTCATGTCTTTCTTTCTTCTTGCCTATCTCCACTATCCTACATGCTACAGACTTCTAACAAAGTGCTCTATATAGAGTAAGACTTGTTCTTCAACTTTCTTTTTTTTACCTAACCTTCAAAATATCATCTTCATACTCTAAATTCAAATCCGAAATCGGCAACATTAAAAAACATTAAAATTCTTCAAATATTCATTCCCGAATTTGAAAAATTGCCATAACTTCCTCATATCAAGTCATTTTTGTCTCAAATTTTCACTGTGGCTTTATCTTGTCATTGCACACATCCCTAATCAGTTTTATGCTTCAATGATTTGGCATAATAAAAATAGCGCCCTCTAAAGTTTCCAAAATGGCTATTTTCTTGTGGCCGTATCTCCATCATGCCTGGCTAAAACCGTACCCTTTTTTGGATTTAGGTGCTTCAAGATATACTCTATTCAGCCAACTGAAATAATATTTACCTTATCACAGACCAACTTGGCGAAAATTGCTCGTAAAAATCATGAAATTTACGGAAATGCCGAAATAACTTCAACTTGCTCTAAAATTGCGAAATTTAAACCTACATCTTTGAAACTTGGTAGGTGTGTGTATCAATGTATTTGACAACTGTCAGGTAAATTTGGTAAAAATTGATGACGTCATCACGAAGTTATCGCAAAACATCTCAAATTAATATGCATTACATAATATGGCGTAATATGCTCATTTTAAATGGTGCACTAATGACATTCAGCTCAAAATGACCGCAATGAAATTCCCTTCTCAGAGATACCAAACACGGTATAGGGTCTCACAGAAAATTTTCAGTAAATCGCGATTTAAGTCAGGTCATAATACGGATCCTGCAGAGTTTCCGCCCATGCATTACACGTATTGTCTATGGGGCAAATCGGGATCCCGCTTTTGGCCCTCTGAACGATCTTTATTTTTCTTGAAAATTTGCAGACACATTCTTTGAGGCAAAATGAAGAGAATCTCGAAGCCGGATTTTTTAAAATCGGTCAAGCGTCACATTTTAGATGCCATTTTGTGCATTACACGTATTGTCTATGGGGAAAATCGGGATCCCAACTTTGGCCCCCTGAACGATCTTTATTTTTCTTGAAATTTGGCAGGCACATTCTTCGAGGCAAAATGAAGAGAATCTCGAAGCTGGATTTTGAAAATTGGTCAAGCGTGACATTTTAGACGCCATTTTGTTGTATAAATCTATCATGCATCATACGCTTCGATAAGATTGTCATAGAAATATGAAAGTGGTCCCAAAATGACGGCCATGAAATGCTCTTTCGTATGATACCAAATACGGCACATAGAGAACAAAAAAGAGCCCAGTTATTAGCAAATAAATCCATTTCAGTACATGCCATTTAACGACATTTTCTTCAATACAATTCTACGCAAAGCCGATGTGGCCTGGTATACTATGCGTCACGTATAGTGTGGAAGCCACGTGGCCAGAGGCTATGGAAAGGCATATTATCCTACTACCTTTCCCTATATTATTCTTTGTCATCTTGTCTTTCTATGTTTTACCCTACTGTCATTGTTCTATGATCTTTGATTTCTTCCTTTCCTTATGTTAAATACCGCACAACCCCAAAGTGATGCGCGTGGTTTACTATACTTCATTGTGTTGAGGCCATGTAGACTGGAGCCTGTAGAAAGCCATTTGGGTCAGGGCATGCACCACCATCATCATCATTATTATTATATCATCATCATCATCGTCATTATCATCATCACCATTATCATCATTATTATTTCATCACCATTATCATTATATCATAATAATGCTCACCATCGTCATCATTATTATATCATCATCATCATCATCAACATTATCAACATATATATCAACATCATCATCATCATCATCATCATCATATCATCATAATCATGATTAGCATCACCATTATTATATCATCATTATATCATAATCATTATGATCACCATCACCATTATATCATCATAATCATGATCATCATCATCATCATAATCATCAGCATTATCATCATCACCATCATCATAATCATCATTATAACCATCATCATTATTATCATCAACACCACCATTACCATCATCACCATCATCATCATCATTGTCATCACCATTATCATCATTCTTTGTTTTTTGTTCGTTGTTTCTTGTTTTAACGATTCTATCATCTCCTAATTTTACAGTATGCATTATTTTCTCCCATCTTATCTTATATCATGTTTTAACATGCATAACTTTATATTTCACCTGTCAACTTCTCAACAAAATAAGAGATACGGACGACATTGCATGCACATCGTTCCGATACGATTGCAGTTCTAGTCTTCTTCTTCTTCTTGATCTTCTTACCTCAAACTCCTATTCATTTTGCACGTAGTGCTTGTTCCTCCTAATTAGGTCCCTTCCTCTAGTCCATTTCATTTCAAATTTCATAGCCATCTTCCTTGCCATGTCTTGTAGTGCACCTGACTCTTCATTTTCCGAAATCACTCATGCATGAACATCCAGGCGCCATTTTGTCCATTTTCGGGCCATTTTCATGTCTTTCTTTCTTCTTGCCTATCTCCACTATCCTACATGCTACAGACTTCTAACAAAGTGCTCTATATAGAGTAAGACTTGTTCTTCAACTTTCTTTTTTTTACCTAACCTTCAAAATTTCATCTTCATACTCTAAATTCAAATCCGAAATCGGCAACATTAAAAAACATTAAAATTCTTCAAATATTCATTCCCGAATTTGAAAAATTGCCATAACTTCCTCATATCAAGTCATTTTTGTCTCAAATTTTCACTGTGGCTTTATCTTGTCATTGCACACATCCCTGATCAGTTTCATGCTTCAATGATTCGGCATAATAAAAATAGCGCCCTCTAAAGTTTCCAAAATGGCTATTTTCTTGTGGCCGTATCTCCATCATGCCTGGCTAAAACCGTACCCTTTTTTGGATTTAGGTGCTTCAAGATATACTCTATTCAGCCAACTGAAAAAATATATACCTTATCACAGACCAACTTGGCGAAAATTGCTCGTAAAAATCATGAAATTTACGGAAATGCCGAAATAACTTCAACTTGCTCTAAAATTGCGAAATTTAAACCTACATCTTTGAAACTTGGTAGGTGTGTGTATCAATATATTTGACAACTGTCAGGTAAATTTGGTAAAAATTGATGACGTCATCACGAAGTTATCGCAAAAAATCTCAAATTAATATGCATTACATAATATGGCGTAATATGCTTATTTTAAATGGCGCACTAATGACATTCAGCTCAAAATGACCGCAATGAAATTCCCTTCTCAGAGATACCAAACACGGTATAGGGTCTCACAGAAGATTTTCAGTAAATCGCGATTTAAGTCAGGTCATAATACGGATCCTGCAGAGTTTCCGCCCATGCATTACACGTATTGTCTATGGGGCAAATCGGGAACCCGCTTTTGGCCCTCTGAACGATCTTTATTTTTCTTGAAAATTTGCAGGCACATTCTTTGAGGCAAAATGAAGAGAATCTCGAAGCCGGATTTTTTAAAATCGGTCAAGCGTCACATTTTAGATGCCATTTTGTGCATTACACGTATTGTCTATGGGGAAAATCGGGATCCCAACTTTGGCCCCCTGAACGATCTTTATTTTTCTTGAAATTTGGCAGGCACATTCTTCGAGGCAAAATGAAGAGAATCTCGAAGCCGGATTTTGAAAATCGGTCAAGCGTGACATTTTAGACGCCATTTTGTTCTATAAATCTATCATGCATCACACGCTTCGATAGGATTGTCATAAAAATATGAAAGTGGTCCCAAAATGACGGCCATGAAATGCTCTTTCGTATGATACCAAATACGGCACATAAAGAAGAAAAAAGAGCCCAGTTATTAGCAAATAAATCCATTTCAGTACATGCCATTTAACGACATTTTCTTTAATACAATTCTACGCAAAGCCGATGTGGCCTGGTGTACTCTGCGTCACATATAGTGTGGAAGCCACGTGGCCAGAGGCTATGGAAAGGCATTTTATCCTACTACCTTTCCCTATGTTATTCTTTGTCATCTTGTCTTTCTATGTTTTACCCTACTGTCATTGTTCTATAATCTTTGATTTCTTCCTTTCCTTATGTTAAATACCGCACAACCCCAAAGTGCCGTGCGTAGTTTACTATGCTTCATTGTTTTGAGGCCATGTGGACTGGAGCGTGTGGAAAGCCATTTGGGTCAGGGCGTGCGCCACCATCATCGTCATCACCATCATCATCATCATCATCACCATCATCATCACCATTATCTTTATCACAGTCATCATTATATCATCGTCATTACCATTTTCATCATCATTATATCATCAATATCATCATCACCATCATCATCACCATTATCATCATCACCATCATCATCATTTTATCATCATTATCATGATTATCATCATCACCATGATTACATCATCATCATCATATCATCACCACCATCATCATCACCATTATCATCATCACCATCATCATCATCATTTTATCATTATCGATCTTTATCATCATCACCATTATTATATCATCACAATCATCATCAACACCACCATCATCATCAACACCACCATTACCATCATCACCATCATCCTCATTGTCATCCCCATTATCATCATTCTTCGTTGTTTTTTTTTTTTGTTTGTTCTTTTTCCTTGTTTTCATTTTCCTATCATCTCCTAATTTAACAGTTTGCATTATTTTCTCCCATCTTATCTGATATCATGTTTCAACATGCATAACTTTATATTTCACATGTCAACTTTTCAAAAAAAATAAAAGATACGGACGACATTGCATGCACATCGTTCCGATACGATTGCAGTTCTAGTCTATCTTTGAAAATCTTTATTCAGATTGCAGATTTTGCATTGTATTATTTGTTTTGGACTGAATTATATATTGTCTTTACAATGTATGAAAAATAATGTATCTCTGTACAATTTTCTCGTCTGAATATCTGAATATCTGAATAAAGGCAAAAAAGCATTAAAAAAAAATTGTCGTGTGCCTCCGAAAAGCCTTATCCAGTCAAATATATACACACACACACACATACACACAAACACTCACATACTCACACTCACATTATAGTACTGATAAATGAGACAATGCTAGGTCTGTGTTACGATAAGCAGCGTATCCATGGGAGTATGTGCCCCACTGCTCCCCACAAATCGATAAACCCCTGTGAATTGAAGTGGGCATTGAATTAGGTAACAGCCGGCACATGCAAGCCCCTTTTCAAAGCCAGTTGGCATGTCTTCAATACACGTTCCAGAAAATGTGCCCCCTTGAAAATTCAGACCCCAAAAGGCACTTGAAAATGTGATAACCTTTTTTTTTAAATCCTTGTCAAGAGATCTCCTATGTAGATTAGCATCGAAAAAAAGTCCGAAACCTTTTTATTTTTGCTTGTCAGATATTTTTCGGAAGTGTAACCCCCTTTTCTTTAATTCTGGATCCGCCCCTTTATATAGCCTATTGCTGAGCCGGAAGGGCTCAATGATAATTATTCGTAAAATAGCTGTATGTACAGCCCTGGAAATAATTATTAGAGCAGCTCTTTTAAAGGTCTATGTAGAAAGTGTTGACTACATCAGTAAAGGAACTTTTAACATGATTTCTACTAGCTAACTTATGATGAATCAATGACTCTTCCTGAAAACAATAACCCCCTACAATAAATAATACCCCGGACAATTATTCCCAGGTAAATTACTCCTAGGACAATTTTCCCCAAGGCAATCATCCCCCTCAAAAAAAAAAAAAAATACAGCAAAGGGTACCGCCATGGTGACACGACATTTGCTCCTGCGACATTTGCTCCTCAGTCCATATCTCGAAAGGTCAAAGGTTAAAGTCAAGGTCATGATTTTTTTTTTTTTTTTTTTTGGGGGGGGGGGTGTTTATTGTTTGTTTTGTTTAGTTAAGGACAATGTGAAGATAATGATTAGGGTTAGGATTAGGTTTAGGTTTAGGTTTAATACGGCAAAGTTAGACCGGAGCAATTGTTGAAGGAGCAAATGTCTAGAACCACAAACAAACCACAAACGTAAATGTCCTAAAGGATAGTTGCCCTAGGGATAATTTTCAGGGGGAGGGGGGCTGGAATAAATGTCCTGGCAGTAGTGGTTTGGGTGTAATGGTCCACGTGGTATGTCTGATTGTCTATCTGGGCCATATTAACTCTTTCAGTGCCGATGTCACATATGTGTGACAGATAGACGTGCAATTTTCATTCACCAATTGCTCGACCACGGGAAAGGTATGTGGTGGTTAATGTATATCGAAATTTCGAGAATAAATCAAGCATTCTAAATATATGATTATAATTATATGCTACCACAGAAATTTCCAGAGAAAATTGCAGATTTAAAAAAAAGATATTACCTTATTTCAACATTAAACAATAATAAACAAATGAGAAACGAAAAAATAATGGACAAAAAAAGACACTCAAATGGAATTTTCAATAATTCTTATGCATAAAGTTGGGTAAAGTAATAACTTTGGTATCATAAGAAATGGTAGAAAATTTCCTACAAGTTTTGTACACAATATTTTGTGAAATAATAGATGGTTAATGCAGTGCAGACATTTGAAAAGTAAGCATTGATCACATTTTGGTAAATTGTTGAAGAGAGCTAAACCCCTTGGTACAGTAGGAGTTAACTCACGCAGAAGCCTTTTGTTCATTTCTTGGTAGCAAAGTTGCTACATATGATGATTAGCAGACATGCCTCTTGGCATGCTGTCCACAAGGTGTTGATTTTCCCCCTAATAGCAGCCCATTTATTTTTGCAAGAATATTTTCATGTTTGATGAATTAAATTTCTATTGTCCTGAATTTTCATGTCCTTCGTAATGTTCTCCACAGAAATGACATCACATCAATAGAACAAGCAGTCCACAGAGCACAGACCAAGACAAGACTCAAAACTATCATCCTCTTGGATATTTATAGAGTATTAGGTGGTACAAACCCATTTTTCATATTAGAATAAAGGGACATAGTAATTGTCTGTGGAAATTTAACCTGGGTATAGTCGTCCTACTGGTAATTGTCCTGGGGTGATGTCAGAGGGGTAATTGTCCTGGGGACTGACAGTCCATGAATTATGAATTAGCTGTTAATAATCCTTTTCCTAACTCTAGAAATATTTGTCGTAATACATATCACATGCTCCGTAAAGGAGCTGCTCTAATATATATATATATATATATATATATATATATATATATATATATATACATTTTTTTTCCAGGGATGTTTTTAATCTTTTAGACAATCGCTTTCCCCATTCACGCACTCTCCTTTTCTTTCACTCACTCTATCATTTTTATTATTATTTTTTGTTTACTTTATTCTTTCGTGTAAATGCTTTATTTGCTTTTTGGTTCTACTTTCATTGTGTTTTCTAGTCTCATTTGTTTAATAAGTACAAAATACAAAGATGTTATACCTTCATCAGAAAATATGAACAGTTTTTTTCCATTTCCATATATATATTTCCAGCCAAAATTTATTTGGTACTTCTAGCTTGCTCTTTCAAATTCTCTTCATGATCAATATGCATGAAATTAAAGATTTGTTAGCTTTGTTATCACCATATCTCAACTATTTTGTATGCATGATTATGAGGAGACAAATTGACAGAGTTTTTGTTTGTTATGTCAAAGGTCATAGAGGTCAGTTATGTAAGTTTAGGTGTTTTATTCTGATGATCACAATAATAATAATAATAATAATAAAAATAATAATAATAATAATAATAATAATAATAATATTATTATTATTATTATTATAATAATATTATTATTATTGTTATTATTATTATTATTATTATTATTATCATTATTATTATTATTATTATTATTATCATTATTATTATTATTATTATTATTATCATTATTATTATCATTATTATTATTATTTCTCTTCATTTTTGTTAAGAAAAGTACCACATTTGAAAAAAACAAATGACACTGCAAAAGCAAATGACAATGAATCCGAAAGCATGAAACTTTAATTATTTTACCAATGCAAAAGTCTAGAGTAATACAAAAGTAATACAATTCCGTAATAAGTAGTATCTTGATACCAGGATAATTATATATTCCCCTAAAAACCACTCAAGACGATAACTAATCTGGAAAATTCTAGCTCATAGAATAATTTCAATCCTGGTGCCCCTTTTATTAATTCCATAGAATAGACATGTATGGTTCTACTGCGCCTGCTCTATTTGTCTTTAACCAATCATCCTTAGGAGCCTATACCACTATACCACGCAGTTAATTGCGCGCGCAGGAGAAGCCCCCTCCTTTTATTTCGAAATTCTGAATCCGCTAGTGCACACAATCACTGCCTAAGAAACCAACATTTTTTCATAATTGCTACCTTCTCGATGTTTTGTAATAACAAAGGTATGATTCTAAGTGAAATCCGCCATTATGATTCATTAAATTTAGGTGAAAAGGAAAAATAGAAACAATAATAACACTATATCAAAAGGTAAGAAAATCCGATTATCTTGAGACTGAAATGAGCCTGATCGGTTAAGAGTAGGCATTTTGTCTATCCATAACACTGAATATTTTATGGATTAGCCTATAATTTTAGTAGGTGATCATGGCAACCAAATTTGATCAAATTTCACCTCCTTGGTTATGCCTTCACAATTAAACATAAAATAGCACGCTTCAATTAAATACTATTTTCTACAGGCCTTCAAACTTTCAAAATTTTTCAAATGTACGTCTGTGACTAACCGATGAGGCTCAAATGTACCCATAAAAATTTTTTAAAGTGGAATACCGAAGAAAATGTATTATATATATGAAATAAACGAGTGTAGAACGATTTGTTTTTTCTGCGCTTAAAATGGCTTTCCCGAAATGAAATACTTTACAGATTCGAAATTGACACTTCCCTGGTATCTAGTTCACGGAAATTTTTTTTCGAGGGATTGCCGATAACGTAATGGGGTAAATGAAATCTCGGACGCGAGCGCGCGCATAGTTTGCAGGCACAAACCCTGGTCAGTCGTAAAAGAGTGTCTGCACTATAAGACTTCCACAGGCCATGTACTATAGCTGCTCCTGACACGACCAGTAGGTAGCTGGGCTTGCCTTCTCCCAAGATAAAATAATTTTCAGATAAAGTGTCAAATTGGGGTCTGTCCTTGCAGACTAGCGCGCGCATATCTGCCAATGCATTGTAATTGTTGTTCAAGTTGTCGTATATTTGCATATGAATTAAAAGTTTTGAAAGTGTTTTTCGTGGGTTTTACTTCTTGGAGATCGAAATTTTGTACGGTTATGGCATCACCTGTTATATTTAGTGATGACCAGGATGATTAATGGTCTCTGAATGTGAAAACAATAAAAGCGAAGAGAACCTGAGTGAGGATGAATCGGAATGAATCCTCAGTACTTATATATTCACTGAATCCAACTTCACTCAATAAAGACAAACCTTGATTGGTAGATCTACTGTTACTCCAAATGTGAAAACAATATTAGCTGTTGTATGGATCGGAGAAAAGGTGATTATCAAATTATCAGCGCGATATGAAAGAAAAGAAACGAAGTCGTCGATAAACGTAACCCAGCCAGGCAGAATGCTGCATTGGAATTGCATATGCGCAGTAAGCACCGAGTCTGTGCGTCGAAGTCCTACCGCGGAATTCAAGTGTACAGTACAGCGGCCGGCCTCTCGGCCTGTTTCTAACTTTCCATTCAGCTTCTGAAAACAGAATTGACTAAACCAGGGGCGGCGCCAGGGTATTTTGATAGGAGGGGCAAGACGACCTAAAGATGACGTCATATTTTTTCTCCATTAAATAACAGGGGTAATATTATAGAGTTATATGTTTAAGACCTCTCTTTTTAATACTCCTCTTTCTTCTTTCTTCCCTTTTCTTCCCTTTTCTTCCTCCTTTTCTTTTTTTTTCTTCTTTTTTTTCTTTTTTCACTACTTGAAAAATCATAGGGGGGGGGGGTGGTCGCCCCCTTTGCCCCCCCTGTAGCGCCGCCCCTGGACTAAACTACTTTAACTTTATATGAAAAAAATTTCATCTTAACGCATCATTATTTCAAATATATTCTTTCTTTTTCTTTTTTAAGGGGAAGAAACGATCATCAATTTTTGCAATTTGTATTTGGTTTGGCATATCGTCTGCTTCATGGCCCATCGACGGCAATTGTATCGACTGCACACGAGATACTAGCATCTGTATTCGCGGCCTAATTAACATTTAACAGACTTCATTTACACTAAACGTATGATTTCACATAACAATTTAAGTAGTATGCAATTATATTTCATATTTCGCTTTACTTTATTCAGACCAGATGGGACGTGGATATTTGGTACAAGCATTCGACATTTCCCTCTCATCAAGCTCGTCTTCGTGCTCAGCAGTAATACTTCCGGGTTTGCTTTACTCACGGATCTTCTGATTGTCCTGATTCAGAATAAAATTTTCTAAGTAGCCGTTCTCCTAAACCCAGCCTTTTAAAGGGGTAAACTAAACGCTGTTGTGTTTTTCATGCACTGAGCTTGAAAAGGGTATATAATTTGACAATTTTCGTGTCTTCTTCGGTATTCCCCTTTCAGTAACCAAGAAGTAATAAACACATTTTATTATTCGGGATGATTTTTCTTCAAAGTGCAATTATACTATAAGAGAGTTTGAGAAGTTATCATTATACCCTATTAATAATTTTGAAGAGTAACAGCATAAAAGTGCTTGTAACAATACAAAAAAAGTATTGAAAATAATTTTAGGCCTTGCCAAAATGTTACTAAACACAACAAAAAAGTAACTCCCCCTTAATCGAAATGGCGTAACTTTTTAACGTAAAGGTTTTGAGCAAAATAACTTGGCAGGAGTGTTCCTACACTTATTGAATAACTTTTCTTGGGAAATTATATTGATCCATTGAGTCATGCATGAGTGAGCAAACATTAAAGGCAAAAGGTCATTTTGGAGATTCTGTGAAACGAGATTTTAGCGAATTCGGTTTCTGGTGCATATTTATGTGTTGTTGTTTATCATCCATCGCTTGACCCCCTCACACCTATCAAGACACTTTTCTCATTACTATGGTTTGGTGAGCACAATTCAAAAAATTAACTCTCCTGAATTTGACATTGTAAAATCCATTCAGCTTATTGAAAAAAAAAAAAACAACTCCAGATATTTCTACCAAAATGTATCATCACGTGTTATGTGAACATAAGATGTTGTCATCGTGTCATGGTTGAGTGAGCAAACTTTAAAAATCGCACAAGAAATGCTAAAATGTACTGTTAATACAGCATAAAAAATGACCCTTGTAACTTTTGAAAAGTGACATTTTTTCCTTTAATGTTTGCCCACTTATGCATGACGCGATGGATCAATCTCATTTTGACAGGAAAGTTAATCAACAAGTGTAAGAACACTCTTGTCAAGTTATTTTGCTCACAACCTTTTCGTTAACCCTTTGACTACTGTATTCTTTAACTCTCATAGGCTTTATACAGGAATCTCCCGGTTCCCGTAGCCTATGGGTTAAGTTACGCCAATTTCATTAAGGGGGAGTTACTATGTTGTTGTGTTTAGATAAGCGTGTAATAAGGAGTAGCTAGAAGGATGCACTGGCATGTAGTACCTATAAAAGTGAAACATAACTTCTATTTTCAAATTCATTTACCGAATAAGATTATTGTTTTACGTTAAATTGAAAAGGATTGTTCTTCAAATTTTCAAAAATTGAAAAGAAATATATAGATAGATCCCAGTTAAAAAGTTCTGTCTACCCATAGATACATATTACTGGTTGTGTAACTTCATAAAATACGATTCCTCTTTTCACCAAATGATCAACCACTAAGAATTAATTAGATGGACATTCTTTCTAAATTAAATTCCCCAGTGGTTACTCCACTAATTTTCAAAGTTTACCTAAATGTAAATACATGTAGTTCAAAGCCATCTAACCAGAAATAAATTAATGCTCCTTTAGAAAATTAGTTATAGCTTTTAATAATGAAATGTAATGTGAAATGCAAGCCACTTTCTTGATATATCATTTTCATCTTAAAGGGGGGGGGGGGGGGGGGACCGAAGTTCAATTACCATGGCACAAAGACACTATTTAGTATTCACATGTTCCCAATGCCCCAGACGCTCCGCTTTAAATGTTATCGGGCTGATCCGGATGTATTCGCCAAAGTCATTCGTTTGAGAAATACATGATAATAAAAAATGTAGACATAATCGTCTTTATTCTGTTCAAAGTCCCATCTTTAATTTTATTATCCTTCTGGTGTTCACAATCTTGTTTTTTCCTGTATGAATTAATATCTACTTACGGGGGGTTGGGAGGGGTCGCTAGCCATCCGTTTACTTTTCACTGAAGGTTGGAGCAAAGGTGTTACTTTAGGTGTAAACTAACACTGAATACCTAATCAGCAGAGACACAGATCACTCCAGCATCTTCATAATGACCACAGTTGTGTACCCCAATGCCCGAGTGTTGGCAGTCAAAGAGACTGTCCTCGTCCCCTGTGCAGGAAACATCATCTAGCAGGATATCTCCAGAGCCTTGTCCGAACCTCGCATCTCGTTGAGTCGAATAAGCACCCTGGAAACCCAGCATTCTGCAGACAACGATGGCATCAACCAAATCCCACCCATCATCACAGACAGTTCCCCATTCTCCTTCATCATGCTGATAATTCACTGTGGTTGAAATGTGGTGCGATTTGATTGAATTGTTTTTTTTTTTCTTTATGTGTCATTGCATATTTGCTGTATTATGCTTCTCTCGTTGTATTTTTCATCTTATTTACTGTATAGAATTGTGTGTGTGTGTGGGGGGGGGGGGTTCAGGGCCCCATTGATTATCAGTTTCTGTAGGATGGGCTACCCTGGTCAAATATTTTAATATGTATATGTATATATATATATATATATATATATATATATATATATATATATACATATTATCAAAACCTGTGGAAACGGGAAGATACACAATTAACTATCCTCATTGTCAAGATATTAGTTGCTTACCGTGGCTGCCTAAGTAACCATAGAAACATCAAATCTAGCAATTTACACTGCCCTCCAAAAGTTTGGTTACACCCGTATTCAGAACTGATTTTTCACAATCACCCACATTTCACCCACTGAAACAATTTGGTGTCAAACTGAAGAATAGACATCAGCCTTCAAGTTGACACCAGTTTCACATATGAAAGGCGTTTCAAGAGGCAGTTATGCGTTAAAAAGTCAACCTCCCCCCCCCAAAAAAAAAAAAAGTAAAAAAAATAAATAAAAAATAATAAATAAAATAAAATAAATAAATAAATAAAATAAAAAATAAATAAATAAAAAAAAATATGTATATATATATATTTCTAGTGGAAAATATGAGGTCATTGGTTTGGTCAGTTGTGCAAGCATTTTTGCCTTTTCGACATTCTACAAAATCTGACCCTTGTTTGTACAGATGAATATTAAATCTGTATTGGCCAATAAACAGTACTCAATCCTTTACTCACGCAGAAAAATTATGTAGAAACACATTAATATTTTGGGATCACCACAATGATTTTCTTTCTCATAGGAAATCATATTTTATTATTCATTATTGGCATTTGTCTTACTTCTTCAAGGAAAATAAATTAAATTAATAATAGTTTGTCAGGAGATGCGCATTTAATTTTTTTTTTCAAGTTTTATTTAATCACGTTTCGAATAATAAAGACTTCTCATCAGAGACCCCGCCCCTGGTAGCGAACTCAGCACGGCACATCCTGGGCATCCAGCTGGAAGTAGTCGTGGGGGAAATCACTGGAAATGTCCTTCCATGCCTTCTGAAGAATTTCCAACAGATCAGGCTCACTTGTTGGGCATTTTTCTCGGACCTTCCCGTCCAGCTCTCTCCATGGCATGAATTTCAGGACCCCTTTCTCTTCTGTTTTCTAAAGGTAGTTTTTACATCGCCTTGATGAATGCGTGGGGCCATTTTTCTGCTGAAAGGAAGACTTGACAAGAGGTAGTCACTGGAAATTTCAATGCCTTCAGAAGATGAAGCTCTCCTCCTGGGCATTTATATCTGACCATGCAGACCTTGCTGTTGAGCTCTTCCCATATCAGCTCTTTTGGATTCAGATCCGGGGACTGGGGCAACCAATCCATGATTTTCAGGAACCCTTTCTCTTATTTTCCTCCAGACAGTTTTAGCACAGCCTTAAGGAATGATTGTGATTATTATCCTGATAGAAGCACAACAACAAACAAAAAATTCTTCAGAAGGCATATAGAAGGAAATTTCAGTGACTATTTCCACAACTACCTCCACAACTTGACCAGCCGGATGCCCGAGATGTGCAGTGCTGTGATCGCTGTCAGGGGCAGGTTCTTTGATGATAAGTCTCTGTGATCCGAAACATGATAAAAAAATAAAACTTTTAATAATGGATAAATGTGCATCTCATGGCATACCATTATTCATGTAGTCATTATTCTCCTTGTAAGGGTATAAAAAAATGCAAAGAATATGACTTCGCATGAAGAAAGAAAACTAAAAAGCATTGTGGCGTTCCAAAATGTTAATGTATTTCTGAAATGAACATACTTGTTTTCTGCATGAGTATAGGAATGCTTATTGTATATCAGTCAACAAATGTTTAATATTCATCAGTACAAACGAGGGTCAAATTTTGGAAAATGCTGAACAAATGAAAGGGAAAAAAATGTTGGCACAACTGACCAAACCGACCCCCTTCTAATTGTGCTGTGTGTTTGTTTGTTTGTGGGGGGGGGGGGTGCTCTGGGGGGGGGGGGGTGATAGCTTGCCTTTTTATCGCATGTTAAACTGGTGTCAATTTGAAGGGTGATGTCTACTCTTCAGATTTTTATCAAATTGTTGCAGTGCGACATATCTGATGATAAACGAACTGGGAGTGATTGCAAAAAAAATCAGTTCTTATTACAGGCGTACCCAAACTTTTGGAAGGCAGTGTAAGGTATTCTCACTTGCAACATCAACTATGTGTATTAAAAAAACGCATAACAAACGACAGAAAATGATTACATAATGGACAAAATATGAGGCATCTTATCTTCATGTGTAGACTTAAGTGTAGACTTAAGTAAGCCGATCGGAAGCATTTCGGTATTTTTTTTTTCACTCTTAAATCCCCTGAAAATTACTGACAACTATTATACCTAATAACCTTCCGGCAAAGCTAACCCTAAAAACTGACTGCCCACTTGTATGATGATTATTTCATCCGTTCTTAATAACAGTTTTTCTATAGGGTTATTTTTTTAAGGGGGATAGTTGTAGGGGGGGGGGGGGTGTATGGGCGTGGTCAGTTGGTTCTCATTGGTGTACATATCCTGGAAGCTGACTATTAATTAAACAGAACTTGGGAATATCTTTGTCTACTGCCATCTATAGTTGGTTTCGCTGCATGATCGTGAATAATCGCGATCGACAGCTTTCTAACTTAGGAGATGGAATGCTAACATCTAACCATACCATACTAATGATGACCATTAATAACACCATTTTCACACACACACACACACACACGCACACACACACACAAAGAAAAAAAGTCGCTCGTGGGCTTTCCGAAGCCTACGCCAAACATACGAAAGTGACTGGCGCCAATAATCTGAAGAGATTGAGGAGCGCCATCATACCAAGAACGAACTAACCAACTATAGTCAAGCTTTGTCCTTGATCGTATCTTATGCTGGTAGTACCGAAACAGAATACACTAAAAACCGTATGCAAGTAATAATATGCTATTTAAAGAAATAAGCTTTTGAAATAGCTGCGGAAGTCGGTTAACCTAATTACGATATCGCAAAAAACTTAAGACAGTCAAGCATCAAAAGAAGATATATATATATATATACTTATACTGTAAATATTGTACAACAAAATTATGGAGGAAAAATAATTGTAACATGTCCAAAACAGACTTTTGAAACAGTTGTAGAGTACATAGTGTTTATTCTTTGAGTTAATAATTCGTCGCATAATATTATTGTTTATCGCTAACTACTGAAGTTGCAATGTAAATGCTAAACAAAGATAATGATATGATCAGATTATAACAATGATTTATTAATTGTCATCTCCTAGCTTTTGCTATTTCTTGCCCCCATTTAATGAATGTATGCTTAATTGACCATTCCAGAAATAAATAGAAACATAATAATTTTAATGAATTAAAATATCTCTTACCGTTACTGCAGTAAAGGCATTCAGTGTTAATAGTGCTCGTTATCTAGAAATGCATTTACTGACGTTTTTATTGTGATTTTAAAAGTTACAAATTTGATATTATGATATGTATTGTATGTATATGTATTATACGATATATCATTTTGATACTTTAGGAAATTCATGATTGAAAATAAAAATCGCGAACCCTTCACTGTTTTGATACGGTTTTCAGGTTTTAGCAGCGTCCGAGAGTGCAGTACGACCGCCTTGTCATTATGCATATTACGGTCCGCTTGGCTTTAAAAGAATATGCTCAAGTGGGCTAAAATTCGTTTTACTTTGAATTTCGCCCTCTTCTTCTTCTTCTCTTGGTAATCTTCAAAGGGCTATGCAGCCTATCATGTGCAGGCGCACACTAAACACTGGGTTTACACCCTACTCTCTGCGAGAAGTGTACCATTATTAACGTGCATAGGGTGTGACTCACACCTCCAGTTAACGTTCTAGTCCGTGGAACGGAGTGTTTTAACCTGAACTCAAGCCTGCATCAGGAAGAGAGGTGATGGGCATGCTTACACACAATGCAGCGACAATCAATTTTTCGTCAGGTCAGGCTCAGGTCAGGCACGGGACTCGAACCAACGCACGCTTATTGACGAAAGTCCTATTCAGAGCCTGGACTAACCGATTGTGCCACCCGCCTCTTCTGTTGAGAAAAGAAGAATCTTTGTCGTATATATATATATATATATATATATACATGTATATATAGAGTCCATGCGCAATCACAAATTACAAATATTTATATTTTTGTTTGAAATTTTCACACATGTCTTTTATACATGAAAATTCAACGAAAGGAAAAAAGATTTGGTTTTAAGGTGAAACAAATATGCCTAACATGCCTAAAGATACACGCCAAGATCGATGTTTCTATCAAAACCAGCTCCTAAATGTAGACTTAATGAATGTAGTCATTGATCAAACGGGCCAAGCTTACGGAAAAGGCTCATGGCCGTCCTTTCACTTTCTTCGTCAGTTTGAAGAAGTTATCACAAAATGTGTAAATCAAAAGGTTTGAAGTAATAATTTACATCAAAAAAGTTATGATCATTCAAATAAGCCAATGGATACGATGAAACAGCATTATTTAAAGGGAATCGGTAACTTTGTGGAGGCTTGATTTAATAAATTGTTGTATTTTGATATTTGTCTTGTATAATGATGTTCAGAATGATGAATAAATAGCCAGGCATAGAAAGGTTTTCGAATATACAATGCTATTATTAAGATATCTATGACTGAATACTGTCATTTACGAAACCGTACGGGGGTACGCTTTAGTCTAACACTGCAGTCTATGGTGGAAATGAGTCTGGTATTTCCGGTCACTTGTATATGTTTACTTTTGTGAAGCACATAATGATTTGGAAGTGCATTTTTTCCTGGGCTCCATTTTTACACCATATTACATACACCGATAGCATGTAAGGCCAGGCAGCTCAGATTTTATCAAGCCTCTACAAAGTAACGAAATCACTTTAAATTAATCTTCTTTTTTCCCCCTCTTATTCCAATATTATTACGTATGAAATTAGTACCTTTTATGAATAGATTTTTTATTAAAGTACAATTTGTAATCTGAAATCAAACAGGTGCCAATATATAAAACAGTTGATTCATGCTTTTTCTCATTTTAGCAAACTCGGCTCCAGAAGATAACAATATGACGCCTGTAGCTTTGTTAGACAATCATGCAACAAAGGGAACTTCCGCCAAGTTGTGCCCAACTGAAACCGACTTGCTCAAACTCTGTGTATATGGATGGCTCTGACTCTAAAACAAGTAAAGCGCCATCATCGACATAATGTTTCCAATGTTTCGGAACGGACATCCGGAATCTAAAGTTTGGCTGACTGCTTGCATTGTAGCAAGGAGTAACGAAATGCTGAATCATTTCTATAAATTCGTCTCACAATTACATAATTTTAAATTAGCACCTTAAAAATTACCATATTTAATAGTCAAATTATCTTTAGGTGCAAAACAGAATCTCTAGGAAATGATTTTGCTTCAGGATTCCAATAACAGATACATATGATAGAAGCTTCTTTCACGAGCTGTTAATTCCGATCATATCCCCCCCCCCCCCCCCCCATCGGAAGTTGTGCTCTTGGTGCCCCATGTTTAGGCCTACCCAAAATGTGGCTATAAGCTACTATTTACAGGAATTGCTTCCTATGGCAAGTATGGGGGAAATATACGATAAAATGCCTTGTCTGAGGACAATGCCTCCTGAAACCAGTAAATGAATGAATAACTCTATCCGTCCTCCCTCTCACTCAAAAAAGGGGGGAAGAGTGATTTTTCTCTGTATTTTTCACTCCCCGGGATCTACGTCGTGATCGCTTGCTCATGAGTGAATATCGAGTAAATATCGAGTAATCTCTAAAAAGAAACGAGTGAATTTTCACTTTATTTTCACTATTTTCAATCCCGGGGAGTCACGTCAGTGACCACTAGACTTTTTTTTAAAGAGAGTAGTAGCACTGCTATACTGCATCCACGGATTTCTCTTTGTTTTTTCCTGCTCTGTTATTGGCTGCTTAAAAAACGTAGTCCAATCGCATTGATTTGTTAATTACTTTAATGTTCCAAACGTTTGCACAGACTCCTTATTATTCGATCTTTATAATCAACACTTTATTTACGTCACACTGCCAGGTCAATAGAATGGTTGTTTGACATTTGATATGACATCACAAAAATACAACGCCCATGTCGATCGGATAATAAAATTAACACTTGCTGTGTCATTGTTCCATTTGGCACAGACTCTACACGCAAATCCAATAGAAGAGTATCTATGTGGCAAACAAAGAGTTAATGAACTCTCTCTCTCTCTCTCTCTCTCTCTCTCTCTCTTTGTTTTCGTCTCTTTCTCTCCCCTACTCCCTTCCTTCCGCCTGAACTCCATCAATACGCACATGCATACTGTTGCTCTGAAGGAAAACAGAAAATTTAGGAAAACATTATATCAAATTTAAAAAAAACTAGATTACGAATTATCGAAATTTGGGATCATTCTGATTTTCAAATTAGCGAAGTGGTATTATCAGTATAGTGCTGGAAAATCATTCTATTTGATTTCACCTAAAAATAAATAAAAAGATAACCAACAAATTTTTCCCCTTCTAAATATCAGTTCTAAACAGAATCTTCTTTTTTTCTATTTGGAGGACACTCAACAACATGCCATCCCTTATTATTTTGACTACAGTACCAACGAAAAACTTACCGAGGAACGAAATGGAAATGACATTTCAGTTAAGTTTCCACTAATGGAGAGTTTTTACCCAGTTTCATCACACTCAAATGACAAATTCTACAATATGAGATTCACTAAGATTTAGTCACTCCGGATTTCAAATATTTATATTAATAACATTCAGTGTTTGATGTTATTCAGAAGGGATATCAGTCATGGTCCTTATTCTCTTATTGTGCCATTGCTGCTATTTTGCAGGCTCTACATACTTCTCCTCTAGAAGAGTATACTATTCGCAGGCCCGTATTAACTAGAACTTTTTTACCGGGGTGCAGACATCACGTGAGGTGGACCTTATAGAGAGCGAAGCGACAGAGCGGGGACACCCCCTCCCAGGGTAAGATAAATATGGGCATTTTTTTATCTGAAAATCGAATTTTAGTTGCATCTTAGGTACAATTTTGAAGACCAAATTTTTTTAATTTTTTTTTTCAAGCGGACCTCTAGTCACTAGGGAGGTGTGTGTGTGGGTGGGGGGGGGGGGGGCGCACACATCCCTCGCACTCCCCCTAGTTATGGAATTGATGCGGTGTACAAAGAGTTAAGGTATTTTCTCATTCCTGACTTTTAACTCATTCATGTTTGGCTCGTATCTTAAGTAGACCCAATTACAAGTGGCTTCGTTATACTAATTTTTGTCTGCCCTTTCAAAACAATTAATGGGTACCCTTTTTAGTCTAAGAATTTGATTACGTAACACCTAAGTGTCGAGCCGCTTACGGTGATGCAGCAAAATGTCATTATCGATTTTAAAAAAATATATATATATAGCTAAATTACAATTAACATTATCTTTTGATGGGGATAATATTATCTGTAAAATGCTAAGTGCATAAAGGTTGTCACGTAGGGATATAACGTGAAAAGATGTCCAAAAAAAGTGCTGCTGCGGAAATAAGTCCTGATAGGAATACTCACTAAACCGATATTATATATCGGTCTCATGTGCTGTCGGTCTTGTGGAGGGGACGAGAGGTGACACCCCAATTCAAAATATAACAGAAATGTCGGCACATTTGGATTTTTTTAGCCTTGTCAACAAAAGAATGTAAAAGAAATTCCCCCCTTGTTAGAAATATTTTGGACCCCCCTACTAATCCGAAATGATTAGCGACGCCCGTGATATATTTTCCTTTATTATTGTGCATTATTATGTGTAAATAAAATATAAATTTTCAGATTTTGATGTACCGGGAATTTCGTACGATAACTAGTAAAAGTTAATCAAAAGAACAATTACTTATTATAGCAATATTGTATCTTTCCCAGGGAGAGACAGGCAGTAAAGTCTACTGGCAGTGCAAAAAAATGTAGAACGATAAAATGGTCTAATTGAAGAGCTTTCAATGATACAAAATTAATTCAGTCGAAATCTAATTAAAACTTGCAATGACGCGGGACGTTGCTACTACCTCCTTTTGTATGTAAATATTATCAAACAATGTCCAGTGATCACCGTTTCTGTCATGCTTCGCTGGAATTTTCGAAATCTCTTTCGCCTCCTGCACGTACTATAAAGTCTCGGTTTGTTTTTCGTTGTGCATGGGTTCCTTCGTGTCTGTTAGGATAACATTCATTTTCTGAATGAGAAAAAAAAAGTAGACACGCATGAGACAAGAAGACTTCATTTATTATCTTTATTCAGTATTATGACTGAAAGTTTTTTTGGGGTTTTTTTTGCTTGGTCAGAGCAGTTTTTCGTGGAACTATGTGGTATCTTCATTAGCTTTTGTATATATTTTTAACGTAATGACAAATGATTCATGGTTTGTTCAGTGGATATCATAAAAACCCCAAGATGTTATGACCGCATAACCCGCATACCCCTTTCGAAATATACAAAGGCATAATACAGCTCCCCTCCCCCCTCCGCAAAATGGAAATAACAAATTGAGGAAAAATGAGTTAGATAGTTAGATTAGATATTTAGATTATATAACTAGATATTATGGCATTGACAGTAAATCGAAGCTGGAATGAGATAAGTTTGGGGGAAAAAATATATGAAAATTAGGCTAACACGATAAAAACTATTTTTGAAAAATCAACTCAAGGCAATTTCAATAGCCCTGTCTGTCACCTTTAGAAATGTGCGAACATTACAATGGCGTATTACGTAATCTGAACCTGATTTCTATGGGCAGTACAATAGGCCTGTGATATTGCCCTCGAGTTTATTTTTCGAAAGTAGTTTTTATCGTGTTAGGCTATGGATGGACTAAAACTTCCAGCCAACAATGACATTTTAAAAAATCTCTCCCATGTTAAGTCAAACAGCTCGCTTCAAGTGTCCGACAGTAGCGTTATTAGTAAACCACTGATTAATGTAAGTTGTCTCATTGGTTTCAGCGAGTGTCTAGACATTGATGGAAGTACTAGCCTTACTTATTGATGATTAAAATGCAGATTCATAAGCCCTTTGTTTAAGGGGGTGGGTTAGGGAGCTGATCACATAATTTTTCTCTTGTCTCTTCCCCCTCTTCTTTTTTCTCTTTCTCTCTCTTTCTCTCTCTAATTTTAGTCATTGTCTTTCTCTTCGTTCGCCTTTCAAATGGAGGAGATCACGGGTGACCTTCTGACCTAATTACCTACACTCCTGCGTCTTACCCTTATTGAGGTAGCTAAATTTGTTTGCCTATATACCCAACCATCCACCCCTCCCAAAATCTGAAAATAGCCAAGCCAAGCAGCCAAGAGAGAAGTATGTAATAGCGAACGGAAGTCATTGACCATCACGGCCCTGTCTCCTGCATGCCCACGCAAGCTTGAATAAGATTTCAATAACCAACATCTCCCATTCATCAACCTACTTTCATGTATTCAAATACTTCAAGGGGGGGGGGGGGGCAGTGACATTGGTGCTATGCCATTCTGGGTGGACTCAGGATTCCGTAATAAGGGGGGGGGGGGCACAATTCTAGCCAACGAAAAAAAATGGGTTATCAGAGTCTTCGGGTAACTTCTTACTCCAAATATATCTGACAAGAAAAAAAAAAAAAAAAAAAAAATATATATATATATATATATATATATATATATATATATATATATATATAAAAGGGGGGTATCCACATCCTCCATGATCCCCTTGGGATCCGCCTTCGCCATTGCAACGGTAGTAAAAATCCTTTTAGATAGCTTAGCGAAACGTGATGGCGCTTAAGAACGCGGGAAAGACGCATATATGACCCAGACCAAATTTTAGGATGTGGAATTGATATTTAACTCCATGATTATTTTAAGCAAAATGATATGAAAACTTTTATCCGCAGACAAAACTAGCAATTTCGCTCTTTGCGTCTTTCTCACGTCTTTGCGCGCCATTGCGTTTCCCCAAGTTACCTTATAGGGTATACATTACTTCTCCTTTTTTATATAGATTTACGTGCCATGGGTTAATTATTATGGCTGTGATTAATGTTTAGCAGTGTTTGGAACCTCGAGATCGATCTTGATCTCGAGACCAGTCTCGAGATCGGCATCAGTAACCTCGATCTTGTTCTTGATCTCGAAGGTGTTGGTATTGGTCTTGATCTTGATCTCGGAGCTTCTGTTCTCGGAATTTTCGCTTAAGATCGCTCGAGATCAACATTGTTATTATGTAAATTATCAAACGAAAAAGCTTTTAAAATCGTTCACCAATCGGCGAAAACACGACTCAGTGTTGGGTACCTCGCGATCGATCTTGATCTCGAGACCAGTCTCGAAATTGGCATCAGTAAAACTCGATCTTGATCTGGATCTCGGACTGTCTGATCTGGATCTTGATCTTGATGAGATTACTTGATACACATGTCTCCTAATCCTTCCCATCCCCTTCAAGTATGACTTGAAAGGTGAAAGTGAAAAGGAAAGATAATAAAACGAATGACCATAAAGATGAACTTCAACAAATTTGGCATAATTTGCTGATTTTTATGAAACGATTTAATTTTTAAAAAATCTCTAACATATAGAACATTTAGGTTTTTTTTGCAAGAACGGAGGCAAATGTTAATTTCAGGGGAACGTGATGTAGTGGTTCATTTGAATCTCAAAGGAAAAGTTGATTTTAGAAACCTTGAGTGGTGCGTACATATCCAATTTTATCAATTGGATGCCTTCCAAGATTTAAATCTTGAAATGGAAGGTGTGATGGTAACGGCTGGTTCAAGATGATTCAAGCTACTGTATAAATGAATCATTCCAACACGTTAAAATTAAACGGTAACTGAATTATATTGATAATACTTTGAAGTTGATGAACCACACATGCAGAAATTCGAGCAATATAGTTATAAGGGCCTGGTCAGACCTCACCGATAACGATAACGATAACGATTTTCATCCACCTTGTTTTGTTTTGGTGCGAGTATGCTCGCGTATGTAGGGAAGCTTTACTTTTATTCTAAATATCTCGTTAACGTTGAAGTCTGACCAAGCCCATAGATGTATTTTATTGCATGGGTGGTTCATCAATTTCAAAGTATTATACATATATAATATAATTCGGTTACAGTTTCATGTTGATGTGCTGCATGTTCTTTAGAATCGCAAACAAATTAACGTTACTGCCCTATATACGCTCCTAAAATGATTACTTTACAAAGGAAAACATAGCTTTAACCATCTTGAACCAGTGGTTACGATCACACCATCTATTTCAAGATGTAAATCCTGCCAGGTATCCATTTAACAATGGGTAAAGACTTAAAGGGAATGTAGAGTTTTGGCAAGCCCTCAACAATTTTTCAGCCGATTTCTTCGATTTTCGTTGTAAATAGCAAGATACACTATACTGTCAAGATTTCGCCTCCTAAAGTTTGATATTATACAAATGAGAGGCAAAAAAATAATTTATATGCAAGGCCATCGACGAAAGCATGTACTTTACACTATACACACACACATGTGTAAAACCGATGAGTTGCTACAAACAATGACGCATATGCTGTCTCTATGCGAAGCCCCAATATTGTTGTGCGGGCAGCCGTCCGGGTGGAAAGGTCCTAGCATATGATGGCGGTGGTCTAGCGTTCGTTACAGATATTTACACTGAAATTCACCGGAAATCATAGATGGAATACCAAATGATCACTTACAAACATCATAAGGAGAACAACATGAGACGATATTCCTATTTCCCTTTTTGCTACAAATACTGTACATGAGCTTTAATACCTCCGTCACACCACCACACCGACTCCAAACCGACACTTGTAACGACCGATTCTTGGATATTCGAGATAAAAGGTTGGTCACAACTGGTTGTGCACCTCCTTGCGTGTGGTCTGCGACGGATTTCGCAGAAAATTCTTGCGTCGCACACACAGGTCTGCACGGTTTTTTTTTTCCAAGCACGTATGAGCACGCAGGACAAGCAAGGAGGCTGTTGCACATGTCCAACAATGGCTACGTGTTCTGATGAACGCACGTGACACGCGCAGCCATCGTACTTCCTGCACGTGCTTCTTACGACCATTGCACTGACGCACTGGCTCCTAGGGAGGTCTCACGAAGCCCATGCACGTCGGTTTCACGGTACATGTACTGGGCTGTACGTTCGCCTCAAGAGTTCTTGCAGGTAAGAGGGGGTATGTATAATGGGGAGGGTGCAAGACGCCCAAGAGGAGATGCAGGGAGGTGCACGACTGACTGTGAGCATGACAAACAAAAGACGTACGAATCGCAGGAGTTGGCCCACAGCCAATCGCAGCTGCGGACACGCACGCGCAAAAGATAACGTACGATCAGTTGTGATCTTTGACCTTTTCAAACATATATGTTTGAAAAGGTTTGAAAAGAATTGATGGTTTATTCTACCTGATTGCTAATAAAGCATGTGTTCGCTTGTAATTAAGCAACCAGGGGAACCAGATTTTTGTTGTTGTTGTTGTTTTTGTTTTGTTTTGTTTTGTTTTGTTTTGTTCGGTCTGGTGACGGTCTTGTTGGTGTGACCGGGAACAAAACAATAGCAACACATCGTATACTGAGCCATTTCTATATAAAAACTGATTCAGCTCGCCATAGTGGCGTTACTTCATATACATATGTCAACGTGTAACACATGATCGTTAACGGTATTGTTTTTAAAAAATATTGTGCATAATTTCAAGGACATATTTCTTAAAATATGACACGTATAGGCGTAAACAGGCTCAAAACAAAATCCTATTTTGGCTTACCAAGTGCACATTCACAAACGCACCCTATATTCGCAAAAATTGCGGTGCATACGGATTCTTATGTTTGTGAAGAGAGTTTAGATATTGCCCCTTTTCGTGAAATTTCTCACTCCTTCATCGAACACATTTTCCCCTTCAAATGTGTGAGTAATGAAATTTCAGCGGACATGCCAGAATATTACCCTTTTTAAAGCGAAGTAAAAAGATGATAAAGTGATACCACCTTGCACCGTGTACAGTGCTAGAGGTCACAGGGAATAAGCATGCATGTGGGTGAAAAAAAAAGGTTTGGATCTACATAAAACAGGATCATACTGCACTTTAAGAGGATCAGTGACTTGACGCATGATGATTTCAATTATATTTAACTGGTTATATAAAATGATGCCTAATTGGTAAGTCTTTAATCGCCTTACATATTCCGAAGTTAGTCCGCGCACTTAAAAAACAAACATGCACAGACTGTAGAATAAAAAATCAACAAACAACAACAACACGTGTTTATTTTCTTTATACTTTTTAGTGAAACCTCTAGATGGCACAGAATGTGTTGATAAAAATACAAAGTGTCTTCAAATTATAAAATCATATAAAATTCAAATATTTGTATAGTTATGATAAACTTCTTGTAGTATGATACAAATGTTCTAATTCAATTGCTTTCTGGATTGCATTGTAAAGTGCAGGGGAAATCAGTCGATAAGGTTAACAGCGGGATTAAATCATTGACGACAATAATATTAAATAATAATAATAATAATAATTATAATAATAATAATAATAATAATAATAATAATAATAATAATAATAATAATAATAATAATAATGATAATAATAATAATAATGATAATAGTTTGTCTGAAATCACTCCACTGTGATGACATCTATATTTTTCAGGTTATTTCTACCTAAGGCGGTATGAATAGTCCTTATTATTGTAATCGATAGTCAAAATTACTATGTCCGTTACAAAACTTTGATCAGATTTTCTTTTCTCTTCTCTTTTTTTTTTTTTTTTTTTTTTTTTTTTTTTGGGGGGGGGGGTCTTATTTGAAGAAGCGCTTTTTCCTGGAGATACATTTCTTCCTGCCTGCTACCCACTTCACCTGAGTCGAGAGAGGCAAATATAAATAAATGACTTGCCAAAGGACTAAGTGCTGCGACAGGGATTTGAACCCTGTAGCTTAAGGTCTAACGTCATATGACTAATCCACTAGACCATGACACCTCTACAGTGTTTTTCATTAACATCTCAATTACTTTCTACGTCAACATAGACTCCCTTTGATATCACCATTAAAAAAATTCACTCAGTTTCAGGTCAAGGTCATTTAACTGGCTAAGATCTTCTTCTTTTTTTTTTCTTTTTTTTTTATAAGACATTATATTTACAGCAAAAATAAAGATCGGCCAACTTTATCTGTTGCTAGTTCTCTCAACCTCTATAATCACAGTAATTTCGTTTGCTTAACTGCAAAGAAATATAAATTTCATTTGACAAGACGAAATTACCAAAGTCAGAGAACATGCCCAGCATATGATGGTGTCACTCAGTTCAAACCGGATTGCACATCATTAAGGACGGTATGATATCCATATCCATATCTGATTAGGTGCAAGAATGAATTCGCAACAGCCATCTTTTTATTCCTTTTCCCCTTTTACGCCGTTCTATGGGAGATGGGACACGTGAACCAGTACCCCCTGTAGCTACTCCGAGTGACCCTACCTTACCTCTAAAAATAGAAGGGGAAAGATTTAAACTCCTCCAGCCCGGGCAAAAATCTCTCACGTCGTCCGGTGTTCTTTGTAACCATGGTTACAAGCATACTGGATACCTGCTCGTGACTGGAACCTCATCCATCTGACCAACTTGTTAATCCGCGAGTCACCATGATAGACACAAACGGCGGTTTAGCTACTGGGGGGGGGGGGGCACTGGAACAGATTCCCTCACTAATGGATAAGAGAGAAGGAGAGAGAGAAGAGAGAGAGAGAGAGAGAGTAAGTGGAGCAAGGGAGAGGGGTAAGGCAGCATGAAAGGAACACGATGCGACCCCTCCCGTCATCGCCCCTCACTCTTTTTCTCTTGCATTTCATCCTCCTGTTATTTAAGGTGCTTCCCTCGCCAATGACGCCAGTACACTCTCAGTGGCTGGACGCACTCTACGCCACAGGACAAAACGTGTGTGTGTGTGGGGGGGGGGGGGGGGGGGGGGGGGTGGGGGGAGACCCCTCGTTTTAACACGCCAATATTCCCATACATTGTACATTCAAAACTTGAACTGGATATTTAGGCATTAACGAAGCTTTGTCGTAATGATTGAACATTGACCATGCTAAACAGTTCTCCTTGAGGGCCCTGCAATCAGGCACCCCGCCTAATAAGCCATGATAAGTTGCGCAAGTTTTCAAGAATTTCCTTCCCGTGAATAAGGCCAAGTAAAATTTATTCCAAGTTTTTCGTCCATTTTTTTTTTTCGAAAATGAGGAGGAGGGGGCTAAAGTGCACCAGTCACCTAAAAATATACATTGTGTACAGCTAGAATGTATAAAATCAACCTCAAAACACTTTACCTTGCCTTTTATGGGTTAAAGGTTCAGGAGTGTGAAGAAAATGAAGGAAAATATATAAACCCCTCATGCGGAACCCAACTCCGAGTTCGGTTCCGCGCGGGCCCTTATTCTATGAGGGCGCGTATAATACGGTAGCTGTACTTTTATTGAGAGTGTATTTCAATTTGCAATATCTTTTTTATCATGTTTATAGAATCAACATTATTTTCATGCTCATATAAAATGTACTTTAAAACATTTCATGCTCATATTTCAGATTCTAGCTGTACACAATGTATATACAAATAATTTTTTGGTGATTGGTACACTTTAAACATTATTTGATATTTGAAATGTTTTCTGATACATAAAAATGTAGTGCTATTGGCTCAATTTCCACATATGGGTTAATTTCATTACATCTAAACATGCACTCCAGAGGCTCGGAACAAGAGGAAATTACATTATATAAATGATTTTTGTTACCTTATGTCTAGAAGTCCTCATATTCTTATTCATTTTAATATCAGAGCAATAATATCGAATAACAACAACAACAACAGCAATAACAAAATGAAGGCGACCTGAAAATAGAAAGGAGGAGGGAACGAAAATCTAGGAAATAATTCTATTTGGTCTGAACTGTTACCCATTTACTTCACCTTGAAAGTGGCAAATGTAAATTTATATCTTGCCAAGGGACATTCGTGTCGTGGCAGGGATTTATTTAATTATTTATTTCTGATATTTATACAGGGTAGCACATTTTCACCAATAGTGCCGGCCTTCCATGAGGCCTTGTTTGATAACAAAGATATTAAGTAACAATATAAACTCATTACAGCAACAAAAACCACAGAGGATAGTTAAATATATATATATATATATATATATATACATATATATGTGTGTGTGTGTGTGTGTGTGTGTGTGTGTGCGCGTGTGTGGGTGTGTGTGTGTGTATACACATATTATCTGGTATCCTCGTAATTAATGGACATTTTTCTAAAACGTATCGGTGCATATGGTGCATATACACCTGCACATCGAAATCACTTTTACTGGAAGGAGAAACCCGCGGGTTACAGTGATTAACTTTTCATATGCCATGAGTGTTGGTTGGCACGATCGCAGGCTTGCCAAGAGTGCCGATCGGCAGAAACACAATAGTTACCCATTAACACAACGATTGCACTGTGCATCTCAAAAGCTTCGCATAATAACCCATTTCCGGTATTGATTAGCTCCATGACAATCCTTTTATCACTTTACGTAGTAAGGCAATTCCACATGGGAAAAACAACAACAACAACAACAAAATTAATTTCAGATTTATACTAATGAAAATCAGTTTGATAGTCCCAAATAGGAAAATTCTTAGATCACAAGAATCTGAAAAAACTTTTCCCACATCTCAATCAGGATTCGCACAATGCATGTTTGATGCATGGAAATGAGAGCTTCAAAAATGCAACCATTTTCTGGTAATTCCGTTACCAAAGTTATATACCTCAATATAATTAATGTAAGTGGACAATTTTGGGTATGAACGAGTTTAGGTGAAAGAATGAGTAAACCTGCAGATTACGAATTGGTGAGAAGGGGACGGAATTCCAAAATCAGTGCATAGCCTTCAAAAATGTGAGCAAATTATCTCTCATTTGTAATTTCGTTACCGTGGAATTGCCCAGTAGTCATATTCTGAAAATGTAGAAGAAAATAAATACATTCCATAGGTACAAATTCCCTGGGGAAATGCAATGTATCACAATGATATTATTTGAGTGGCACACAAAAGGGTTAAGTTTGTTTTCCTCACTTACCAAATATTTTGAATGGCCCTTTTCAGTGAACCTGAATTTCGTAACTCTCTGATCGTTTTTAGTTTCGGTCTCAGCCCCCTACCCAGATTAACATTATATGGACGCCCATGTTCGCTCAAACATACTCATACATCTACAGATTTAGAATTAAGCTAACAAATTCCTCAGAGGTCGAAAAACACTTAGCGGATTTTCAAAAGTTATCTTAGATATTGAGCTATAATCACCTGCATTTAAAGCCTTTTGTACGTTAAGGTGTTGGTGGGTGAAATCCTTTTCAATCCTCTCTTTATCATTATAGAAGAGAGATTATCAGGGAATAAGTTTAGTAGTTTGATCGGCAAATGCTGCAAATCTTCGGGCCTGTGCTTTGCTTTCAAAGCCTTCCAGTGGAAATGGCATTATTATGGATATCATAATATCTATACATAATTTAGCCTTTCCATAAAATCATTTATTTGTTACTAACGTTAACACCTTCGGTGCAGCGCAGACAAAAATGGTCACAGAGACCGAGTTAAGTGCCCTGCCACCTCCTCCACAATGTATTTGTGTTCACTAATGGGCATACCACCCTTATTAATACTAATAATATAATAATGTTGAATATTTAGTGACGATAAAAACTAAAAGTACCATGAGAGCTCTTACAAATTCACAGATTCGAAGAGTTAAAAAAAGACCAAAAATATTTGTAAAAATCACCCAGTAGATAACCTGGGGGGGGGGGGGGGGGATATATTTTAAGGGATATTTAGGAGGCGGTAATATATTATAGTGGGATGTTGTTCCACGTTTCCTATCCGGCTTGTTTAAAATGTTTTCCAGTTCATGAGAGTCTTGATTACATTTTTTTTTTTTTTTTTTTTTTTTAAAGTAGACCTGGATGTGGGCTGGTGTTTTGTGACTTTGTGTTTGACTATTACTTTAAAACCCATATTCCTCTCCATTTTTTCAGCAGAGTGTACTTGTTTTTAGCTAATTAATAAGAGGGCATTTAATTAAATTTTTACCGCACTGCACAAAGGACTTACGCGTCAAACTATTGGACAATCCCTGTACCTATTACCAGTTTAATCATATGCTTTTTCTTCTCTTGCTTTTTCAGAATATGGAGCTTTTTTTTATTTTTTTATTTTTTTTACCGCATGAATGTGATTATCAAAGATAAATACATACTAAATTTCTGCGGCTGTGCATGTTGAGTGTGATACGAGTTCCATTACAGAAATACAAAGGGTTTTACTCTAGATTAATGTTCATATTATATTTTCTTGATGATTTCCTTATGTCATCTGTGCCGCAATAACTGAGAAGAAGCCTATCCCATGAACCACTTTCTCCTAGCACTGACTGACCTACGCTTCGCATAGGGGGTTCTCAATGTTTTTTAAACCCCCAAACTCTGACCAGCAAAACAACAACAGCAACATTTATATGGGCATTTTTGTTTCAAAGAAGAGAGAAGATGGTGGAACTGCTGCCCTCCACCGTACCCCCTGGATCTGTCACTCATATATCAACCGTGACGGCAGTCTTGCCACCTCAGATCCTCCCTAAGCAGTCCATGAACCTCTCTTACACAACGGTATTTTCCCTTATCGAATTAGCTTTTTCTGAGAGCAATTTCAGACGCATTCGAACGTCAAATTCAAATTGAAAGTGACAATAGAGGGCACAATTTCAGCATATAGTTACTGATATTTACGATACGATGATACATCTGGATATTTTTGAGAGAAGAGAAGTATTGCTTTACCCTTCACACTCAAGTCACACACTACTTTCCATTCTTTCAAGGCAACCGCAAAATAGTAGCTCATCAAACAGTATGCAGGTATGATGAATCTGGACGTAAATGACACCATACATTTATCTTCTCCTCATCTATCTCCTCTCTCCCCTCTTTATCCCGTCCTCATTTACGCCTCTCCCCCCCCCCCCTCTCTCTCTCTTTCTCTCTCTCTATCTATTTATCTCTCTTTGCACTACTTACACCTCCCAATTTCACTTCTTCCTTTGGCCTTTACACATTTCTATATTTCTATTTACCACCCTCTCATCTTACTACCATTTTATACATCTCATTTCACACCATCCTTTACTGACTTCTGTTACATTGAATACAAAGATTTTTTGTTTGTTTGAATATCCCTTTATGTAAATAGTAATTCCTATCTTTTGTTTAAAAAAACATAAATAAAAAAATAAAGAAAATGAATAAGACTATTTTTTCTTTAATGTCACTCCATCAAGCTCTGCTTATGTGACAATCCTTCTTAATGAATCATTTACTTGATCTATACAGTGTAATTATTTTACTTTATTAATGCATTACTTACAATATGTGATTATTATTTTGTCATCAGTTTGTAAAGCATGTTGAAAAAAAGACCATAAGGAGAAATTAATAAATCAATTGATATCATAAGTTTCTTCTCCACTCCTCTGTCTGTTTGCGTGTCTGTTTGCGTGTCTGTTTGTTCTTCTTTCGCATACACTGATCTCCTCGTACCCCCCCCCCCTCTCTCTCTCTCTCTCCTATATGGTATCATTTTTCATTTCTGGTGTTATCATTTTTGTTGTATTTCCATTTGTGGAGGTGTTGTAGTCTATAGGATCAGACGGATTGTGAATTACAAGGTACCGGGTTTGAAATTTAGCGAGGCACGAATCTCCATTTGCCACTCTCGACCCAGGTGGAAAAATAAACCGAGTACATGATAGGATTATTCCTTGAAATGCACTGTGCGCTGGTTACGATATACTGGAGCTAAAGCTGGGGGGGGGGGGGGTAATAATTCCCGAAGCTCTTTGGAAGCTCATAGGGACGTAATCTCATAATGTGATATGCCCTATACAAGAACGGAATATTAATATTATTTTTAGGAATGGGCCGTGGGACTCATGATGATTTATGCATTAATGTGGCACTTTTTGAAAAGCCAACCGGATCAAATGAGTTCAAAGCGTAAAACGGTTGATCTCCTCTCATTGAATGAGAATAGACAGATGAGCCCCTGTCATGGATGATGAATCGGGTTTGTTTAATAACCGTGGCAACGAAAGCGGACCAATATTTGAAGAGAGGTGATGTATAGTTTTTGGAGTGTGAGCGCTGCTATGGCGGAAGTTTGTTAATAAATTCGACACTGTGACTGTCACACTCAATGCGCAATGAACCTTAAAGGGATACGATAAACCCGTGGATGTAACGTGTACTGAAGGAATATAATACCCATTAAATATAAAACTATGAAGCAGGAATACTAAAGGTATGTAAACATGGTATATGATGCACCTTCTATGAAATTAAAGATAAAGGTAGGTTCTGGTCATGCGGTTACACGAATGAAACTGCCTCAAAGCAAAAGGGAAAGGTTATTATGTCTGCATAAGAATTGGTGTATACTTTGAGGTTTTGGAGTCATCAAAATGATAGGAAAATTACCCATTCTAGCTGGAACGCATAAACACTGCACACATAAATGGGTATATGGGACTGAAGAAAACGTGTGGCATGAATGTGCAACTCGAACTCTTTTCACCTACTTCTTGTCATATTACAAATATGAGGGCATTTTGAAGAGCAATCCCTTTCAGGGGACATTTCTACTGTGATGTTCTTCCAAACTGATATAAAAAAGCAAACAAATTATTTTTCACCTTTCCCAGAACTCATCCTTCTCTTCAAGGTATACTAGAGGAACAAGGTATGCCTAAAAAATTACTGAGTAGTAAAGTATAGTGTATTGAATGGATATAAAACACCAGAGGGACAGAGTACACCTTATAGGGTGTATTCAGTAAAGTAGGGTGTACCAGAGGGATATAATGCATTTCAGCGAGATAGTACACCTCGTAAGGGTGTAAGGTGTAAAGGAATATAGTATACCTTAAAGGTTTACTAATTGATGAAGCAAGGTTATTAGAGGGATATAGCACACCGTAGAGGAATATAGAAATCCTTATATAGATAAGAGGTGTCATAAATGAACATAAGGTACCTTAAAGGAGAATGAAACCCTGGGGGGGGGGGGGGGGGAAGAGTCAATTTTAATGAAAAGAGAGGATAGAGAGAAGCAATTTAAAAAAAAGTTCCATTAAAATCGGTTAAGAAATGAGAAAGTTATGAAAGTTTGAAAACTCTCAATTTACTTTCTATGGCGATCCTCAAATTGGCAATGTTGCTTCAAAGTGACAGGTTTAGTGGTACAACTCTCAACATGTTTTGTACACAAAATCTCATATTTTCCCCATTATCTCTCAAGGTGTAGCTTGTCTCCTTCTTAGCTCAAGATATATCATGGGAAAATATATTTGACACAAAATATGTTGAGTTCACAAAAAGACAAGCAGCATCTTTAGAAATATTGGAGAAAATATGTAATTTTGTGTACAAAATATATTGAGAGTTGTACTTCTAAACCTGCCATTTCGAAGCAACAGTGCTAATTTGAGGATCGCCATAGAAAGTAAATTGAGACTTTTCAAACTTTCATAACGTTTTCATTTCGTAATCGATTTTGATGGAACTTTTTTTAAGTGCTTCTCTCTATCCACTCTTTTCATTAGAATGGATATTTCCCCAGAGATTTTATTTCGGGCCGAAAATACATGCTAAATGAGTGTGCGGTCCCATATACCCATTTCTGTGTGAAGTCCCTGTGCTTTTCAACACGCTTGGGTCAATTTCTTATCATTCGGATAATTCCAATGTAGACATGATCAATCTTTCCCAGTTGCAAATAGACAGTTTCTTTCACAATTTAATGACATGCCCAGAACTCAAGTTTATATTTACACTTTGCGCCCAAAGTGAGTAGAATAGCACTTCTCTTCAAGGTTCAACATTTGAAGAAAAAAAAAGCACAGCTTTTTAATAGTTGCCTTGCCAAAGTCATTAAATATATTTCTTAAATGTTTTCGTTAATTGTGCATATATTGTGATTTGGCAAGACGTTAATCTACAATTACCATCAATTGGTAACCAGTAGGAAGAAATTCCTTGAATGCTTGTCGAGCACCTTATCATGGTAGCTCTGATAAAGCCGTGGCGGATTTAGGGGGGGGGGGGGGGAATCAGTAGTCAGTGATTTTTTTACCGACAACTGTTATAAGCTACTGAAATCCCTGCACCTGATTGGCTTAGAGCAAAGTTGTCGGTAAAAATCACTGACAAAACGCTTGATGAAACCAAGGAGCTTCGAAAGCTGGAGTTCCAACTGGCAACAAATTATCTCAAGCAGCTGCTCCTTTCTAAGGATGCACAAAAGAATCTACAGGTGCGCTGTAGCCTTTGATGTCGGATGTCCGATGCCACCAACTTCATGGGAAAGCTTGAATAGTGATTTTTGTCACAAATGAAATATCGAGAATATTTCCTTTTAATTTGAATAAACAAAGTGAAATTTTCACATATGATAAAATTGAATACAAAAGCCTAATTGTGTCCAGAAATGTGGCTATATTGTATGATAGTAGTTTCAATTTGTGGAAAAAAAGTAAAATTTTACAATCCTAAAATCTCCAATTTGACACTCTTCCGATTACTCCCTGCAAACGAAAATAAAAATTGCAATTGTTCAGGTACAGTTAATTATGATGTTATATGTCAGATTAGTGCCCACACATGCCCAGTCGCGCAATTTTGATTCATATATCAGGGAATTGTACAATTTCTTTTCACTTGCCCCCAGTAAAGGTAAGCACTGTGAACTATTCATATCATCAGACTAGTGATAGCGAAAAGTAATTATCATTACAAAAGCATATTTTCCTTTGAAAATGGCCCGTAAGTTTGCAGCCAGGGAGGAATCTTTTTGTCTTCTTATCTGCAAGGAAGATCCAGTTAAGCACATGCCTGACATATTTTTCCTTAGCGGCATCGAACATGGTTCAAAGGGAATGAGCTACATGTGACTCCAGCTCTTGAAGCTCATTGATGAAACGCTCCCCCGGCCTCTGGTAGAACATACATCCACATTACGCCCGTATCTATCCCAGTCACACCGACGAACGATAATTACACCGACTGGCCAAGAATCGGTCGGTTTAGTGATGTGACTGGCGTATTAGAAGTGTGAATACCTAGTCCTTCATCACCCACGTACGTGCGCGACTCTATTTTCCTGCTTGGAACCATTTAGAATGTTGTTGTTGTTTAATATCATCTGCGTTCAATTATTGATGTTATGATTAATTACACTTTTTCTCTTTTTTTATTATTATTATTCTAATGGACCCTTTGTTTATGCTCTTAATAAATTCTGGATATAAGTATTTTTTCCTCTCTCTTGATTGCTCGTACATATAATACATCTGTTTTGGTGACGTCAATCAACCGGTCCAGTGAGTCGCGGCAACACTGACATGAACACCTAACACGGTAATCCTCTGTAATTAGCAAAAATCCCTGTCCAAAAACTCCTGAAATTTCAGTTCCGTTCGGAAACGGTTGAACAAATCAAGATGCTTTATAATGGCTAAATCAAGTCCTTTGTACATGCCACGTCATATCTCATAACTATTACACAGATTATCAAAAAGATCAAACTTTAGAATGTTTTGCAAAAAAAAAAAAAAAAAAATTATTCGTTAATAATACTAGAGTTTATTATATGGATAATTTTCCTCCTATAATAGACCGGTTCAGTAATGTATACAAATTTATGCAAACTTCTTCTCTGAGCACCTAGTGACGAGCTATTCCATTAACCTGTTTTTTATGGATGAGCCTCAATGCTTGGAATCCAGTTTGCGTACATTACTTGTTGCTATGTCCGGCAAGCTTTCAGGTTGTCAAGAACAACCTTTGTTTGAAAGGTATGTATAAAATTTGCATATATTACCGAAGCGGTCTATTGTGGGTGCTTCATTTTCATTTCCATATCAATGGAGAAAATATTCAGAATGTCCGGGCAAACTATTCAAAATGTCCGTGCGCATGTAATGTCATTCATTGTGTAGTTAGCGAACATACGTGCACCAATGATCACCCAAACTCGATCATTGTTTCGGGTGAGGGGGCGAGGGGGGGGGGAGGGGCTACTCTGTGCAGGTTTATGTTATGTTTCCTTCATGGGGAAGGAGGAGAAGTGAAAGAAGTAAGAAAATAAGAGGCCGGAAAGGAGAAATGGTGAAAAGGACCGATAAAAAACAGAGAGAGAGAGAGAGAAGGAGGGGGGGGGGGGGGAGGGAGAGAAGAGAGAAAAAGACAAAGACTGAATAATAGGCCAAGAAATACAGTAATACAAAGAAGCAGAGAGACATGCATACTACGGAACAGACAGAAATAAGATATGAAGACGGAGAGAGAACGAGAGAGAAAGAGAGAGGGGGGGAGAGAAAGAGAGAGGGGGGGGGGGGGGGAGATAGAGAGAGAGGGGAGAAGAGGGAGGGGATTGGTATTTTCTTAGATCTCTAGACGAAAGAGAGATAGAGCACGAAAGGTCGGCTAATATGGAATTAATTGATGGATGACGGCCATTGCCTGTCAATTACCAAATTACGAATAATTAAGACGTCGATTGGTGAATTGTCGAGCTATTCTTAACACCATTCGTTAAAGCTGTGAAACGTCATTAGGTTTGACGCAGACGAGGCTGCAATTAAACAGAGCAGCGATCCAACAATTTTGTCATCTTCACTAGGCGCATTAGTGCTTTCAGCCAATATGAAAGAGAATATGCAGACAGAGATAATGAGTGTTTCTATTGGTGTCGCTCTAGGGATTCATGCATGGGGAGATGAAACACCCCCCCCCTTATTTATCACGTACAGTTGCAATATATATATATGTTATATATATATATATATATATATTTATATATATATATATTTATATTTGTGTTTTTTTTTAAAATAAAATTAATAAATTAAAAGAAAAGGAGAGATGGAAAGGGAAAGCAGGAAGGAGATAAATCACCCCCCCCCTCCACAAAAATGAAAGAAGATGAGAAAGACGAAATAAAATAAATAAATACAAACGAAATAAAGAGAGAAAAAGCTTTAAGACCCTCCATCTCGCCCTCCCCTTAATCAAGGGCCCTGATCACTTTGCATTTCATCAACAGAGTAAAAGTTACCACCCCCCCCCCCCGCCCATAATGTCAATGCCCCTTCAATGGCCAGACCCGTGCTTCGCCCGTGAGTGCGTTCATGTGTTGTTACTGCAGCAACAAGACGTTACACATATTTCTAAGCTAGGTTTTGGAAAGTGCGTGAACAATTGCCCAGCAAACGGACAATGTCGATGAAGTTCTTTACCGAATGGACCAGCATTTCTTACTCTGTATGCGAATCTTCAATCGTTGTTAGTGTGGTAACAATCCATATCTTTTGTTAATGAAACGTTCCTTACATTTCTTTCATAAAAGACCTTTGCACCGTGATAATCACTTTGTTCATGTTCCTGTGTGTAGGCTTATTCACATTGTATAATTCTTTAATATTGTCACATTATATTGTATTTACTGTCAGGGGTAATTGTAGCAAAACAAAATTAGAAGTCCATTTTAAATTACAAAAGAGAGCAATAT
>CM046843.1:14458330-14673546 GCA_025618425.1 Heliocidaris tuberculata
GGGGGGGGGGGCGGCACGGTTGGAAAGAGAAAGAAAGAAAAGGAAATAGTGAGACAGAGAGAGAGCGCGAGAGAGAGGAGCTAATGAATCATAAAAATAAGATGATATACAACCCCCTCGATCCCACACCCTCCCCAAGCGATGGCCTTCTTAATTCGCATGTTGTCCACCGAGTAAGACCGGTAACCCCCTGCAGAGCCCACAAATGTAAAAATCAACCACAAATCTAAAAATAACCACAAATGTAAAAAATTGCACCGCAAATGTCAAAATAACCACAAATGTCATAACATGTCAACCACAAGTGAAAAAAATAACCACAAATGTGAAAAAATCGCCCACAAATGTAAAAACATTTCGCCTACAAATGTAAAAATTTCCATTTTTACCACAAATGTAAAAACTCATTGCTTGCATAATGCACCTATGTAAGATAAGTTATTATAATGGTAAATTGCCACTTAGTCTAATGCCAATTGCTCTAATAGCCAAATGGTCTAACATCATTCGGTCTAACAACAATTCGTCCTTCACCAATTCGTCTAATCAACATTTCGTCTATAGCCAATTCGTCTAAACATCACTTGATCTAATAATCAGTTCGTCTAATGTTCACTTGGTCCAGTATCTATTTCGGCTAAAACCAGTTGGTCTAATCATCATTTCGTCTAATAGCCATTTTGTCTAAACCCAGTTGGTCTATCACCCACATCGTCTAATCATCATTACGTCTAATCATCGGTTTGGTCCAATTCTCACTTCGTCCAATAACCGTTTGGTCTATACTTATTCTTTATATAACCATTTGGTCTAATAATACAGACAAATAGGTTAGCCTGTCATAGTTACATAGGTTTATTGCCACTTGGTCTACAGCCAGTTGGTCTAATAGTCAATTGGTCTAACATCATCCGGTCTAATATCAGTCGATCTAATACCCATTTGGTCTAATACTACAGACAAATAGGTAATTAGCGTGTCGTAGTTATATATACACTGCATGGGCCGTGGAACCGGGCCCCCGGGGGGGGGGGGGGGGGGGTTAATGGGGCTGCAGCCCCTTCACTTTTTGAGTAGACACGTTTCATATAATTTTGTTTAATGATTATGTACTGTATATATTTTTTAGAAGAGATCACATTTTAAAGATAATACATTGTAATAATGTTTGGGCGTTCGCTTCGCTATCTCATGAGAGAAATGTTGAAAAAGATTTTTGGTACCGGGGCAAGAGGCGTCAGGTCCCACTTCTAAAAACGTTCCACTTCCCTGCATTGTGGTACCTGTAGTAATAATGATGATAATAATGAACAGAAACAGAATGGCACAATGAGAGAGAGATTATGGGAGAATGAATATAAAAAAGTGATATAAGGAAAGACGAAAGTAAAGATTAATCGATGTATGTTACAATACAATAGGGAGGATCTAAAGTTAATGGAGAAAAGGATAAAGACATAAGAAGATTATAAAAAAAAAAAAAGGTCGGTAACGGTTATTAGACGAACTGAGAATTGGATCAAACGATGATTAGACAAAATAGTAATTAGACGAAGTGATCATTAGATAATGTGGGTATTAGACCAACTGGGTTTAGACAAAATGGCTATTAGACGAAATGATGATTAGACCAAATAGTTATTAGACCAACTGGTTCTAGCCGAAAATAGATATTGGACCAAGTGAACATTAGATGACTGATTATTAGACCAAGTGGGTATTACACCAAATGTGTTTTAAATTTTAATTAAACTGATTATCAGACCAATTGGTTATTAGACGAAATGTTGATTTAAACGAATTGGTGATGGACGAATTGTTGTTAGACTGAATGATGTTAGACCATTTGGCTATTAAACCAAGTGGCATATGAACCAAGTGGCAATTTACTATCATAATAACTTATCTTACATAGGTGCATTATGCAAGCAATGAGTTTTTACATTTGTGGTAAAAATGGAAATTTTTTACATTCGTAGGCGAAATTTTTTACATTTGTGGTTTAAAAAGATTTTTGTGGGCGATTTTTTTTACATTTGTGATTATTTTTACACTTGTGGTTTACATGTTATGACATTTGTGGTTACTTAGACATTTGTGGGTGAAATGTTTTTACATTTGTGGTTATTTTAGATTTGTGGTTGATTTTTAGATTTGTGGGCTCTACACCACCCCCCCCCCCCCCATCACCCTGATGCCAGTACCTCTACATATAAAAATATATACCACTTCATGGGTCTAGAACTTGGTTATGAAAATTATACGCATGCAAGGACGGAATTCCCGGATGAGAGTGATTCCCGCGGGAGTGGAAATTACAGTAAAAATCAAGTGAAAAAATAACTCTTTTCAAAGAAAGAATAGGAAATACTGAGACAAGAGAGAGAGAGAGAGAGAGGGAGAGGGAGAGAGAGGAGCTAATGAATCATAAAAATAAGATGATATACAACCCCTCGATCCCGCACCCTCCCCAAGCGATGGCCTTCTTAATTCGCATGTTGTCCACCGAGTAAGACGGTAACGCCCCCCCCCCCCCCCCATCACCCTGATGCCAGTACCTCTACAAATAAAAATATATACCACTGCATGGGTCTAGAACTTGGTTATGAAAAATATACGCATGCAAGGACGGAATTCCCGGATGAGAGTGATTCCCGCGGGAGTGGAAATACAGTAAAAAACGAGTGAAAAAAAAAAATAGCTCTTTTCTTTTTTGAGAGAGCGTTTCTACATGAAGTGCGTCCAGAAAAAAGTTAACAGTCAGAACACATCTCCCCAAATGAATATTTCAAAATAATTGTAGAAAAATTTCATACCTGTGGATAGCTTAGGGTCTCTTCCATCACATGCCACCTAAAGATGTGGCGATATTTTTACACTTGAGTGGGCAAAGGCCACTTTTGTGAAATTTTGCAAAATCCAGACTTGACAAGAATTGGTATTTGTTAAGGCTGGTATCAGCAAAGGCTTAGAAATGTTCATATTTTGATCAATAATAAACAATTTATGAAAGAAGGGGGTTTCGTTCTCTGTATATACTTACGTATCTCATCAACATATTTTCTGACTTTTTCTGACCGTTAACCTTTTTTCGGGGGACGTACTGGATAATTACTAACTCAGTATTCAGTCCTAAACAAGTGATCACTGATGTGACTCCGGGAAGTGGAAATAAATCGAAAATTCACTCCTGTTTTAGAGAGTAACTGGGGCAGTATTAGTTTAAGATGACTTACGTACCAAGCGTTTTGAATCCAGATTGATTTATTATTTTGTTCCGCCCTGTCCTCAGGGCCAATGTGTGGGACGCTTTCACGCACATCCCGGGGAAGACCTACGACAACCAGAACGGCGACGTTGCCTGCGACAGCTATCACAACTTTGAACGCGACGTCGAAATGGTGAAGGAGCTCGGTCTGACGCACTATCGGTTCTCTCTCTCCTGGTCTAGAATATTCCCGACTGGGTTCACTCATCAGGTGAGTCCCCCTTCCCTTTCTCTAAGGACATCAATTCTCATTCATCTTCCTTTTGATTAAAAGCAAATGACAATTACTAGGCAGGGGCCGCGGAACGTTTTTGAAAGTGGGGGGGGGGGGGGCTGATTTGATTTCACTTGAATAATGACAATTTCAAATTTTTTCTGGGATTTCATGAAACGTGTCTACTCAAAAAAGTGTGTGTGTGTGGGGGGGGGGGGGGCTGCAGCCCCCAGCCCCCCAGCCCCCCCCCCCCCGCCGGTTCCGCGGCCCATGCTGCCACTTTAAAAAAAAATCGAGTGATCACTGACGTGACTCCTAAGGGAGTGAAAAATAGAGTTAAAATGCACTATTTCATTATTTGTTTTATAATGCTATGATCATTTCCTTCCAACAGGTGAATCCTGCAGGGGTGCAGTACTACCACCGTCTGATTGACGCCCTCCTAGAGGCTGGTATTCAACCTGCCGTTACCCTCTATCACTTTGATCTTCCTCAGGTGTTAGAGGAGATTGGTGGCTGGGAGAACGAGATGATGGTCCTCTACTTCCAGGCTTATGCCGATTTCTGTTTCAATGAGTTTGGTGATAAGGTACAAAATAATTCTTTACGGCTTGAATCGTAAATGTATTTCATGTGTGTGGTTTGAAGTAAGAAAGGCAAAGAAGAAATGAAGAGAGAGAGAGAGAGAGAGAGAGAGAGAAAGAGAAGCTAAGAGAGAAAGAGAGAGAGAGAGAGAGAGAGAGAGAGAGAGAGCCTGAACATCGTTACATTTTTAAAATTACCTTTTTGCATGAATAGGGCCTATACATTGCATTAGTGTACAGTATAGAAATTATGGATTATAATGGTATGTCTCCATATATCATCTCCCATCAATAGTTAGAGAGGATGTGCAGTAATGAGAAAAGATTGCAGTATGTGGTATTATTTACCATTCTTTTATGCCTTACAGGTTAAACTTTGGTTCACAATCAACGAACCCAAAGTGATCGCCATCCAGGGGTATGAGGCTGGCATCTTCGCGCCGGGCAAGACGCGCCCAGGCTACGGGACCTACCGCGTCGTACATACCATGCTGAAGGCCCACGCGCGTGCCTGGCACACATACGATCAGAAGTACCGACCGACACAGGGCGGGAAGATTTCCATCGTGTTCAACTCGTTCTGGTCAGAACCAGCCGATCCGGAGAGTCAAGCCGATATTGACGCAGCTGAAAAGATGAGGCTGTTCGAGCTTGGCTCCATGGCGAACCCTATCTTTGGAAACGGTTTGTATAATGCTCGTTGCACATGAGCCGTCATGTTTCAGACGTAGCTTGCGCCGACGGGGAGGGGGGGGGGGGGGGGTGGGCTTGTGGGGGTATGTCTCATTTAGGCTTGTACGGCATCCGCGTCCATGACTTTCTGAAAAGCACCCTAAACGAGGAATTAAGTCGAGGTTTTCGATACCCTACTCAGGGAAACCCGCGAAAAATTTCTGATTTTTAGATACTTAAGAGGGATTTTTAAAGATCCTGTATAATATTGCACTTCCTATTCGAGGATTGGTTCTTCTTGGCCCCGTTTTTGGCCAAAAAGGAAGAGTGAAATACAAATATTGACTTTGGAACACATTACAGAATGACGTTTTCACTGAAAGAATAGAAAAGAACCTCTTTGGATTCATGAAAAAATATCCACGAGAAGATTTTCAGATGCCGAATGATATACTGTCAAATGTGCTACCCTTTTCGAGGATCTTTAATTTCTCATCACTAGTGAATTTTGATACCCTTTTTCAGATTTTTCCTATTTTTGATACCCTAAACGAGATCCCCTGTTTACCCGTCTGGTGATGAACAAATAACACCTTTTTTTACTCGTTTGCGTTTTCATGGATGCGGATGCGGATGCTGTACAGGCTTCAATGAGACATACCCCCCCCCCCCCCCCTCCCCCCCGGCGGGAGCTTGCGTCATGCAGCGACTTCAACTGTCTCTGACGCGTCATGACTACCTTCGTATACATGCAAAATGAGCAATGCTAACATTTTTTTCCTGTTTGTTTGTTTGTTTGTTTGTTTGTTTGTTTTGTTTTTTTACTGGCTTATGACTAATTCATAGGCTTGATTAGCGCAGGGAATAAAGCAATCGAAGTGACGCCTCGTGTGCAACATCATGGTGGCGTTTCATCAAGTGTCTTGTCCGTGATTTTTACCGACAAATTTGCTCTCAGCCAAGCAGATGCAAGGATTTCAGTAGCTTATAAAAGTTACTGCAACTTGTCATTGATGACAAGTTTTATGAAACAGGGCCCAAAATGGTATAGTGTGTAGTGTTGAAGTCCAGAAATTAAGAGAGCACGATCATCGTGGGGGGGGGGGGGGGGGGGGGAGGTCGGTCTTACTCGATGGATGAAATGTGGCTCTCTCGAGTCTCTCCCCACCCCCTGCTTATTTTTGCCATTCTGCTTTGACTCTTTGTCAATGTAATTTCATAAGCAAAATATTCGGGATAACGTGGATAGTGCAGGAATCTTACAAACAGACCAAAGATACTGCATGTATCTGAATATGATGTGTCGATTGCTAAAAAATTGAGGTGACGTACGGTTGGCCAAATATTGTTAATTAAAAGATTGAGTCTAGATCTAGCCTCCTCCCCTCCCTAATACCCTTTGATACACGAGTATAAACCTATGGGTGGAACGGCCATGGCGCTTGTTTTCATTATGTTCATAGAGGTTTTGTGGATAGGTCACCGGACTGTGAATCGCGAGGGGTTCGAATCCCCGCCACACCACCAAGGTCCCTTTGCAAGTCATAAATATCCATTCGCCACATTTATTGTTTCTTGAAAAGCTCTATGCACTGATATGAGCTGCCGGAGTCGGGATATTGTGGATAATAATTTCCATATAGCTCTATGAGAAGCGCAGAGGGGACTTTAATGTAATATGCTTCATACAGGGACAGAATATTATTTTTGTTCCCTTTTTGTTGTTGTAGGAGATTATCCTGAGCTGGAAAACAAGTAGTAGCCAACATGAGTCGTGCCCAGGGTCTCACCGTGTCTCGTGTGCCTTCATTCACTCCTGAAGAACAACAACTCATCAAGGGAACAGCAGACTTCTTTGGGCTCAACCACTACTCAACAAGGTAAGCAGGTAGTAAAACTGGCCCTGTTTCATAAAAGTCGTCATCAATGCCAAGTTGCAATAACCATGATAACTGTTATAAGCTACTGAAATCCTTGAATCTGATTGGCTGAGAGCAAATTTGTCGGTAAAAATTACCGACAAGACACTTGATGAAATGCCCCCCTGGGCTGCAAATAGAGGGAGTAGTGGGGTTGGGGTGTTAGAGCCTTCTGCAGAGCCTTTTGGTCTCATCAACCACTACCAGGGGCGGATCCAGGGGGAGGCTGAATCGCCCCCCCCCCCCTCTTAGAAACCCAATTCGCATACCGTAAGCATGGTAAGTACACAATTATACAAAAATTGCCTCGATTGTGTACTTTTCCGGCTCTGTGTCCCCTCTTTTACAAAATCCTGGATCCGCCTCTGCACTACTCAGGTCACCTGTCAGCATTAGAACACGACAATAGACTGATTGGGTGGGGGGGGGGGGGGAGCTCATGGGCGGCGCCAGGGTATTTTGATAGGAGGGGCAAGACGACCTAAAGATGACGTCATATTTTTTTTCAATTAAATAACAGGGGTAATATAGAGTTATATGTTTAAGACCTCTCTTTTTAATACTCCTCTTTCTTCTTTCTTCCCTTTTCTTCCCTTTTCTTCCTCCTTTTCTTCTTTTTTGTCTTTTTTCACTACTTGAAAAATCATAGGGGGGCGGTCGCCCCCTCTGCCCCCCCCCCTGTAGCGCCGCCCCTGGGGGAGCTGATAACGACTTGAAAGATTGGAACTACTGCAGATATTCCTTTGTCGACTACTTCCCTTTACCATGTTGTAGCTCTTGTCAAAAATATCCTTTTCAAGATCTTACTCTTTGCATCTCCTATCGTCAGATTTGTTGCGTACAAGAAACCTGAATTCAATCCCGTACCAACCGTATACGATGACTTCCAAGCCGAATTTAGCACCGATTCCGCCTGGCCGCAAGCCGCCTCAGAATGGCTTAAGGTATATTTCTTTTTAATTCACTGTTATAATTGTCTTTATTGACAAAATGAAAAGAGCTCTTTTATTTTGAACATTACGAGATAAAAAAGATTTGGCGGGGCGGGGGGGGGGGGGGGGGGGGAGGGGCGCATGAATACAAAATTGTGCACATTTTGTATTTCTTTATAGTGTACCCAAAATATGCCAGCTAGAGTTTAGCCGGGAGTGGGGGAGGGGTCACGAGGGAGTTTATGAGCTCCGATCAATCAGATTTTTAAATTATAACCTGGTGTCTGAATTTTGCAATATATATATATATATATATATATATATATATATATTTACATTCAGTTTTTTTTCTTTGTTAAGGTTGTTCATTGGGGCTTCCGTCGCCTTCTAAATTGGATCAAGGATAGCTCTGGTGACGTACCTATCTACGCCCCAGAGAATGCTGTATCTTTGCCAGACGGGCCAATGAACCTGGTTACCTGGATAATGAATTAAGAACCAAGTACTACGAAAATTGGTTTCTGAATGAAGTCTTATTATATCGTTATATTTTTCACATTCTACTTTTCTTTCTGTAACTACACAGGTTGTCCCTTGGGGTTTCCGTCGCCTTCTGAATTGGATCAAAGATAGTTATGGTGACGTACCTATCTACGTCACAGAGAATGGTGTATCTTTGCCAGATGGGCCCATGAACCTGGATGATGAACTGAGAATCAATTACTACCGTTCATATCTCAATGAAGCTCTCAAAGGTAGGGCCTACATACAAATAGGCTTCTCTTCTCTGTCTTTAACCCCAAGACTCATGCAAACAATTATTTTTCCCATTTCCATACGCGATGGTCCATCTCTCATCTCTCAACTTTAAACTTTGTTTTTCAGCCCCGCGTAAACTAAACGCGCTGAAAGTAGTAATATTTTTCTTGGCCTTAAATCAAAGTGGGGCTTAATAATTTGCATTAATAGCTTTCCTGTGACTTCCTCCCATATATTTGTTCCTTGTTGTTTAATGTTGCAAACTACTTTGGCATTTTATGCTTTTGAATCATGTTATTCCCTGCTCGATATTAAACGTATATCTACATCTTTCTCAGTGATGTCAGTCAAATCATTTTTTTTTTTTGGGGGGGGGGGACTATTTAGACAATTACATTTTCTCTTTTCTTACAATGTGTTAATTTTCATTTCGGGGGACTATTTGGACAATTACATTTTCTCTTTTCTTACAATGTGTTAATTTTCGTGTCGGTGTATTTTGTTTTCGTACGTATTGAGTATTAAGTGCAATATTATTTTAGTATCAATTTCCAATATTTTTCATCTCCAGCCTCAAAGGTCGATGGTGTCAATTTGCAGGGGTATTTCGCTTGGACTTTGCTCGACAACTTTGAATGGGCGTCGGGAGTCAGCGAACGCTTCGGTCTCTATCATGTAGATTTCAACGATCCTGCGCGCACCAGGCGCGCCAAAAATTCGGCGCGTACCTTCAGCCAAATCATCAAGGATAACGGATTTCCTTCCAAGGAAGAGGGCAAAGTTGAATTATAAAATAGTATATACATTCTGTATTCTGTATAAGTAAATGAGATTACCATTAAGCAATATTGCATAACATACAATATAAAGGCAAATTCCGATAACAATTTCTAGTAAGAAATGCACACTCAGGTCGAAGACGCACATCAGAAAAGTTAGGCAATCAGTGGCGTAGCTATCAGTAGCACGGGGGGGGGGCATGGGGGGGGCAATGGCCTTTCCCTAATTAACTGGCAAAGAAAGAAAAAAAAACCCAGTAACTAGAAACAGAAAAGGAGAAAGAGGGCTAGAAATAAAGGGAAAGGGGAACGTGAAAAGAAAATGTTACGACCCCTCTCAGAGTCCCTCCACCTCACACCCCTCCCCCTCACAATACTCGAATTCCCATTTTGCTGGAATTTCATCGACCTAATAAGACCAGTGCCCCACTCCCATGACGACAGGGCCCTGTTTCACAAAACGTGTTATTAATAACAAGTTACAATAACTGTTATAAGCTACTGAAATCGTTGCATTTGGTTGGTTGTGAGCAAATTTGTTGTTGAAATGTGACACTTTTTATAGATAAAGAGTTTTATGAAACAGTGGCTCGATTGACCAGCGCTACACCACTGTCGTTGCTGAATGCCGGTGTCTATCAGTATGCCAAACTCATGTGCTGCAGTGCAAGTCAGAAAAAACAACACTTTTGTAATTGTCTATCGTTTTAGGAGTGAGTCATGAATATGGACGTATTTGATAATGTACTTGTAGAGTATTTACCCGTGCTTCTGTTAATACCATATTCATGGGGTGATATTTCGTGGTTTTCTGCACAGGGGTCGATTTATTGTAACTGGGTCAAAACCCACTTGCGCCACCTCCAAACCACTTATTTTCCTGATTAGGAATTCATCGACTTACCAACTGAGTGTTGGAATAAGCATTGCTTTTCATGGAGAGACGGGTAAAGACCTGTCTCAGAGATCATTCCAGAATCGGATCACTCCACTGAACCTCAGACTGTATCCATTCAGGGCCTTAACTTTTCCTAGAGGTTCTTCCTGACAGATATAGCATTACGTATCTGGCGGCTTGCAAGACGCCCATGCTTACGCAAATATTTTCCTGTCATGGATTGGATCTTGATTTTGCAGTGCGATCAGAGCCCATCATATCAGGCAGTATGCTGTTACGCACCTCATTGTCATACGAAATTGAAAAGAATCCATAAAATTTAATCTGAGCATGATTTGATTAACAGTTCTTCTAGATAGACGCTCTTTCTTCCTTGTTGACCACGCACCTCATCAGTTGGCACAAGTAGGTTTTGACTAAGTTACCTAAACTGACCTCTTTGCAGCTAACCATGAATATGGTATACAATGAAGCAGGGATAAATACTCTGCAAGGTACATATGAAATACATACAAGCTTACAGTGTACAGTGCACACTTAAAACAATAAAAGTGAGTAATTATTGAAGTGTCAAGTTTTCTGACTCACACTGTCACGACATAAAGTGTGAGTCAATAAAAAGGAAACCCATATTCGAGTCCAAATATCTTAAAAGCTAAATGAAATCGCTGACATGTATAACAGTGGTTTGATAGTTGATGAAGTGCGTCAGTTTGGGATGAATGGTGTTCAGAAGTTACTTACATTATTGTGAGTGCATTCAACATGTTCAACTGGAATCGAGACCATCCGATTTCGCTCAAAACTTGGGCCGAGACAAATTGGCATGAATCAGGAAAAAAATTACTGTTCAGCTGTCTATTGGCGGATTTTATTGATCTAGGTGTCAAATTAAAGGAAACATGATAGGTTACCACTTGAGGTATCTGATTAAATCTCTATTTATTGATTGCAACGATATTTAGGGTTTAATATGGGTTTCCTTTTTATTGACTCACCCTGTACATGCCTGTGCCTGTATCATGAGCAGTCAAGCGTTGTATCTCTGTATTGTGAATTCGTACATAATTTTTTGCTTATAGTGCTCGACTTCAGATCGATACAAATAAATTGCATAAACCTTCTTGAAAGCTTATGTTATTGCACATTTTTTTGTCGACTCGTCGTCTTTGAAGCTATCTAGATTTACATAATTATTTAATATTAGATTATAGTAAAATGATAAGTTATGTCTTACAGTCTATACAATATTTAGAATGGATCTTAGCTACAAAAAAAACAAAACAAAAACAAAACAAAAAACAAAACAAAAAACAAAAGAAAAGAAGAAGATATTACGCCAATGGTGTTTGTGATGACACCTCAAGATAATATAAAATTCAACAATAGGCCAAATTGCAGAGAGCATGCTTACACGACCTCGTACTTCATGATTAATGAAAATATATATTTCATTTCAATTATTCTTATTCTTCTTTCTTTTTGCACTCTAGGTTTATTATTATTTATTATTATCATTAATAATGAATTTAATGATAACCGGTTGTGAATAGCTTCAATCCAATTAGATTAATTAATTGTCAGTTGCATTAGAAATGTCCTAGAAAAATAAATGGGGATCGTTTTCAAATGGAGAACTAAATGCTAAATAAAGTTAAAACAAACAATACAAAATCAAAAAACGATACGGATATTAATAAGGCGATAATTCTTTTAATGAACTAAATTCTTAAAAGAAATAAAACAGAAATTTAACAAAAACGACAGGAATGTTAATGACTAAGTAAACTAACTTTTATGAGATGGTGGATTACAACCTGGCGTTCAACGGAGGGAGGGGGGTGGGGGGGGGGGGTCTTACTAATGGATGAAATTAGATAAAGGGAAAGGGAAGCGTTGTGGGAGGGATCGTATCATCATGTATCTCCATTATTCTCTTTTGAGATCCGTCTCAGGTTTTGTTTTGTTTTGTTTTGTTTTGTTTTTCTCACTGGAAAATGTTCAAAGGCAAATTTCCCTTTTTTGGCATGAAACTGATGGGATGAAAAGTGGTGCCCTACTAGTTGTTACTCTTCAGCTTGAAGGACGCATAGCACATTGAAAATGCCAAACAGCTGTATGAGGCAGGTAGTACCATTACAATTGCTTGCATGGATGATTGCATATCACTTTCAATAATTCAAGTCCGAGCCATTAAATTGAAGAGAGAATTAATTCCCTCCAAGTATAATTAACCCAATGCCTACGGGAACCGGATGGTTCCCGTGTTAAGCCGATGAGAAAGGGTGAATTCAGTAGTCGGTGGGTAAATTAGACTTGGAGGTAATGGCGCAGATACAGGGAGACACAGATATAGAGAGACACAGGGGTACACGCCCCCAATCGAATTGCGAAAAAGGGTGAAACTAATAAAGGGTAGGGGGCGAAGGAAGAGAAAAGAAGGTGATAGGACCCAGGCCTCCCACACCCTCCCCTTAAACAGCGACCTCTTTAATTTGTAATAACCAAGTTAAAGACCGGTGCCCCTTCCCAAAATGATGCCACTGCCCCCCTCAGTGGCTGGACCCACGATACGCCACAGCTTGTATCTATTAATGTTTCTCGAATTCTTCTCGTTGCATAGTCCTTCGAGGTTTCACGAAAACAAACTCATTTGAATGACTTCGCTGTTGCTCTAGACTGTGCCAAACTCAGAATGCATGTTGTCACCATGGTCACGGTTGTCACATCCAAAATATTGTAGAGCTGGATTCAGTGGAACAACTGGGAAGAGGAAAAGTTTCAGAACGAATTGAAAAATGATTAGAGGGAGGAACAATATATGGAGAAGAAAGAAAATATTAAAGCAAACAACAAATACGACAGGAGAGTTAAAGAGAGAGAAGCAAGAACAGGTAAACAACAAGCAGAGAACAGGGTCAGGACTCCTGAGAGAAACGAGTGATTGGGGTGTTGTAGTCTAGCGGATAAGTCAAATGATCCCAAGGTACGGGGTTCGAATCCCTGCCACAGCACTAACGGTCTTTTGAAAGACATTAATCTACATTTGCCACGCTCGACCCAGGTGAGATAAATGGGTACCTGGTAGGACTGTTCTTTGAAATGGACTGTGCGCCGATAACTGTTGCCGGAGACAACCGGAGTAATTATTTCAAATTAAAGCTCCTTGTAAGCGCAGAGGTGAGATAAATGGGTACCTGGTAGGACTGTTCTTTGAAATGGACTGTGCGCCGATAACTGTTGCCAGAGACAACCGGAGTAATTATTTCAAATTAAAGCTCCTTGTAAGCGCAGAGGGACGTAATGATCATATGATAGTACTATACAAGAACTGAATATTGTTATGATCAATAGGTATTATTGACGAATGTAACAGTAAACACATTAAGGGCAGCAACTATCCCAGCCAAGAAGAAGGAGAGTTGGAACACGATGTCGACGGATAATTCTTCAGAAAGTTTATGCCCATTGAGTAGAGACGAAGTATACGATAGACACCGTTTTGGCTTAGTGTGTAACGACACACCCCTCTTGAATAAAATTGTACTCTTCTCAATTATCGGTTTTGCCTTTCTCCTTTCGATGTTAACTCTGATGTTGATTCTCTGTAATCATCGACTACGACAGCGTCGATTCATCTTCCAGTTCAACATCATCTTAGCAGATGTCGTTAGCATCATCGAATTCCTCATCGAAGGATTCACTGAATTGGTATAGCATACTAGTAGTCATTTATTTAATTTTGATTTGTTTATTTATTCATTAATCAATTTGTTTCTTATCTATTTATCCATTCAACCAATTATTGAGTTACCCTCTAAAAAATCGAGTAATCATCTAAGGGGGAATGAAAATAATTATACTCTAAGTAGAGTGAAAATTCCCCCTTTTTAAGAGTGAACTCTAAAATGAATCGATATATTCACTCTTGAACAAGTGATCACTGACGTGATTGATTCCCGGGGGAGTGAAAATAGAGTGAAAATTCCCAGCGTTTTTTTTTTTTTTTTTAAATAAATTTTTTTTTTAGTGAGATTATAATACACATGAACTTATATATTTCCTTATCTCTTCATTTATTAATTTATTCATTTTTAAAAATCAATTTATGTATTCATTCTATTTCAAAATAAAATAGAATTAAAAATGAGATGTTAAAAAAAATATCATAGAACAGTACAAAAGAAGATGAGAAAGACACACCAGCCAACGCCTGGGGATAGCCTGAACGCAGGGGCGGATCCAGGCTTTTGTATTTAAAAAAAGAGGGGGAATAATATTGAGAACATTTTCTCACAACAACAAAAATGGTAACCTGATTATTTGGGTGTCTTTAATCCAAAGATTTCTAACAAGTGTTGGAGGGGGGAGGGGAGGGACTTGGAATTGTGTACTTAAAGTGCGCCACTCATTGAGCTTCAATCCGCCACTGCCTGTAACAATTTGAAAATTTTGTCGGAGAGGTTCTTCACATTAGCTGGTGCACATAACAAAAAGAAATATATTTTAAAAAAATATAGTACATTAGAAACAACCTAAATGCTTATAACATATAATCTTATTACATTTTTTTTCTAAGTATCCCCCCCCCCCTCATTAGGTGTCCTGATCCACCTCGACCTCCTTCTACTACCAAGACTAATATACACTAGAAAACAAAAATCAATGATACAGAACCATTTAAAAGGTACTAAGCTTTATCACACAAGCTTATTCTTGAAGTATTAATGAGAAGCTTTGTGGACCAACAACTTCTTTCAATTTTTTTTTTTTTTTTAGCGAAGCATCTTTCTTATTTGAAAATATGCTCCTATATATGGCGGTGTTAATATTTTTAATGGTAGAAAAGGAGCCGCTGGTTTGACAAGTTGAGTCAGGTGTGTTGAGATGTTAGTTCTTTTGTTAGGCATGCTTGAAGCCCCCAAGTTAGCCATTAGCATAAAAAACAGTATGCACCCAAACGGAAAAGGTCTATATTCTGGCTTTAATAACATCACTTGTTATTTTTTGTTCCGTTGACTTATATTTGATATGTTGATTAGCATTTTGTTAGAAAAAATGAAATAAAATTATAGGCCTTTGAAATAAATCTTAATTTGTGTATCTTTTCTTCACTGAGGTATCACAGAAACAATAAGTCAACTCTCTATAATAACTGGATACAAGCAAAATACTTGGCCTTATAAGGCTTGTTCACATATGAGCCACTTTTTTGTCAACGAGACTTGTTCACTTGTTTAGTATTTTTGTTAATAAAACTTCTGAAATTCCACCAGTACACCATGTCACGGCGACAAATCATCCATTTGTGAGCTAGCCTTTATAGCTGTCCACATTCGTAGTAAGAATAGTTACACTAAATTATTCTTTGACAAATGGAAGTTTTCAATGAACCAGACAATTATTTATGTTATAGAGAGTTCACAGTAAGGCATTTATCATAATGTAAATAATGTGACGTAAAAAAAAATTGCAATTTAAGATGTTCCCATCCGGACTCGGATTCGGACTCGGACTCGGACTTAGACTCGGACTCGGACTCGGACTCGGATGTCCAGGACTCGGGACTCGGATGCCAGGACTCGGACTCGGACTCGGATGGGATGGACTCGACTACAGCACTGGTATTCACCTGCTTTGAGATAATGGACTTCAATAGTCACATTTTAGAATATATGTATACACCTGTTACATATTTTCCATCATATAAGGGGATTTTTTGTAATGAAGAGAAACAATTTAGCTCTCGGATTAAAAATATGTTCCTGACGGGAACGGTTTCCAACGGTTCATGTACAATTCCATATCATCAAGAAAATGGCATCCCCCATGTTCAGTGTTAGCAGATGATACTGTGTGCTAGAATGTCTTGATTTAAACACTTTTCTGATATTTTATTTCTAAGATGATACAGGCCAATGATTAAGAATATATTACACCTTTGAATATGAGTACATTTTGTTGTGGGGTTAATTCTCCTTTTATAAAAAATACGAAAAAACGTCTCTCATAAGCGCTTTACAAGTCATCGAGTTCATTCATGCACACAATTTGTACACCATCCCCTCTCACGGGGAGGGGGAGTTGTTCCTACTATATGGTCACCAGTGGCGTAGCTAGGATTTTCTACAAGGGGGGCAAATTCTGCTTGAAGGTAGACCCGTATTTTTTTCTTCTCGCCAGCCCTCCAAAGCTCGCTCAGTGGGGGGGGGGGGGGGGGGGGGGGGGGGGAGGTTATCACATGTTTTCCTCCATAATTCTCTGACACGCAAAAAAAAAAAAAAAAAAAAAAAGCTCCAAAAAAATGTCGAGGTAAAGTTGACATGGGGGGGGGGCACTCCCCCCTCAGCTACGCTAGTGATGGTCATCATCAGGGCATATGGAAATTACTTTCACAAAGACTTCATCCTTCCTGTCAGGGTTCTCTTGCATAAAAAGTTGCGTTTAAACACAACTCAAAAAATTAAACGCAAGTCCCAAAATACACGATCCTGAGTGGTTGAAAATCCCGTTGCGTTTACTTTTTTGAGTTGCGTTTAAACGCAACTTTTTATGCAAGAGGGGCCTGGTCCCCATTTCTCTCCTTGCGTATATGTACAAAGATCACGAGTGCCTTATCACTCACTTATTTTTGATTACAGCATTTCTACTCCATCCTCTTCGTTTCCACCACTGTGTCCGTCATCAACATCCTCTTCGTAGCTCTCTACCAGCTCATCACCATCCGAATCGACCCCTTTGGTGTACGCAACATCATCACTACTCCAAGATGCATTCTCGCGTGCATAGCATCATGGGTTATCTGCACCGGGGCCTTTGTCGCCCCTGCAATTGTTAAAGATACTGAGGATGCCATTATCATTGTCAATGGTATTCTCAGCATGCTGGCCTTAATTCTCACCGGAGCTTGTCTTTGCCTGATCTATAGCGTCGTGTCGAAGACGCCTCATGGGGGTGATATTCAGATGAAGGAAAGAAAAGATGAAAATAAACGAGTTCTGCGGACATTCGCATTGGTGTATGGAACGTTTCTGATTGCCGAAATAATGAATTTTGCTACGTCAGTTCGCGTGTGCAATTTGGGTGATATGATTTCAAATTTTTCATGTTTTTGTAAATATAACTTTTGCTTTTATTTCTCGGCAAATTTGATCATCGCCTTTAACTGGATCGCCAACTCGGTCGTCTATTTGTGGAGATTGAAAGAGTTCCGTTCCATTGTGTTTTGTTGTAAAGCACATCGGGTAGTAGAGCCTGTTGACGGACTCTTGTAAAAGAAGAAAAAGAAGAAAAGTAAAAGGAGGAAAAAGAAGAAGAAGAAGAAGAAGAAGAAGAAGAAGAAGAAGAAGAAGAAGAAGAAGAAGAAGAAGAAGAAGAAGAAGAAGAAGAAGAAGAAGAAGAAAAAGAAGAAAAAGAAGAAGAAGAAGAAGAAGAAGAAGAAGAAGAAGAAGAAGAAGGAGAAAAAGAAGAAGAAGACGAGTAAGAATAATAAAAAAGGAGGGGGAACAATTAACTAGACAGCCATTTTTTTCTTTACAATTTTTCAAAATCATTAGAGAGTGATTGGCATCCACTTGATGCAAGTGTGATTAGTACATTAACAGGATAAGATTAGCCCATACATTCTATTAAAAAAAAAAAAAAAAAAAACGTTGGGTAAAATTTAGGTTATACTACACAAGCTCTATCGAGAATAATATTGCTCTGCGTCAATTGCGTAAACTAACCGAATTCAAAACGTCCACCCTTGCCTAAATAAAAATCACTTAACTCAATGAATACCTTTAAAAGAAAACTCAAATCCTACTTAATCACAAGTGTTCGAAATTCTGAATTCTTGATTTTACCGCCTTGTATTGTCCTGTGTTGGGTTTGTAGGGTAATATGTATTTTTTTTTTCTTCAATAAAATAGGTCATATATTTGTAATTATTTATTCCTTAATAGTTCTCTATTATCTTTTAAATTTTCTATATTATATTGAATTTCAATGCAACCTATTTTACGTTTATTAAGGGTGGTCGTCTCGACAAATCCTCATGGGTTCTTTTTTAATGGCCACCCAATTCCAATAATGCTCTATCTTGTATTGTTATCTGTTGTATTGTTTTATTGTTTTATTATTTTACCTAATTCTGTACTCTTGATGGATTTACACTGTTATTCTGTCATGATTGTATTCTGGTTTATATATATATATATATATATATATACACTGGCGTAGCCAGGATTTTTCAAGAGGGGGGGGGGCCAAGGCGAGGGAGCGAAGCGACCGAGCGGGGGAGGGTGTGGGAGGGGGTATCCCCCTCCCACGGTAGGAAAATTTTTTAAAACCAGGTCATGAAAATGGCATTTTCTGCACCCTAAAATTCTATTCTGGTGTAACCTACTTGAGAAGTGACAGATGAAATAGGATTTTTTTTTTCTCTACTCCGCTGGAATGAATTGTAGTGGAAGGATTACCACTCCTTGGGGCTCCAGAATTCCAAGCAATACGCAAAATTACATGTAGTTGGTGTGTATAAATAGCTGTACCAGTGTACATACGAAACGTTGAAACCCGTGTTTTCGGATAGGAAAATATACAGACTAACAACCAAAAACCCACACACAGACACACTGACTATTGACTAACATATGACTAAGAGGACGCCCTTTCTCATGGAGTGGAATTTATATCTCATCTCAAGCGGTAGTCTCATTTGAAAACACATGCAACATCTTTATTAGGTGTATGTAAAAGACTTTAGCAATTTATTTAGCTGCCTTGTTTAGCTCTTTATCTCATTTTCTCGGTTAGAGGTTGTTCATTAGTTGCCTAATTCGTATATACTACACGAATCCAGCTACGTACTCCTTCATTTAAGTACTGAGGAATTATATAGTTTGATTAATTTTTGTAACCAAAATGAACATCAATGTGAGTATTTAGCACGGAAAAATATTAGAATTACATCGTGTAAAGAGTATAGAGATCACAATTTGTAATAAAAACATATGGAAATAATGTAATTACACATAGAGAACGGGCTAAACAAAGTCTTCATACAACCAAGTCAAGCGCACATGATTTGCCACATGTGAAGGCCGTTTTTGTCATTCAATTTAGTGATAATAGATTTGACTCAAAACTGTAAACATCAAAGCAGAAAGCATCTCGTCCGATGACTTACTAGTATATAAAATACGACTTGAACAAAGAATGAAATTGTATCTTTTTTGAATATTCCTCTATAAAATCGAACTCTACCTTGAAAAACAGTGTTTTGCTTCTCCTCGGATGAAGACCATAAAAATGATATAACGGTGACATTGTTTTCGTATAAAAGCAATGTTGGCTACCACAATGATAACTCTTAAACAAACTCAAGATTTACAAAACGAAGAAAATGGTTATTGCCTCCATCGGACATATACCCATTCACAAAGAGAGGTTTATATTCGGCAAGAATAACTGATACGCCTCTTCATCATTCTGAGTACAATTTCTTTCAACTCTCGACAACCTAAAAGAAATATAAATGTTCTGTTACCAATCTACTTAGTCAATGTTGTTAACAAAGTTTCGGGGTTATGATTTGGAAAGGAACAGTTTTTGCTGGAAATGAAAGCAGTGTTTATTTTGTTTACTTTTTTGGTAATATTTCCATTTTATTTTTCCTTATTTCGATTGTAAGGTAGGGGTAGGGTAAGTCCTAGTAAGACCAGCATGTGAAAAGGAAATTAGTTGTTTTTTTTTTTGTTTTTTTTGTTTTTTTTTTTTTTGCTCTCCGATCAACAGGGGGGGCCATGGCCCCCTTGTGCCCCCCTGGCTACGCCAGTGTATATATATATATATATATATATATATCTTCAGATCCTGAAGAAGGCCGGGAAGGCCGAAAGCTTGAATAAAGTTGAAGTACAGCTACGTCCCACGTCTCTGTCTCCTCTCTCATCCTCACACTTATAATTTACCGAGACGCCGTCGAAATGTTAAAGTTAGGTATCTTCGCATCTATATATATATATATATATATATATATATATATATATATATATATATATATATATATATTTTTTTTTTTTTTTTATATTGGAAATGAATAAATTGAATTGAATTGAATTGAATTAAATATATAACACTAACCCCCAACCCTAAACCTAGCTTAAAACCCATTTGTAAACCTCACCCTAACCCTATATCTTTGGCAAAATATAGTCAGGAGCAACTGTTGCCGGAGCTTATGCCGGAGGATCTAATTTTACCGCACTATGGGTAAAAAGGAACATGCATGTTTGTTGCATGTTACCCACTATGGGGTAAATTTCACCAACTTTCAGGAAAATTACATTTGATCCAATATTGGGTTAAATTTTGTCCAATAAAAATGTGTATCCAATTTTTACTCAACCTGGGTAAAACTCTGCAGAACTCTTGTGAGTGTAATTAAGATTAATATTTCTGTATTGCAAATGCTTGATGAGCAAACATGGTAATGCAATAAAATTTATACACGCTTGTCTGTTATAAAGTATCTTATTTTACTTATTTATTTATTTATTTATTCTGATATTTATAAAGGGTAGCACATTTTCACCAATAGTGGTGGTCTTCCATGAGGCCCTGTTTGATAACGAAGATATCAAGTAACAATATAAATTCATTACAGCAACAAAACAAAACAAAATACAGAGGATATTTAAATATATGTACATATTATCTGGTATCCTCGTAATAAACGGACATTTTCAAATGCGTATTCAATGATATCTTGGAAAGGTGCATATTTCTAAAATCATTGATATATACATTCGGAGATGAAAGGACATCAAATACTTTTGACAACCCCTGAAAATATAATGATATTATGATAGCTCATAAACAAAGTAAAGAGATGATCTTGGATCAATAAAAATCCCCACTTGGGATACCAAAAATGATATATACATATTTACATAGAATATATTAAAAGATAGTATTGTTATTCAAACAATACACGCTGGACGTTCATTGTACAGCATAATAGCTGAGTATGTACAGTATACCAATGAAAGCACCAATAACTATAATAAGTGGTGTCATTCATTCAGTTCAAAAATTTCATGTCATCAAAAAGTTTGTGAATAAACAAGTAAATTTCATCGAGTAATATATTTGAATCAATGTACATGTAAGCGATATTCACTTAAACGTTTTCTGCAGATAGCAGAACTTTCAAGTTATGTTTGAAACTGTTCAATGTTGGTGATTTCTTGACAGAACTTTCAAGTTGGTTCCATACTCTAATTCCCGAAACGAAAGGACTGTGTTTGTATGTGTCCGTCCTAAATTTTTGTACACACAAGGCATCTTTTTCAGCTTGTCTTGTATTGTAACCATGTAATAAACTAACATGACTTAAATTTCTCTTTAAGTATGTGGGTGCCATATCATGTAAACACTTATACATCATCACTGCACGTCCAAACTGGAAATGTGTCTAAATAGGCATCCATCCTAGACGCGCGAACATGTCACTGGAAGAAACATCAAATCCTTCTCCCAACACTACACGGGCAGCTCGTTTTTGAACCTTTTATAATTTAAATGTTTGTCTTTGAAATCGTCCAAACCAGACCGAGGAGCAATAATCAAATTGAGGTAGAACAATGGCATTATAAAGAAGTTTAAGAGATCGTGTCGGAACATAGCTTTTAACACGCTTAATCACACTGATATTTTTTGCGTAGTTTTAATAATTTTTTCAACAGGTTCAGTCCAGCGTAACTCTTCGTCAATCATAACACCCAGGCATTTTGCCACTTTAACTCTTTTCAAAATGCTTCCGTTTAGCGAGCTCACGATTTCAGGACGGGAGCCTTTGACGACGGGGAGTCGAGCGAAAAATCAATGTGCGCATGCGCGACTCGGAGTATCTCTCCGTCCTGTTTGATTTCAGGACGGTTCTCGGGCGAAATAGCGGGGACGGGAAGCCGAACATTGCAGTGCGTCGACGTCCACTTTTTCGTAACTTGATCGAAAAACAAGACGGGGAGAGTGCGAGGACCGTCACAGCCGGTTAACTCTCCCCCGTCCTGTTGCTCTCCCGTCCCGTTTCGTAAGCTCCCTAATTACACTATTAACAAGCGATCTTGATCCTATAAGCATGACGTTTGTCTTGTCAGCATATAGGACTAAACGGTTTTTAGTTACCCATGCAAATAAATTTTCCATACCTCTGGTTAATTTTTCTTCTACCTCTTTAACGTTGCTTCCGGTGACTGTTAAAGTCGGGTCATCGGCGTACATACCAACAATGCCAACATCAATACATTTAGGCAAACTATTTATATATAAAGAAAACAGGAGTGGCCCTAAAATTGAACCTTGCAGGACTCCCATGATAACTTTTAAGGAAATAGATGTTGCCATTTTAATACAAACCGACTGTTCTCGGTTGGACAAGTACGATTTAAACCACTGAACACTGTGTTCAGAACATCCAATAGCCTTTAATTTACATAACAGAATATCATGATCGACTGTATCAAATGCTTTGCGCAGATCAATGAAAGCAACACCTGTTAGCTTACTGTTATCAATGTTGGAAGACCACTGATCTACAAGTTTCATTAGAGCTGTTGCAGTAGAGTGCAAAGTACGATATCCAGACTGGTTAGGACATAATATATGATTTTCGTCAAGAAAGTCAGAAAATTGTTTGTGAACTGCTTTTTCTAAGATTTTACTCACAATGGATAATACCGATATTGGCCTGTAATTACTTGGAGTGGACATATCACCAGTCTTGTATATTGGAATTACCCTTGCTTTTTTCCAGCCTCTTGATAGGAGCTGGAATGTAAATTGCATATGTTAGTTGTTGCTAGGTCGGACAAAAAATTAGGAATTTTTGTTGTTGTATTGGAGTAACGTGTCACTGAAAAATAGGGTAGGTAGGGCGGGATTTTCCCCCCTTTCCCTTCCAATCTGCATATAATTATGATACCACCATTTATACACATACGTAATACATACATCCCTACATGCATACTTACGAACATACATTCAAATGCATGCACACGTTAAGGGGAAAAATTTACCCCAATTTTTAGGGGCCGTCTGACACCCCATCCCGACGGAAATTTTTGTCAGGTTTTTTTTTTGTGTTTTGTAATGTCCAGTCATACTGCTTCCTACTGACAAAGTTTGGTGCATGGGGGAGACGGGGTGAAATCGACCCGACTTTGGGGTCCCTTTTGGGGGCTCTGGGGGCTAAACCCGGCGGCTACGTTCAGGCTGACAACCCTTTTGTCAATGACTTAGATGGTCTAAGCAACGTTAAGGGGTCAAATCTTATGGGTAAAATGGGGTGACTATTTCGGGACAGGCTCCTGGCCTATATGAAATGTTAGATATATTTTTCCCCTTCTTCATTATTTATACGACCGGTATAACCAACTGATTTATACGATACTATACAAAATAGCACAATGGATGATTTAATGCCATGCAGTCCGATGTTAGGCTGCTCATTTTATAAGAGAATATTTATACCTTTCTATAATATATCACTGAAGAGCTGCAATTACATTAACCCTTTAGAGACAATTTACCACATTTTGTGGTTTTGCTAAATAACTTTTGATTCAGAGCTCTAAAAAATATATCAGATGCATGAGTAGAAAGAGCAAACATTTCTGCACACACTATGTCAATTTTTGTTTCATGACCATATTGCATTTGATGCCAGAAATTTTTTAAACAACAATAAGCTTTAAAATCCTTAAATTGGCAACACATTGAGAGGTTCAAAATCATTCTTTTTCATCAAAATTGGCAATTTTTCCACTTTTCAACAAAATTTTTAACCATGTATATTGTTTTCAAAAACATCACACCTTATTAGGACCATGTAGCACTAAAAGAAAAATATTATTGTTGCCAATTTGAAGAACAAAATGTGATCAATTTAGCCCTTAAAGGACCTATGGAATGCAAGTACATGTTGATCTTTGATGATGTGTATTGTTCTGTACACCACAAAATTTACAACCATTTGATCTGAATATGTGTCATATATTTTAAAATATTTTTTAGAATTATTTTATTTTACCTGCTAAGCCCCGCCCCTAAAAAATCCTTTGGAGTCTGATTCTTCACATGACATCATCAGTCAATCATCAGTTACCTAAAACAAGTCAAGCACACGACACTGGTATGTAAAGTATCTCTCTGTTTTGTACTTGCTCACAATAGCATCGTGTGTTTTCATACAACATATTTTCAGTACCTTTCTTTTCCTGTGATGCTGGAGCATTTCTGACATAGCATCTGCTATTAAATCATGCGATGCTATTGTGAGCAGGTGCTAAACTGAGGGATAGGTACATACCAGTGTCTATTGTTTGTCTTGTTTTAGGTGACTGATGATTGACTGATGATGTCATGTGAAGAATCAGACTCCAAAGGATTTTTCAGGGGCGGGGCTTAGCAGGTAAAATAAAATAATTACAAAAAATATTTAAAAATATATGACACATATTCAGATCAAATGGTTGTAAATTTTATGATGTACAGAACAATACACATCATCAAAGATCAACATGTACTTGCATTTCATAGGTCCTTTAAATAATTCCTGTCCTGAAAAGGTTAAATATGCACATATCAAATATGCGTTGACAGATGGGATAGAGTATGTCATAAATAATGAATTCAATGATAACCGGTTGTGGAAGCTTCAATCCAATTGGAGAGTTAATTGTCAGTAAGTAATATCCTAGAAAAGTAAATGGGGATCGTTTTGAAATTGAGAACTAGATGGTAAAATACAAAATATGATACAAAGAATATAAGGGAAATTATATCGGCTTTGATATTAAACTGGTATACTACAGCTGAATCAAATTTCATAATTAAGTAGTTTAAAGAAAGATAAATGATTGATGAGATGTGGTTTTGAATGATCATCAGATCTTTCACGTTCTATTTAAATATATACAAATAATAAGAATGCAACATGCAATAATTCATTTAGATTCATTAATTGCGAGATTGCTAAAGTGGAAGAGAAGATAAACTATGTATTGAGAAAAGATTAAAAGGTTGCATTTTAAGTGTTGTAATCTAGTGGATACGTCTGCGAACTGTAAACCGCGTAGGGACGGGGTTCGAATCCCTGCCGTAGTTCTAACGACCTTTGGCAGGACATTAATCTAAATTTATCACAACTCGACCGAGGTGTAGTAAGTGGGTACCTGATAGGATTTATTCCTTATATGCACTGAGCGCTATACGGTTGCCGGAGCTAAAGTGATATCCAAAGTCCTTTGGTAGCACATAGAGATGTGATATCGTAATGTGATGTACGCTACACAAGAACGGAATATTGTTATTATTATGTTTTATTATATTTAACTGAATTCGAATCTTATAAATACATTTCGAAAATGTAATATAAATGCATTCATCACAGTATAACATAATAGTATAAAAACTGAGATTGGAACTTTATTAAATCATATGCTTTTGTATGTAGAAAAATTGAAATTTGGGAATACGCTAAAATAATGGTGGGAAGATAGAGCTTTATCAATTGAAATCACAGATAGACTGATATCATTTTTATTATAATGAGAAACAATGATATTGCGAGACAGATATACATGTATTAGCCTAACACTACACTCTTAAAATGTTGGGTAAATTTAGTTGGGTAACTGCTGGTTGGTTAAAAATATTCCCAATTCTGGGCTATTATTAACCAACTGGACACTCGAGTGGTGTAACCAATATTGGTCAATACTTTTCACCTAAATATTGGGCATATATTTACCAACAGTATTTGGTAATTATGGGTTGGGTACTTGTTGCCCTGTAGTTGTGTAATTTTGTCACATTTCCTTTGCCAGTTGGGTAAATTTTGTTGGGTAACTGATGGTTGGTTAGAAATTCGCTTTTGCCCAACTTGTGGTAAATATTTTTACCCAATATTGGGGAAAACACTTATATGAATATTCATGAATTTTTAGTAGCGTATGGTTTGGGGTGGCCCGATTTACTAACTGTCACCGAACGCATAACAAAATATAAGGGGTATATAAGAGCTTGCACTAGTTTGCACTAACTGGATAGGATAGGACTAGGATAGGATAGGTTAAGATATAGGATAGGATAGCTTAAAATAGGATAGGTTAGGATTGATTAGGTTAAGACCCAGAAAGACGTAACAAGCAGATTTCATTTTTTTTTTTACCTAGGTTGGAGGAAAAAGGAAACAATAAATTGGGCAGCTGAATTTGCCCAACCACATGATATTTGTTACCAAACAGCTGAACAAATAGAGGGTTGGGCAATCCTATTGGGTAAGATTGGTTGGGCAATAATTACCCAACTGAGAATATAACCAACAGTTGGGCAATTGTAGAGTTGGGTAAAATCTAATGGGTCACCGACTGATGGGCAATTTAATTTGCCCAACAACATAGTAAATGGATTGCCCAACATCAGTTGGGCAAATTTTAACCAAAAGTTGTGTGGACAGTATGTTGCCCAGTGTTGTTTAAAAATTGGGCATTTTTTTGCCCAACTTTTTTAAGAGTGTATACTGAAATAGTTTCGATCTCGATAACCAATAATTATCTGATATTTACATTTTGTAATAAACAGTCATGTGTTACAGTACAAAAACCAAAAAGATATTGCTGAAGATTACTAGAATAAGAATGTGTTACCAATCTGGTTATTTCAATGTCTTATCCTTTAGAACGTCAAATTCTTTAAAGAATCTTGTAAATTAAATCATGTACACCCCAAAAATATCACTAAGATGACCAATAGCTTACTGTCCGTTTTTGTTAGGCCAATAGTCTAACGAGAAATGGCAAGTACACAAAATAATCGTACATTAATATGTGTCAGGGACCTTAATTTGAGTGCTCTGAATTTCAGGTACCCAGTCACGAAACCCAGTGACGGGAGACTTGTCAAAATTCAGGCACATATGTTTACGTCTGTCATAGAGGGTGTCTATAGTTTGGATAACATGGGAGCGTTCGAGTATTTCACAAAGGCTTCCTGTTTAATATGAGGCGCAATGCTCTCATTTGGATCACCTCAATCGAAGTACTCTGCTGGGCACTAATAGAGGAGTGCCACACCTGAACACAATACTCCAGGTTTGGAGGCACATAGCAGGTATACATTGTAAGCAAGTCTTGGCCTGGTGCTCGGTATCTCTTCATTATACGAATAATGTACAGTTTCCTGGAAGCTTACGTGGGAGCCCCATTTCAAGTTGAATTGAAGAGTAACTCCGAGCAATTTTATCTCTTCTGTCTCTTTAAGGACAGTGTCGTTGATCCCACGAACCGGTTGTGGAAGCCCTGTTTTGGAGAAAGTGACTCGCATGGCCTTACACTTCGGAGGATTCAATCACAATGTTCGCATCTTTAAACCAAATGTTGTGTGAGGGAGCCTAGAGAGGCCGGGATTGCACTTTCTCCACTGATTCTGCAAATATCAGCGAAGGTCGTATCGTCCTCATATTTCCATCGTGTCACGTGTGTTGATGCTTGGAGCGCGTTGTTTATCATTGCTAAGAACAGTAACGGACCGAGTCGAGTCCCTTGTGGGACGCCGCAATTAGGTGGTATTGGAGTGGAGAGTTGGTGTGCAGGCTTGTTTGCAGTTGAACAGGAAGCTTGATATCCTAGGACACCCATGCGGTATAACCTGTCAATGGCTAAGTTGTGGTGGACAAGGTCGAACGTTTTATTGAAGTGCGTGAACACCAGTGTCGACACCTAGTAACCGACCTTGTCAGCGTTGCTGTGCACATATTCCAAAAGGCTGACAAGGTAATGCGCTGTTGACATACCACTACGGCTTCCAAATTGTTGCTTGTGAATTCAATGGCAATATCCTCAAGAGCCAAGCGATAAACGAAAAGTTATATTGGCTTTGAGAAATTGTCCGTCAGTGAGAACGGGCGGAGCGTTGTCAAACTTGAAAAATGACATTAAGGAATATAAACTAATGGCAGGGTCATTACGAAAAAAAATAAAAAAATAATAACCTACAGTGCGGCATTTTCGCAACCTCTTTCTTAGGAAATTTTCAGTGATAATTTATGTTCCGGCGGCAGCAGCTAGAGGCATTTGAAGGAAAAGCTTTATTATTTTAACTTGTCCCTATAAGTTTCATTACGATGCAATGATTAAAAAAGAGAGGGGGAAATCGGTAATTGTATCACTCCTCCATGTACTTAATAATAATTTTAAAAAACACAACAACAAACAAACCCAAAACAACTTGGTTATGTGACATGTGCATCATTTTTTGTGACACATACATGTGCGTAACAAAAATGAGACACATGTTGTGCCTCAAGTTAGCCCATTGTTCACAAGCAACAATTTGGAAGCCGTAGTGGTATGTCAACAGCGCATTACCTTGTCAGCCTTTTTGGAATATGTGCACAGCAACGCTGACAAGGTCGGTTACTAGGTGTCGACACTGGTGTTCACGCACTTCAATAAAACGTTCGACCTTGTCCACCACAACTTAGCCATTGACAGGTTATACCGCATGGGTGTCCTAGGATATCAAGCTTTCTGTTCAACCGCAAACAAGCCTACATATCAACTCTCCACTCCAATACCACCTAATTGCGGCGTCCCACAAGGGACTCGACTCGGTCCGGCGGAGTGATGGGCGCCCTTGTTTGACCTGGGTTAGAGTCCCTTTATTGAAGAGTTGCGATAACCCATGATTTGAACGCCATTTTTGTTTCCACTATTACGTAACATTTCTATTCAATCCCGATGAGCACGTGCTTGTTCTAAATAGAAAGAATTCGAACGCCATTTTGTTTCCAAAAAAATAGGACGTCCATGTCGTAACTCTATCTAAAAAGGGACTATAGCCTGGGTTATTTTCAGAGCGGGGCAGACTTCATCTTCACACTGTGTGCTAGAGTATTGTGGTGTTATTTTGGTTATACTCGTTGCGGTGAGCACTCATGGACTGGATATGCGTGAATAAATGCTTACAATTTAATGTTGTTTTCTTGTTTTTGTTTTTGTTTTTTCCACCAGTATACTGTGGTATCTCGTTATATTTCTTGGAAACTGGGAAGGTGAGAGTCAAAACTTTATTTGTGATGAAGGCAATGATACAAATACATGTATAGGTAAAAGGAACTTTCAACTTCGGTTATTGCTCTTTTAACATCAAAGTTGGTGTATCTATAACCATGATAACGAGATTTCGTACTACACATATTGTTTACATGGAGTCTGTCCCTGAATGAAGGTGCCTTGGCTGGATGGGGCTCCTGGCTGCTCCGTCTGCTTCACGGTTATTTTGTTTTTTAACGATAAAGTAGAGTTCGGGTCATGCAATTATATTGTGAAAGAAACTGTCTCAAAGGAATTGGGAAAGGTTGACCATGTCTGTATAAGAACTGTTTTATACTGTGTTGTTTTGGAATCATCAAAATAGATAAGAAATTGACCCAATCTTGCTGAAAAGCACATTTACTGCACACAGAAATGGGTATATGGGACTACACACACAAGTCGCAAGAATGTTCGGCTCGAACATTCATCTATTTCTAGTCATATTTCGAAAATAAGAGCATTTTAAGAGCAATCCTTGCCAGGGGATGTTTATAGTATTATGTTCTTCCAAACTGACATATAAGGAATGAGAAAGCTCACAAATTATTTTTCACCTTTCCCAGAACTCAAGATTCCCTTTAAGAAAGGGGTTTCTTCAGGTTTTTACCCTGTTCCTCTGGACAGCTTAAAGGGTAACTAAGTTAGAAATGCATGTTCACTTCTATTGAATCTGTAATAATGTCTATATCACAAATCTATTGACTTTTTAATGTTCATTCGTGTCATATATTTTTAAATATCATAATATATGTTATATTATTTTTGTTCTACCTGCTAAGCTCCACCCACAAAAAAAACCCTCTAAAGCTAATTTACTTTTCTGACATCATCAGTCAATCATCAGTCAGCACGATGAACATGAACAAAATACATTGGCATTTCCCTTCCCATCACCTGAGCACCTGTTCACAAAAGCATTGCAAGTTTTTTATACAATGCCAGTTCACAAAATTCAATAGTATATTAAGCATTTGCTATTTCAGAAATGCCAAGCAACACCCGATAAAAAGAAGCGTTGTAATTTGAATATGTTTGTGAACAGGTCTATTTGGAAAGAGACCTATTTACAAATATATTCAAATTTTATGCATACTTTTAAAAACAAAGGTTGTCTTGACAACCTGAAAGCTTGTCAGATGCTTGTCAGACATAGCAACAAGTAATGTATGCAAACTGGATTCCAAGTATTGTAGTTCATTCATTAATAACAGGTTAATGGAATACCTCGTTACTATGTCCCCAGGAAAGAAACGTCCATAATTTGCATAACTTTGTGAACAGGTCTATTCGAGCATTGCATTTGCTACTTGTGCATTCAAATCACGTAGTAATCACGATGAGCATGTTTGGGGCGTTCAATTTCATTTTCAGGTGATCAATTTCCTACTTCATGTACTCAATTTAGAGGAGAAGATAGGATAGATTTTTGAAGAAGGGGTTATGAGGGGGAGAGGGGGACGAGCGTTCTTTTTTTTTTCTGATAAAACGAGCACACATACTCAATCCACCCGCACAGCCCTTCCCTAACACACACGCAAAAATCTAATTTTCATAGGCTTCTATGTGGTATGTTTATTTTTGTAAGGTTCTATATTGTTCTGAAGTTGTATTTCCTTACACATGTTACAATGATATCTGTCCGTACATGTTCATGCGCTCTTCAATATATCATGTTCTTGTATATGTTCATGTATTCTTCAATACTTTTTTTTTTCATTTCAAGAAATTTTATATGATAAGGCTCAGTCAGCAGTGCATCCAAACAACACAACCACATTTCTAACTTATACTCCTTGATACACCACACATAAAAAGACTACACACCAACACTAACCACACAGTGCATCAATTCAAAGACCAATTGATAAACAACATGATCTCACAATCTCACAAGTGGAAGGCAATAAGATATCAATAAACAACAAATGAAATGTTTATAATGTTCATGTTATCAGTTTCAGCGAAAACACTTATTGCATAATCCTTTAAGATATTGGATTAAAGCATTATATTGAAGCCCAATTTATTCAAAACTAAGTGAAAAAGACCCACACAGACCCCAAGCTAACTATGTGCAATAATTCTTTTAAATTAAATGCACTTATTTGGAACATGGTTGCCTTTTCACGAATATGAATGACCAACCAGACAAGCCGACTTGAAATGAATTTCAATGCACATTTGCTCAAAAAGCATGCTCCTATTTTAAAATTTGAATTCCGCAAATGAACAATTGATTGCTTGGACAGTGAATCTGAATGACCGGATTTTGAATGTGAAAGCCGATTCAGTGCTGCGAGCGCGAAATGCGTGAAATAGAATGCTTGGAATATGAACTTGAATGACAAAATTATGAAATTGACCGGGAAAACCTATATTATTTCTCACTCTTTAATATTTGTTTATTTAATATTTAAACTGAAATTTCCTTGCTTTTCAGATTTTCTTGGTGTAAATCAACATCACCAAAAATGTAATGACGTATTTTTAAAAATATGTTTGCTTCTCAGAGTTTAGGCGGGGGGGGGGGGGGGGGGGGAGGGTTACCCGATTTTTATACTCTACGTTACTTTTTTCTTTTCTTTTGCGTGTCAGACTTTGTGAAAATTGTGCCCCCTTTACAAATCCTGAATCCGGCCTCCCCCCAAAACAATAAGAACAAACCCCCCCCCCAAAAAAAAAAAAACAAAAAAAAAAACAACAACAACAACAACAAAAAACACACACACACACAAACCCCCCCCCCCCCACGATTTTCTGATTACCTACTGTCTGATGCAAGGCCGTTCTGTTCAAAAGAGGATAATCGTTCTTCTTTGACATTTAAGCATGTTAAGAGGAGGTTCAATTACATTAACTATAATCGTAATTATGCGTTCATTATTTATGGGCTTGGCCTGTAAAAGCGGTTATTATCATTCAGTTATTAATGAATTCAATGATAACCGCATGTGATAAGGTTTCATCCAATTGGGGTAAATTATTAAGATTTACATTAGCTGTCCTAGAAATAAAGATAGAAATAGAAATAAACTAAAAACTAAATAATGGAAAAAAAAAATCAAATAATAACAAAAACGATACGCATATCACGAACACAAAATCATTTAAAATGACCTCGCTGTTTGAAGTGCCAAACTCAATATGCATGTTACCATGGTTGTCACATTCAGAAGATTGTAGTTCTGGATTCAATGGAACAACTGGGAAGAGGAAGAATTTCAGAACGAATTGAAAAATGATTAGAGGGAGGAACAATATACCGAGAAGAAAAAGAAAATAAGCAAACATAAAATACAACAGGAAAGTCAGAAAGGGGAAATTAAGAGCAGGTATTAACAACAAGAATAGAGCGGAGTAAGGAGATAATGGAGAGAAAGGAGAGAAAGGAATGACTGAGGTGTTGCCGTCTAATGGATAAGTCACATGACATGACTGAGGATGACATTGTACGGGGTTCGAATCCCTGCCACAGCACCTACTGCCTTTTGAAAGACATTAATCTTCATTTGCCACACTCGACCCATGCATGTGAGCAGATGGAAAGTGGTACCTAGAAGGATTGTTTCTTGAAATGCAATGGGCCTTGATAACTGTTGCCGGATCGGCGTTAAACAGGGGTAATGATTTCCAAAGCTCCTTGGACGCGCAGAGGGACGATCTGATTATGTACTTTACAAAAACGGAATATTGTCATTATCATTATTATTGACGAATGTAAGAGTAGACACATTATCCAAACCAAGAAGAAAGAGAGTTGGAACACGATGTCGAAGAATAATTCTTCAGAAAGTTTATGTTCATTGGATAGAGAAGAAGTGTACGAAAGAGTTCGTTTTGGTTTCGTTTGTAACACCACACCGCTCCTGAATAAAGTTGTTCTCTTCTCAATAGTCGGTTTCGCCTTTCTTCTTTCGATGTTTACTCTGATGTTGATTCTCTGTAATCATCGACTACGACAGCGTCGATTCATCTTCCAATTCAACATCATCCTAGCCGATGTCGTTGGTATCATGGGAGAACTCATCGAAGGATTCAGTGAATTGGTAATTCTTTTCTTTTTTTTTCCATCGTGTGTCTTCTGGTGCTACAGCTTCCTCCTACTCCTCCTCTTCCTCCCCCTCCTTCACCTCCTCCTCTTCTCGTTCTAGGACTACTCAAATCCCAGCCACACCGAGGAGACTTACACCAACCAAGGCCCCTTTGCACAAAACTTGCGTTTGAACACAACTCAGGAAAATCAAACTCAACTTTGTTTTCAGCCAATCAGAAGTGTGCATTTAGGACTTGCGCTTGATTTTCAGGAGTTGCGATTAAAAACGCAAGTTTTGTGCAACGGGCCCCAGATCGACAATTACCACTCCGAAACAAAAGTTTAAAAGATGAATTAAAATATACGTTATTTCGAATGGTCAAGATGTTGTCTATTATCGAAGGATTTGGAGTCAATTTGTCAATGTGACTGCAATATAAAATATCAGAAAAACGGGTTAATTAAGAGCAATTTAAAGTACAAGGGGGCTACTTGGCCTTTGTCCTCGTATTTCTAATAATGATTTATGATGATACCTCACTCATCGTACACTGACAGATTCAGGGTTCTTTGACCTGAGGAGGGGGGGGGGGGGCATATAGGTTCCCCAAAGGAATCTGATTAAAAAAAAACAAAAAACAACAACACTACTTTCGCTGGTCGGAGGTACATGACTGCGCGTTTTTACCAAGTTGCAATATGATAGATTTGGTTTTGCCGGATAGGAGAGTGGGTGTGCCCCCTTGATCCGCCACTCTTTATATTCGCCTCAATAGTAAGTTGCTTTGAAAGAAAGAGAACAATCAGAAAAGTGGATTGGCGAAAGTTTGAACGAAATCGGACAAGCAATAAGAAAGTTATGAATTTTTGAAAGTTGTAATCACTATACATATGGGAATGTCAAATTTGCCGAATAGGTAATGTCACTGTGACGTAGCTATAGAAAACTCCCCATTCGCTCCAACTCACAAAATGACTAAAATGTCACTTTTTTTCAAAATGTATTACTCAGTAGGATCTTTTTCTTTCATGGGGACCTATAACAACATGCTATCTCCAATATATTTTGAGTACTGCCCCGAGGGTAAAAGCGCTTCGAATAAAACCGCAAATTAATGATATTTGTGTATGACAAATGGGAGAGTTGTCCACAAAAATGTCACAATCGAATCACCAAACTGCCCATTTGAGATTCGCATAGATCTCATTTTTCAAACATCCATAACTTTCTTAGTCCTTGTCCGATTTCTTTCAAACTTTCACCATCCTGTTTTTCCTTATTTTTCTGCTTTCACACAAATCATCTCATTGCCAAAGGTTGGATCGCCCTTTAATAACAATAACAGTAGAGTAGACAGCTTTACAATGGGTGGGTGGGGGGGGGGGGCAGCCGACCAAAATTTACTGACAGATATCCGGCGCAGGTAACGAAGAAGATATACACATATTAGGCCAGGAGCCTGTCCCAAAATAGTCAACCCACTTTACATATGAGAATTGACCCCTTAAAGTTTGCTAATACCATCCATGTCATTCACAAAATGCTTGTCAGCTCGAACGAAGCCGCCGGGTTTGGCCCCCAGAGCCCCCGAAAGGGGCCCCAAAGTCGGGTCGATTTTAACCCATCTAACATATGCGCCAAACTTTGTCAGAAGGAAGGTGTATGACTATATATTACCAAAACACCAAAACTGACAAAATTTTCCGTCGGGATGGGTTGTCAGACCGCCCCTAAAAAAATGGGGCAAATTTTTCCCCTAAAGGCCCATGGACCAAATTTTGTCAGAAGGAAGAGTTATGGGTGTACTTTACAAAAATATAAAAATTTACAAAAAATTCTATCAAGAAGGGGGTGTAACACGCCCCTTAAAAAGCACCAAAGTGCCCCTAAACCCAGCTTTGCTGCCCACAATGCTCTGGATATAGAGAAAAAGCATTTTTTTTGGCATTACACCATAATTCAGAAAAAGTCTGGCGCATATGTTAGATGGGTTGAAATCGACCCGACTTTGGGGCCCTTTCAGGGGCTCTGGGGGCCAAACCCGGCGGCTTCGTTCGAGCTGACAAGCTTTTTGTGAATGACATGGATAGTCTAAGAAACTTTAAGGGGTCAAATCTCATTTTTTAAAATGGGTTGACTATTTCGGGACAGGCTCCCAGACTATATATACTGCCAGAAGATGATAATGGTCATTGTGGTAGTGATGATAATTACAGTGATAATGATAACAATGATGATAATGATAATGATGATGATGATGATGATAATTACAGTGATAATGATAACAATGATGATAATGATAATGATGATGATGATGATGATAATGATAATGATAATAATAATAATAATAATAATAATAATAATAATAATGATAATAGCAATATTATTATTATTATTAATAATAATAATAATAATAATAATAATAATAATAATCAATAATAATGATAATAATGATAATAATAACAAGAATAATAATAAGGAATGATAATAATGATAATAATATAATAATAATAATCAATAATAATTAATACGGTACTACTACTACTACTACTACTACTACTACTACTTCTACTACTACTACTTCTACCACTACTAATCTTTCATTACACAAGGTCTCCTTCCTCATCATAATTTCTGCCACTGTGTCCATCCTCAATATCCTCCTCGTAGCTCTCTACCAGCTCATTACCATCCGAATTGATCCCTTAAACCCCGATCTTTTCTAAAGTGGCTACACTAGCTGCTCATATCTGTTTCAATAGTTCACAGCCATGATATTAAATCAGGGAGAGAATTAGAAGTCTAATTGATTGGACTTTGAGGTCTCCGAGTCTATTCAATCTAGAATTAGAGGTAATGGCGTAGATACAGCGAGACACGGAGCACACTCCCCATATCGAACTGCGAAAAAGGGAGGGGGGGGGGAAGAAAAGGGAATAAGTTAGGGGGGGGGGGGGGGGGAGAAGGAGGAGAAAAGAAGTTGATAGGACCCAGGCCTCCCACAACTCCCCTTAAACAGTGACCTTGTTAATTTGCAATAACCAAGTAAGAACGGTGCCCCCTCCCAAAATCTGCGCCACTGCTTGGATTGTTGATGTCCGTCCAATGGTTCTGGTTCGGCAGTCCTCCGAGATTTCACGAACACACACTCACTAATTCAAAATGAATCTCTTGTTGCTCTAGACTGTGCCAAACTCAGAATGCATTTTGTTACTATGCATGGTCATGGTTGTCACATCCGAAAGATTGTAGTGCTGGACCCACTGGCACAACTGGGAGGAGAAAAGTCTCAGAACGTATTGGAAGATGAATAGGGGGAGGAACAATATACGGAGAAGAAGAAAGAAAACAGGCAAACAACAACAAGTAGGACGGGAGAGTTGGAGAATTAGATTTTAAAAAAAAAACAAGAAGAGAACAGGGTCAGGACTCTTAGAAGAGAAAGGAGTGATTGAGGTGTTGTAGTTTAGTGGATAAGTCACAGGAGTTCGAAACCATTCCACAGCACTAACGGTCTTTTGAAAAACATTAATCTACATTTGTCACACTTGAAGTAAAAATACTTCGTTTGTTGCCAGAGCCACAAACGAAGTAATTATTTCCAAAACTCTTTGGAATCGCAGAGGGACGTTATGATCATATGATATGTACTATAAAATAACGAAATATTGTTATTAGCATTAATATGATCAATATAAATTGAAGAATGTAACAGTATAAACAGTAAGGACAGCGGCTATCCGACCAAGAAGAAAGAGAGTTGAAACACGATGTGTTGAAGGATAATTCTTCAGAAAGTTTATGCCCACTGGGTAGAGAACAAGTACACGACACATTCAGTTTTGGTTTCTGGTGTAACACCACACCGTTGTTGAATGTAATTGTTTTCTTCTCAGTAGTCAGTTTCGCCCTTCTCCTATCAACAATTACAATGGGACTGATTCTCTGTAATCATCGACTACGGCAACGTCGATTCGTCTTCCAATTCAACATCATCCTAGCTGATGTCATTGGTATAATCGGAACCTTAATCTCAGGATTCAGTGAATTTGTATTTTTTTCTTTTCTTCTTCTTTTTTTTTGTTGCATCAATCGTGTATCTTCTGGGGCAATAATATTGCCTGAGTCCTCCTCTTCTTCCACCTCCTCTTCCTCCCCCCTCCTCTTCCTCTCCTCCTCCTCCTCCTCCTCCCCCTCTCGGAAGGAGAGAGAGAGAGAGAGAGAGAGAGAGAGAGAGAGAAACCAAGTCGTCTTAGCTCCAGCTCTACCTCGCTCTCCCTATATAGCTATCCTTTAATTCATATTTTCCCATTTTCTCAAATGGAGAGAAAATTTGCTTCTCTCCAAAGCCAACCTTCTTTTCTTTCTCCTTCTTTAATCTTGCGTTTAAATTATTCCATGGTTATAGGTGAACTCCTTTCTCTTCTTATAATTTTTTTTTAAAAATTGAAAATGGACATCAACCGTTCCTTTCCTTGATACTCTGATTTTATTCCCCAAAATCTCTTACCAACTTAAATTACCACAATCAATAAAGTCAAACATATTATTACACTTATTTCATATCAAACTAGCGTTTTCACATTCATATATGATTCATATATTATGGCGGTACGTCTCCTCTTCATTTTTTTACAAAAACAACATTATTATTTTTTTATCATTAGATTATTTTTGCACAATTCCAAAACGAAACAAAATAATGATGATTTGTGTAGTAATTCCATGCAGCAATTTGAAATGAAACTCCCAGAGTACACCGTCTTAGTCTCTTAAAGATGTTCTCCATATCTTTATGAGGCAGCGATATTTATCTTTTATCCTATCAATTATATCTGGTGTTACAGAGTTCTTTTTATGTTTTAAGAAAGGCTGCATACATTAAAAAAAAAAATCATTTGTCGATATAATTCTTTCTCCCAAAACAAAAGCAATTCCTTCCACCTCCTGAGTATTGTCACTATCTTATATTCATATTTCGTTTCCAGCTAAGTGGAATTGTTTTAGAAATTGTCTGTACTCTTTTAAAGTCATTCTCATTCAATCCCTGCCTTCGGAAATATGGAAAGGATCTTAAGTTTTCCAGCATCATATATAATATGTTTCAATATTTTTTTCACATAATTTTTCGTAAAACATGCATTTTTCCATCAACTCGTATACATTCAAATGTTCTCTGTAGGTTTCAATGGTTAGTGAGTATTCACAATTGAAGCCTTCCGATAACACCATGTGGTCGTATAAATTTGTTGTTAAAAAAATATCTCGTTCCTTAATTCTTTCATATTTAATCTGCAAATCCCATATCCAAACTTCTAATAAATTGTCAATATAACCATCAGTATCGATATCCTAACACCAGCTGAATCGACAGCACAACGAAATGGCGTCAGCACCATTCTAGACGAAGGAAAACTATTTTGTAGTAACTAAGGAATTATTAGTCTGGAATATCGTAAAATTACACGAATAGTCACTTAATTCTAAAATCAATCCTTATTTGATCTAGAGTGCGGTTAGAAAGTTCACAGAAGTGGATAGCCTTGATCGGAACAGTAAGTTTAGATTTAACTTCTCTCGAGTTTCTCACCTGCATCAGAAAAGTGTGTCCATGATTAATATCCTCTTCGTAGCTCTCTACCAGCTTATCACCATCGAAATCGATCCCTTTGGTGTACGCAACATCATCACTACTCCAAGATGCATTCTCGCGTGCATTGCATCATGGGTAATCTGCACTGGGGCCCTTGTCGCACACTTTCCATTGTTGATGTCTTATGATGACATTATCATTGTCAGTGCTATTCCCAACATGTTGGCCTTCATTCTCACCAGAGCCTGTCTTTGCCTGATCTATAACGTCGTGTCCAAGACGCCTCATGGGGACGATATTCAGTTGAAGGAAAGAAAAGATGAAAACAAACGAGTTCTGCGGACATTCGCATTGGTGTACGGAACGTCTCTGATTGCCGAAATAATGAAATATGCTGTATCAATTCTGTACACTTTGGGTAATTCGTTTTTGAATTTCTCATGTTGTTTATGAATATAACTATTGCCTTTATTTCTCCGCAAATATGATCGGATCCTTTAACTGGATCGCCAACTCGGTATTCTACTTGTGGAGATTGAACGATTTCTGCTCAATTGTGCTTTTTTTGTAAAGCAATTCCAATGGCAGAGCCTGTTCAAGGACTCGCATAAAAGAAGAAGAAGAAAATGAAGAAGAAGAAGAAGAGTAAGAAGGAGCAAAAGGAGGAAGAGAGGAGGAAGAAGAAAAGGAAAGAAAATAAAAAAGGAGAGGGAACAATCAACTTGATATTTCCTTTTTACCCCTAAAACAAATAAAGTAAAACAAAAAACAAAAACCAGAACAAAGCAAACAAACAAACAACAACAAACAAACCACACGTCACATACCGAAACCCAATGATATAAGGATAGATGATCTACAGATCAAACGTGTGCAGAAAGTGAAGGGGTCTGGTTGGATCAGTAGCTTACTGGAAAGAACATGAATATCCAGCAAAATCCGAAAAATAGCAAAAAGATTTTTTTTTTTCTTGCTTTTGAGGGTGTAACTATGTGGAACAACCTTCCCAGCGATGTATGAAATTCCCAAACCAAACATACGTTTTAGATGGATATTATGCATGAATGGAATATACGGCAGAATTTGTGTGAATATTACCCACAAATCCGACATTTAAGTATCCTCTTTTGTAATACAATACTCAACGGATTGTAAGTATCATGTGCTATATTTCTCAAAGCAGTATACTTTCGTCTGTCTTCTCTCATTTAGGAAAAGGACGAAAGAAATTACGAGGGGAAAACAAAATTAATGTTATCATAATTCTGTGAGATTTTCTAAAGGGATCAGACTGCATGATAGCTCAACTATGACTATACCAGTGGAGTAGTCCAAAAAATGTGAAAATCTATCCCTTACCAACATGGTAGGAGATTTATTGCATAAACACGGAATTCTAAAATATTTACACTGCCTCTGCTTTTCTTTTACAATAGAATAGATTTATAAATATATATATCCAAAAAGGGAAGTATTTGAAGTTAAATAAATCATGCTCTGAAACATCGTGATAACTTCTGATGTATTTACTTTGTGTTTAATTGACAAGATGCTGTTTAAAATTATCAACGATTCTGTAATTTGAAATTTGAAATATCCAAATTTGTTATCCTTTCATATATTTATTCATATTTCATATTTTTCATGCAGTCTCAGTCAGATTTCAATTATTATTTGCTTTTCATGTTATACGTGCTGAATAACATTAGGTTACTTTTGTATTGGAAATGTATTTTGACTATTTGTTTGATCATGATTTGTGTGTAAAGTTCATATATTTTATTGTACTGTCAGTATTATATTTGTTAATTTGCAGGGCCTTCTTTTAAACTATAGTGTCAAAATCATTGTCATGATGAAGCCAAACTAGTAGACAAGACTAAAGAAATAAAGAAATAAGTCTCGACCCCCATTTTCCGGTGAGGCAGTCTCATTAGTACCGATTTAGTTCGGATCTGTGTATATAAGTTAAGAAAAAGGGTACTCGTTTGCACCCTTTTCCAATTTCATATCTTAATATAGATTAGAAAAGTAGTTCCCCCGGCCACTGAATTAATTTCAGCTGTCGTGTGACTGCAACTCAAGTTTCTCAAAATAAAGTTTCCACTACCATATTAAACAATATCGTATAGAAAGGTCATGAGTCAGAAAATAACCATTTGCAATCATCTTATATCATCACCCCCCCCCCTTATACCAGCCAATTTTTCATCTCTAATAAATCATAAATATCGATACCATTACATGGATTACACTCCTCTTGCCCAGTCCGCCCCTGTACATGAAGATTATATAGGGCAGCTGGGCTAAAGCCAGGGTAATAATACTACTACTTCGGCGCTTAGAAGCATTATATTAAGCGCAATATAAATGTTATGTATTATTATTATATTATTATTATTATTATATGAAATAATCAGAGCAGACTTTTCAATCTTATAGTAATTTTTTATCAGTATGCGGTCTGTTACAAGGTAAGATTATCCTAAAAAATTAACACCCGCATTCGAAAAAGGGGGTTAATATGTGATTTTATTTTATTGTTTAGGTTCAACTTGAAGTACAAAGGACATAGACACTTTGATTTCCCTTCCTTAACAATGGATTTATACATTTATAACATTTCAGATTATATCGATATTATGGTAAGGAAAGCCCTGCCTATTAATACAAAATATCTTGTAAATACATGTACGTATAAATGCTTATTAAATAAAATAAATAAATCCTCTCAGAAAAGGCAACGAAAAAAACAAAACCTAACCAATTAAATCAAAATTAAACTAATGAGACCTTCACCACTTCGCTGCTTTTCATTTCCCCTACTGAATTGTTTTAAAATTTAATTTTTGCTTCTTCCCCCCCCCCCCCCTGTAGTTTTGAGGGCAACTGAATATTATGACATGTTCGTGTAATTTTAGACCGGAGCAATTCAAAGAGATAAATAAAACAACCTCCTTATCTGTATACAGGCCTAGGCATATGCATGTTATTGTTATTTATTTCTATTCTTCCTTCTGTGAAATCAAGTCTATGTCTATGAGAGAGAGAGAGAGGGAGACATTGATTAATAGAGTCATCAGACAGAGAGTGAGGTGAAAGAAGAAGAGCGCGAAGGTAGGCAGATCAGAAAGAGAGAGATAAAAAGAAAGAGATAGAGAGAAAGAAAGAGAAGGAGAGGGAGAGAGAGAGAGAGAGAGAGAAAGAGAGAGCGTGGGGGGGGGGGGGGGGGTCCTGTCACACCCATTTTTGCAGGATACCCGAAACGACCCCTGGCCTGGATTCGAAGGGTACGGTCTCGATCTCTTCCTCGTACTACACAAAGGTTATTGTAATTCGATTTTCGCGTGTTTCGTTAATCACTTCACGGGTTCAATAGTATTACATGTATACTCATATTCAGCTTACAAGTTACAGAGAGAGCCAGATATATAGACGGGGCTACATGTTCAAATAAGCAGGGAAGCTGAGGTGAGTATGATTTTGCTTTGCATATATAATTATATCATACAGTACTTCAAAAGAGCGACCAGAGAATTATTCATTGTATGCAGGATCCTATGCATATACACATGCACACAGGTCATGTACCGGTATACTCAACTCAGCTCCAGCGAGCGTTGCCGTTTGTGTATTTTATAGGGCTGTGTATTTGTAATGCTACATAGTCGTCATGTATAAATATATACTCACTAAACGTTCATGCAGTTTACTCATTCTGTGAATGTGTGAAAAATAAAACTTTCATTATGGTGAAAGACATGGGTGATCAAATCTCTTTCCTATACAGTGGGTTTTGGGAGCATGTAGTTGTACAAATCAAATCAAAGCAATGTATTGAAATAAAATCCACTTGGGATTATCATCGACATAAAAAAAATACAAAGGAAGATTCAAAATAGGTTGCAGAACGGATCAAAACGGAATATCAACCATCGTAAAATAAGCAACAGCAACAAAAAAAACAACAAAACAAAACAAAAAAAAAAAACAAAACAAAACAAAACAACAACAACACAAGAAGCGACAAGTACAAATAATCAGGAAAATAAAATATGCAGGCCTCCTGCCAAACTCTTCCTTTGCAGATAATTTACCTATTTTGAGCATGTATCATTTCTTATTCTGTCACTACATATTACTGATCGAATAGACCGCTTCGGTAATGTATGCAAATTGTATACATACCTTCCAAACAAAGGTTGTTCTTAACAACCTGAAAGCTTGCCGGACATAGCAACAGATAATGTATGCAAACTGGATTCCAAGCATTGAGGCTCATTTATAAAAAGCAGGTTAAATGGAATAGCTCGTCACTAGGTGCTCAGAGAATTATGTGCATAGATTTGTATACATTACAGAAGCGGTCTATTGACACAGACCTTGCTTATGTTATGTCATTTCCCCAAATGTAGGTCAGCTCGAAGTAAAGGTGTGTGTGTGTGTATGTGCGTGTGTGTATTGGGGGAGGGGAGGGGGTGAACAGGTTGCACGAGGGAGGGTAAAATCTGTCAATGGATCGAACCACTTGTTATGCATACAAATTGGGATGCTTTCATTAGTTTCAAGATGCAGTAGTATAGTGATACAGTGATACAGTAGTATAGTGATATTAAAGGAAAGAACAAGAAACGTGAGAGTGAGAGAGAGAGAGAGAGAGAGAGAAAGAGAGAGATACTGTAGTATAGACTAGAGATATTTGTGAAGAGAAGGTAGGGAATGAGAAACACAGTTCATGAACTTCGATCCATCCAGCAAGCCTTTATATAAAAATAAGGTAATTGTGCTCACAGTATGGCGGCGTAGGTTAAAGGGTATGCGCCCTCTCTAAAAGGGCGAAAAAAGGAGAATTAAAGGAAAGAACAAGAAACGTGAGAGTGAGACAGAGAGAGAGAGAGAGAAAGAGAAGAGAGAGGGGAAAGGCAATCATGTGTACAGGTCAGTTTTTTTCTTTCGCGAGGGCTACTTCGAAGTCAACCTATCTAGAGAAGGTAATACGAACCCCTTCCGCATCCCACACCATTCACTTGCTTGACCTATGACCTTGTATGTTCCCTCACATTTTGCCCATCTCTGCTATTACTCCCCATCCCCCCACCCTCCCTTCCATATCCAGCCAGTCAAATAAAAGACTTGACTATACATGCTGGATATAGTTAGAAATGAGTCAGGGGTACCTTTTGACCTTTGCAATCATGAGCACTGAAATTTTACAAGAGCTTATTATGAGGAAAAAAAAATCAACAATAAGTCATAATAATTATTCTGCTTTATGAATCGTCGAGTATACCTGGGTAAAACATGACAGTGGCTGAAAAAAAAATCATGCGTTATCATTATCTACTTGAAAAAAACCCAAAAAAAACTGCTATTGGAAATGTCTATTAAAAGATCCTCGTTAACTGTAAATTCTCCCTCCTTTTGACCATTTGATTGGTGGCTGGCCGGGGGGGGGGGGGGAGATGTGCCCTCGTACCCCATGTATCTACGCCACTGATCCCCTTTAACGTGATGACAGAAGGTCTGTAACAAACGTTGCCCTTGACTACACAAGGATTGCCGATGTAACATCAAGAGACGTGTGCTAGCTAAATCCCATTCATAGAAATGCTACCATGCAGTATTTTCATAACAATGGAATGAAACAGTTTTTCGTGAAAGAAAAATCCGTGAAATGCGGAGGGGGGGGGGGGGGGGGGAGCACGAACGGACCGTGCAACCCCTTTTAAAATCCAATCGTGCATATCTTGAGTACACAAGAATGTCTCCCCAAATGTGTTTATGCCATATTAAATGTTAGACCCAAATGCACCTGAAAAAACTTGATAACCATATTTTGTTTAGCTTGTCAGAGATTTTTCAGATCCTTGATCCGCCCCTGCTAGAATATGCATGAAAACTAGCAATGAATGGGCAGCTTTCGTAAGTTCATCAAACTAAATTATGAAATTTTGTCATTTTACTTCAATAGTCAGAATACATCTGATAAGCTCCTGTGGTCGTTCGACCTAGGAACAAAAGTTATATGCAGTGTGAATTCTTGCTATTGAGAGACAATGATCGTATCAAATTAACATACCGAATCGATGTGGAGTCGGTTTGGCAGTGTGACTGAGCTGTTTAAATAGTCGTGCTATCAACTAAAACTTTTCCCAGTGTATATTACCTCTCGAGTACGTTCATAGAATAGGCCGGTTTACTAACATATTCAAATTTTATGCATGCTTTTTAAACAAAGGTTATTCTTGACAACCTGAGAGCTTGCCCGATGCTTGCCCGACATAGCAACAAGTAATGTATGCAAACTGGATTCCTAGTATTGTAGTCCATTTATTAATAACAGGTTGGTGGAATACCTGGTCACTAGGTTCTCCGGAAAGAAACATCCATAAATTTGAATAACTTAGTAAACCGGTCTATTTTCTTTAAGATCATCTCCACCAATGGCCCCCACCGGACATCTCCCCATCATCACCGTCATCATTCTTCAAGTCGTCGTACCCTCTGCCTGGTCAACGACGTCGTTCAATGACCAGTTCGTATACAACGATGTCTTCAACGATCCTCAGCGCGATGTCTTCATCAAGGAGACCTTTCCTGAAGGTTTTGTCTGGGGTGTCGGGACGTCCGCCTACCAGGTAGAAGGAGCATGGAATGAAGACGGAAAAGGTATTCAGCTAGGTCATATCGAGGAATAGCTTTATTTATTAACTTATTATTGATATTTAGACAGGGTGGCACATTTTCACCAATACCGGTGGTCTTCCGTCTGGCCCTGTTTGGTTACAAGTATATTCAATTAACATCAATAAATATCAACAATAATAAATATCAACAGTATTCATAAGAGTAGCAAAACAAAATACATAAACAGCTTAAATATTCATTTTTTTATATCTTATTTTCCCTAACATCACTATGAACATGACCGACAGAGTGGACAAAAGAAACAATCGCTCATTCTACCCTTCACAATGGTTCTGGTAGACAAAAGAACATACCTTCACTGCTATTTTGTTATAATATGTAGAACAGGTGTCAGATGCATATTCACCCATTCTGCTTATTTTACATAGCAGTGAAGGGATGTTCTTTTCTCTACCAGGGCCATTCTTTGTAAAGTGAAACTTTTTTGACAAATATGAAGTTAATTCTTGCTGTTTTTGAATGGTATATTCTTGAAGAGTAATGTCTAAAGTTACATAAGCTACATGGAGCACATTTTCTTTTTGATTGAAGACCCAGTTATGCTAATTTGCATACAATTACATTGGCATAAGTTAAAGTAAAAAAAAACAACATCTTTTTTCACTGTATAATAGTCATCTCTCAGTATGAGCTTTAATAGGTGTTGTCACTATAAAGTGAAATCATACCCTTCCCAGGTCCTTTTGCAAATAATTAAGTTGAAGGAAAAATAAAATTTGTCTATGCATTATGCAATAATTAACATGCATAATTAGGTAATTCTGATGTCATTTTATGCTAATTGAAAGATACAATTTGGATAATCTATATTTTTCCTGTCATAAGCTAACTTGCATGTGTCCTCAATCTCACCAAAATTGATATTATTCCAAATATGATTCTAGTTCTTTAGATATTGCCCAACTAACTTTGTCACACACGTGACCTGAGTGCAAATGGTCAAGTGCATGTGTACTGGGCAAGTCATGTGTAAAGTCTTTGTCATCTATTATTGTTAAGTTTCTTGACCTAACAATTCTGTTTTCACGTTTTGTATTCCTCTTGCTTAATCCTCTAAATAATTGACTGCGTAACCCTATACAATTATGGTCAAATCGTTATTAGCTATCGTATAATATATGTAATTGGCCAATGGAAAGGTGCTTCTGAAAATAGTTTATAAAACAAGCTGAAAATGAATATAGATGTGTATATCAGCATGAAAACCTTGATTTTTTTCTACTTTGATTCTTTGGTCTGAACATTAATAATAATAATGTTAATAGTAAATATCAATGATAATGATATACAATAATAATAATTACAATAGCAATAATAAGAATTATTAATAATAATACTATGTCTTGTTTACCCAGAGTAGCCTCATCAGTACCAATTACTTTTCTCCCTGGGGGCTCTGCAAGTATTATTACCCTGGTTTTAGCAAGACAACTGTAGTGCATTCAAGAAATAAATCCTACAGGTACCCACTTACTACACCTGGATCGAGCATGGCAAATGCAGATAAATATCTTGCTAAAGGACGTTAGGGCCATGGCAATTAATTGAACCCCATACCGTTGTGATCTGCAGTATGGTTACTTATCCACTAGACCAAAACAACTCCATAGTAAATCAATATATCTATAAATGACATCAATAAATGTATGAAAAAGAAAAAAAGATAAAGAAAGAAAGAAAAAAAAAAAATGTGTGTTCCCTGGGTATTTTTCATAAAGAAAAGACCTTAGAATCACTTTCTACCGTATTGATGATAATTTGTATAGAGCTATTGCAAAATGAATTAAAAATACTAAATATTATGATTTTTCAATAGTTCACCGAATCTGTACACATTACCTTTGGCATGTCACACACGTGACCCCCCAATGTCACACACGTGACCATACATCATGATAAAAATATTACGTAACAAAAGTCTTATGCAACTTTCAACAGAATGAATGATATTTTCTAAGAGATAGTACCATGAAATATACCTACCATAAATATGAACATTGAAGCTTTTGAAAATTCAGAGGGATTTGAAGATGAAATGTGAGTTTGCAAAACCTGCTTCTGTGCGAGGTCACACTCGTGAACTGAATGTTTTGACCTCTGACGTGGAACAGGTATTATCATTGACCCTTTTTTTGTTTTTTGTTTTGGTGTTATTAAATCCATGTACCTATGTCTGTATTTGCTGTATAATTAATTATTAAAATTATAGGGCTCACAATAGCACCATTCCCCGTTTTTTGGTCACACACGTGACTAAGAATGGCCCACCAGAGCAATAGACCGGTTCTGTAATGTATTCAAATTTATGCACATTTCTTCTCTGAGCAGCTAGTGACGAGCTATTCCATTAACCTGCTTTTTATGCCTCCGTCCACCGAAGGTGGTGCCGGAGGCATTATGTTTTTTGGGTTGTCCGTCCGTCCGTCCCGCTTTTTTGTTTGAGCGATAACTCAAGAACCAGATGAGATATGAACTTCAAACTCGGTGTTAGTATGTATCACCACAGGAAGACGGTCTGATTAGATTTTGGGGTACGTAGTTCAAAGGTCAAGGACACAGAGGCCAATTTTTCTGAAATTTCAGGTGTTGGGCTTGTTCTAGCATTAACTCAAGAACCATTTGTGGTATGAACTTCAAAATTAGTGCTAGTATGTATCACCATAGGAAGACGATCTGATTAGATTTTGGGGTAGGTAGGTCAAAGGTCAAAATCACAGAGGCCAATTTCTGATATTTCAGGTGTTAGCTTCATTCTAGCGATAACTCAAGAACCATTTGAGGTATGAACTTCAAACTTAGTCCTAGTATCTATCACCATAGGAAGATGATCGGATTAGATTTTGGGGTACGTAGGTCAAAGGTCAAGGTTACAGAGGTCAATTTCTGAAATTTCAGACCTGTGTTAGCCTCGTTCTCGCGATAACTCGAACCATTTGAGGTATGAACTTCAAACTTGGTGCAAGTATTTATCACCATAGGAAGACGATCTGATTAGATTTTGGGGTATGCAGGTCAAAGGTCAAAGGTCACAGGTCAATTTCTGAAATTTCATGTGTTAGCCTTGTTAATGCGATATATCTCAAGAACCATTTGAGGTATGAACTTCAAAATTGATACTAGTATGTATCAGCATAGAAAGACGATCTGGTTAGATTTTGGGATACGTAGGTCAAAGGTCAAAGGTCATAGAGGTCAATTCTGAAATTGCATGTTTAACCTTAACGTGATATCTCAAGAACCATTTGATCTATTAACTTCAAACTTGGAACTAGTATGCATCACCATAATGAGAAGAACTGATAAGATTTCTGTTCACGTAGGTCAAGGTGACAGGTCATAGAGGTCATTATACAGGTGTATGTGAAATTAATGTTTTTTTTACCTTTGTTATCACCATATCTCAACTATTTTGTATTCATGACTAGGAGGAGATAAAGTGATCAAACTTTTGGGTTATAAGGTGTAAGGTCAAATGTCAAAGAGGTCAATTAACATGTAAATAGAAGCTTTTTATTCTAGTTATCACAAGATTTCAAGAACAGTTTGAGCCATCAACTGAATTTAGGCGGAGGCAGTAGGAGACGCAGTCGCATTCATCTTGTTGTAAATGAGCCTCAATGCTTATTGCTTAGAATCCACTTTGCATACATTACTTGTTGCTATGTCCGGCAATCCTCCAGCAAGCTCTCAGGTTGTCAAGAACAACCTTTGTTTGAAAGGTGTGTATAAAATTCAAATACATTACCGAAGCGGTGTATTGTGGAGGGTAGAATGCGGAGTTGTTTATTTTGTCCACTCTCTTTGTCCGTCATGTTCATAGTGCATCTTTATGTAAAAAAAAAAACCAACTTTGGAATCCCTTCGGCCCCACAGACATTTGTTTAGCCGGAAAGGGAAGGGGGGGGGGGGCTGGTAGAAGAGCCATAAAGATTTTCCCAAACGTAAAACTTTTTTTGCTGGTATTGCCCTATAGGCTATGATATTTGGAACCCCGTCGGCTCTCTCAGACTCGATGGATGGAAGGGGCTCATCCAGACAGGATCCCCCCCCCCCCCATCAGTTAGTCATGGACGGACCTTTAACAAATTTTGAAAATTTTGAAGGCCTGAAAATAAGTATTAAAGTGAAGAGAGATTTTTATGTTTCATTGTGAAGGGCATCACTGAAGGAGTTGAAATTTAATAACATTTGGTTGTCACGGGTGCCCACTAAAATTATAGGCCTGCCCGCGTATTCTCGAAAGTGGCCTAAGTTAAGCCTGGCTTAAGTTAGGCCACTAATTTATGGAAGGTCATTTGTCAACCCCTAAGTCCAGTAAAAATTAATATATGTATGTAACAAAATAAATAAAGAAGATTATTTTCTGGCATGAAATAAGCATCAGAAATCAATTATATCGTGAGGTTTTTGTATTTGCATTTAGTTCCAGAACCAGAGGGAGTCTATGGTGATTATGTATGATTAAAAGTGGGTGAAATTTGGGTCTCCATAATTCAGTGGCCTAAATCTCCACACTTAGGTGGGGGCTTAAAGTTAGAAACCTTTTGAGAATACGGGCCATCACTGATGGAAAAATGCCTACTCTTAACCGATGAGGCTCCAATCACATCCCTTTCCGCCTATTTCTGTTCCCGCTGCATCTGTATTATGAATAAGACAAGCGTATATTTAGTTGCCATCAAACGACGATTTGTATAAATCTCTTCACCTTTCTTCTTATCGTGAATTATTGGAATTCAATAGACCAGTTCGTAATTACAATTTGCGCATGTGCAGATACAGGTCATTTGAAAAGAGTACAATTGAACTTTATACGCTGTCGTTTTGTGCGCACCACGATGCGCGCACCAGTGTGATTTTTACCCCCGTTCAGACACAAAACGTTTATACCGAAACTCGATAAAGAAACGTCGTATAAAATTTTCATCGTATAGCCTACGGACCGTTCAGACACATATCTCGACCGATTAGAAAAACATCGTATAGATGCGCAGTTCTCCACTGCGCATGTTGTTATGGTCGCCGCCAGTCCCCGCCCCCTGGTAAGGACACCTTTCGCGCGCGCTCAAGTTAAGCCCCGCCCAGTTATACCATTCTATGGTCGCCATACGTTCAGACACACACGGAAAGGTGATTCGTTATCGAGTTCTAGTTCGAAACGATGCTCTGACCCCAGTTTCGGTATACGACGTTTCGTTAGTCAATCAGCGTTCAGACACATAAATCCACAAAAATTCATCTTATAGCTATACCGTTTCGGTATAGCTATACCGTTTTAGTATAAATTTTTTGTGTCTGAACCTATGGTCTGAACACCCTGTAAGTAGCGTGTCCACCAAAACACATGAGTGTGCGCGTACATATTGGGGTTATTTCAGGGTCATTTGTACCATGTACTAATTACGAACTGGATTATTGTGTAAGCCAATATTAAACAAGTTTACCAAAGGTAAACTAATTCAAATTGCCTCCAGGGCCCTCTATATGGGACACCTTTACCCACACACCAGGCAAGATCAATGAGAATCAAAATGGCGACGTGGCTTGTGACAGTTACCATCGATACGCTGATGACGTCAAGTTGATCTCTAACCTTGGTGTGACGCACTACCGGTTCTCCTTCTCCTGGTCTAGACTATTTCCAAAGGGATTTGTCGACGAGGTAAACTTGGCCTATTGAATCTTCGAAAATGTGAATGATAAAGTAGCAACAAGTCACAATTAAAGGGCAAATGATGCCTTCCCGAACGTTTCAAAGTTATAGGTTATACAGGAAAATACACAAATCCCAATTGAACTTTTCTTTACAATTCTTTTTTAATTATTTAAAAAAGACGAATTGTTTGGTTTATTTATAGGAAGTTTCTACTCCCTGACCAATAGCACTAAGAATTGAAGACTTAAATTCAAAATTGTCTGATTCATCGGATGGCGTTTGTCGGGTACAACGGATGTTTTCGTTAACTACTCTAGTCCGGCATCAGGGAAATTTCGTGACCTTTTAGCCATGTTTGTTCGCTCAGCTGCGGCATGAAACTCTTTGGTAGAGACATGGACAATTTTACTTGAATTTCCCTAAAAGTTCCTAACCCAATGTATTGATAAACAAATGTCATTATAGGTTACGGTTACCGGGTATGCATTTCTAAGATTACAACAGCTTACATCACTTTCGTTGGCAATACTTGGTGTCTTCCTCAGGTGAATCCCGCAGGGGTGCAGTACTACCACCGTCTTATCGATTCCCTTCTTGCTGCGAACATCCAACCCGCTGTAACCCTTTATCACGGTGACCTCCCACAGATGCTACAGGAGCTCGGAGGATGGGAGAGTGAAATGATGGTCGTCTATTTCAACGACTACGCTGATTTCTGTTTCAAGGAGTTTGGCACGAAGGTAAGTACGAAGGGAGTTCAAAGGAGACACAAAGTGGATACGAAGGTAAATAGGTGGCACGAGGTGGAACGAAGGATTGAAGGAAAGAAGGCTTAACGAAGGTTTTATGAAGGGGGCCCGAAGATAGTGCAAATGTTTTATGAAGGTGTTATGAAGGTACGAAGATAGGTTTGCTTGAATATTGATGTGATAAATGTAGATCCTTTTTGTCTGTCTGATTTAAAGCAGTCGTTAGCGAACAAATGTTACAGGCGAGGCAGGCAGGAAATGGAGACTCGAGCGCACCCTACTTTAGACGGCCAAAATTGACGCCCATGAAAGGACTCGACGCCGTTAGCACTTCGCATTCCTTCGAAACTCCCACTTGTAAAGTGTTCTGCAGTACCTGCCAAGTGATTGATAATTGGTTTTATTGGCCTAAGCAAGAGAGTTTTAGAAAATGCATCCAGGCCCTCCTTACCCATTTCATTAAATCGTCACGATGTCAATGAATACACTCGAGTAGCTTTGTCATGTTCTGATGCATAATCCTATTTGATTTGAAATAATGAAAGGAACATTAATCGGTATCAGAGACTACAATTTCAGAAAAAAGTAACAAGTCAAAACAATGCAAACTAAACAAAATGATGCGTGGTATGTTCTATTTTTATCGAAGGTCAAGATGTGGTTCACCATCAACCAACCCAAAATTGAAGCTGTGCTAGGTTACGAGGAAGCAATCTTTCCTCCAGGGAAAAGACGACCAGGATATGGCGCGTACAGAGTCATCCACACCATGCTTAAGGCGCATGCCCGTGCTTGGCATACCTACGATATCAAATACCGGAAGGAGCAAGAAGGTGTGTTATCGATCGTCATCAATGGTATGTGGTTTGAGCCCATGAGTGAAGCGGACGCTGACGTCGATGCAGCGGAGAGGACGAGACAGCTTGATGTTGGCCTGATGGCGAATCCAATATTTGGCAATGGTAATTATGTTCATAATACCCTTGCACAATAGGCGTTATCTCTATTATGCCCGTGGCATACGATGGGCTTTCCTTCATAGCCGTTGCATAGGAGGCGGCATTTGCCTGACGTCAGTGTCAGTGACTTGCTCGGTGTTTGAGGTACCATGTGACAGTGATATCGTACAAACGTTAACGCAAAATGAACATGGCAAACATCGCTTTGAATTTTTGGCCTAAGAATGTTTGCCTTCGTAGCTGGATAAGCGCAGCTATTAACGCCTCATTTGCAGCGGTGATTACGTAATGCAAAGGATATTCAGGCACTTAAAGGCACAGGGCAGGTTCAGACGCAGTCTCAAGGATTTGTCAGAAAGTCACGTCAAGGGGGTCACTTGTATATTATTGGTATTTTGGGTATTTCGATATCTTTTAAAGGAACTTCATTGTCATTGTCATCAAAATTTTGTTTTACAATACAAAACATTAATGTAAAGAAACAATCACATGGAAATGAAATGGGGGAAAAAAATGAGAAAAAAATATAGCAAATCATAATCTAGGACTACTCAGATTTAACATGTGACATATAACATTGTCAAATTAAATATCATATTGATATAAATAATGAAAAAAAAATGAACGAATCAGTTTGCATAGCCGAATGACGCCTCGTATGCAACGGACAGTATCTTCAGGGGGAGGGGGGGGGGGGCGTTTCATTAAGTGTCTTGTCGGTAATTTTTACCGACAAATTTGCTCTAAGCCAATCAGATGCAAGGATTTCAGTAGCTTATAACAGTTATTACAACTTTTCATTGATGACAAGTTTTATGAAACAGGGCCCAGTTTAAGAAGTGTCAGTTTTTCTTCACATGAATGAGTGTCTTAACTGGTACCGTCTTTTGCGCATCGTGAAAGTTTTATATCGCTTGAAATGTAATCGCAAAAAAAAAAAAAAAAATGCAAACAATACTTTTAACAAAGGGTGGATGAGTAAATTCCCTTCACAGGCTATATTAGCACAGGTCCTGAGCAATCGAAATGACGCCTCGTAAAGGCCGGGCTTTAAGTCCAGCTCACAATACTTTTAATATCTGGTGCATAGGCGCCGGAAGCGGGGGGGGGGGGGGGGGGGGGGGGGCAGGGGGGGGGGGGCAGGGGGGGCAGTCGAAAAAGTGGGGGGCAAAATGCATTTTCGCCCCCCCAAAAAAAGCCCCCCCCAAAAAAAAAAAAGGGAGAGGAAGAAGAAGAAGAAGAAAAAGAAGAAGAGTTGGAATGAAAATATTGTATATAACTTAGAAAAGTGGTTATTTTTCGCTCGCTCGCAAAATAAAAGATTATATGTGTGATTTACGCCAGTGCTCGTAACCAGCTCTGTTGCTTCGCTATCTCGCTTTCGAGTTTCTTCGAAAATTTTTACGCGTCTTGTCCCCCCCCCCCCCAAAAAAAAAAAAAAAAATTCTGCGTACACCTCTGGTCACCTCCGAAAATTTTTGACATGAGCCCCCTCCCCCTCCAAAATAGTGAGCCCCCTGGGTTGTTTGCCCCCCCCCCCCCCCAATCCAGAATTGCTTCCGGCGCGCCTGATCTGGTGTATGGGTAAATTACCTTCGAAGGCTCGATTAGTGCAAGTACTGACTACTGAGCGATCGAAATGGCGCCTCGTGTGAGCCGGGTTTACAGGAAATAAATAAACCGGTCATATGTTCCAATGTCTTGTAGTGGTTACTACTCACATAACCATTTCATTCTTATTTCAGGGGACTACCCAGCTGTTATTAAGGAGTATGTTGGTAATCGTAGTCTGGCTCAGGGGCTTACCTCTTCTAGACTGCCAAGCTTCACAGTAGAAGAAAAAAGATTACTAGAAGGAACTGCTGACTTCTTTGCATTAAATCATTACACGTCCAGGTAATTTGATCAAGTGATATTACATTGCAACTTGAGAGAGATGATTAGTGATGTCCATGGAAAGATAACTGTAGCATCACGTAAGGTGTTTCATTTATTGAGAACAACTAACACCCTACACTCATAGGAAAACTGCCAACCAGTACAATTAACGCCGGAACAGATACACCTACTTGGGCGTAATAAGGCAGAGTCTCAGACATTAGTGTCAATATACTGTCCTCTCTGAGGACCCTGCAATCATATCATGGCGGCCGGCTTCCATAAGACGCTTAAGCATACAATGAATTTCTTCTTCCCTGGTAGCCATTCACTGGTAGAGAGTGCCATATATGCAGATGTAAATCTTGCCTCCGGACATTTAGTGCCGTGGCAGGGAACAAGTCCTTAAACGCTGTGGTGGTACCTTTTTACTTATGGGGCAGTTGTCCGATGAAATTGTCTTAAGTTCTTCTTTTACCTGAGGATAGTTTCGTTTGAAGTAATATTTGTTTTGGGTGGTAGTCCACCGTGAGGGACCAAGTTCTTCTTCTAATATTATTATTTGCCGCCAGGCACATCGGCCGTTATGATTATGCAGCTCTATTCTGTTTTGTTTCTTATATTACATCGATTTCCCAACTATGTTCGTCATAGGTATGTGAAACACAAGAACCCTTCTTCAATGAAAATTCCTTTCCTGAATGATGACATTGGAGTTGAGATAGCACCAGATGAGGCTTGGCCTGTAGCATCGTCGCCATGGATAAAGGTAAGAAAAAGTAGATAAAGAAATTCATTTCGAAAACGAGAAAGGGAGAAAATGGGCTGTACAAGTTGACTTTCAGAGGTGTGTCCTTCAACTATGTATGTACCACATGAATGTATATTTTGTCATATTTTTGTTAAAAGTACATGTACATTATTTAGCTCATTTATTACTCTGTCCACTCATATTGAAAAATTGGAAATAAATGTCACTAAATTGAAATTGAATTGAAAAATACGAGTTGCGCATCCTTTATTTTATCTGCTCTGTCACTTTGTTCGTCTTTTTTTTTTTTTTTTTTTTTGGTCATCTGTCTGCTCATTCTTTTTCCTGTTTTTGTCTGGCCTGCGTAAGCAAAAAGCGAGACATATGCTCCGCTTTTCCGATGGCGGCGGCGCCGGCGGCGACGGCGTCAACAATTTTGGTAATGCTCTCATTTCAAAAGTCTATGTCCGATTTCCATGAAACGTGAACATAAGTGTTGTAGAGTATCACAGATAATGTGGAAGAAATTTCAGGTCAAAAGTCAAGGTCAAAGGTCAATTAAGGTCAATTGAGTTAAATTGTGTTTTAAAAACTTAACCTGAGGTTAAGTTTTTGAATTTTTACTTTGTTTCAAAAGTATTTGTTCAAATTCTTTGAAACTTGGCATCATTCTTGGTAGGGATTGTCTTCATGTCACCCTCTTTCAAATGAATACCCAAATCTTACATCTTCATCACATTAAAGGTCACCTACTGACAGTTTAACTTGGTTAAGTTTTGGGTAAATTTCAGTTTTGTCTCTACATACAGTACATGTATGTACATGTACATGTAGTATGTGCATGTATTGTACACATGCATTTGACTTCTTTGCTGTTAGTGGATTTCAACCAAAATTGGCAGGGATCATCCTTAGCCAAGGAGGATCAAAGTTAATATAGATGGGGGTACCTACCAGGGGGGGGGGGGTCTTGGGGGCACCACCCCCAAGAGCACCAATAATGACAGTAATTAGATTCATATTTGCTTCTTCTTTAAGCCCTGATGCAAGATTGTTAGCAAAGTTGGTAGGTATCATCCTTAAAGGAAGGAGACCTCAATTTCTGAAACAGGGTACCTTGCCTCCAAAGAGCCCCGGGGCAGCAGCCCTTAAAGTGCCCCTGTTGTGAAAATGAGATATTTGTTAAATGCATGGCTGAGTTCTAACCAAACTAGGTAAGAATCATCCTTAGGCAAAGAGGATCTAAATGAATGCAAATAGGGTACCTATCCCTTAAGGAGGGATGGAGTGGTGGGGGAGGGGTGGGGTGGGGGGAAGGCTCAGGGGCAGCACCCCTTATGTGTTCCAACCTTTGATTTTTCATCAAGCGAAAATTTTGCCCCGAAAATTGTGTGATGCAGGCGAGACTGCCCTTGGCATTTCCCTTGTTTCCTCCTTATTTCTCTTTCTCCTATTTCCTCTTCTTCCCCACCATTTCCTTTCTGGGTCTAGATTGTTCCATGGGGCTTGAGGCGCCTTCTGAGCTGGATCAAGACGACGTATGGTGACGTACCTGTCTACGTCACAGAGAATGGTGTCTCTGAGCCAGACGGTCCAATGAACTTAGACGATGACGTCAGGACGAAGTTTCTTCGAGCCTACATCAACGAGGCACTCAAAGGTTAGTTTCAATTGGCACCCCTTAAAAAAAAAAAAAAAATCCGACACATAAACGACGACAGAAAATTGCCAACGATTTGGTCCAATGGAGACGATGCCGATTTACTGTCGGTTTCATGTCGGTTTATGATTGGTTTCCTCTGTTTGAGCTGTTTCTCAGTTTGTTAGGCTCTGATCTTTTGAAGATGCTCGAAATATCCTACGCTGACAATATGTCGAAATCGGACGAGGATCGGTCGGAGATTATTCGGGGACATTTAAAACGTGAGTCGGTTCACCAGGAAGTGCAATTTATTCTGAATGGTGCCAAGTCACCCGTATGAACATGAATATTATTCTGCTTCCCCGTCTCTTGGGGAAAATTTTGCATATTCACCTGGAAATCGTAGTTGAGCAGCATCGACCTGGCTTATAATCAATACATTTCTTGAAGGAATTCTCTACAATCCTGAGAAATAACCAACGTTTGTTAGGGCTTTTGTCACAGTTGCGTTTGGTAAATTGCCAGCTGTTGAAAAAGAACGGTTTCATTGATTTGACTGTCCTGAACGATTTTCTGGGAATACACACATTATGAAGGATAGGCTGATTGTGATAAATACAATTGTCTGTATTTTTTCAGCTTCCCACCTGGATGGTGTCAACCTAAGGGGTTATTTCGCGTGGTCACTGATGGACAACTTTGAATGGACTCAAGGATACAGTGATCGTTTTGGGCTACACCATGTAGACTTCACCGATCCTCAACGGGAAAGGACGCCGAAGGCATCGACGAAAACATACTCAGCGATCGTCCGAGATAACGGCTTCACGTTGAAAACAATGGACACTAAAGATGAACTTTGACGTTAACTTTAACCAGGTGTATTGGTCAGGTTTGTGTGTGAAATTGACAGTTTTGTGTACTGAATTTACGGAGTATTTACAATGTCGACAATGTCGGTCTATTGACCCCTCAAAAAGCTTGTCAGAAGGCCCGCGAGACCGACATGTCAGTCTCGTGGACGGTTGGTCTCATTGTCTGTAAACCGAATAGTCACGATGAAGAACTGAACTGTACTTCCCGCCTTTAATCTCACTAAGCATATATTTGATATGAGATTACGCTACTGAATCTGAAAGTGCTCTTATGTATTAAAAAAAAATGATTAAAAGAAGTAATGTTGTGATTTAAAGAGAAATTTGAGTTGAGGAAAATTTGAAAAATAATGTGTTAACTTTCGTATTCCTTTATGCCAGTTTGGAAGATCATCATAGTAGAAATTAATGTCCCCTGAAAAGGATTGCTCTTCATATGCCCTCATATTAGACTAATGACAAGAGAAGTGTTCATGTCACATTGGTGTGCTGTCCCATATTTTTTTTCAGGGGACATTTCTGTGTGCAGTGCATGTGCTTTTCAACGAGGTTTGGTTAATTTCTTATCATTTTGATGATTCGAAAATTTCACAGTATGGACCGATTCTTTATCAATACATGATCAACCTTTCGCACTTGCTTTGAGTAAGTTTCTTTCACAATGTAATCACACGACCAGAACCCAACTTTATCTTAAAGCTAAAGATTAGCTAAGACAGATAAGTTCATTTTCTCGTAAGCGAGTTTAAGTATAGAAGAAGTAATGCTTATTGATTTTGTGCCTGATGAACTTGACTCGGGTGGATATATTCCTGTCATTGATCTCATTTCATATTCCAGTACTTAGATAGGGTACAAATGCTGTAAGGTACTTTTCATGTATAATTTGATTGTGTGATGTTGTAACTTGAAAAGACGAAGTCATTCCGCCTTAAGTTATCTTGTAGAAAGCCCAGTTACTGCCAAATCGCTGATTATTGTATTCCAGTGATTTTTATCATCGATATTATGAAGAAGGACATAGTAACATCTCATGAAACTCTGTCATATCATACCGTTGTATGGCTTAGAGTTAGCCCATAGACCAGGAATTAAAGGCCCAACCCCAGGAGATTTGACTCTTTTCATCAATCTATAAACCATCCATCTTTTTTCCATCGAAGACAGTTTTAACCAATCAGAGATCGAGAATCAGCCACCCTCGATCGAACCACTCAACCCAAACTTACATGTATAGAATTGAAGATTTTTGAGGAAATGAAGGATTGAAGGATAATGTATAAAATAATCTTGGATAGTAGTAGTGGTATCACTTATTAGTAGAAGTAGTAGTAGTAGTAGTAGTAGTAGTAGTAGTAGTAGTAGTAGTAGTAGTAGTAGTAGTAGTAGCAGTAGGAATTAGTAGAAATAGTAGTAGTAGTAGTAGTAGTAGTAGTAGTAGTAGTAGTAGTAGTAGTAGTAGTAGTAGTAGTAGTAATAGTAGTAATAGTAGTAGTAGTAGGAATGGTTTATTGGAGAAATTCATTCGCAGCCTAACTGGCCGAATTGTATAATTTGCATAAGATAAAGAGAACATGTTAGGCATATCATTATACAAATTGAACAGTAAAACACTCGTGTGCATAATTATGTGCTTCATAATTCTTCCAACAAAGATGTATTGGTTTCATAGTTCGATCGAGGGTTAGCTGATATTCGCCGTCTGGGATATCAACACTGTCTTCGATCAAAAAAAGAATGATCTAAATACTTCTACTTTCCCAGCGAACCATGACTTTCCTCTATAGACCATTATCGAATTTGGATATGGTCTCGCAGACCAAAAATTATGAATTATTTTCACCTTTTCTTTACTAATTACGTCACTTCAGGCAAAAACAAAATTTACAGTAGCCTTTGTTATTGCAGTCAAAGAAATATGATGAATTGCTTTCGCGTACATACAAAAAGACCACATGAGTTATCAGAGTCAACTTTCGGTCAACTATAGTCAACTATTGATTTAGACAAGTCGATGGGAAACATGTCATATTATGTCTTTTCGAAGTTATTACAAACACTATGATGAACTTGAAAATGTTAAGAAAGAGAGAGAGAGAGAGAGAGAGAGAGAGAGAGAGAGAGAGAGAGAGAAAGCCCGTCTGATTATGAGGAAGGGCGCTGACACCGCTTGCCTGAATACAGTATAAACTTCCCAGCATGCCCAGTGTCTAAAGTTTGCAAGAGAGCGAAGCTCGCGCGAAAAAAAGAAATGACACTTCATTGTGATAAAATTGTTTGTCCATAATCCAGATTCACTGGATATGATTTTTTAAAGCATATAAGGGCTCATTGCTGCCCGAATGAAGCCTAGTACTCCTGTGAATATTGGCTTCATTTTAGGGGGTGTTTTTTGTGTGTTTTGCTTTTGTCTAGTAATTTGTGATTAAATTAGACCTTTAAGATCGAAAAAATAGGTGTTAGATTGTCGTTATTTGTTTGACTTTTTACATTCATCTCTTACTTTACGAGTAAAGATGTATTTCTATATATGTTTGTAGTATGTGGTGTACATATTATACAAAACTGTATTTCAGTCCCACACATTCATTTTCATGAGTGTAGGAAAATGAGTTAGAAAGTGTTAATTTCGCAAGCAAACTACCGGGCAAACTACTCACCTGAATGTGAGACCCTAGCCTGCGAGCCACAGGTAGGCAGCCACAATATCCACAACGATGAGACTCTGGGTCTTGCTCAAAGTCGTCGCAATTTTTGGCAGGTTCCACGACGCACACCACGATCCCGGGATTTGATCAATTTTTCTATGACTTTCAAGATATTTCATAACCCCCTTTTTAAATTTCTCAGGAGTCCAAAGAGAGAGAGAGAGAGAGAGAGAGAGAGAGAGAGAACACCCCCTTTTTAAAAGAAATCTCCTGATGAAAAGTTAAATACAGCCCCCTTTTTTACAATTCACGGGCCGGATTGTGTCGCGCGAAAAGTACCCCTTTACCGGAGATTTTGGGAACACATATGCGGTCCCTCCGACCTCCGAGTGGGGGGTCCTAAGCATACTCATTTATTGGCCGTGGCATAACCGCTCGCTTCGTGACATTTTAGCAATGAGCTCGAGTATCGCGTAAATCGTGATGTTTTGAGAAAATCGCTATTCTTCATTCAACATAATTTATGCAAATTGAATGCATAAGCAAACATTGCTATATTGAATTTCAAGTAGAGAAAGATGTTGGACATAATATTTTTATGCAAGAAGTTCTTCATAAACCTTACTAATATTAATAAAAAGGAAAAAACAATCATTTACAAGTGATTCAATTTTTATGCCTCCGCCCACCGAAAGTGGTGCCGGAGGCATTATGTTTTCGGGTTGTCCGTCCGTCCGTCCGTCCCGCTTTCTTGTTCTAGCGATAACTCAAGAACCACATGAGGTATGAACTTCAAACTTGGTGGTAGTATGTATCACCATAGGAAGACGATCTGATTAGATTTTGGGCTACGTAGGTCAAAGGTCAAGGTCACAGAGGCCAATTTCTGAAATTTCAGGTGTTAGCCTCGTTCTAGCGATAACTCAAGAACCATTTGAGGTATGAACTTCAAACTTGGTGCTAGTATGTATCACCATAGGAAGACGATCTGATTAGATTTTGGGGTATGTAGGTCAAAGGTCAAAGGTCACAGGTCAATTTCTGAAATTTCACGTGTTAGCCTTGTTTAATAACGCGATATCTCAAGAACCGTTTGAGGTATGAACTTCAAACTTGGTACTAGTATGTATCACCATAGAAAGACGATCTGGGCCCTCTTGCATAAAAAGTTGCGATTAAACGCAACTCAAAAAATTTAACGCAACTCGATTTTCAACCAATCAGGATCGCGTATTTGGGACTTGCGTTTAATTTTTTGAGTTGCGTTTAATCGCAACTTTTTATGCAAGAGGGCCCTGGTTAGATTTGGGGATACGTAGGTCAAAGGTCAAAGGTCACAGATATCAATTCTAAAATTGCAGGTTTTAGCCTTAACGTGATATCTCAAGAACCATTTGATCCATTAACTTCAAACTTGGAACTAGTATGCACCACCATAATGAGACGAACTGATAAAATTTTTGTTCACGTAGGTCAAAGGTGACAGGTCATAGAGGTCATTATACAGGTTTATGTGAAATTAATGTTTTTTTACTTTTGTTATCACCATATCTCAACTATTTTGTATTCATGACTAAGAGGAGATAAAGTGATCAGACTTTGGGGTTATAAGGTGTAAGGTCAAATGTCAAAGAGGTCAATTAACATGTAAATAGAGGCTTTTCATTCTAGTTATCACAAGATTTCAAGAACAGTTTGAGCCATCAACTGAATTTAGGCGGAGGCATATTGGAGACGCAGTCGCATTCATCTTGTTTGTATTCTTTTTTTACAAAGTCTTTATGTATTCCGTTGTTTTTAAACTTTAATTTTTTCAATGTTTTATTAGATCTGCCTTTCGAGGGTGTTATCTGAACCAATATTCAGTTAGAAGAAATGATAATTACAGCTTAAAAAAAAATATATGTGATAGAAAAAAAAATTTATTAGGAAATACAATTTTCCATTTGTGACACAAAACTAAGAAATTCTCCGTTTTCAGGTTGACATAATTTGTACTGTTACCGAGTCACGTGACCTCTTGTAATATATTATATTATAATGTTACAAGAGGTCACGTGACTCGGTAACAGTACGACCGATTTCGTAAACTTGGCGTCAAAATATGCGCAAGACTTAAAGAAAATGCAACGGTTCGAAATACTCGGCAAAATTGGCGTGGGGGGGGGGGGGGAGGGGGCAGCCCCCCTACAATAACGGTTAAAACCTTCATGACTGTTTATCAATGAAGGAAATATAAGTCCCCAAAATGGCATGGATTAAAACAAGTTCTTAAAAAATCTAAATTATTTTGATGTGCTTGAGAAGCGGACAGTCAGCTTATCAGAAGCAGAAGTTTAGGGGCACTGATCAGAAGAAAGAAAGAAAGAAGAAAAAAAAACAGAAGAAACTTTTCGGGAATTCTTGAAAATGTGCGGGCAATAACCCCCATCCTCCCTCCGGTAGCGCCCTGCCTTTCATAAGATGAGGGGCGCTTTCCCGAGGGGGGGGGGGTACCTCCGGCTAGGTGTGCAAAATGGGTTAATTTCTGAGGGGTAATTGTCTTGGGAGTATTGTCCTATTGGGCTAGTAACCACTGGGTAATTGTCATCGGGGATGACTTTCGGAGGGGGGGGGGGGGGGGTAATTTACCAGGGGGTATTTGTCATAGAATCCTATATATCCTAGATGATGATGATGATGATGATGATGATGAGATGATGATGGAGAAGATGATGATGATGATGATGATGATGATGATGATGGAGGCGATGTTGAGGATGATGCTGGTGATGCTGGTGATGATTAGGAAGAGAAGGATGTTTTGTTTTGCATCTTAATTAAGTCGAAGAGATGCCATCGACCCTCTCTGTATAAAACAGCCACACAAAAAAGGGTCAAAATTCTTGAAAATGCGTGATAAATTGATATTTGGCTGCGTCGACGACCCCACAATATGACAGAATTGTGCGATGATATAAAAGCTTTGCCATGACCAAAATTTATGTAGGTCTACAATGATGTAAATAAAGTTCTTTCAAACATTTTTTTTGGGGGGGGGGGGGGAGGAGGGGGGGGGGGGGTTGAACATTATAGTATAAAAAAAATACATGTATTTGTATTTTTTGTAGGTTGGCAAAAGTGTCAATAAACCAGTCAAATGAAACGTGTACGTACATGGAAGTAAATACAACATTTGATCATTTACATATATATATTAAATATCAAACGGGTTGACTCGTGTTTTGTTTCTTTGTTGGTTGTTTTTGTTTGTTTTGTTTCTTTTTCATTGAAAAATATTCATTCCCATCATTTCAATGGCTGGCTTTCAAAACTGACAGACAAGGAGATTGGACTTCCAGGATATCATCGTAATGACAATATCTAAAAACAGCGTATTAGTCTTTATTCAGATCTGAAACTAAACATGGTACGGTTTCTATTCTTTTCTTTGGAATTTCCACACTAGACATAAATATTTTCCATGAATTGACACGAGGTATATTATTACCCAACGATGAATTATCTTTTACATGATATGCCATTGGACCCTCTCGGTTTCATGATCTTTCAGGATCCATGGGAAAGACAGAAAATGTGTCATTGCTATAACCAACAGAAAGTTGCTATGAATTAATCAATCAAGTCACACTTACGTAATACGAAAAGTATACATGTATCATCAGATAATTAGAATAAAACACCATCACTGTTATATTTGCACAAGATTTAGATTTTGTAACGTCTGCTGTGTTTTGAATTGAAATTAAATGAATACATGTATTAATTGTTCTTTGTAAAAAAGAAGAAGAGAAAAAAAAAGAACCGTACGTGCAGCACAAGAGGTGATACATACATATATATATATATATATATATATATATATATATATATATATATATATATATATATATATGTATGTATGTATCACCTCTTGTGCTGCACGTACGGCTCTTTTTTTTTCCTTCTATATGAATACTAGAACAAAGTTTTTTTCATCATAATAAAATCAAAAAGATATTACTTATGGAATATAAGAATTTTAATATGATAATGCATCATAAAACACGAATTCGTACAAAATTTTGGGAATTATAATAGAAATAAGGATTAAGTTACCAGTCAAAATTAATATGGTTAATTTTATTTCAGATTCAGAAAAAACAAAACAAACAGATGAAAAGGGGTATTAAGGGGTGCCGTAGTGACCTTGAGGAAAAAAAACACTGTAAAGCCTCCTCTGGTGAATAAGATCTGCTATATTTCAGAGAATAGTTTTTGGTCCTCCCCTCCATTCGGAGCACTAAACCTTAAAAAATGAAATAAGTATCATATTTGGATAAAATACAAATTTAATCAAAATCTGTTTCTCCTAAGCAACTTTTACAAGGAATAGCAGCAACTTTTCCATACCCTCTCCTTATTTTGAGAGAGTTCCCCCCCCCCCAACCCACCCCTACCATCAGAGGTGTCGGAACGTCGGGCTCGGGCAATGGAAGTGGCAGGGCACCTTTTCCCCGAGCCTCTGACGCCTCTGCCCACCATCCATGCCATCTGAGAAGGCGTGGGGAGGGCAGGCGGGATTCAAGAAATCATATTTACTCGAAAAATATAGATTTTCGCCCCCTATAAATTTTGAGCATCTATGTCCGCCACAGATGATAAACTTTTGGAATCGACTGAAGCTCGGTTCACGGAACCACTTCTCAGACAGCATAGATCTACAAGATCTAACATATACGAGCCGAAATCGATGTATACAAGGGTCGTCACTGGCGCACAGAAGCTTACAAAATTTGTAAGACATTTTCATGGACATAAATATTTGGACATTTTTACCAAAATGGCAGTACATGTATCTGTAATCGGATACATCGGAGTTATCACTTTCCTGTCGATGGAGCAATTTTCCAGTGCATTTTCAGGTATTTGATTAAACATATACATGTATCTATTTTTCAAAATACAAATAAAGTACTGAGAAAACAAAGCTGTTTATGACGAGTTCGTAGTCCTATATTTTGAATGGTTACAAGTCATTTTTAGGAAGGTTCATAATTCCGAAGATTGTTTTTCTGAAGGTTGTTTTTCCGAAGGTTCGTACTCCGACGGTTCGTAATTCCGAAAATGAAATAGGTTCATACATGTATTTCCGAAGTTTCTTAATTCTGAAAAGTTTTCTCGGGCTTATTTCGAACCTTCGGAATTTATGAAGTTTTGAGTTAACGCCTCTTTGGGGCTCTCAGGGAAAAGTTTGTTCCAATAGATCAGTATTATATATAAATTTAAAAAAAAATGATATGATATACGATACTCCGTTTACAATTCAAAATTCAATTTTTGTGTAGCACATTAATAACGAAATTTGCTTTACATAAATTTGTATTACATTAAATTAAACATAAAGAAAACAAGGTATCGTTGAAAGCCAGAAGGGTGTTAACAAGTTTGTGAAAGTATGAATAAAATGTCATGGAAACAGCAACTTTATTTTTAATCCACTCTTGTTATTATATTTTCAGATCTCTTCTCATGTAACTTTGCGGGCAGTAATACATGTGGTATACGTTCTACACAATGGTTAGCTGTGAGAGGTCGTGACCGGGAAAACAGTGAACAGGGTAAGGCTTTCCGTTATCATTAATCATTAATATATATAGATAAATATATACATATATATATATATATATATATATATATATATATATATATATATATGTTTATATATACATATATATACATGTATATATATACATATATATACATGTATATATATACATATATATACATTTATATATATATATATATATATATACATATATATACATATATATATATATATATATATATATATATATATATATATATATATATATATATATATTAAATAAAAAATCGACGTGTTGGCATAAGAAGACACAACAAAATAAACAAAAGTAGTTTCATGCGTTGATCAAGCGTTATTTGTTTCTGTCATGAATTTTCGACAGGAATTCATCACAAGAACAAATAAACGTTCGATTAAAGCATGAAATTACTTTTTTGTTCATCATGTTCATTTTGTGTCTTCATATATATATATATATATATATATATATATTTATTTATTTATTTATTTATTTATATATATAATTGTAAGGAAATAACATACAACAGCTTTGGCAACTCTCGTGGAAATAATTATAATTGTGAGAAATGAAAATGAGAAAATAATGGTTGCGTAGCTTAAATCAAAGTTCCCCAGAGTTGTCCTGAATATTTGTCAAATCTGTCGGTCAGTTGAATCTGGTGTCGCCGAAATCACTGGCCCGTCTCCGTGGTCTAATGGTTATAGCATTGGCGTTCTAAGCCAACGACCGGGGTTCGATTCCAGGCGAAGACATTTTTTCAACCTTTGCAAAAATTCAAAAAGAGAAGACAACTCTGGGGAACTTTGATTTAAGCTCCGCAACCATTATTCTCTCATTTTCATTTCTCACAATTATATATATATATATATATATATATATATATATATATATATATATATACATGTAATTTTTTAATCATTACCTATTTATGATACAATTATATATAGAATCTGTCATCATTAGCTACATCCATGATAGCATCGTTAATCTATCATGATCGTCGTTATTATCCTTTGATTAATTGATTGATTAATCAATTAGTCAATTAATTGATGTACTGATAAATTAATATATTAATAATTTATTCATTTTGTCTATTTTTCTTTCGTTAGAGTCACATTCATATAATAAATGGGGTTTACATCCCCTTTGATTGCATGACATTTTTTTAAAACGATTCCCACCAGGTGGGTATTACGTCACCGACCGTCATACTGAGTTCGCTATGAAAAGTTTTTATCTTCCATCATTGAGGACGCCATCGTCGTCGACCACGGCTCATCTATCTTTCTACTTCAAGTTCTACGGTCACACAACGTGTAGTCTCTTGGTATCCATTGGAGGGGGCCTCAAATTCAAACAACTTCGCCCTAATACTAAGGATTCCTCTTGGAGACAGGCACCAAACATAGCAATCTGCTGTTGTCCCCGGTGTTCCACGGTGAGTAATATATGTACTTTCCCCAAAACAAGTGCGTTAATTTAACACAACTGCAAAACCAGTGTGTTCATTTAAAACCACAGCAAAAACACACCAGTTCGGTATCTATTCTCTATACTGACATGAAGGGTTCACGTCAGTAACGAAAATAGAACGCGTTTATTATGATATCTCCCCTTTCGCTACAAGCTCTGAAGTGGCGGGCGAATGACTTCGCTTCTACGACACAAACTATCCCGTGTTCTATGTCTAACATAGTCATAGTCTAATCAATTTCCTAACCTCAACATGCACCTAACATTGTTCCTAAACATAAACCTTGCGTTAAACGCCAACCAAAAATCCAATCACAAACCCTAAACCCAACCCTTTATGTTTAACGGGATAAAGCCAGAACCAAATGTAGACGGAGCGCATGTCGTATCACCATGACCTCTAAGATAAATAAATCCTAATTTAAAAAAAGAAAAAAAGAAAAATCGTATGTATACCGTATATGTGCATTGCAGATATCAGAATTCTAGTAACTACGTACTCATGATATATGCTATGCTAACTTCGATTCTGTCATTTGTCTTCGCTATACACAGATATATTTCCAGGCAGTCTGCAAATTTGGCACTGGCGGTGTGGCCGTAGATGATATTGCCGTCTCAACAATAAAGACTAGGCCAAGTAAGTGATATATCATCTATCTGTAGTGGGGCGTTGTCAATGGTGACATGCTCCGTCTATGATTGCTTTGTTGTCAATTCCCCATACTAACCGAAATTCTAACTTAATTACTACCTACTTACACCCGAACTCTAACCCTGGCCTATAATAAATTTGTAACCCTAACCCAACCCTAAATCTTTCACAGCACCAAATTTCAAGTCACAGTTGTAGATAAAATTCTCATGAATAAAAATTCTATGATACAATCAAAAGAGAGGATAATTGATGCATTTGAAGACAACTCATTCGCTGTCGGTGTATTTACTAATCTGTCAAAGGCCTTATACACTATTAACCACAACATTTTACTATCTAAACTTAATTATTATGGCATTCGTGGGACTGCACACGATCTTTTCATAGCTACCTTCAAATCGCCATCAGTGTACAATTTATAATTCTTCTCAGTCAGACTTTAAAGAAATTACATGCGGTATTCCCCAGCGCTCTCTGTTAGGCCCCTTCTTTTCATTAGGTATGTAAATGACATTTACCGATCATTCAATCTACTATCCTTTATTCTTTACACTGATGTTACAAATTTAGTATATTCTCCTGAAAATCTTGATGTTTTATGTAAAACTTTGAACAATGATTTCTTGAAAGTTTGCGATTGGTTTGCTGCTAATAAGTTAACTATCAATGACAAGAAATGTAACTACATGATATTCTGCAACTCTCCAAAGCCTCCAGATTTTAGCTCTTTGCAAATCATACTAAATAATCGCATCTTACCTAGTGTTGAAACTACTAAATTTCTTGGTGTTTTTATAGACAGTAAATGAGCATGGGAAAATCATATAAATGAACTTGAAAATAAAATAGCTAAAAACACTGGTGCTGTTTACCGCCTGAGTATGTTTCTACCCCAAAATATACTGCGTACTTTATACTGCTCCTTAATTCTCCCGTATCTATCTTATTGTAACGTATTATCGGCAAATACATATCGAACTAATGTTAAGAAGCTATGTGTACTGCAAAACAAGATTTTACATATCATATCAGGTTCTAATCCACGCTCCAGTAGCGATCCTTTATATAAATCTCTTAAATTGCTTCGTATTCTAAATATGAATAAACTTCAACAGTGTACCTTGTTATATAAATGTCTAAACTCACAATTACCTTCTCAGTTCTGTGGCCTTTTCCAACGTGTTTCAGATATTCATAAGTAAAGTACCCATCAACTGATGAAATCTATATTCCAAAACACCGTAAAGTTATATATCAACATAATATCCGTTTCACTTGCCATAAGCTTTGGAACAATTTACCTGCACCAATGAGAAATTCTGTGTCTCTGTTAAGCTTCTCATGGAAGTTAAAACAGTGTATGATATCGGATTATAGTTCATAATGCCTTGCTTGTTTGTTATGCTCCATTACTATCATCCCAACCCAGGGGCGGCGCCAGGGTATTTTGATAGGAGGGGCAAGACGACCTATAGATGACGTCACATTTTTCCCCCATTAAATAGCAGGGGTAATATAGAGTTATATGTTTAAGACCTCTCTTTTTAATACTCCGCTTTCTTCTTTCTTCCCTTTTCTTCCCTTTTCTTCCTCCTTTTCTTCTTTTTTTCTTCTTTTTTTTCTTTTTTCACTACTTGAAAAATCATAGGGGGGCGGTCACCCCTCTGCCCCCCCTGTAGCGCCGCCCCTGTCCTAACCTGTTTCCAGTATCTTTTTTGTAAGAAAATGCCTGTAAATATTTCGATATTTCACTCCCACCGTATATCTTGCCACTGTATTATCCATGCATGCCATACAACTCCACTATGATTATTACGATGTTGCAGTCCTCTTCCTTTCTCTCTCCAAGTTCCCTATCCTCTTCTCTCCCTCTCATTGTCTGTCCCTTTCCTCTTTTCCTCTATTATATTATATTGTATTTGTGTATTCAGGCGTAACCGCTACAAGCATATGTTTATTGGGATTGCGCCTTCTTCCCTGTAATTTTGCAAGTTCTTGATTGTACTGATACTACTTTATATGCATGTCAATTGTACTATTTGAAATATGTTGAATGTTGTCAAAATCAATGGAAGAAAATAAACGTCCGTTAATTGTTGTTTTGAAATAAGTCGACTTTCAGGAAGTAATCCTAGGACAATGATGACCATTTTCTGTTAGGCCCGGGGTCCTGAGTGTGTGTGTGTGTGCGTGTGTGTGTGTGTGTGTGTGTGTGTGTGTAATTGGGTTTTTACAGACGTGTATCAATCAGATATGATTATTTACGTCTGGGGACCGACCTTTCACGTCACCATTGAAAGACGTGACTCAGTCTCGAACCTGGGCCCGCTGAATCAGTTTATAACTTCCACTGTTAGCTGGATGACAGGCCCACGACCCAACGCCCAGTTATGTCTGTAAAAAAGACAATTCCCTTTTGTCCGTTAGGTGTCATCTAAAATGAGTTACTTGTGCTATACTAGTCAAACGCATGAAGGCAAGTAGCCTGTAAAAGTAAATCAAACCGTTTGCAATCTTTACATTCGTCCTGTCTACGATGCCTCTCTCATGGTGCGTAGAAGACCGCGCAAGTCGCTGACACAGTCCTAAAGGTCAGCAGAATGACGCCTCGTATGCAAGAGGTATAACTCACAAATTACTGACTTTAACCCTTTCATGACAAGAATTATTTAAGGGCTATATTGATCACATTTTGTTCTTAAAATTGGCAACAATGATATTTTTCTTTTAGTGCTACATGGTTCTAATGAGGTGTAATGTCTTTGAAAACATTATACATGGTTGGAATTTTGTCGAAAAGTTGAAAAATTGCCAATTTGGATAAAAAACAATGATTTCGAAACTCTCAATGTGTTGCCATTTTAAGGATTTTGAAGCTTATTTTAGCTCTTAAAATTCCTGGCATTAAACGCAATATGGTCATGTAACAAAAATGGACATAGAGTGTGCAGAAATTTGTGCTCTTTCTACTCATCATGCTCATGCATCTGGTATATTTTTTAGAGCTCTGATTCAAAAGTTATTAAGCCAAACCATAAAATGTGGTCAGTTGTCTTGAAAGGGTTAATAGTAATCCCACTGTACAGCCTCATATAGATGTAGAAGAATTCAACGAATTCAGGTGAAATATCATGATAATTTATCACCTAAAGGACATTCATTCGAAATGATGTCAGTGGAAGCTAGTATTCAAATTAAGCTATAAATGCTAAATAGCAATGCTTGCTCCCAGATAGGAAAACGGGCCGATAGTGTCGTTGTTTATAGATTTGCTTGTAATATTTAGGGTTTGTTGTATACGTTACAAAGTATATTTCTGCATATTATCGTTATACGTTTTTCTATGTTAAAAATACGATTTCTTTATGTTAAAATATTGGGCCATACCTGTATTTGCTTCAACTTGATTCATTTGAATACTTTCTTCGAAGATCCGTCACGGACACGTCAGACAGCAATACCGAAGAAGAAAAAAGTGACACCCTCAGTGACCAAACCACCCAAAACACCAACAACAAAAGACACAACCACCAACCCAACTACAACTGTCATAGAAGGGACCTCATCGAGATCAAGTTACGGTAGCACTACAAAAGATAATTTAACTACTCCGACGGGTACCACATCGACAGACGAATGCACAGCCCGAAATACCTCGATTGCTTCACAGAGTCCCCTCGAGACACATAAGGTCTATTGCGGGCCGATAGTCCTCCATCAGCCCCAACACTACTCATAGCTCAGCAAGTAATCAGATGATGACCATGATGAACAGATTTCAGTCGATTTTTTATATAAGAGGAACAGAGTTTTATTTCTAGCCGTAAGACGCCATTTTCAACAACGAAAAAACAACAAAATCACGCGTCACATTTGCATATTCATGACAAATCTCCCCACAGGAGAAAGTTTTGCCTATCTAAGAGTGTCAATACTTTCTAACAAACAAGAAATGAATATGTTTTCAATGCCTCCTTCAAGGAACCTTCAGATTACAAACGATTCTTTAAAGTTTAAAAGAAATGCAACAGCTAAATTGCAAAGTTTCAACAGATATAAGAACACATGTACAATCCATGAATGCTTCGAGATTATACTTAGTTTACAGTCACTGCAATATCTAAAGATCATAACTTCATCGATCGTAACATCTACAAACTAGTGAAAAACAAAAAGAAAACGACAATGAATCGATTACACTAGACGTACGAACGACTGAACGCTATCGTGATCATATAAGGATATATAAATATTCATAAGTACAGTGATGTCTGCGACTCATGCGCAGTGTGTGCGAAGGCACGTGTATGCAAAATTAAGCACTGAATATGTATAGAACGAACGAAAACGGCACGCGCCAAGGTCGCGTTGCTATGCAACGACCTCAGGAATGTGGAGAGCTCATTATTATGTCTATCGTAAGCTAAAAATAAGTCAATGTGTTACAAATGCACATGAAACAAGCATGTACAGGTGGTTTTTAAAAAGTTTCAAATATGAAATTGAGTAGAAAACGTCTCTGTTGTTTCTCTAATATACTGAGTACATATAGTCGTACAAAATGTGATATTTACAGCACATTTTTAGTTACAAAACAGTGTCAAAGTACTGCATTGAATCTTGCACATATTAAAACTGTATAACGAGGTTAAAGGTACAGAAAGATGCATGTATTGGCAATGCATCAAATATAGGTAACAGTATAATCACACATCATGCATAATGCTTAAAGTATAATTCTTTCACTGAACTATGTATGTACATTTATACCATGTAGAAATAATATGAAACAAAAATTAACTTCTTTGCACAAACAAAACTTTTAACAGGTCAACTGGTGAAACATGAATTTGTATACACAAAATCTTTTACTGTCTGTAGCTTTACCTTTCACATAAACTAAACAGAATAATACTTTGAATATCACATGTCATGAGTCAGTCTTTCCCATGCAATATTTTTTCTCCTAGCATTCAACTCTGAATTAACACAGTAAGCTATGTAACAAAATTAACAAACATAGTAATGAGTAACATATAATAATTTTCTTTTGTTAACACCTTTTCCATCTGGTTTCAACTCGATGTTAACTGATTTCAATTCAATGTTAACTGATATTTTTGTATCAGTATGACGATATGAAATTAAAAAAAACGATTTTCTATTTATATCACAATTCCAGTATAAAATCTTGTGTATCCAACGAACTACATGAATAATCTCCTGGTATTTTCATGTTATGATAATTCTGACATAATTTCTTTTTGACTTTTACAAAAAGCACTGTCTTAAATTTCCACATTATTACATGCTGCAATGTTTTGTATATATAGGTATAAACAAATTATGCTTGACTTCATGCATAGTCTTACAAATCATTATCACATGAATATGGAATTTTGGGGTATACAATACATGTAAATCACAAGAATGAAAGATACATTTATAAATTGCGCGAAATGTCCAATACTGAAATGTTCAGTTATCCAGTGTCCATTTCACTATGTTCATGTGTCCATGGTAGTCCACTCATGAAACGAATGTCCAGTATCTTCATGCAAATTTGTAATTCACATGTTAAGCGTTCACAAATGTTTGTCATATTTCTCAATGTTCATCACGTTTTCAGTTTTCACAGGTCCATTCATATTCCTATGCTCTGGAAAGTGTATCAGCAATTATATTATCCTTTCCTTTGATATGAGTCACTTTCAGTCCATATGGCTGTAGAATCAAACTCCATCGAAAAAGTCTCTGGTTTCTGGTCCGGAATCGCTCAAGGAAAGTCAATGGATTGTGGTCTGTATATACAGTTACTTCAGACGAGTTGCTCAGATACACCTCAAAGTGTTGAACTGCTAACACCAGACCTAAACACTCTTTCTCTATGGCAGAATACCTTCGCTGATGAATGTTCAGTTTCTTTGAGAAGTAGCTGATGGGTTTCAGGAGTCCAGATTTGTCCTTTTGTAAGAGTACAGCTCCAACTCCTGTATCACTGGCATCCACAGCGAGCTGGAAAGGTTTTTCAAAGTTTGGTGCTTCCAGCACAGGATCCGACATCAGCACAGCCTTCAATTTCTGGAAAGCTGTCTCACAAGCTCCTGACCAGTCAAATTTGACCCCCTTCTTGAGAAGGTCAGTCAGCGGGGCAACCACTTCACTGAAGTTCGGGACGAACTTGCGGTAAAAACCACACATTCCAAGAAATCGGAGGAGTTCTCTCTTGGAGGAGGGGCAGGGAAAACCACGATAGCCTGGACTTTGGCGCTTCGTGGGGCAACACGACCTTGACCTATTTCATGACCTAAATAGGTCACAGATGCTTTGGCAAATTCGCATTTTGCCAAGTTCACAAGCAGTCCTGACTTGGAAAGCCTTCTAAACAAATCTCTGAGATGAGCCAAATGCTCCTTCCAACTATTGCTATATACCAAGACATCGTCAAGATACACTACACAATTTCCATGCCCTGAAATCACACTATTCATCATCCTCTGAAAAGTCGCAGGGGCATTCTTCATGCCGAATGAAAGGTATTTTAGACAAATGTGGGATGTCTAACATATGGTCTGATCAAAATATTATTGTAGATGTCAGTTGGGTCAAATCATCAATTGGTCTTAGATTGGATGATATAGCAAAGCAGAATTGGCGTGAGGAAGTGAATAGAAATCGTTTATGTACCAATTATAGAATATTTAAGCAAGAATGTGTTTTTGAAAGTTATATGTTAAAATTAGATTTTGTAGATAGGACTTCTCTTTGTAAGCTTCGTTGTGGAAATCATAAGTTGCCTATATCTAATGTTCGCTATTTACCTGACCAGGCCCTTCAATGTTGTACTTTGTGTGACACGCAGGAACAGGGAGATGAATTTCATTATTTGTTCAAATGTCCTGCTTTTGATATGACTCGGAAAGTTTTTATCAAGTCATATTTTAGTAAACGACCTAATGTTCAAAAAATGTTTAAGTTGTTTAACACAAAGAATACCAAAGAACTGAAGAATCTTTCGCGGTTTTGTAAAATCATTATGTCTAGGTTTTAATATTTCTGTAGTAAAAGAAAATTAGTAGATATGTTTCATTTTTTGTGTATATTTATCAAGCTGCCATTAAGTATTGCATTTGAATCTGTCTTTAATATTATGTAGTTGATAATTAATTTTACTGTATATACACTTATATAGCCTGAATATGTTTATATATATTATATATATATAAACACATGTATATATATCCCTCTCTCTTCTCTTCTTCTTTTATATATTCTTTTTTTTTCTCCCCCCCCCCCTTTTTTCTTTTTTTTTTTCTTCACACATGTTTATGCCAATTATTGCCTTATACACCTTGTTTGAATATGATTGTATTTCTTCCATGCCCCCATGAGGGGCCGTTCAAGAAATAAAATATCATTGTCATTGTCATTGTCATTGTCACTGTCATTGTCACCCGACACTGGAAGAGACCTTGTGGCGTCACAAATGCTGAGATTTCCTTGGTTTCCTCAGATAATGGCACCTGCCAATAACCCTTCATTAGATCTATCTTGCTCACATAGGCAGCGTTTCCAACCTGGTCTATACAATCCTCTATACGGGGGAGAGGAAAAGAATCTGTCTTCGTAACAGCATTAACCTTGCGGAAATCAATACAGAATCTTTGGGAACCATCTGGTTTTGGAACCAGAACTATAGGTGAACTCCAACTACTATTGCTTTGTTCTATGATACCATGTTCAAGCATGTATTCTACTTCTTTGTTCACTACAGTTTTCTTGTCAGGATGTAGTCTGTATGGGTGTTGTTTTATGGGTTCACTTTCACCTACATCAACCTTGTGTACAGTGTTTGTTGCACAACCTAATTTGTCACTACACACCTGTGGAAATTCTTGCAAGATTTCTATTACATCCTGCCTCTCTGACTCTGGCAAATGACTAAGCAATATCTCGGGATTAGACATTACCTTTGAATTATCTAGCCTGGAAATCATCCCTGATTTGAAGTCTATTTCAGGTGGACTTTCTGCATCACCAAGTACATCATCATGTACATGCACAGCAGCAACACCTGAGGAGTCATTAATGCTCCTAGCACCTGAATCTGCACCTTTTGCATCAGTGTGCACATCACTGACTCCATCTCATCATTACGCTGATAATACCTTTTCAGCATATTGACATGACAAACTCTCTTTGTCTTTCTCCTATCAGGAGTACTCACAACATAAGTCTCCTTCCCAAGACTCTTCTCAATCAAGTAAGGACCACTAAATCGTGCCTTCAGTGGGTCTCCTGGAATCGGAAGTAACACGAGAACCTTGTCACCCTGCTCAAATGAGCGAGACTCTGCCTTCAGATCAGAACGAGCTTTCATCACACCCTGGGATGATTTCAAATGCTCACATGCCAGTTCGCTTGCCCTTGACAGTCTTTCTCTAAATTTAGAGACATAGTCCAACACATTATCACCTTCCTCTTCCATTTCAGACAAGAGCTGTTCTTTGACTACCTTCAAGGGGCCTCCCGGACAAGCCCCCAATTATTGCGGGCCGATAGTCCTCCATCAGCCCCAACACTACTTATAGCTCAGCAAGTAATCAGATGATGACCATGATGAACAGATTTCAGTCGATTTTTTATATAAGAGGAACAGAGTTTTATTTCTAGCCGTAAGACGCCATTTTCAACAACGAAAAAACAACAAAATCACGTGTCACATTTGCATATTCATGACAGGTCCCTGGACCGAGCAATATGGCAATGCTAGAATCTCCAAACACTACTGTTGCATTAGGAAGAAAACGGTCACATTTTCAAGATAAACTAAAGATTGTTTTACCAGTCATGGTCATTACGGTTATGGTAATCGTCACCGTTAGCGCCGTCAAGCTAACTGTCAAAGTGAGCGGGATACTCCAAAGAAGATATCAGTTAGCATGATTAGTGTCACGCTGCAAGTTCGTGCAATGCAGGACGTGAAGACTTAGAGGATTGGGAAAGTGAATACATGGACCCGCATCAGCTTGACATCGAGCGGGAAAATTGCAATCAAGAGTTTTATGACCATCATTACATCCCAATGAATCCTCTACGGCCCCCAGAACAATCACCTAATGCGGAAGGGGACCTTGTCGTGATTTACGAAAGTAGTGGCAATGACTCAGAGAAGTACAACGTCCCCCAAATTTATCAAAATCCATACATGAACTGTGAACAGCGCCCTCATGTATATGCAAATTGTCTACCGACGGACTACGACGGCACTGCAGAGACAGTCGATGATGTCAGTTATGTCAGCGCCTCGAGAAGCCAGAACCCTGATGTCTTGAACTATTGTTCGATGGGCTCGCCCTGTGACGACGGTCACGACGGCGTCCTCTCACATGACCAGTGCATCAAAGAGGGGGTCCAGTATAGATACTGCAGCCATCCCAACCCTACTTATACTCCCTTTGACCATGATGACCCTAGGTATATCTCCATATGACCCTAGATGAAAGCCTTATCTAATAAAGGATGACAATATTGGCAGTATTGGATGATATTATCGCTTTATTGAATATATCAAACCCTGTGTATAATTCTGGAACGATACCATTTGTAATGTGTTTATTTCATATTTCGAAGTGAAAATATTATATACATCGGAATAATTCAAAAATCTGTTTTCAGAATCTCTTTAATTAAAAACGTTTTATCTTCTGAGGCAACATTTTCTTTATAGTGTGTAAAAAAGTAAACTTTGCCTTTTTTATATTTCTTTTTTTCTACGTTTAAAAAAAAACCCCAATAAAACAGAAGAAAGAAATTTGTCAAAATGTATGTAACTGTCTTCGTATTAGATTGAAAGGGAAATGTTGAATATACCGTGGTTGTCTTGTTGTTAATAACACTTATGAATCGATACTGCGTTATTAAAACTGAAAGCTTAAAGGAAACCAAAACCCAAGGAGAGAATCAATGTTATTGAAAAGTGAAAATTCAGAAAAGCACTTTACAAAAAGTTTCATTAAAATTGGTTAAAAAATGAGAGAGTTATGGAAGTTTGAAAAGTCTCGTTTTACTTTCTATGGGGATCCTCAAATTGGCAAAATTGGTTAAAAAATGAGAGAGTTATGGAAGTTTGAAAAGTCTCGTTTTACTTTCTATGGGGATCCTCAAATTGGCAAAATTGCTTCAAAATGGCTGATTTTGTGAACAACTCTCCATTTGTTTTGTACACAGATTTTCAGATTTTCCCCATTATCTCTCAGGGTGCTCCTTGTCCCCTCCTGAACTCGACATATGTGGTGTAAAATACAATTACCCATTATATATGTTGAGCTCAGAAGGAGATTAACTGCACCTTGAAAGATAATGGGGAAACTCTGAAAATCTGTGTACAAAACAAATGGAGAGTTGTTCACAAAATCAGCCATTTTGAAGCAATTTTGCCAATTTGAGGATCCCCATAGAAAGTAAAACGAGACTTTTCAAACTTCCATAACTCTCTCATTTTTTAACCAATTTTAATGAAACTTTTTGTAAAGTGCTTCTCTGAATTCTCACTTTTCAATAACATTGCTTCTCTCCTTGGGTTTTGGTTTCCTTTAAAACAACCCCGTACTTATAGAGACATGTACATGATTATATTATATAATTATAAATGTATCATGTTATCAAAACGGAGTTAAAAATAACCTACTCCACATATCCTTTTTTAAAGCGAGTGTTAAGTTTCAATGCACTTAAAAATGCTTTGTTCACGGACAAGGTATATAGATTACATGCTATGATACAGTAAAGTTTCATTTTTTATAGTGATCACTGTGGGATATTTTTGTATATTTGCTTGCTTGTCATGTAAACAAGTTCAAGTAGCAAAAGTTCAACAAAGGCTATTAACCGACTTAACTGCAAATAGAAACTCAATAAAGATGTGCATGATGAGTCATATATATATATATATATATATATATATATATATATATATATATATATATATATAATGTGATGATGTTGAGTCTACTTTTACCATTCGCTTTGGTTTGGGTGATATAGAACATAGTGGGATGAATTCAAACCAAAGATGACGCAGGATACTCAGGAAATTTAAGCTTTCGTCTTTCGACTTCTTCAGAAATTTATTCTGAAACAGTTATAAAGAGAAGATACAATCACTAAGAAAGGCATGACAAAGGCATGACAAAGGCATGACAAAGGCATTTTGTCATGCCTTTCTTAGTGATTGTATCTTCTCTTTATAACTGTTTCAGAATAAATTTCTGAAGAAGTCGAAAGACGAAAGCTTAAATTTCCTGAGTATCCTGCGTCATCTTTGGTTTGAATTCATCCCACTATATATATATATATATATATATATATTCTTTTTTAATTCAGGAATTTTTAGCTTTCTCCTGAAGTTGTGCAAAAACAATTGTGTCAGTGTTATAAAACTTAAATGTGTTAATTTACGGTTAAAACAATTAAATGATGGAAATATTTCACGAAAAGGTTGATCATGAAAGAAATATTCGATTATATTTCAGTATAGCTTCTTGTTCATTACAATTTATAATCATAGGCGATGATCATGATAATAAAATGAAGATAAACCAAGTCCCCTTCTGTTGTTAAGCGTCTGTAGAAGTTTCAATAATTTTCCAACTAAGGAAGCTAAATTATTTCTCTAGGGCTTTTTCATTTCATTCTTTATTTTTAGTTTCATGTCCTTTGGAACTGTCATTAGTAACCACACACATTTCACCTTTGTAAAAACTAACACTATCATGGTGTTCACAACTTTAAAAGGGAGCAAGAACATTTAGTTTAAAAAAAAAGTGATTCTAAATCATCGTTTTCGAAAGATGATTTATAATCACTTTGCATCAATTATATCAACCTTCTTTCTGTTTTCATGTTTATTCATTGCCTTTATTTAATACTTTCACTCCTTATAGCTCACATAAATCAACCATTTTAAGAAGACACGTCCCTTTGCTCCATTTCCGAATGATCGCATCCAATGGTACAAATATTAGGGGGGGATTTTATAGTTAGATTTTTTTTTTTTTTTTTTTTTGCCTTTCAACAACATTTAGAATAAAACCGAAACAAAAAATCAGAGTTGTGCCCGACCTCCTCAAATGCAACAGGAGCCTGGATCCGCCACTGAAACCATTTACTTTTTTTTCATTCTTTTTCAAAAGTCGGATGGAGTCCCTATACAGTTTCTTATGCCTGTATGCTGTTGCCTAGACTGTTGCAAACTACACGGTCTCTATATCTTGCGATTCCTTAATGCCAAATGGTAGTTTCCAGCAATAAACGATGTAATTTTACGTGACTTATTTTTGCTGTAATTATAGATTGCATCGTTGAGCTATACCAGTCACTTAACCCCTTTTTATTTGTGTGTGCGCGTTTGTGTGTGTGTGTTTGTGTGAACGAATATTGTACAGGGGGGGGGGGGGGGGGGGAAAGAAAGGTTTATAATTTAACGCCTGTTATAACTGACTATGTTCAATTTTGTTTGTTCTTCAATCAAATGTATGAATTGTTCATGAATTAAGTTTACTAATTGTATTTTGTATTAAGTTAAGTGGAAAAAGAATCGTATTTTGAAGAATAATTTAAATTTTTGTGATGAAGTCAGTAAAACCAATTATGGGGAAAAATCATGAGATGGGGGTGTGTTTTGGTTTGGGTTAATGTATGTAGTTTTGTTTTATTTGTTTATATTGATTTATGTGTATTGATGTATTTTGAATGAAATCTGTAATAAAAAATTATGGAAAAAATAAGTTATTGTTATCGAAATAAAGAGACCGGGCCTTTTCATCGACACCATCACTGATGGTGAAATATTATCCACTGGACCAGTGGCGCAGATACAGGCCAGGGGTGGGGGAGCGTTCCCTTCCCCACCCCCTTCCCCCGAAAACCGACTGGCATTTTTTTTTTTTTTTTTTTTTTTTTTTTAATGAGAGAGTGGGGAAAGAGGAAGTGGGAAAGAGAACGTGAAAAGAAGATGATACGTCCTCACCCACACCCTCCACCTAATCATTAGCCTTGTAATTTGAATTTATCCACCTCGTGACACCGGTGCCTCCCCCTGAAATTCCGGTGCCCCCTTCAATGCCTAGGCCCACGTTATGCCATTGTCTTGAACGTAACTAATGCTAAGTCTATTCTTGTGACATTGACGCTAATGGCGCTAAGGCTTCTATCCAAACAGAAACCACTGCCAAATAAATGACACTTCGTTGTCAAAATTTCCGCAGTAATATAACAAATTGTGTTTTCATTATTTTATCACATATAGCATCTGATCGTATATGCCAATGTAGAGCTTGCAGAAAAAAAAGAAACAAACAAATAAACAAAAAAAAAACATTGTTAATTTTTTGGACCTTTTTCCTCATAATCCGATTGATTTTTATCCTGAAAAGATTTTTCTGCTGTAATATCAACCAATTTATTTTCATGGTGGACATCACATTTTTAATAGCCTTGTACCCCTCCTAGTGAACGTGTTAAAATAATTAGAACACGATTTCTAAAGACTTTTTATAGGCTGTTGAAACTGCCCTTGGGCTGGCTTCTAGAAAGTCTCTTGCGACCACGTTTCAAGTTCTTATTGCTTGTTTATATATAGCTCGATGAACGTGATTGTGTATCAAATGGGGGGAGGGGGGGGGGGGGTACTCGTTTTCCCGAAGGTTCGTAATTCTGAAGATTCTTAATTCCGAAACACAGCATTCCCATACAAGGGGGTTCATAATTCTGAAAATGGAAAAAGTGTTCATAATTCCGAACATCTGATGCATTACTGCGAAGGTTTGTAATTCCGAAGGTTCGTAATTCCGAAAGTGCAAAAGGGTTCATAATTCCGAAAAAATGACGTAGAGTTCTATTACATTATCGGAATTATGAACCTTTGGAGTAAAACGAACGGGTCTTCAGAGAAACGAACCTTCGGAATAACGACATGTAACCGTATCAAATAATTATTTCATTTCTACTTTCAAACACGCATATTTTTCTTGGGGAGGGGATAAGCCAGATGTTCTTTCTTGTTTATAGAAACACATTGTTTACAGTGGATTAAAAATACCAAAATACCTCTCTTTAATCGGAATCTGCGAGACAATAGGTTGTGAAATGTGCCAAAAATATAACAATTTGAATCTTCATCAGAAATCGTGCAGCTCTAACTCTTACTGTGGCAAACATGGCAAAGGGGTTTGCTTGCTACAAGGTTTTACCAAAACACAAACAATGCTTACTTTCCAAACCCATGTACTTCTTTAAACATGTCTTATATCTCAAATTGTTGTGAGTCAGTTTGTAAGGATATTTATTACCCTTTCTATTGATACCACACATTTCTAATATATTCGATTTCATGAATAAAAGCTCAGTATTGTAAAATATGAGTTTAGTTTCCTTTTAGTCATTTACGTTTCTGTTTCTGATTCGTTTCCTATTGTTTAAAGAGACATAGTCGTAGGTTCTCATGGGCGTTTACCTTATAACAGGTGCTTTATATTGAAAGATAGTATAAGTATGGATGGCATTGATTATGATATTAATATTGCATAATATTGAAAGATGGTCAAAGTATGGTATGAATTATGGTATTAATCTGTTATTAGTAATGCTTGATATCGAAAGGTGGTATAAATATCGTATTACTTATGGTATTACTTATGGTAGTTATTATGGTATTAATATTGCTTGGCAAGTCCAACATGTCCAAGGTCTTTGGCCATTTGGTGTTCAATAGGTTCGTAGGCATTGTTGTACTATGAACATGAACTAACATCAGTATATAGTATTATATTACTTGGTAGTCAATTGGTGTGATCCAAGCTCTATTACATGGCTTGCAAACTAACACAGTCATCAGATGTACTAGAATATTAAATATGATCAGTAACGTTAGGAAAAAATAGCTCTTACTTGCCCTTTTATGCCTTTTTTGTACTTGTACTTATACATCTATAACATGTAGCGAGTGGGTTAAGTGCCTGTGTGTGGGGAGGGAAGGGTGTGGTGTAGCGGTGGATGATATCAGGGAGAGAGTGTTTGTCTATGTATGGGATAAGAGAAAGACAGATGAACAGACAAGAGGATGGGGAGAAGGGTAGAAAACAATATCCCCTTTCATATATGACCAAACTGAAATCCATTTGGGGGGGGGGGGGGGGGTGCGGGTGAGTACTTGTATAGTGTCAGGATCAAACTTGGTTTTTCGTTTAACTAATGTTTTGGCTACCAACACCCAAAATCACATAAACGACCTCACATACTTCAAGCATCCCTTTTTTTTATCATGTTTATAGTGAAGAGAGCTATGACATGGTCAAAGTACACGAAAGTTATTGCACTGCACAAATGAATTTTAAGGTTTCAAGTTGTTTATTACAACTGTATCAAATTTGGGTTAAAAAACATTCAATCAAGTAATCAAAACTTCTCATTCAAAAGATTTTATGTTTTAAGTGGTTGCTGTGAAACTCCTTAACGGATATTCACAACTCTGTTACAGAACAACATTTCTCATATGCAGAATTAAATATAATGAATGGTAAGAATTAATCATTCGCTTATTGATAGTTATTATTAAAGATCATGAATTAAAGGACTTTCCTGTTTAAATGGATTCAGTCCACTGAAAGATCTATCGATGAGGAATGACGACAGGGCCCTGTCGCTGTCGACGACGTGGTGCTATCGCGAGTCCTCGAAGGGTTGAAGGTGTACCAAATAGCCGGCGAAATCTTGGATGGTCATCGTCATTAGAGAGTGGGCGTGGTCATCGATACGAAGTTGCGTGACGTTTCAGAGTCCAACTTGAAACTCAAGATGGAAACTCATGATACAAATTCTGAAGATAGAAGCTTCACCATCATGGTTCAGGAAATCAAATCGGAGGCCTCCTTAGCAATAGCTCCATATTCGAAGTGCTGTCCCAGTGAAAACAGCTCCCTGACCCAAGGACCCTTTACAAATTGAATAAATTCCCATTATCCAAAATGCATATCCTTATTTTATTGATTAACTTTCTCACAGATCATATTATTTACAGTTATTTATTCTTTAGTATTTGTCCACCTTATTAATTAGCAAGTATAGACAAATATCTAAACTGTATTAATTTGTCAATGAAATTCTGACTAGCCATATATTAAACATAAGCACAAAGTCATTTCAATCTGAGCAATATTGAACTATTCATATTATCTTAAATATCACTTTAATAAATGACTGAATTGAAGCTTTCATAAATAATCAGAACTTCACAGTATAACATGTATCGTTGACTGACTTTAAGACAAACATTAAAAGGATTCGGCAACTTTGTGGAGCCTTGATGTAATAAATTGTTGAATATTGATATCTGTCTTGTATAATGATGTTCAGAAGGATAAATAAATAGCCAGGCACAGAAAGGCTTTCAAATATATAATGCTATTATTAAGAGATCTATGACTGAATACTCCCATTTACGAAAGCGTATGGCCATACGCTTTAGTCTAACACTAAGTCTATGGGGGAAATGAGTCTGGCATTTCCGGTCACTTGCATATGGGTACTTTTGTGAAGCACATAATGATTACCAAATCACTTAAATTTTTCTTTCAAAGTTCTTTAACACAAACTCTTGTTTTAAAAATTCATGTTGAAAAATCGCATTTTTATACATTCAAGTTTCTGGTTTTAGCACTGAAATAAAACTTGGTAGAAAATTTACTAAACTCACCACCATTGTGGGTAGGAAACTCCTCCAGAATTAACACAAACTGAGGGTCATTGCTAGCTGGCTCCTCAGAACACAACCTCACTCAAAGAGCAAACTAACAAAAGTAAGCCCACTCACTCTGTATAGCAATATGGTACACTACACACACAATCACCCTTGGGTGGGTCTTGAATCTGAAGTAGTTTCCCCACCTGTCACAAGAATTTAATTATTGGCCTCTCTTGATCAAGTGGCAAAACACATACAATTAAGAAAAATGTTCCACTCATCTATTACCAAAATAGCAATACCACCACCACAAGGTCGAAATGAGTAATTTCACACTATTATTTCTCTCCCCCCCCCCCCCCATGAATATACCTACATGTACAAAATACTCATAATCCAAAATAAATAATCTTTTCCCTGTAAGGATTTCTTCTTTGTATAATTCAAACAAATTTTAGAATTTTGCTGTCAGAACAAAAAATGAAATGCTTGTGACATATAAATTATACGCAGGAAATATCAAAGAATAAAACAAATTAAGCCTCATCATCTTGAGACTCTAAAGACTCGATTCTGATTCACAGTCCGCCTACAGCTAAGTGGCAGCTTGTTTCTCTTTCGGAAACATGCTGGTAACAAGCTCAAAATTGTAACCGCTTTGATGGAAAGATTAAATTAATCATAAAACATTTTGAAGAGGTCTTAATAAGATCAAGTCGCTCGGAGACCTTCACTTAATTAAGCACTTGAATATAGATGCTCCTCGATAACAATAATTGTAGACCATATGGCGACTAAATAACTAACGCGACTTTCCTGTTGCATGCTTGAGGTGTTTGCATACTATGCAAGCAAAGGTTATCCTAGTTGGTACCAATCCTAAAGTGAAGTGAATCAAAACAGAAGGCCAGCGGATGTTAAATAGTGCTCAAAGACATATCATGAAATAAAACAGGCCTATTCTGTTCTTAAAACCATTGCTATCAAATCAAAAAGATTGGAAATACTACAAGTGCGTTACGAATGAATGTAAATTGAATCTCGTCTGGATTAAAGTGATTTGGTAACTTTGCAAAGGCTTAATAAAATCTGAGCTGCCTGGCCTTACATGCTATCAGTGTATGTAACATGGTGTAAAAATGAAGCCCAGGAAAAAAAAAAGCACTTCAAAATCATCACGTGCTTCACAAAAGTAAACATATGCAAGTGACTGGAAATGCCAGACTCATTTTCCCCCATAGACTCAGTGTTAGACTAAAGCGTATGGCCATACGCTTTCGTAAATGGGAGTATTCAGTCATAGATATCTTAATAATAGCATTATATATTTGAAAACTTTTCTATGCCTGGCTATTTATTTATCCTTCTTAACATTATTATACAAGACAGATATCAAAATTCAACAATTTATTAAACTAAGCCTCCACAAAGTTACCGAATCCCTTTAAGTGCAAGCGTACAAACGTATGATCCAAATGTTACATAGTTTTTCTTCTTCCTTCATATTTACTGGAAAAAAATCTGAAAGACTAAGAACTTTCTCCCTATTTTGTTTTTTTTTTTGCTTGTCTGAGATTTTTTTTTTTGGATTGTGCCCCATTTAAGAGAGTCCTGGATTAGCCACTGATCTTCATGCCTCATGGGAATATCACGCACTACAAATTGCAAAAAATAATCCTTGTCCCAGATCATTTCTTTTTTTTTTAATAGTGTTTCCCAACGGGTGCTCTATAGGGACTCCGCAACCCCCTTTGGTGCCACGTCTACAACGATCACATCCACGTACATGATTGGACAACATGGTCATGTGACTGATTACCTGGTCATTTGTAGATGAAATGCTATACTCTTCATCGCTTCCCTGGAACTCAAGGAGAAGAAGAACGGAGCGTTGTGATTGGATGGGTATACCTACCTTATAGGTGTAACGACCTTTTTTCGTAAAGCTGTATCAATTTTATCTGCTTTATAGCAGGGAATTAGTATAGTGGATTGAGTTCCGTCCAATATAGGTCTACCTATACCCTCAAGCAGATTGTGCGTCGCTAATCACTTCAAGCCGAATCTGTTATCATAAAAGGAAATACAGAAGAGGCTATGACAGTTTATCTTCTTTACACGATTCTAATGGCCTATTTGGGTACAGGACATTCTACTTGTACTGGTGAGTCACATTATATATTTTTTGTGTTTGATAAATGGACTATGTTAATCAAAAAGCAATCAAAGGGGTAAAAAATAGGTTTTCGTGATTGTATGATCTTTAGTGTATCAAAAACTGCAAAAAGTTCGAGTGTATTTTAAGTCTATTGAAGACTGTGCAGGATTAATTCGCAAGATGTGAAAAATCTTGTGCCACCAATCATGCCAACTGAAAGAGGAATCTATGTTTGCACTGTGACGAAATCTTATTTGAGATTGGGTGAAAATCATCAAAATAGTTTCGTTTTTAAGTAGAAAAAGAGAAGCTATCGAAATTAAATATTAAAAAAAAAAGACAATCTAGTAACTATCTAATATTTCTCCTTGTTAGAGTCATTTTGCCTATATGATAGATCTCTTTTCGCAGTAAATCGTCTGTAAACTCACGTGTGCAAAGTTTGGACGGGACTCATTATTCAGTTGTTGTGCGATGCGATCCGACACTGAAGTTTGAGATCTCAATATTCCGTAATTCTGTGATTCAAGATTCAAGATTCAAAATACATTTATTTCCTTCTCATAATCATGATCAAATACAAATACATTCACAAAAAGAACGTGGTGGAAAGAGGCGAGGGTCCCAAGAAGCACTTGGCTTGAGGTGGGGTCGCCTTTACTGTACCTATTTACATATACAATATTAAACAACAATCATAACATACCCCCCCCCCCCCCAAAAAAAAAAAAAAAAAAAAAAAAAAAAAAAAAATCAAGAAAAATCTGCAATATGTGCTACTGACTATATTGTACAAAGTATTATATTCTTTAAAGTACGAGTAAATGTATGTAGTGAAGAGCACGTTTTAGTAGAGTCATTTAAGTTGTTCCAGAGTTTGGGACCAGAAAAAATCATGTTGCGCTCATAAGTAATACCAAAATTTGCCCTTTGTTTTGCTGTAAATTTGAACTAATTAGAATTAATGATGATGATGATGATGATTTACAGCATGGTGCCGCATTTCTGTTTAGTTATATAGTTATATTGAATATATATTGAAGATATATTGAAGCTATAACTAAAGTGGCATTAAACTGGTAAAACTTGAACAGCGCCATCTTACAGTGATTGCTAAATTAAAATTATAGTTTGAAAATCGATAGCATTACATCTTGAATTTGAACAAACAGCTTGTTTGGATAATAGGCACATTTTATATTTCAAATATTATATGCAGTTACACTGCAATATGGAAAATTGCCTGCAGGTACATTCTAAGCTTCTCCAAACTAGAATGGGGCATGATGGGAAAATGAGAGGCACATACACTTTTCAAATCCTGTTAAAAGGTGGCGCTATTTAGGAGCTTCAGTTTACTGTCACACTTAAGTGAGAAATCATGGACCGAAAATCGAATTTCTAAAACAAGCAAAGATGTATGCTTCGTTTGGGATATAATACTTTAATTTGTAAGCAGTCAACATACGAAACAGAGAAACTCTTTGAAGAAAAAAGTATTTGATTAATATAATAATAGTATCCTTCCAATCTTAATAGCCCTTGCTTGTGAAAGATGTTTAAAATAAGCGGCGCCGAGGGGAGCAACTCCCCGCTTGGCTAAAACAAGAATTCAAAGAAGAAAAATAAGAAAATAGAGATAAAAAGTGATTTGGGAAAGGTAAGTTATAAAGTAAAGTTGATTGCACCCCTTCTACATCCTCACCTCTCTTAATGGCCGGGGGGGGGGGGGGGGAATCTGCCACCGTCCATGACACGTACCAGTGCCCCCTCAATGGCTTGGCCCACGATACAACTCTGTTACATTTTAAAATTTATTTATTCACGATGTATCCTTATTATCCATTTTTTTTTAATCATTTAGAAATTCGCTTGGTCGGTGGTAGCAATGAAGCAGATGGGAGGGTCGAAATCCAATATGGCGGACAATGGGGCACCATCTGCGATGACGGATGGGGATTGAAGCAAGCCAACGTTGTCTGCAGGATGCTGGGCTTCCCGGTGGCATCCCAGGCCTTACGCGGGGCTCATTTCGGAGAAGGAACAGGCGCCATCTTTCTAGATGATGTATTTTGTCTCGGAAATGAAGATGATATTGACACCTGCTACCATCGACCCGTTGGAAAACACAACTGTGCCCATTCGGAAGATGTAAGTGTTGTTTGCCACGTCCAAGGTAAATATATGTACTTTGAATAATTAAACAATTAGAAAAGAGGGGGATGTTTGCTTGATATATTTTAAAGTGGCATTCCGAACCTATACAATAACTTTCCGAAACTGAAAGGTGCTTATTATCTGGAGACCCCCAAATATCGTGCAAAGCATTGTCATGTCTTCTCTTTTTTGTTCAAGTTTTGAGTGAGGTAGTAGGATTATGCGGAGTTTTATGTCGTACAACGTCCCTAAACCTGGACCGAAATGTACACGTTTTTGTAATTTAGATTAGAAAACCACGCACTCGTTGGGCTGCTTTTTCAGATGTTACAACTCTAAATTACGTGGGCTCGGGCAAGTGAATTGCTTTGACTTGACTTGTTTGTCATCCAATAAGTTGGTTGTTTGAACACCTAAATATGACAAGCTTAGGTTGATTTTTTCAAAAGTCGTTGCGATCGTATAACTAGCACATCAATGATGTGGCGCTCATCCGGCATGCAGCAAAGAAATTGATGCAATTTGTACTTTGAACACAGTAGACATTGTAATGAATCGATGAAATGTACATGTATTGGTTACATGCATGTACAGATGATGAAGTGCCTATTGCAGATCTGGCTAAATGTGGTTTTGGAAGGAGACAGTGACATGTAGATATGAATGAAAGTCTGGAAATTGACAACTCAAGTTGCACGACTTCAGTTAAAAGATTTTGGGGAATGTAAATTTTAATAGTTTTACTGTGTGACAGAGAAATTTGAAATAAAGCATAAAGTTAGTCAAGGTGAGGTATCTCTACCAACTGTGAAATCTTTATTGAGAGAGATTTGAAGGTTAAGATTTGTAATAAAAGAGAAAAGCACTGAATGACATAAGTTATGCATTGGTGTAAAAAAAGAATTTTAAGGTTGGGACATTTAAGGGTGGCTTCAGTGCATTGTCCCTCACTGTTTCAAGTCTTTATTAGCTCATAACCCGCTATTGTTGACCACTGTCACTTCTGGGTTCTCGGTTCTGTCGATGATGTCGACAGAAATCATGTAGAAAGGTATAGCCTTTGAAATAATCCAGCAGCCATGGGTTTCATAATGGACAGGGCAAAGAGTTAAAATAAATTTTGTATAAATTACCATAAATAATTTTCTAGATAAAATTTCAAAATTCCGAGTAGAAGTTCAATGAACCTCATGAAAGTCTTTCAGATGGAAAAAAAAAAATCGAAATCGGTCAATAAATGAGGAAGAAGAAGCAATTTTTGTGATTTTTGAATAAATATCGCATAAATTAGCATAATTAATTTTGTAGACAAAATTTCAAAATTCTGTGTAGAAGTTCAATGAACCTCATGAAAGTCTTTCAGATGGAACAAAAAAAAAATCGAAATCGGTCAATAAATGAGGAAGGAGAAGCAATTTTTGTGATTTTTGAGAAATGCGCATTAATTAGCATATTTAATGAGTTTCAAAATTCTCTGTATAAGTTTCGAATCCCCCACCTAGTGCTATCATATAAAGCAAACGGAATTAAAATCGGGTAAGAAATGGCGAAGAAGAAGCATTTTGAAATTGTGGACGGACGACAGACGAAGGACGGACGGACGGACGGACGACGGACGCCTCGCCACGGCATAAGCTCATCTGGCCCATTCGGGCCGGATGAGCTAAAAACTCAATATGAACAATGATGAGAACGGTACCTATCATTGTCATAGCTCAGTAAAAACTAGATTATATAGAAGAAGAAGAAGGAAGATAAGAAGAAGAAGAAGAAGAAGAGGAAGAAGAAGAAGAAGAAGAAGAAGAAGAAGAAGAAAAGAAGAAGAACGCTAGTGTCGCAACTGCAGTGTTTGAAATTAAATCAATAGGTCGCATTTATATCATATATATTTATATTCATATTTTACCTCTGTTTGACATTTCAGATCCAGATCCTTCCCATGTTTATGCCAGACTAGTCGGTGGGTGGTCCTCAATAGAGGGAAGGGTTGAGATCCTCTCCAACCAAGAATGGGGAACCGTGTGCGATGATGGGTGGGATCTGAATGACGCCAATGTTGTCTGCAGAATGCTGGGCTACCAGAAGGCTTCGAGGACGCCAGGAACAGCCCGGTTTGGACAAGGCTCTGGTAGCATCCTGCTAGATGATGTCCAGTGCTCAGGAGACGAAGACAATCTCGGTGACTGTCAACATGACCCATTTGGAGAGAACGACTGTGATCATTCTCAAGATGCAGGAGTTAGATGCATCGCCCCTGGTAAATACCTACTTTTGCGTAATTGGCTATTTTATACTATACATGTATATACTATATATATATATATATATACATATTTTATACTCCGCTTTTCCGTAATGAAGACATTTTTGTTCTCTGTTATTCCATATTCTATTAATATATATTTTTAAAACAAATATTCCTATGCTCTTTTGGACTTACTTCTGATTTCAAATTATCTAACTTTAGTAAGTACATTGATGATTTATATTTCTTACTTCTATAATTGTCGAGAATATTATTACCAGTTTTCTTTACTAATTATTATAAGGACTACAGTGAAAAACAGCCTTGTTTCTTATTTATTTATCTATTTTTTAATAAATAAATAAAATGAATACATCATACATGCATAGAAAACTTTATCTCGGCCGCGTCTTATAAAGAGTTGCGGTTGATCTGAATTAATTGCAACTTTGTCAATCTCAACTATGAACGAGAGATAGGCAAATTTAAATTTGCGATTTATTGGATGACTTGCGATGCTTTTATCCAAGCCAGGACATGTTCCTGGCTTGGATAAAAAAAGAATATTCCATGAGAAAGTCACCGATCCCGGATCATGTCAGGAATCGGTTTTTGTATAACTTTTAGACTGTATCTGTTTGTCTATGAACATATCTTCATTATCATGATTATCAGAAATGCATAAAAGATTTATGTAGCAGCTTGTAAAAATAGTAATTGGGAATATTCTGTAGTTCACCTTTCTTGCCACCACTAAACCCTTATTTACACAATTACAACTTTTGAATATATTTGATTTATATGAACTGAGACTAGCAATGTTTATGTATTGCAGTCATAAAAAAATGTTGCCATCATCTTTAACTCGGTAGTTTTTCCTTCAACTCTGATACCCCTTCTTATTCTACCCGCTCATCTGCAGATTTTTATATCCCATATGCAAGAACTACAGTTTCTCAAAGAACAATTTATTATGCAGGTCCTAAACTATGGAATTCTTTACCAACTACTCTCAAAACGACATGCTTACTTAATATTTTTAAAAAGCAATAAAAAGAAAGGCTTTTACACATACATACTTGAGTCACCTGTTTTATTCGCTTGTCTTTTTTACAGTCCCTTTATAATTTTTTTCTTTCTATTTTAATGTTACATAAATCATCTACTTTGTTATGTTTTGTATTTTACATGTGTATGACTACAATTACGTAAGTGGGTCTTCTAGGAGGGTCTTCTTCTATTCATCATACTCATTCCCTTCTCGATTCTCTAAACTTTCTCTTTCCCTTTCATCCTGTCTTATCCTTTCTTTCCCTCTCTTCTTTGTATCCCCCTTCTCGTAGACGCACGCCCTCTTTTGTTCTTTTGTGTTGTACATGCAAAACACATCGGTACAATTCTTTTTACCATGGGGTCGAATAGCCAAGATCCTTAAAGATCTTTAATCTCGATCCCCACCCATATATGTCCCTTGTTTTTCCTTACAATTGTTTATTCTTAAAGTAGATATTCAAAGCAAATCACAAGTATGCTCAATAATGTATCTCTAGAAACTAGAAAGCTTGCAGATGGTAATCGTATAAGTTTTACGTTAACTACGTGTTTGATGATTAAAAATTAACACAAATAAAAACACTTCTCAGCATCTGGGATATCCGAGCGATTCGCCAGAAATATACCGATGTTTTCATGACGTCACATCAGGTGCCAATCCTGCCTATTAAGCAGACGACGTCCTATATCAAGTGAACGTAACTGCAATGCAATTATTTTTAAATTATAAAGAGTTTGGCGTGTTTCACCATGACCGTATTTCACATCATTCTAAAAGGGAAGTGAAACCGTTTCTAGTAACTAAAATCTTTTGTTTGTAAAAAGTCATGATAAGGGTCAATGATCAATCAAAGAAATCACACTTTCGAATTGTAAAGCCCGCTGAATTATAGCATGGATGGTATTCGTTCCCTCTTGAAACGCCGACATGCCGCGGTGCATGCAGCTTAAAATACAATGGCATCTTATTTTCTTTACAAGCGATTGATTCCTTAATTTTTTTAACGCTGCATTTTTCATCAAAATAATACCATGCAGGAAATTTAGAGTGAGGCAACAAAAAAAAAAAAACATTTATACTGACGCTAGCGAAGTAAGAGAAATAAGTGAAGATGAGATGACAAAACAGGCACTGAAAATGTGTAAGATGTTATGGGGCATCGTCTGCTTAGGAAGGATTGCTCCCCGTTATGACGTCACATATCTCAGCAGCGTTCAAAGAGCTCTATAGGTGCTATAGCGGGGCTGTGTTATATCATTTTATAACTGATAATAATCATTACTTCAAAATTTTCCAAGCGTTGAATTTTGATAACCTTTTTCAATCTAAGCTTCACCTATGCAATAATAAAAATTAAATCAATATTCAAAATCAGTGAAATTCTACTCTAATGTACTTTTTATGTTTTCATATTTTAAATGTATTCTTACATTATATGAACATTACGTGCAATTAAGCACTTTTACATGTATTTTTTTTTATATTGAGTGAAATAAAGAATTTTGAATCTTGAATCTTGAATTCTGTAATACAATATTTGTATCGTAGGCTACATGATAACCCTTTTGTAATGTAGTTTTATACTGTAAATGTTCAAATAATCTAGGAAAGTTTTTTTGACGCCCCTCTCTCTCTGTGATCTTCCCCCTTCCCCCCTCAGTTCCAAATCCTTCCTATTTTGACGTTCGTCTGATCAATGGAAGCAACACGGCCGAAGGAAGGGTCGAGGTTCTTTTTCTGGGAGAATGGGGAACCGTTTGCGATGATGACTGGGATCTCAGCGATGCTAACGTTGTCTGCAGAATGCTAGGATTCCAACTAGGAGCTTCTGCGGCTCCAGGAAATGCTAGGTTTGGAGAAGGGTCGAAGGCCATCTTCCTGGACAATGTCGATTGTTCTGGAAGTGAAGAGAGTCTTTCCCTCTGTGCTTATGAACAATTTGGTTCGCACGATTGTCTTCACGAGGAGGATGCAGGAGTGGTGTGCAATGTTTAGAATGATAACTTCATGCCGGAAAAATAAGGTGTACAAACAGAGGGTAGTTTGAACACTATCACAATGTTAGCGTATATAAAGTGCGTACAAAAAAAAATGTATAGCTTTTCATAAACCACCTGAAAAAGAGCAACTTAAAGTGGCTATTCAAAGAAAATCACAAATATGGCAAATAATGTATCTCTAGAAACTGGGAAGCTTGCAGATGGCAATCGTATAAGTTTTACATTAACTGCGTATCTGATGATTAAAAAAATAACAAAAATAAAAGCACTTCTCAGCATCTGGAATATCCGAGCGATTCGCCAGAAATATATATATATATGTTTTGATGACGTCACACCGGGGACCAATCCTGCCGAAGCAGACGACGTCCTATAACAAATGAACATAATTGCAATGCAATTATTTATCAAATTATAAAGAGTATGGTATATTTAAACATGACCTTATTTCACACCATTCTAAAAGGGAAGTGAAACTCATTCTGGTAACTAAAATCTTTTGATTGTAAATATACAGGATAAGGGTCAATGATCAATGAAATAAAACACACTTTCAAATTGAAAAGCCCTCCGAATAATAACTCGTTCGTTAATAATTCGTTAATAATTCGTTCCCTCTTGAAACGCCGAACATGCCCCGGTGCAAGCAGCTGAAAATACAATGGCGTCTAATTTTGTTTACAAGTGACTGATTCCTTTATTTTTTTAACGCTGCATTTTTCATCAAAATAATACCATACACAAAGTTAAGAGTGAGGCAACAGATTAACATTAAGACTGACGCTAGTGAAGTAAGGGAAATAAGTGAAGAGGAGATGACAAAATAGGCACTGAAAAATGTGTAAGATGTTAAGGGACATCGTCTGCTTAGACAGGATTGGTCTCCGGTGTGACGTCACACATCTCAGCAGCGTTCAAAAAGCTCTTCAGGTGGTATATCGGGGCTGTATTTTACCGTTTTATAATTGATAATAATCATTAATTCAAATGCTTGCAAGCGTTGAATTTTGATAACCTTGTTTAATTTAAGCTTTACCTATGTAATAATAAGAATTAAACCAATATTTAAAATCAATAAAGTTCTACTTTAAATTCTCTCTAATTGTACCTTATTCATTAAAATGCTGCCATAGATGACTGAGCACCAAGGTTTTTAAAAGGTAATAATGTTAATATTATAGAAATAATAAAAATTATAATTATAATGATGACAATAATGATAATGTTAATGATGATAATAACAGTAATAATAATGATAATGATAATAATATTAATGATGATATTTATAATAATAATAATATTAATATAAATGATAATAATGATAATGATGATTAAAATAATAGTAATAATAATAATGATAAATAATGATAATAATAATATTAATAACAATGAAAATAATGATAATGATAAAATCTTGTATTACGTCCATATCTGTCACCCCGTGACGGGGCTCTCAAAGAATAATACCCCGGTTGTAAATGGGAGGCCGAATATCTATTTTATTATTGTTATTATTATTATTATAATTATTATTATCATTATTATTATGATGATGATTATTATTTTTTAACCATTATTATTATTTGGTTTATTATAATCATAATCATTATAATCATTATTATTAATATTGTTGGTGTTGTTATAATAAAATCATTATAATTATTTGTTGAAATTATTATTTATATCATTATTATTATCATTATTTTCATTATTATTATTACCATTTTCATTATAACTACTGTTTTGTCATCATTACTATTATTATGCTATAGGATAGTAACATATTTAGTGTAAAAGTTTAAGCTTAATCTTCATAATAGGTATTTGAATAAGCATATTCATAATTTAAAGCTTTCGCATTTTTCAGTGTTTTTAGAGATATTAAAAAAAAGAAATCGAGGAGAGAGACAGCAAAAGGAAAATAGAGAAATGGCTGGCAAGAGAAAAAAAAAGGAGAATGCTGGAATGGAGGAAACAACTATTTCAAGAAAAAAGTAATCATTTAATAGAAAATTATTGTTCTTTTAATGGCACATTTAACACTAACATTGTATCATCATTGAAAGCTTATTTATCAACATTTCTTGCAAACGCATCAACGCTTTTTTTTTTACTGTTAAATTTTTTTTTTCTACAATATAAGCGTGAAGCTGAATATTTGATAAAAACTATTCTATATCTATGCTTTTTTAATAGATATTTTTCAAAGAAAAGAAGAAGAATTTTAGAAATTAAACCTTCTTAATGATATACATATATGTATATGTATATACGTATGCCTGTTGTTTTGACAATGATTACGCGCTATGCACTACATCCTTGGTGCATTTGTTGTACTAATTAAAGTATCATTTCCCGAAGAAGCCTTATAGGCGAAATATTGAACCTTTTGTGACAAACGGAGTCATTTATTCTGTGTCTCTCTCTATTTTTAATCTCCGTCGCTGAACTTTTCGAACTTTACGTATATGTGTGTGTATATATATATATATATATATATATATATATATATATATATATATATAATCTTGAATGTTAAACAAAACAAAACAAAAAAAAATTTCTACACTTATCCGAAGCTATAGTGATTACCTTACCCACATATCATACAACTAAAAAACAGACCTTGTATAACGAGGCTATTTTAAATGGTTGCGAAAGAAGTGACAAGTTCATTAATTGCAGTAAATTTGCTCTGACAACAGATGCAGAGAACCTAAGTGGTACATGTATAATTGAAATGATATCAAGAGAACATTTAGACAAGTTGGTTTGTTAGCAACAGGAGTGATTAAGTTATTTACCCGAACACTTTCCTTCTTGCTTATAACTAATGGAAATCATTGGAAGTTCTTTTATAAATTCAAAATCATGATTTCGAAAGCTGCTACGTGATTTATCAGTGTTTACTGTTATCTTTGTTGACACAAATCAGCGAAATGTTTTGCCTTTCCATTATTTCAGGCCAGACCTTCTCATCACACATTCATCGATTTGTGTGATTATATTGAGAAATGATTGGCAGAACGGAGGAATTAACGCTATATTATACAATTATTGTTTAATTAGGCATGCATACGTGACAAAAACAAAAGGGTTTCTTATTTTTAATCCTTCCTCACATTTACTGTCAAGTCTCTGTCTTGTATTACACACAAAAATGGATTTATAATCCGGTGCCGCGTTTGCAATAACGATACCGGTCTCCAAAACACTGATAGTGCTGGCAAGCCTCATAGATATTGTATTAATTATGGTTATCGTTTGATCGGATAGGTAGGACCGGGCCCTTAATCTACGCTAGGGAAAGTCCAGGATGTCCCAAATAATATAGTGTAGGTACAAGAAATACGAGACCTTTGAACAACTTTATAATTTTACCACAAGAAATAAAGTATAAACAAAGATAAAGTATATTCATGGAAATGAATTCATTGAATGTTTTAGATAAATAATTATTTACCAAATAAAGACAAATACATATAAATCATTATATAAAAAAGTTAGTTCCAAAACATGCTACATCCATAAAACTATGTTCACGGAATAAAATTGTAATCCCCCAGTTTTTTTTTTCATAAATTTGAAATAAATCGTGGTGCCACTGCACTTCTGCGAAATGGAATAATAAAATTGCCCTTTAAGATGAATTAATTCATTCATCACTTTTTTAAAAGCCTGTGGATGTAGCGTGTTTCGGGACCGAAATAAAAATGTAAATAAAATTGTAATCCCCCAGTTTTTTTTTTCATCAATTTGAAATAAATCGTGGTGCCACTGCACTTCTGCGAAATGGAATAATAAAATTGCCCTTTAAGATGAATTAATTCATTCATCACTTTTTTAAAAGCCTGTGGATGTAGCGTGTTTCGGAACCGAAATCTTGATCCCCCATATGACACACATTGCAGTAAACCACTCTTGTACTGTGTGGGACAAAACAGTTAAGTGCGTGATCATTAAGGCATATCATGCTGCTTTGTTATAAGTCGGTCCCCGGTGAAGGCCATTTTTTAAAGGTGTAGCATGTTCTGGAACTAAACAAAAATTGATATATCATGTTTTGGAACTAAATTCATTTTTATAGATTTTTTTGATTTTCAGCAGAGGAAATTCAGCTTTGAATTTGTCAGTTTATGTAGCTTTTGGTAATTCGTACATTTATTTGAAAAAAAAATAGAAATCGATATACCATCGTTTTTTAAAAGAACTCTTTGAATTTGAAATATATACGTATGTTCAATGCTTTTTTGCCTGTAAGAAATGGGATTTTTTTCTCGTTTACTTGCATCATACATAATTAGTATACACGAATAATTAAACAAAGACACAATTATGTACAAAAGATAATCAACAGCACATACTTAAAAAGGTCGAAAAAAGAGAACTACAAATTAAGCCAGAATGATTCATTTCGAGAAAATAGATCATCATTAAATGACACTTGTCAAATATATTGAGAGACAAAAAAAAAAGTGATTGAATTGTGAACTGTTGATACTCAGTGTTGGTCAAGATCCTATATTCGTAGAAGATGAATAAATTGAAAATCTTGTTATCCGTATCAAACTTATCAATGCTATTAATGTACTAAAGGAAGGTACCACAGAATAATAGTGAAGTTTAAGGAATATACAAACAAGTATACTAAAAGCACCCTCACTGAATAATTAAGTACGTGCAAGACAGATTGAAACATCTTTTATATTTTGTTTTGATTCAATCTTTAAGATATTCTCTCATGTAATTTTTCTTAACAATTTCTTTTTTTTTATTGCTTGGACTGAACCATTATTCATTATTTGACTGTCTTTATTTCCATGTGGTTTGCCGATGCCGTATTCATAATACCGGAAGAAGGGAGGCAGATTTCCCCTATCATCGTCGGTATTCCGATGAGCAAAATCGATTTCATCACCCCTCACCACATTCTGGGACCCTACTCAAATTTATTTTTGTGAAAAAAATATAAAATGTATCCATATTATGGCATTTTACAACAATGGAAAAACACATTTTTTGGCATTCTAATATATCAAAATCTCCTCGCTTGGTTACAAACAAAAGTAAGATTACAATTTCAAACCGGCTAATGCCTCCTTTTAATACTCATTGGCATATCCTAAGTACGAAATCCCGAAATGTGCCCCTTTTCTAATGTTGAAACGAATTGGGACCTGGAAATGCATTAACTTCTTCTTTTCCCCCTTTTTTTGGTGGTGGAGAAGCTTGGATTTTTAAATGTATTTTTGGTAGTCAGTTATTTTTCTTAATTGTAACACCGCCTAAAAAATACTAGATCCTTCCTTCATCAAATGCTGGGATTTAAAAAAGAGGGAACTCCAGGGGCAGAAAAAACCCTAATCAGTACAAATAAACCCTTCGATCAGATGGAACCTCCCCCCCCCAAAAAAAAAACAAAAAAACAAAAAACAAAAACAAAAACAAACAAACAAACAAAACAAACAAACAAACAAAAAACAAAAACAAAAACAAAACAAAACAAAACAAAAAACAAAACAAAACAACAAAAAAAATTACAAAAAAAACCCACCAAAAAGCAACAACAACAAAAAAAAACACTCAAAAAACGAACAAAATAACAAACAAAGAAGAAAAAAACAACAACAGCAACAACAAAAAAATGAAAGCAACCACTGTACGTGAATTAAGTTTCACAATGACATTACAACGCATGATCAACAGCAATCATATTGCTTCGTTTAAATATGGAGGTTAAAATTGATCGGAATTCCTTCAGACGCCACCAATAGATCAACGAATTGGCAATCGCTTTAGCTATAAGCATTAACCTCGAAAACGTCCATACGCAGTAGAAATAAGGTATAACATTAGGGGAAATGGTGAAGATGGAACGTAACACTTCAGGTAGAACGCCAAAAGCAATCGTGGTGACAAACACTAATCCGTAAGTGCGAAGAACACGTTGATTTTCTTTCTTTCTGGCCGGAAGCATTATGTTTCCTTGGTTACAGGGGATTTTCGAAATTGATCTGTAAGTCAAAATGTAGCAAATGCCAGTGATGATTGTGAAACACGCCGTTTGAACAGTGCTGAACAGGGCAGTTGATGGTTGCCCAGCAACATGGAGCATCAAGATGTTTGAAGTAATCGCGAAGACCCAGGTAGCTAGGCATGCTGCAAAACAGCGGGGCGTGGTGAGAATGTTGCGTACGCCAAATGGGTCGACTCGGATACCGATGTACTGATATGCAGCTACCAGTTGGGTGCTTACTATGGATACCACTAGAGACGATTCACCACTGATATATATCATATATCCAAACTGAAAGAAAATGACAAAATAAAAACTCTAGGTCCTGTGGTCAAGATCAGAGTCCGTATTCTAAAAACTATGTTATCTTGTATGTCAGTAAGAGGTAGGTGTATGGTAATTGTCATGGCAAAGTGAAATTTCACTTTTTTGTTCCTTGCGCAGTTGTCTTTCCTCACTGTACACTTACGCAGCCAACTTTGCGCAGGCATCATCTCACAATATATATTTGTTATGACCAAAATATACCTTAACTAATATGAAGAATACCATTTTTTTTTCAGAATACGCCCTTTGATAAGTTATCTAAGCTGCGAGAATTTAAGAATGTTTAAGACTTTACCACGCAAATTTTATCCACCGTTGCAGGGCGTATGTGGCATTACCTGGTTTTTCATGTGGACGCACGTGGCGTTTGTGGCCTTACGTGGCTTTTGTCTGGAAATTACATAAAATTACGTGGCAGATACGTCCAACTGTTACAAGGCTCTGAAGAATCGAGTGCGTGGCTAGGAAATGGCTTTACGGCAGCTACGTGGCAAATACGGATGTTTACGGCACCATTATTATTTTTTTTTAAACAAAAATCGTCTTACGTTTCACTTCCGGTTAGGCTTTTTCTCGAAAATGTAGTATATTAAGTGTGACAACTGAATTACAAAAAGAATATACTTAGATAATATTGAAATTATGGAGGTAAGTCAATAAATCGAGATAAATGCAGGGGCCAGCTATCATATTAAGCAAGAATGCTTGAGTGGATAGCAGCCGGGGGATGGGGGGATACATGAAACCTTAATAATATACGAGTCGATATGTAGTACGGGGTGTCACGTATAAGAAATTAGATATATTTCCAGAAAATATATAAATCGGAGTTTATAAGAAAAAAAAGTGTATAAAAAAAGGAAATTGCAAGTACGTGCATGTGAGTAAGTGCGAATGAAAAGTGTGCTACTAGTATTCGTATATCTTCTTAAACTGGTCATCTTTACAAATACTTGGATAAAAGGTATTTTTTCATTAATGCTTTGAAAGAATAAAATGATGCAGAATGTTTAATATTATCAGGTAAATCGTTCCAAACATTTGGGCCATGGTGTCTTATCGATTTATGGGCTGGAATTTTTTTTAGGGTTGGTTAAATGGAGGTCAGAAGATTGTCGTGTAGGATGATAATGAATATTTCTATCGTACGTAAAAATATTACGAAAAGGCAATGGTATAGAATATGTTGAAAATTTATACATAAATATTGCAGTTTGAAAGAGGTGAATATCGGAAATTTTTAATGGTTTTTAATTTATAAAATATTGGATCAGTATGGGCTAAGTAATGTGAATGAGTACAGATACGGAGTGCTTTCTTTGGAGGCGCGATTGCCATAATTTTCATCGTATTACTATTCCCCCATACAATGTTGCAGTAAGATATATAGGACAGAATGAATGAATTATAGAGCATAAATAGTGACTTTGGTTGGAGATGATATTTTAATCTATATAAAATGCATATTCCTCTCGAAGCTAACTTGCAAATATTACAAATGTGACTATTCCAAGTTAGATTTGAATCGATTGTTACACCTAAGAATTTTGTTTCTTCCTTTCAGTAATGGGCATATCGTCTATTAAAATATTGTTGGTAAAACATATTTAGAATTGTATATTCTTAAAGTAGATGCAGTTTGTCTTGTCTATATTTAATAATTAATGCTGATTAGTCTATATTTCACAATTGTTATGTATGGTGACCCTCCAAAACGGACTAGAATACTTCCAATAATGTGGGGTCAAAGTCACGTGTACCAGAGGAAGGAGAATCTTTTCACATGGAAAATGATACTAAGATTGACAAATTTGGTACAGGTTTTTTTTGTTTTAGGGAGCATTTTTAGACGTAAGGCAGGAGTTCAAATTTCTCCAGTATTAATGCACTGCATTTTAAACAATTCGCATTGCTTTCTCAATGTAGATATTGCACTTCTGAATTTTCAGTGTATCGTGGTTTAATCATATGAAATCAAAATCATTAAAAAAAATACCCCTTTGAGCTTCTTTAAAAATACCTTCCGGACAGCATCGGATTTAATACGGAGGAAGCACTACTTATACCCTAAACTGTAAATGAGGTAAATACAACGATATAGCCACGATCTACCCTAGGCTTGACGGGAAAGAAATGATTCTAGGTTATGAAAAAGCGTTTTGCAGATATGCCTTCTTCAATTTCTTTCTGATAACATATTGCCAAAATGTTTGTGCCTGAAATGGCGCAAACAGGGTTGAACACCTTTTTCCTCTTTGTTCGTCAACATTATACAGACGCTCCTAATAGAAGAACCATTGCCCGTTGCACACGATCGAGGCGCCATTTTTATTTCCTAATTACGTGTGGAGACTGTGAAGGCAGTCAACCTAAACACACAAGTAATTTAACTTACTACTTGAAGTGATCCTTTTTCTTTAGTTACGACTTCACTCTCACATCGCGCGTCAAAGACCGCATCAGTTGCTGACGCAATCTTACATCAGCAAAATTACGCCTCGGGTGTAACGGGCATTACTTCAGGACGATATCCCTAATGCCCATTTTACACGAGGCGTCATTTCGACTGCAGAGTTAATTAAACCTATAAAGACAATTAGTTCATTGTGAGTTGTTCATGCGTTAACGTCCGCGATCAGTTCTCTGTCTCCGCCTACAAAGTGATTCTGATTGGACCCAGGTTTGAAAGTGAGTCACGTCTTTCGGAAGGTGACGTTAAAAAGTCGGTCCCAGACGTAAATGATTACATCTGACTGATCCACGTCACTGTGTAAAAAAAAAAAAAATCAGAAGAAGAATAATTACACACACAACACACACACACACACTCACCCCCCCCCCCCCCCCCACATATACATGCACACCAGTAATTCAAAGCAATGTTATAACTGTTCATTTTACATTCGGTTTTTGCACCATGTGACTCTCACACGTGAAGCCCCAAAGATCATACAAGTCGCTTATGCCTCATGCGCATTGGGCATTATGCCCGGTGCACACTAGGCGTTATTCCACTTCCGTCAGTAACGCCAATAGGCCCCTAACATATAGCGACGGTTGCACCCGGCTGCGCTTGCATACATAACATAAATTTTCGGTATGCACTAATTATTTGTGAAGATTTTTACCCCAGTTTATGTGAAAAGTTGATTTTCGGACAACTCCGAAACATTGCTCTACTAAATAGCAACCTGTTTCAGTGGATTGCGTCTGTGGCTAGAGAAAGTGCCAGGACCTGTTCTATGCTTATATTCCTGAATGTCCTTAAATGGCGTAACTGAAGTAGCGCGTCTTGTTTTCACCCGGCCTTACAATGTTACTATTGACATTTATAATAGCCTACGCATTTGTACTAATTACCTCATGTGAGATATGCACTGGTACTTCAGTCAGGCACATGGTGACTACCGTCAGCAAATCAGCTAGAACGATGTTAAAAGGAAAGATGTTGTGTTGCTTCTGAAGCCGATGATGGAAAATAATCATAAGTGACGTGGACATCGTTATGATAAAAGCAATTACGTCGATGGACACCCTGAGTGGACGAAGTATGATGTCAGCATTTTCAATGCTGCAAGCACCAGAGGTTGCCATCTTAGGAACCGTTTGAATGGTTTCCAGCTGAGATGTGGACAAGCTTCCGTCCTCCATCATCATGATCATGATGAACAAGTCATTTCTTAGGAGTGAAGCCCCTTTTGCATTACATCTTTCCTTTCCTTCTTTATTACCAAAGTGTTCCTATGTGACGTCAATCATGGCGTAAATCATGAAAGATGAACGCAGTAGGAACTAGGAAACAATATTATGAGTCAGTCCCATTTGACCGATAACGATAACGATTACGATAACGATAAAAACGTATGGAAAGAAGATAACCAGGGAAAGGAGATAAAGGTAACTATAACTATTAATCGTTTCAAAAATCGATGTCCAAAAGATTATGTAAACAAAGCCATTTTGATTTCAATGTTAAAATGTATCTAATAACTTTTCAACATAAACTACAGGAGATCGATTCGGGAACGATTTATTGTTGTCTAATCGAGTCAAATGGGACTGGCCCTCTGTGCACACACAATCCTGGTCGGCGGTAAGGTATGCAGTAAGTTTTTGGATACCCGTGGTCGGCGGTCAATATTTTGTTAAGTGATTAGCAATGTACTACATTTGAGTACTTCAACCGTTTAGTTGTCTTCAAATATAGATAGCATACGTGCCTAATGTGGAATCTGTCAACGACAGAGAACGTTCAATATGTTTAAGAGGAAGCTGAATACTGGTCATGCGACTGAATTGTAAAATAAACTATCTGGAAAAAGGGTATATTGTGCAGTACTAATGGCGTATTTTAAGGGTTGGGGATCATCGAAATGATTAAGGAATGGACACAGTCTTGCTAAAATTACATGCACTGAGAAGCACAGCACACAAGTAATGGTATATGAGACAATACACGCATGTAGCATCAAAATTTGGTCAAGACTTAATTTTGATCTTTTTCTAATAACATTAGGATTATGGGGCATGTAATAAGAAATTATTTTCATTTGACATTACAAATAACATATTCTTCCCCATAGGAAGAAAAAAACATTGAAAAGCTCAGCATTTTTTTTCCTTCTTTTTTTACGAGAACTCAACGTTATCTTTAAACAGTTTCCATTAGAAATTGAAAGACATGGCTTGCATGGCCTATAAATCTATTGAGTACCGAGGATATATCTACAAAAAGTGTACAGTAATTGTCGATTATACTGTGATATCGATGACTGTGGTTTGTGTTATATGGAATTGTAAGATTTAACGAGATGCGTTTTAAGAGAAGCGGTATGGCACGCCATTAGGGAATTAAATATAATTGTTCAACATCAATACAAAATATATTTCACTTTAAAGGTTCCCTTTTATGAAATTCTAATTCTTGTTATTTTGTACATGATACTCATCTAAATTGAAAAATGACATCCGTTTGCAATGAATACGTATCTGAATATTTTTAAAATAATATTTTCCCCACGTATTCAGGCCTAAACGAGTCTGCTAAGCTCCGCCCCCTTTTAAACCCCGAATTCTCGTTCTTCGAGCATGATTGACGTGTGACGTCACAAACCGACATCGCCGGTGCTTGTTTACAATATCTTGCATATATCACGCGTGCAAACTAACTTGCCGTTATATACCACCCCGAAAACCACCTCTAAATCGAAGTATGCCGCAACGTTGTGCCTTTGCAGGTTGCAGCAACATCACAAAGGAGGGTGTAAGTCTACATTTATTCCTCAAAGACCCAAATATTAGAAGAAAATGGACCTCAAAAGTGAAACTAACTCGCGTCAATTGGAAGGGGCCGAGTGACCGCAGTGTCCATGTGTTCCGAGCACATTTGTGCGGAGGACTTCCTCGATAGTACGGAGCTGCATGCGGCGTTTGGCATCAAGAAGAGGCCGTCCCTGAAGCAAGATGCCATCCCCTAAATCAAACTTGATCTACGGTATCTATTGATCATATATCTATTGATCAACTATCACTGTACCTACACTAACTTAGTCTACCGGTACTTATTATTCATAGCAGCACAATGAAAACATGCAAGGTAACAGGAGAGCTAAGGGTTTTCTGGATATCAATGTTAGAACTTAGTAGAAACAAAACGCTACCACCCCATGCACCAGTAAAACCCTACCCAAGCCCAGGCCAGGCAGGGTCAGCAGGCGAACGACCGAACGGCACGGCGTGTACACCTGCGCACGTCGAGCTCACTGCCTCGATCAGCTTTCAGCTCAGCCTCATCAGGACTGGGGCATTTTGCAAGCGCAAACAAGATTCATAATTGGTGGATATGCGTAAATTAAAAGTTAATCGGCAATCTAATTATCAAAAGGAATTACTAGTTATAATTCCCAAGTCTCCCGTCGATATCTTCTCCGTTATTGAAATCAGAGACGTCTCTGTCATATAATCAGAATCCGACATGTCTGGTTCAAACAAATACGGCCGTGCCTCTAATTCCTCTTTTATTTCTTCTGTCTGAAGAAGATGTTATCGTTCGTTGATATAGGATTTAAAAAAAACTAAAATGAAGGGCTGTAATGGCACGAAGTCGAAGCTAGGATCTACACGAAGTTCAATAGCCTACACACACACTTTCAGCTTGCGTGGAGTCAAGCATTCTGAGTGTGACGTCACATGACGTCATCGATCGCTGGACCGATTTTCCAAAATTTTTAGGGGCGTTCCCAATTAATTTTTTATTTTCAAGTTTACAGATTAATGAATGGAATTCAGGTAAAATGGTTGACAGATCTGGATTCACAGTAGAAAAGTCTACTAATTGAAGTTCCTTTGTAATTCCATAAAAGGGAACCTTTAACAAATATATATTTATCTTTTACAAAACCATTTCACTCCAGTCATTATATATTTCACTCTAAACAAATATATTTCTCTTTTCACAAAATTTCATTTCACTTTTTCACAAATATTCATGTCACGTTTTCGCAAAAATCCTTTTCACTTTTAACAAAAATTCATTTCACATTTTGAAAAATTACATTTCACTTTTAACTAAATTTCATTTCACTTTTCCCAAAAATACATTTCACTTTTCACAAAATTTCATTTCACTTTTCATAAAAAATTAATTTCACTTTTCGCAAAAATTCATTTCACTTTTCACAAAAAAATCATTTCACTTTCAAATAAAAATGCATTCCATTTATAGGCCTATTGTCTCGAAACAACTTTGCTTGTCATGTATCTAGACCCCGATCTGGACCTGAGTGTACATTCCTCTCGTATAATATACATGTGCGTACTGTGCGTAGAAATCATTCCTCTTTCACCAAAACCATTTCACTCTGAAAAAAAAAAAAAAAAATACGTTCCTCTTTTTTCTCGGCCTAAAGGTGGCGCTATAGCCAGCTAGCTCGCGCTACCACACGTGCCCGGCGCAGCGCAATCGAATCCCATCCAATTTCCGAACGTGACGTCGACGTTACTCCCCATCCTCAGGAGTGTCGCTAGAACATTTCGAATTGGGTGGGGGGGGGGGGGGGGGTGACACCCAAATTTGCCGACAAAAATGCTGCACCTTAATCCCCCCCCCCCCCCCCCCCCCACTCAAAGTTTCTGTCGGCAAATGCGTCACCTCTGTTGGCAGAAAAAAAAGGAGGGGAAAAAAAAGGGAAGAGGAAAGATAAAAGGAAAAGGAGAAAAGAGAAAGGAGAAAAAAAATAAGAAAAAAGAAAAGGGAAAGGAAAGAAAAAAAAAGGGGGGGGGGGAAAGAAGGAAAAGAAAAGGGAAGGAAAGAAAAAGAAGGGGGAAAATGGCATTATTTTTGCTCGCTCGCAAGAACACTGGAATTTCAATACTATAATATTAAAAGCGTTCCCCTTCAGCAATTGGCCGCTGCCCCCCCCCCCTTCCCCCGAGGATTTTCAAAAGTTCCGATATTCATATTCGGGCAGCGAGGTGCTGGAATATCCAATTTTTGTGAAGCATTGCAAGGTTCCCAGATAATAATATTATGTAACTCGTGTATGGACAGGCGTAGCAAGAATTTTTCAAGGGGGGGGGGGGCAGACGTGAAGGATCCAACCACGTAGCCAGGATTTCATTTTAGAGGGGCAGTTGTGAGCACGTGAAGCGTGCAAAATTGGTGATGACTAGGGGTGGGTGCAGGGAGGAAGGGGGAAGTTTTTCCCTCCCGCGCGAAGCGCGAAAGCTCTAACGTTTTAGCAAATTTGAGAGAAAGATAACGGCTAGCACCTTTTTTTTTTAGGTAGAAAGTTAGTTCGACGCCCCGGACGCTTTTCAATTATTTGGACGCAATACTGTACTGTATGTAACAGGGGTGGGTGCAGGGAGGGGGAATTTTCCCCCTCCCGCGCGAATCGCGAAAGCTCTTATTTTTTATAGCAAATTTGAGAAAAAGATAACGGCTCGTAGCAAACAATTTTTTTAGGTGGAAAGTTATAGTTCGACGCCCTGACTGCTTTTCAATTATTTGGATGCAACATTGCACTGTGTGCATCAGGGATGGGTGCAGGGAGGGGAGTTATTTCCCCCCTTCCCGGGGGGAAAAGTTTGGCGTTCTAGCAAATTTTGAGAGAAAGATAACGGCTTGTTGCGCCTTTTTAGACTTTTTTCTCTCACTTCCACCGCTTTTTCACTTTCGTTTTATTTGTTAATTGGCCCCCTGGCTACGCCTATGTGTGTATGTAACTTCTGTGCATTTTCACTACGAAAAGCTTTTTTAAATTTTGCTCGCTCGCTCGCAAACATTTAGAAATTGAACAGTTGATATTCGGCAAAAGGCTTCCCCTACGGCAATGGGATCTTTCTCTCAAATGTGCTAAAACGTCACAGCTTTCGAGCTTCGCGCGGGAGGGGGAAACTTCCCCCTACTTCCCTGCATCCACCCCTCATCACCAAATTCGCACGGCCTCCTAATTTCACATAGGCCCCCTAAAATGAAATCCTGGCTACGCGGTTGGATCGTCTTCCCCCCCCCCCCCCTCCACATTGAAAAGTCCTGGCTACGCCTGTGAATACACAAGTTACATGATATTAGTTTCAGTTTCAGTTTAGACACATTTATTTCCAACTTTTCAATATACGAAGTAATAAATGAGCAAACATAATGTACATGTATTTTTAACAAAAAATATGACAAAATATACATTAATGTGGTACATACATAGTTGGAGGACACACCTCTAAAAGCAAAAGCTTGGGGAACCTTGCAATGCTTCACAAAAATTGGATATTCCAGCACCTTGCTGCCCGAATATGAATATCGGAACTTTTGAAAATCATCGGGGGAAGGGGGGGGGGGGGCTGGTTGCTGCAGCCCACTGCTGAAGGGGACGCCTTTAATATTAAAGTAGTGAAATTCCAGTGAACGTGCGAGCGACCAAAAAATAATGCAATTTGTTTCTTCTTTTTCTTTCCTTCTCTTTCTTTTCCTTCTTATTTCCCTTTTTTTCCCCTTTCCCTTTCTTTCCCCCCTGCCACATCTGCGATTTTCTTTTATTGCTATTTGTGTGTGTGGGGGGGGGGGGGGGGGGAGAGGGGAGAGATTAAGGTGCAGCATTTTTGTCGGCAAATTTAGGTGTCACACCCTAAAAATTTGTCGGCAAATTTGGGTGTCACCCCCCCCCCCCCCCCCCCCATTCAAAATGTACTAGCGACACCCCTGAGGATGGGGAGTAACGTCGACGTCGCGTTCGGAAATTGGATGGGATTCGATTGCGCTGCGCCGGGCACGTGTGGTAGCGCGAGCTAGCTGGCTATAGCGCCACCTTTAGACCGAGAAAAAAGAGGAACGTATTTTTTTTTCAGAGTGAAATGGTTTTTATCAGTGTGAAATGGTTTTGGTGAAAGAGGAATGATTTCTATAAAGTATATTATACGAGAGGAATGTACAGCGGAGCTTGGACTACATTTTTCACTGTAAGGTTATCTCATCAAATGTGACTATCAGAATAGTGTTACACGACTTGGCTATTCTGTATGCAGCAATTAAATGCTTGGTCCCGCCTAAATGATACAAATTCGTTCCTAAATCGCTTTCCTCCTGTTATGTGGGGGGGGGGGGGGGGGGGATGATGCATAATAGGGACATGTTAATCTCGATCAACAATTTTTAAAATGATAACAATACTGTTGATATGTGAATTCTTAAATAAGCCTCTACGTAGGGCAGGTTACATTCAATATCCCCTCACTAATGTGCTTCATGAACACTCACAGTATGTGCAAGATCTTTGTCCCCTGTAACATATTGCTCTTTCATTCTTATTGCCCTTTTATTAGGCTACTAGAACCTTCCTTTATGGCATGCAATGCAGCCGGATTACAAAAGAGAACAAAGCAGTTAAAAAAAAGTACAAACCAGTTTTAAAATGTATTCAAATTGTCATGGTGACAATGTGACACAAAGGACCATATGCGTACGAAGCCTGGGGGAGGTAGGGTATTCTAAGTTCTTATAACCGGGCAGTAAACAAACAATAAACAAACTGACATTCATTTCTGGTCGCTCGCTACTCTCACCAGCAAAATTCATACCCTGGAAACTTGATATTCCTGCACGAGGCGTCAGCTGCCTTTCAAAATTGTGCCCGAGGGAGTGGGGCTTTTTCGTCATAGCAACAAGTATTGTATGCAAACTACTTTACGAATATTCAAATATAAAGCCCCGCTCACAAGAAGCCTCATTTGCTAACATAAGGACCGCGTCAGTGACTGCATACGGTCTCTTGCGCGTTATGAAAGACTGATATCGTATAAAAAGTGTTCATTGCAAAATGAAGAGTGTAAAGAATACTTTTTATAATTGGCACATTGATAAATTGCCTTTAAATGCTCGATTAGAGCAGGCAATGATGCGGTTGAAATGATGCCTTGTTTAATCCGGGCTTAAAAGCATATAACGGTAATTTTAATGAACTGTTGTTAGGTACGTGGGGGAGAAGATCATATTAGCTGACTAGTGAACGGTTTTATTCTTTCTCGATCCAATTTCATCAAGTGTTGCCATATCTTGAATAACAAAAAAAAAAAAAAAAAAAAAAACATAATCATGTAAATGGGATATAACTATCATGCATGGAGCCATTAATTGCGCTTAACTACGTATCATTGTGCCTCCTCAGGTATCCATGGTATAATGCTGTATCATGCACTGTCTGGTTCACTGCACTTTATCTGATCACCTGCAAGGCAACACGTTTGCATAATTCAATACACCCATTCTCTATTAGCTATCATTTTTAAAAAAATGTTCTGTAAAAAAAAAAAAAAAAAAAAAAAAAAAAAAAAAATTAAGATGTTGGGGTGGCAGAAATCCATTAGTAAAGGCAATACAATTTCAAAAGGAGCATCGTTGGGTGCAAACAGAAAAAAAAAAACCCGAACAGAACAAGATTTTTGAAAGTTGGGTAAAAGCTGGACAAAAATGTGAATGGTTAAAACAAGGTACAAATAATCAAATTTACGAACAATAATTATGTTTGTTTGTAAACCGAAAAATTATAGTTATTCAATTATTTTACCTATTGTTAATTTTGACCAGGGCTTTTTTTTTTTAAATAGAAATGTTTTATGAATATCATGGTGATATACCTCCTCCCCACGGTTCAAGAAAAGAGCGGGCTGCTCAATAATTTATTTTGTATTAAAATGTTAAATTTCATGATTCAAAGAATCAGAGACCTTCCGTGGTTAAAACTTTCAATCACTCATAATGTTATCATTGTTTTGATGTTTATTTTTTTTCTTTTCTAATTTGCAAGAATCCTAAATCCAGAAAAGACCAAAAAGAAAACAAAATATTTTATACAACATTCATAATCATTTGCAGTTTATTATTATTATTATTACTTCTATTATTAATATCATTATCATTATTATCATTATTGTTATAATTATCATCATCATTATGATTTTTATCATTATCATTATCACTTTTATCATAATTAATATCATTGTTATCGGAATTATCATTATTATTACCATCATTATTATAGCCATTATTATTGGTGTCATTATTGTTTTTGTTTTTTAGCTCTATGACATGCACTGCAGTCAGATCACAAAAAAGAAAAGAAAATTGTACAGTTCACAAATGAATTCACACATTCAAGGCTGCCAATATAACAATCGTTTCTTGTTACTACCCAAAAGCTTGGGGGCTTTGAGGATTGTCTGTCATAGGAAGAAATATTGTATGCAATTTGCAGTCTGATTATGAAAAAAGGGGTCATGTTAAGAAAGAAGCGTATATCAATTCGATTACGTTTATGAACGTTTCTATTCTGTCTTGATATAATTGTTGCTATGGTGCGAATAATAAATAACTCAGTAATGTGTAACAATTATTCAGGGAACGATCGCTGAGCTCCATTATCAAGTGCCATCTTCGTAGCTGCAATATATGTGAAAAACCACAACCAAATCCATTTGGCATCGATTTTGATGACTGCAATTGAAAAGTGAAAGCATAACAAGCATAAAAGAGATAAGGAAATGATAAAAATCGATTAGTTAAGGACAATAACAAATCTCCAGCTACTTTGGGTGAATGGAAGCATACAACTGACAACAAAAAGATAGTTAGGTAAATGTTATACGAAATAAGGGACATTTGACAAATGTCTTACGTGACATGACAGTCACATTATCAGATATCGTCAAATCACTGTGAAAATAATGACACGGCTTCTGTACTCAAAATTTACTCAGGCCAAAAATGTCAAGGTTATGATAAGAACCCCCCCCCCCCCCACCCTTTACTCGCGGTTTTGGTACGGCTAAGACAACGCCAAGGCTAAGATAAGATAAGATAAGATAAGATAAGATAAGATAAGATAAGATTTATTGACTCTATCGACCCCCTCTCGGGGTGTGAGAGTACAAGCAAAGAAACATATTTACAGTTATTATACATATTTTAAGTGTGAATATATAATACATAAAGCATTGTATAAAACATGTTTACAAAACTAGCCGTTCTGGCTGTTTGACTATTCTACCACTACGAGTACATACAGTTCTATCTCTCTTACTTTCTGTACAATGGCATTCTTTACTCTTCTCTTTTGGTGACTGAGTAAATTTCATCATAATACTTCTGGCAAATTTTGCTATTTTCTTAAGCTGGCAAGAATTAGCAGAATTGAATAATTGGGATATTTGTAACCCACTTGGTCTACTTTTATATATTTTTGTTGATAAATACATGCATCTTTCCCTCTAAATGAATTCACACATTCAATGCTGTCAATTTAACAATCGTTTCTTGTTACTACCCAAAAGCTTGGGGCTTTGAGGATTGTCTGTCATAGGAAGAAATATTGTATGCAATTTGCAGTCTGATTATGAAAAAAGGGGTCATGTTAAGAAAGAAGCGTATATCAATTCGATTACGTTTATGAACGTTTCTATTCTGTCTTGATATAATTGTTGCTATGGTGCGAATAATAAATAACTCAGTAATGTGTAACAATTATTCAGGGAACGATCGCTGAGCTCCATTATCAAGTGCCATCTTCGTAGCTGCAATATATGTGTAAAAACCACAACCAAATCCATTTGGCATCGATTTTGATGACTGCAATTGAAAAGTGAAAGCATAACAAGCATAAAAGAGATAAGGAAATGATAAAAATCGATTAGTTAAGGACAATAACAAATCTCCAGCTACTTTGGGTGAATGGAAGCATACAACTGACAACAAAAAGATAGGTAAATGTTATACGAAATAAGGGAAATTTGACAGTTGTCTTACGTGACATGACAGTCACATTATCAGATATCGTCAAATCACTGTGAAAATAATGACACGGCTTCTGTACTCAAAATTTACTCAGGCCAAAAATGTCAAGGTTATGATAAGAACCCCCCCCCCCCCACCCTTTACTCGCGGTTTTGGTACGGCTAAGACAACGCCAAGGCTAAGATAAGATAAGATAAGATAAGATAAGATAAGATAAGATTTATTGACTCTATCGACCCCCTCTCGGGGTATGAGAGTACAAGCAAAGAAACATATTTACAATTATTATACATATTTTAAGTGTGAATATATAGTACATAAAATATTGTATAAAACATGTTTACAAAACTAGCCGTTCTGGCTGTTTGACTTTTCTACCACTACGAGTACATACAGTTCTATCTCTCTTACTTTCTGTACAATGGCATTCTTTACTCTTCTCTTTTGGTGACTGAGTAAATTTCATCATAATACTTCTGGCAAATTTTGCTATTTTCTTAAGCTGGCAAGAATTAGCAGAATTGAATAATTGGGATATTTGTAACCCACTTGGTCTACTTTTATATATTTTTGTTGATAAATACATGCGTCTTTCCCTCTGAAAAAGGGAACATGCGAAGATGTAGTGAAACTCATCTCCTAAACTTGAAGATACGCAGAGTGAACACTTTATTTCATCTAACAAACTCGCATCAAATCTACCCTTATTTACAGGTAATGCATGCGACCTACAACGGAATCGGCTGAGAGTAATAATATCTCTTTGGCTTAGGACAAAAAAAGTATCTTTCAATCTTAAACATTCTGTAATTTGTACAGATTCGGTTAGTCCACATTGCTGATTTCCATTCCTGTTGGAACATGTCAGAGAGTCTCAGTTTCAAAGCATTAAGTACTATAACCACCGCCTTGAGATAGCCAGACATTCCCTAAACCTGCGTATTGAAAAGTATCTTCAATAAACTGAAACCAATGAAAGTGATGTGAATGGCGAATCGTTGCCTTTATGCATGTACCTGAGGAAGTTATTAAAAAAATATTTGAATACTTCTGCTGCTTCCCTTTAACTATCTTCAACCAAAAACCGACCATTCTACATTTTACATAGTTTAATATCAATCCATGACCATTTTCACCGTACACCATACAGTCTGGTGTACACTTATTTACATGCAAAATTGTCCTTAAAAACTTTCTATGGAAAACTTTAATTTGATTTATACATTCAAAACCCCAGACTTCACTACCATGCAATAATATAGGTAATACTAAATGATCAAATAAGTAGCATTGTGTATCAGTTAATAGCTGTAATCTTTTTGCTTTCACCAACATACTATATAAGGCCTTCCTAGCCTATGTTACTTGCTTAGAGATTGCTTTTTTAAAGTTACCATTATAATTGAATCTAACGCCCAGGTATATAAAATCATCAACTACATCAATCACATTATTCCATTCCAGACAAATAATGAGAACAAAACAAGGTTATATGCGGTATTCCGTGGTTGAATAATTCGAGTAGCATTATCAAGATAGAATCCGCTCCATAAAATTCCATAATCATTAACGATAATCATGACATAATTTCGTATCGTACTTCATATAATATCATATATTGATTGTTGAGGCCTCCTGAGATATATTTCCAACGAGCCCAGGCTCTTTGATTTTCATTGTATATCAATCTAGGATTCGTAATGAAACTTCCTCAATTTAAAACTCGTGGCAAGATTTCTCAGCTTGCCGCAATAAATCCCATTTTGGAAAATAATTGGTTAACTAATTCAGGAACAAAAGGCAAGATTTCTCAGCTTGCAAAGTCTCCAAAATTAATGGCAAGATTTCTCAGCTTGCCCAAATCCATGGCAAGATTTCACAGCTCGCCCTTCCCACGTAAATTTCGTGGCAAGATTTCTCAGCTTGTCACGTGGCCAACGTAGGGCAATACTAATCAAAATCCATCCACGGCCAATTTGCGACAAGATTTCTCAGCTTGTCACAACCTACCTGGCAAACGTGGGATATAATATGCATTCTTTTTCGATTGTTCCAAAACCAAATTCGAACCCTTCATCTCAGGAAGCCTCTTGTTATACACTGTTTTGATTTACAAAATAATGTAAGCGTACTGAATATCAGAATGTGGTGTGGCCAAAAAATGCGTAAAATATCAGAATGTGATGTTATAAATTAATGCCCAATTAAGAGGGAAATTTTGGACGCGCTCCAGCAAGGGCAAAACGCCCGACCCCAAAAACACCTGTTGCCAAAAGTGTAATAAAGTCATAAAAGTGGTGAAAAGTGTACCAAAATAGTGAAAAGGGTGTCGGACGGAAATTCCCTTGCGGCTCACTTTAAAGTGCAACCAAGCTTATTGCTCCAGAGCGCGAATACAAACCAAAAAGTATTACACTGAGGCCCCATCCTGTTATGGTGGATGTGTGGGGAGGAGGAGGACAAATTTATTGTACGAAAATTGGTAGTAGCAAGCAGGGAAAGTAAAAACATGCTACTCGAATAAGACCACGAAGAAAAGTGGGAGAGAAGTTGGAAATCTCCACCGCCGAGCCTGGTTTGCATAACAAGCTCGTAAAAAGGGGGGGAGCACCTGTTCCGCCCGGCCTTGGCGGGCGGGGGGACTTCCAACTTCATCCTTGGTGTCTAGACTTGGGATAACGGCTTATTAACGCATTTCATACGTTAAAAGGTATTATCCCATTCCAGACAAATAATGAGAACAAAACAAGGTTATATGCGGTATTCCGTGGTTGAATAATTCGAGTAGCATTATCAAGATAGAATCCGCTCCATAAAATTCCATAATCATTAACGATAATCATGACATAATTTCGTATCGTACTTCATATAATATCATATATTGATTGTTGAGGCCTCCTGAGATATATTTCCAACGAGCCCAGGCTCTTTGATTTTCATTGTATATCAATCTAGGATTCGTAATGAAACTTCCTCAATTTAAAACTCGTGGCAAGATTTCTCAGCTTGCCGCAATAAATCCCATTTTGGAAAATAATTGGTTAACTAATTCAGGAACAAAAGGCAAGATTTCTCAGCTTGCAAAGTCTCCAAAATTAATGGCAAGATTTCTCAGCTTGCCCAAATCCATGGCAAGATTTCACAGCTCGCCCTTCCCACGTAAATTTCGTGGCAAGATTTCTCAGCTTGTCACGTGGCCAACGTAGGGCAATACTAATCAAAATCCATCCACGGCCAATTTGCGACAAGATTTCTCAGCTTGTCACAACCTACCTGGCAAACGTGGGATATAATATGCATTCTTTTTCGATTGTTTCAAAACCAAATTCGAACCCTTCATCTCAGGAAGCCTCTTGTTATACACTGTTTTGATTTACAAAATAATGTAAGCGTACTGAATATCAGAATGTGGTGTGGCCAAAAAATGCAATTTCGCCAAACGGGCTGGCTCCAACTGCCAGGAGAGTCAGCCCGCCGCCACAACACAGGATGACATTTCGGAAAGTTTCGCTAAAACTTTATGAAAAGTGCATAGAAATAGAAAAATGAATATGGTAACGACGATAGAATTAGATCAAATAAGGTAACGTGAATAAAATAACTCGAAGAAGAGGAGATGGGATGGTAATGATAAAATAATGGAATTATATTGATATAATAAACACGAAAATGAAGAAATTAAAGAATATAACAAACAGTACGATAGGATGATGATGATGACAATGATGCCCCTGCATATGCTGCCCAAGCTAAAGGCGTCAAAAGTAAAACATATAACAACCCTGAAGCTGACGACAATAACAATAACGAAACGAAGAGGTGGAAAGGTAGTAATGAGTACAATCACAATCCTCAACGGACTGAAATAATTGGAGCATCGTCATCATCATCATCATCCTTTAACTCGTAAGAACAGAAGCAAACAAGTAGCAAAATAAAGTATCGTCAGATAAGGGGGGGGGGGGGCAAGGCAGAGATCATTAGCTAGAATTAGAAACTGATGAAGAAGGAAAGGTCCCGGGACTTCTCAATACAGATGCGAGCGAGGCTTGGCCCAAGATAAAAAAGAGCTGGCACTGGCCGACTAAAATTGTTAAGTGTTCGTGGATACCAGCTTTCATTCAACATGTTCATTCAATGAGTATTCCAAACCTCGTAATCCGCTACCTCTGTAAAGCGCCTTGGCCTCATCAAATAGTGCGATGACCCAAAGGTCAGTGGTTAGGTCGCGTGCCGAACCAGTGCCTCGTCGCGTGGATGCCCCAAAATAAAACAAGCTTCCAGTAGAAGGCATAATCAAACTTGTGTGTGATGACACTAGCCCGTCGTTTAACTGCAATGGGAGATATAAAAGAGAAAAGGCAAGCAGCAGGGAGGACTGTGGACACCAGTGAGTAAAGCTTACATATACAGCTCCTTCAGAAAGCCCCATTCTTTACCTCTTTTATATGTCGCTGTGGGAAACTGGAAAAAGGACATTAAGATAACTCTCCCAAGTACAATTCAATTAATTAAATGGCCGTTTAGCACGGTTGTGTTAGCACGAATATATCGCCGGTGAGTGTTAGAAACCCACCGGCCCATATTTTGGATGCAAACATCAGGTACGCCCGCCATCGCGGCAGACGTTGCGGCCCCAATACGAAAGGAATGAGAGGAATAAAAGGCAACAGGTAAACCGATAAAGTTTATCACTCGCTTCAACTTTCCACTGAACTCATGCCTCGTTAACGGATGCGTGTCGAAATGCCGAAAAAAGGCGACCCCAGTACCACTACGGATAGATAGGTAATCTTCCACGGCTCGTACTGGACACATGAGAGCCATGTCGTTGAAAGGAATTACAATGCGACAGCCCCTCCCTGTTTGATCCGTTTTAGACCTACGAACTGTTACATGCAAGTTTCTGTTACTGTTTGTACCCCATATGTGAACGTCGTCCTGTGAAAAGGGAAAGGGACCCCTTTTGGATTTTGCTGTGAACTCCCCCACCCGAAGAAAACCAAAAAACGCTACCAGAAATGCTGCTCGAAATAATGCCTGGTCGTAGGTACTCTCGCAAACGTGTGAAATGGAATTGATAATTGATTTGAGAATGGGCAAAGTTATGGGACATCGTGTATCATGGCGGGCATTTCTGCGCCTACATCCGTCAACCAATCGACGAATTACAAAACCGTTTGTTATATCGGGCCATCCTAATGCCTGCATACCGAAAGCTATACCAGAAATATATGTACTAATAGTTGCCCCTGCATAGCCATGCCATGAAAGAAAAGATATAAATTGAGCGACTTGCTCAACATCTGGTTTAATACTTATATCGTAGTGATATCGCAACCTAAACTGCTGGAATGCAGACCAGGCTTTCTCGTAAGTAGAGTGAGTACTCGGCGCTCGAGATGCAAACAGGAGGCGATTCCTTTCTATAAGAAGCTCTGCCATAGATGGGTGGGTAGGTCGCATCCTAGCCGATCTGGCTGCGGGAGAGGGCAGGCGGGCCAGCAGGATTAACCGCTTGGCTCGATGTCGCGATTGTAAGCCATAACTCCGTATCAATAGTCGCCCACGATCGGTGTGGTTGCCGAGCTTGACGGAGGCGGAATTGCGCATCGTATGAGCGCCAATTATACCCCCCATACCGGACTATCGAACGCACGATATCCATGTATTTTAGCAACTCGCGCGCTCGCGCCGGGTGACGTTCTAAATAGATGGACGCAAAGACCAGAAAAGCAGACGTCCACTGCCCAATATCATAAATCACTTGAGCCTTGCTTTGCGGGCGCAAAACTACCGATGACCCCGCGGAACAAAAACTAAAAGTTTGAATCGAAGTGTCTTGGGCACTATCCCTTTTCAGCAAAAGACCCAACTCTATGAATTCCCCCCTCCAGATCTTCTCCTTAATAGTAGCCGGTACCTCTCCGCCTAGCTCATCGCAAACACAGCTCAGCATAGCCGGCTGTGGAGAGAGGTCGATGCCCGAAGTAACAGGCAGTGAGTGGGCTGAAGGTGGAGGTGGGGAACGAACAGAATTAGGGGGAACATTTTCAAGAGTAGGACGACATGCGCCAGCATGCGTATTTATGGCATCGAGTGGGTTTACAAAGGGCCAAGGGGCCCCGATATTATTAGACTCACCGTTTCCTGACTCGCCTGGATCGACGTCATCGTCCAATACGACCGCGGCCGGAGGTGCTACATCATGTTCGTCCACATCCGACCTTCGAGAGCGTCGCGCCGCCGCCTTCCTGGTCGACTTTTGCTTCCCCTGCTTAGGCATTATACTCCAAGTAAAACACCAACCCGGTCCAAAGGCCAAGATCACGAGGCAAGGAAATAGTTAGACGAATGTAGCTGATCAGTATTCCAAAAGAAATTCGCAGACAGGCATTCGACGAAACTGAGTGCACGATCAGCAGCTATAGGCGAAGCGTTCTAGATACTATTGTTACATAAATCGTGGAACATGAAAAATTGCTGCAAACACACTCGTTCTAAAAGCTGTGTTGAAACACTGATTTAAATCCGAACCGCAAAGCGTTCTAAAATAAATGAATCAGTCAGCCTATGTACCGATTTCAGCTGCCAAGAAGACCTGAACTCAAAACTTTGGTATTGAAGGAAAGGTACTAAAGCAACGATGATTCTACAAAAAACAAATTTATTGTACGAAAATTGGTAGTAGCAAGCAGGGAAAGTAAAAACATGCTACTCGAATAAGACCACGAAGAAAAGTGGGAGAGAAGTTGGAAATCTCCACCGCCGAGCCTGGTTTGCATAACAAGCTCGTAAAAAGGGGGGAGCACCTGTTCCGCCCGGCCTTGGCGGGCGGGGGGACTTCCAACTTCATCCTTGGTGTCTAGACTTGGGATAACGGCTTATTAACGCATTTCATACGTTAAAAGGTATTACCATCGTAAGTAAAGGTTGGCATTTTTCTGATTTTCCCTTTGGAGAAAATAAAAATGTTAGTCTTACTTGTGTTTACAGTTAACTGCCACGTATTGCAATAATCTACCACGCCATTCAATGCTTACTGCAAATCTTCCTGACTTTCTGACAAAATTATAGTATCATCTGCATATAAAAGGCAATATAATTTTAAAAAAGTTTCCACTTCTTCAGCATTTAGATAACTATGAACATAATTTGCCAAGGAACCCAGTCCCTCATAGAATGTCCCTATATGTTGCTAAAAATCATTCAAATACATAGCAAAATAGCAAGGGAGAGAGGTTCTCTCCCTGACGTACACCTATGTTACACGTAAAGAAATCTGAACATTTTCCATTGACTGCAACGCATGACTTTGCATATTTATAAATGCTGTTAATGATACCAAAAATCTTGCCATTCACGGCCAGCCTCAACATTTTCAGCCATAAGGATGTTCTGTCAATCAGATCAAATGCTTTTTTTTTTAAATCAGTAAATGCACAATATAGGCGTTTTTTCTTTTGGACATACATATCAATTATCGTCTTCAGAACAAATAATATATGATCAGTCGTTGAATAGCCTGAGCGGAAACCAGCCTGTTCTTCGCCAATTATTTCTTCAGCCTCAAAATATTTGGTAATTCTGTGATTTAAAATAGAGGTAAAAAGTTTTCCAAAACAACTTAATAATGTGATTCCCCGATAGTTATCAGGGTTTGTATCCTGACCTTTGTTCTTATAAATAGGGATGATTATTCCAATTCATCATTCCATGGGAACAAAGCCACTCTCCAGTACAACATTAAAAAACTTCACTATTACGTTGAGCATTCCACTAGGACAATGTTTAAAAAACTCATTTCTCATCAAATCTCTACCCACAAGCTTTAGAATTCTTTAGGTTCTTTATCATTCTTTCAACTTCCTTCAATGTGATTGGTGCATTCAAAACATCATTTACATCAGCAGCCTCGATTAGGGAACCAACTTCAAATGCGTTTTTTACATTCTGGCTATTATCTAAGGAGCTGAAATGATTAGCGAAGTCAGATAAAACTTTGTTTTGAGAAATTTTCTTGTTTTCACTAGAGTTTAGCATTTTCCAATATGTTTTTGGGTCATTTGTTTTCAGAGAACGAAGAGATGCATTTAATTTTTTTTTTTCATATTGTCTTTTCTTACGTCTGAGTAACCTTGTGTAGCTTTTACTAGCTTCAACAAGATCAGTATTTATTTCAGAATACAATGACAATTTTCTTTTTCTCAAAATACGGTTTTTGACATTCAAATACTCTCTTCTTGCTGCACTACATTCTGTATCAAACCGTAGTTTATTTTCAACATTTCTTTTTATGTTATTTTTGCCTTGAGACTGCTTCCATAAACAAACACCAATATCTTGAGCAGTATCTGTAAATATCTTACAAATTTGTGAGTAAAAGCTATCAATTTCCTTTTGACTTACATTTTTGTACAGGTAATCTAAGTGCCCATGAATAGAAGTAACTGAACTATCAATGTTTTGTGAGAATTCCTCAGTGATATCATTTGACCACTTGAAAGACATTGAAGGCATACATTTACCCTCCTTTTCATTAAAAGATTTTTGGTCACTCCCGGACGAAGTATCTTCAGATAGTGTCTGCAATCTTGAGGGTTGTAATGTCATAGTAACAGGACAAAGCTGACACCTGTTACAATACAACATACAATACCAACATAGGAGTTCATATGTCAGACATGCTGTAGCATCAGCAGTATGACAAAGGCAATGAGGAGGTATTGTATGAAAGCATAAAATTCCATTATGAGCGTGTGCTGAGCTGGGTGAAATTACATACCACTATCTATTCTACAATAGACAGTGGTCCCCTACCTCAGCACACACTCATAATATAATGGCATGCTTTCATGCAAAAATAAAAGGCTTTTTTTTTCTAATTAAAAACAAGAGGGGCAGACCCAAACTGTCATTCATATTTATGTAAAACAGTCAGCCTAGCTTGATACATTTGTCAGGTAACGTTAATTGGCTGAAAAGCTTACCCAGTGGTAAGGTAACATCCCAGAAGCTTATCCATTGGTCAGGCTTATCCAGTGGTCAGGTAACGTTACCAACCTGATTGGCTAATTCAGAGGAAAAAAATGAAATTGGACAAAATGTTGGTCAAAGATACGGACTTTTGAAACTCGTCATGAATAAATACATGATGGACCTTCTAAATATACCGTGCCATTATTAAAGATAAATTTGAGATAATACTTTTAGAAACTGGAATGTCATTAATTTTTTTTTTCCAGTTTGGCCTTGTGTAGCTTCACCCTCCCTTAGGCTGTACTTAACACAGATTGTGGAATGTGGATATCATGCCTACAACAAGCATACAAACAAAGAAGAAAATGAAATAACATAAAAAAAAAAAAACAAGATAAAGCCTGCTACAAAAAAACAAACAAAAACAAAACAAAAACAAAAATAAAATAACTGAAAAAAGTAAAATTTTTATCCATCTGGTGTAATGACACAGGGACATAGATTGCAATAATTAAATAAAATTTTCTAGGCTTTTATTCATTCATAATCTTTCATCTGTTTTTTCCCTCTTCCAGTTTAACGGAAACCCCATTAACTCTACATTATGCATTTCAGAATGATCACAGAAGAAAACGTGCCTCCATTTATTAGTGTGTTACCATAGGTACGAAATAACAAATATAATATTACGATCGATGTAACAGCACATTAAATCAATGCGATGAGCGAATGCGATGCCTTCAATATACAATAACTCTACGTTATGCATTTCAGAATAGTCACAACAGGAAATGTGCCTCCGTTTATACTAGTGTTGCCATAGGTACGAAATAACAAATATAATATTACGATCAATGTAACAGCACATAAAATCAATGCGATGCCTTCAATATACATTAACTCTACGTTATGCATTTCAGATAGTCACAACAGGAAATGTGCCTCCATTTATACTAGTGTTGCCATGGGTATGAAATAACAAATATTATATTACGATCACTGTAGCAGCACATTAAATAAATACAATGAGCGAATATATATATATATATATGTAGAAAATAAAGTTCACAACATCGTATAGAATAAACACGAGGAGCATGTTTTTAACTTCACAAGCGCTTTCGATTTATTCTCTTCAGGTGAAGTGAGCCTTTGATAGTTTTACATGACTTTATATACAAGTATAATCAAGGAAATACAGTAATATTCAAATGAGGACGAGGTTTTTAACATTGTCCTATAGTTGTTTTTACGACATGATTAATCTTAATCTTAATCTTAATCTTAGATTAAGCGTTGTAAGTAGGAAGTCTTCTATGTTCAGTTTGTTTGAGAATCTTAATCCATACAACTCAACACATCGTAAAGTTACACAAAGATTCTTAATGATGTAAAACATCTAATATTTCCTGTGTTCATGGGAATAACAAACAAAGGTGGGTGACTGTAAAAAAATAACAAAGGAAAAAGATATAGGTTATAGGATATTTCCCAGCATTCGGATTGAACGTGAGAATAAATAAATAGAGAATAAATCGAAAGCGCTTGTGAAGTTAAAAACATGCTCCTCGTGTGTGTATTCTATACGATGTTGTGAACTTTATTTTCTACATATCTTTAACACTGCATTTCGTCGGAACTTTGTTCCTGTGAACATTTTGTGATATATATATATATATATATATATATATATATATATATATATTGTGCCTTCAATATTGATCTGTTTCATTAGGGAAAGTATTGATTTGTCATCCATTCATGTCGTTTTAGAATGATTGAACAGAAAAAAAATGTGTAGTTAAAAAAAAAAAAAAGTGGGGGAGGGGGGGGGGGGGGGGGGAGGAAACATTTGAACCTGTATAGAGAGCAAAGACCCCAGAAAAACACCTGGGGCCGTATTTAATAAACTTCTAAGACATTTTTCTTAAGTTTAAGAAAATTTTCTAAAAATTTGTCTAGTTTAAGAAATATGCCCTAGCCGTATGCTATAAACGTTAACCACTTTTTCTTACCTAAGACGACAGATTAAACAAATTCTTAGATTCGGCAACGTCATTTATGTCAAGTCAGATAGCCGAGTCGAGAGACACAACTGTTAGACCATTGGGCCGACCATGTTCCCACGTTTGAAACTTGGGCATTAAGTAGAAATGGCAGAAAACAAAGAAAAAGTAAAGAATTGGTTGCTAGGGACATTTTTTACCTTAGCAACAATGAAATAGAGAGGTGTTCCTTCGAATAATTTGCAGCAGATATAGTCTTTAGGCACATAGATGGTATTTTGAGCAATGTGATGTCATGTAATGATGGTCAGTCATATAAAATTCAATTTGCATATTAATTAATACCATATAGTAATTAAAAACCAAGTATACATGTACATCTATGTGATCAATGTCTCATGAGATGATCAGTGTCATGATACATGTACATGTATTTGCTTTGTCTAAAGGGAGGACAGTTTCTGTCTGTTGCCCTATACCCCCATTCTAATCAGTTCACCCATCAGCCCCCCCCCCCAAAAAAAAAAAGCAAAAACACACACGCATATCCATCCATGAAGTGAAACAACATAAATGAATACTGTGTAGTTAATATGTATCACACAAAATAAGCGAGATGTTTTCTATCAAAGTTTTCATAATGTGCCTATTCTCTCTTTATTTACACACAGCCACCCTTTTCACACATTATGATCTACATGTACTTACAAATATGCAGGCAACCCCCCCCCCCCCCCCTTCCGCAATTTATACTAAACAGTTGGCCTATAATGAATCCCACAATCAGCAAGATGTTTCAATCCATATTTCATACTGTACCCATTCTCTTATTTACACACAACCATCATTGTCACACATACAGACCTACTTGCATATGTACCGGCAAGCCGCCCCCCCCCCCCCACCAGTTACTTAATACTGAATAATTGACCTAATTATTGAAAATAGAACAACTAAATACGAGAGATAATGTTTGAAATGTACAAATTAAATGGCCTCTGCAGGTTAATCTCTTGTTTATCCTGGATACAAGAACATACCCCTCCAACCCCACCCCCCCAGCAATTATCGTGTATTCTTTTTAATCATTTGTTATCCTGTTTCTCTTAATATGTATCACCTTCTTTCTCTTTCTCTCTCTTTGTGACCTTACATGAAAAACAATGCAGGAATATATGCATAACACATAACTGTATATTCATGTTGCCTATTTTAATTTTTGATAAAATTCACTGTTGGATACTTTGGTTTACAAACACTCTTGGTACAATTCAAACCAGTCTTTACATACATGCACATGTAGTTTGTATTAGCATCAAACAAGTACATGTGCGTAGGCCTGATATGTAAAATCACAATCTGCACAAAGTGTTTAACAAATCTTGAACATTTTACTTTTCTCAGTAAGCAGTTATGTATTTCATTCATGATTAAATGTGATCATGTCTGCCAAATTAAGCCAGGTAACCATTTAAGTTCTAAGCCCATGAGTTGTACTTTACAAATATTTTTGAAGTGTAAAAGTCCTACTCACAGGTGCACTTCTAAAGTGAATGATTACTACATCTCATACCCCTAAGTGTTAGCTTTTGGAGCACATCAGTAAAAAGTACATATCAGCAGCAGTCAACAACTATGTACATCAGAGATTTCACATCTGACACCTAAAGTATGGCAACTTCATGGTCCTGATTAGGAAGCTGTCAAGTCTCGAAATTCACTTCCATCTCATTCATTAAAACTTTAAAAATGGGACAAGAATTATCCCTATTTTTATTTAGAAGATTTACATGTAAATTAACTTTAAAATAGACATGTATTCAAAATCAAACAAAAAATATTCTTAGTACATTGTTATTGTCAGAATATTCGATCCATTTCACTGTACTTGAGAAAGGCTTTAACTTGTAATTTTCTTACGAATCATGTGTTACTACATGTATTTGATTTGTAGTGGGAGCAGTAAAATATCCTAAAAATAATACAGAACACTGAATTATTTATCATTTTAGGATATTTTACTGCTCCCACTACAAATCAAATACATGTAGTAACACATGATTCCAAAGAAAATTACAAAATTATAACATAGATGGAGCAGTGACTATGAGAGGGCATATGAATCATGAAAGCTAATATGCAGAATCACAGTATTCCACACAAAATGACTCTGCTTGTGAGAATAACTGGCTGAAAAAAAATTGTAGCTTTCAAAATTGTGATAAAACATGTAACACATGTTTCGAAAAAAAAAATTTCTGAAGATACTATGCATTATGAGTGAAAATAATCTGCATATTAAATGAAAATCATACAACTTTACTCTTTTTCAAAACTTTGTTCTCGCAAATAGGATTAACCAGACTATTTTGCTAGTGGTTAAATTTTAGATCGGGTAATCGATATACTTTCGCAAAGTGAATTAGCACAGCCTGCATTGCATACAGCCACGCTGCGCTAGTATTTATGAATGTTGCCAATATTTCAGCGTGTTGTTAAATTCATGAAAATAAACCCCCTGCAGAAGGTATATGGCATATATACAGAAATTTCTGTAATTTTAATACATGTACATGTACTTCACGGCCCTTCCCCGCTCCTACTACTGCATACTGATTTACAGAAATGTTCATATGACTGTTCATAGAAGTTCTTCCCAAGACCTGCTTCTTTGTCCTTTGGGATGAAACTTGTTTAGTTCTGGTAGGAGGTGAAGTATGGCTGAAGTGATATCTCACATTCAAAGCAAGAAGGTCTTTCAGACAAGTCTTGACCAGAATCTTCTCATCTTTGCTCATTTCTGCAGCTTGTACCAGCTTACCTGCATATTTTTTTTTTCTCTTTCATTCTTTTTCTTGTAAATGGTTTATCCCCTGTTTTGTCTTTTTTTGTCCATTTGATCCACTGGACTGGAAGAACATGGTGAACCCTTGGCTAAACATAATTCACATTGCCTCAGTCATAGTTGTCTGACCCTAAAATGTGGCTCCATAACGGCTTCTGTTTCGCATGGAATATCGATGGTCCTTGTGGCTGGGAGCATTGTTTTCAAAGATTAAAAAGAAAGAGAAAAATATAAGAGATCTAATGCCATTTGCTCTTGTATAAAAAAAAATGAAATGCTATACTACTTGATTTAAAAACACATAAAATCCAATCACCTTCTCCTACTTTAATGTAAATTGAACTATTGAAGTGGAATTAAGTCCCCATAGCATACTGCCCGGAGTGAATGGGGGGGGGGGGGGCTATTTTGACGATAACACTGATTGGTCAAAATGTGATTAGGTCTATCAATAGATTGTCTTCACCCAATAATTTTAGTAATATTGTAAAATAGGACATGCCATTCATTCACTCAGCATAGCAGTACTTCATTGCTAGATTACCTGATTCAGGGACTCAACATTTCCAACTCTTACTATGCTACAAATTTGAGGTTTCCTCTCATGTATGAATGATCCAGAATGGACCGTAGCCTGCTAACACATACAAAAGATAATGAAGCCTATTCATCTGTAAAATCCAATGTGGAGTACAAGCTTGTACTGTATTATAAGTGATTAACATGATTAATTCTATCAATCATGCATAGCTTTGCTAGAAAGTGACTGCTTAATTCATAATAAAAATGGTTGTTTAGACATTCATATTTTCATAATAAAACAGTCTTCCTACAATATTGTGATATCCTATAAAGGAAAAAAATATTTGTGGGTAAATTCAACTGATGTTTTAGTCAAGCCCATGCAAAAAGTCAAACTAAACTAAAGGAGTCAATCCACAACACAATACCAATGCATGGGACTGGTATTTGAAAAGTTGCCTACAGTTCATGCAAAATAAAACCTGGAGAAAATTGTACTGTTCATAATAATGCTTTCCCCAAATACACAAAAACATAAATCTAATCAAATACCTCCATGTTCTGCTCTTTCTTGCTTCTTCCTGGCCCTCTCAATCTTAGTTTTGTTGGTGAATCGCTTGATTCAATGGTCATGGTATAAGATGCTCTGTGTGGCAGACATGGTACATGCACACCAACACTCAGAGTACAGGGGTTGTGATTGGCCATTTTCACTCAGGTCTCTAATAGCCCAGCTGTGATTGGTCACTTAAGGAGCAGATATGACATCATCAATGCAGGAAAGTTGTCTGCTAATTGTAGCAACTTTATATCAAAATTGTGAAAATATGCCCAAAATCTGCTAATGGGAACATTCACCAGTGCTCTTAGATATATGTCCATTTATCATTTATGACAAAATAAAGTACTTCCCAGATGTGGACCACGGAACTGAAGAATTTGGAGGTTCGGCCCATGGCCTATGTAGCCGAAATTTGCCTATGCATTTTGCGTGTTAAAATAAAAATCGCACCGCAGGAAAATTATACACAAAATCTATGGGAGAACCGAACAGAAATGATTAATGCTCATAATTTTGGGTTTGACCGACTGTGGCTGCACTAACTAGATTTAGTTAGCCAAGCCTTGCTTTGCTAGGCTAGCGCTCTGGAGCAGGTAAGACCTCCTCTCCCGGACCTATATATATCCACCGTCTTGAGTCTAGTCTATATATAGGCCATTGTACTTCTCTTTCTAACAATTTAGAAGAGCCTATAGCGCTATTTTAGACTTAGGCAGGCCTCCGCTAAGCTCCACGTAGGCGTAGCTAGCTAGTACCGTCGCCCGGCCGGCCAGGGCTAGCGCTAAGTACATCGGCGGCCGGGGCCGTTAGACCTAAAGTTTGTATAGATCTATTCTTAGATCTAACGTTAATACACAGTGTAGTAAAATCACGCAAAACCGTTATAACGCAAACCCGTAATAATTTGACATCAAAATAGTTAATCGATGACCAGGAGATCACTCTCCGTGCTCCACTGTGCAAGAGAATTTGCACGCAAACCCTATGTGAATGGAGAAAGCATGAACGATTCCAAGATGCGTTTTCAATCTTTGAATTCACAGGGACGGCTTAAAAAGCAAAGGGACGGCTGCAAACTACGATACTTTTGAAGACAAATTTATACTTGATCAGTCTATCGCCGCCGATTTTTTTCCCCCATGGCGTTTTGCTATAAATCAATCAAAATCATAATTCATCTTTTGCAAGCAGCCGAAAAGAACGCTTGATAGATGTAATGACAGTCGTTGTTTGTCCAATATCCACGTGTGCATGATGACCAACAGGGCTGGCGTGGGAGCAGTACTATATTACTTTTTTTACTTTCTCTCTCTCTCTATCTTCATTATTTCCTAATGTATTTCTTTGTTTTTCTTCACTCTATCTTCTTTTAATTTCTTTATCTATTTCTTTGTTTTTCTTCTCTCTGTCTTCCTTTTTCCTTATGTATTTCTTTGTTTTTGTTATCTCTATTTTCTTGTTTTCCTTATGTATTTCTTTGTTTTTCTTCTCTCTGGCTTCCTTTTTCCTTATGTATTTCTTTGTTTTTCATTTTTCTTCTTTTTCTCCTTATGTATTCCTTTGTTTTTCTTCTATCGGTATTTTTTCTTACGTATTTCTTTGTTTTATTTTTCATTCTCTCATCTTATTTTCTATTTCTCGATGTATTTTTTTTTCTTTCTATCTTCTTTGATTTCTTTATGTATTTCTTTGTTTTTCTTCTTTCTATCTTCTTTTGATTTCTTTATATATTTCTTTGTTTTTCTTCTGTCCTATCCACAGACGTCGCCCACAATAATCAGAGAAGCTATCAGGGATCGACAGAGCAGCACAAGGCGCCTTTTTTTTTAAAGGCCATGCACATGAAGGGGAAAAAGGTAACATTTTAAAACGTAAACAGTGATTGATTTTTTTCCAACCAATCAAAACAGCTGTCACATCATCAGAATAAGAATGATGTTCTTTTGAGATCTTCTCTCTCTTTCTCTATTCATTTTTCATGTTTCTCTTACCCCACAATTCTCTACAACCGTCTTCTATTTATTTTCCAACCAATATCTTTTTCTCTTTTCCTTTGTCTGTCTGTCTGTCTCTCTCTCTCTCTCCCTTTTCCTTTCCCTCTTACCCTTGAATCCGTAACTGAGTTTACTTTACACATTATATTCGATAAATGTAGAGAAATTAATTAATTCATTTGAATATATATGAATATTTGTTTGAAAATATTGTGCTGCTTTGTCGATCCGATCCCTTGGTCAATCTCATAGTCAATCAATGGTCAATCCTCCAAACGCGCGGAATAGTCCTCTGATTATTGCGCGGGACGTCTTTCTGCATCACAGACGTCCCGCACAATAATCGGAGGACTATTCCGCGCGTTTCGAGGAGCGACCAGGGATCGACAGAGCAGCACAAGGCGCCTTTATTAAAGGCCACATGAAGGGGGAAATGGTAAGATTTTAAAACATAAGCAGTGATTGAACCAAAAACATGACGGTAGTTTTTTTTCCAACCAATTAAAACAGCTGTCACATCATCAGAATCAGAATGATCTGAACTTTCATATTTTCTGCTGCTTCACTTTTTGACTTTTGTTAATTTGGCTGGAAGTTATCAAGAGCAGACTGTAGCAAAGGCCAAGACCAGCACTCCTCGTTCACTAAAAAATGGAGAAAACATTTAAAAAATTAATCTAAAATGACGTTACTTATTGTTTCAGAAATGAAGATTGATTTATATGACCTTAAAACTGAAAAGTCAAATTTCATAAAACTGCTTCACTTTTTGATATTGAGTTAACTTTAAGAAAATTATGGCAAGTTGAAATACTAAAAAGGAGTTTCTGGATGCGTACTTGAGCTAAAACTGAGCGTATTTTATCAAGTGCGAAAAAGTGTACATCACTTTTCCATATGATTTTTTATTTAATTTTGCACTGAAACATTTCCTTAAAAAGAGTTTCCGGGAGTATCTATAATTTCTTAAAATATTGTCGATTTGCTTAGGATTAGATAAGTTTGTATTCATGTCATTCTTTGCTTTTGTTTTTGTTTTTGTTTTTTTTTGTTAAGTTTGTCAAGCATTATATTTGTATAAATCTTTAGTTAAATATCTGTGAATTTATCAATGTCTAAATATATTCTCAGGACAACATGGGAAGTGAATTTATCAATGCTTCATTCTGGTTAAACGTTCATTCAATTTAATTTTTACACATTTCTCATACTTTATACTATGTATTTATATACTTGCCATTTATAATAATATAAAATAAATCGTACAATCGTAGACCAAACAATTTGTAATGTTCTCGGAACACGGGGGGGGGGGGGGGTCCATGGGGGTATACATGATAAAGCATGTATGAATACAGTCATGATAACTATCATTTCTTTCATCGTACTGCATCACTGCGAATATGAAGTGCAACTCAAACAAATTTCTTATATACAGCAATTATGATGTAATATACAATATTTCAAAAATGACACACTCAAGTACATTGGATGGTCAAGCCTACAATGTATGGATAATTACCATTGTGTAAATCCAAGATACCGGGTCATGATACAGCTTTCACATTTTGGAAGAAAGCCTCATGCTACAGTACTTAAGCCTGTCATGTATAAAAAGAGCATATGTACACGAGTATAATTTCGTCGATCTCCTAAACTATACCGTCCCTCTCTGCACCCCTCCCCCCCCCCCCCCTCCTCGGGTCTGCTATTAGATTAAGAAAACTAATATGACACTGAAAAAATATTTTTTCCTTCGTGCACTGAACCAAATTGCGTATTATGATGACATATATTGTCACTTGCATTGCCAATTTGTTACTTTGAGAATTTTTGACAATTTAATAGATATGCCATGCTTTTAAACGTTTCTAACTTTCTTTTCATTATTTTACGATTCCATTTAAACTGCCAACTGGCTGTAATGCTGATTTTTATAATGCGTTCATTTGATCACCTTTCTGATTCCCATAACATTGATTTATTCGTCAATTTGAGGTATCAGTGAACATGAAGTTTCGTCAGACTTCTTTTTAACCTGAATACTTATATTTTTCTGATTTCCATTGAGAGCATCTTTTTTTTTCATTTAACGTTATTTGTATCGCCCCCCTCAAACTGTATTTGTTTCTCCTTTCGTTCTCATCATCTCTTTTGTGCAATCATTACAAACGACCGGAATGGATGGTGAATAGATAGTAGCCACACACAGCGAATGTTAAACAATCGTAAAACATTCGTTCCGTGCATTATTATGATATTGTAAAGAACTGAATATGATATTTGTTACTTTGCACCCATGGCAACGCTGGTATAATAGTATAGAGACAGGTATTCTTGTGTGAGCCTGCTGCTGCCTTGCTTGACGCAGGGATCGTGAGAATTTTCTGATCATGAAAGGGACTTTGCAATGGAATTTGGTCATTATGTTCCTATTATGTTCCATGATATAGCGTTCTCTTTCAACAAAAACGAATGGCTGTCTTAGAAAAAGGCAACGAGAGATGTTAATAGTGATTTCTAAAGAGCAGGTGTTTTTCATTCAAATCAAACACTACCATCAACATGATACAAAAAAATAATTTTGTTTCTTTCTTTGTTGTTACTTTTGTCATGCTCAAATAGTGTGACATAATGGGGAGCTTATTTTTTGTAATGTTATAAAAAAGTATTATTTCTTTTCCGAATTTACATTGAAACGAAAAAAAAAAAAAAAAAAAAATCCCAGAGGAATCTATAATGTTTGCAAACAAGGTCGTTTTGTTTAGAATTGAATGAGTATTTTTATTCATGTCATTACTGTTTGCTATTGCTTTTGAACAAGTTTGACTGATTGCATAAATCTCATGAAATATCTGTGAATTTATCAATGTCTACATTTATTCTTAGGATAATATTGGAAGTGAGCTTAATATCCATGTTATATTCTGTCTTGATGTTTATTCAATTTCATTGTTACACATTTCTCACTTTTTTAAATGTACCCCCACACTTTTCAAGGAAAAAAAGTAAATTCAATCAGTTGTTGAAAACTTTGACGAAATTAATGCAACTGACAATTAAATCTGTGTGTATTATTATAATTATGTATGTGTATATGTGTGTAGAAGTATATGTATATGTATGCAGTGTGTGTGCGCGTGTGTGTTGGACGTGTGTGTTAGTGTCTATGAAATATAACATTCAGAAATGAGCAAATGTGTATAGGAAAATCCCTTTAGTTTGTGACTCGTAAAATCATCAAGTTCTCTACTTTTGGCCAATGCAGTCATTTTAGAAAAAAAAAAAAAAAAAAAAAAGAAGAACCAGCCACCCCAAATAAAAAAAGAAATTGTGGAGGAGGGGAGGGGGGGCATTTTGGTCAATGGTTCTATATCCAATCCTTTTGGTAAGTTCCATCATTTTTCCCCCTAAGTGATGATTTACATCCCTAACATGAATCTATAGTGGACATTACATAAACGTAAATGTTCTTTTGAGATCTTCTCTCTCTTTCTCTATTCATTTTTTATGTCTCTCTTACTCCTCAATTCTCTACAACCGTCTTCTATTTATTTTCCAACCAATATCTTTTTCTCTTTTCCTCTGTCTGTTTGTCTCTCTGCCTCTCTGTCTGGCTGTCTGTCTCTGTCTTTCTCTCTCTCTCTATCTATCTCTCCCTTTCCCTTTCCCTCTTACCTTGAATCCGTATTTGAGTGTACTTTACAAATTATATTCAGTAAATTTAGAGAAATTAATTACATCATTTGAAAATATATGAATATTCGTTTGAAAATATTGAGCTGCTCTGTGGATCCGATCCCCTGGTCAATCTCATAGTCAATCAATGGTCAATCCTCCAAACGCGCGGAATATTCCTCTGATTATTTCGCGGGACGTCTTTCTGCATCACAGATGTCCAGCACAATTATCGGAGGACTATTCCGCGCGTTTCAAGGAGCGACCAGGGATCCACAGAGCAGCACAAGGCGCCTTTATTAAAGGCCACATGAAGGGGAAAATGGTAAAATTTTAAAACATAAGTAGTGATTGAACAAAAAAATGACGTTAGTTTTTTTCCAACCAATCAAAACAGCTGGCACATCATCAGAATCAGAATGATCTGAACTTTCAGCTGCTGCTTCACTTTTTGACTTTTGTTAATTGGCTGGAAGTTATCAAGAGCAGACGGTAGAAAAGGCCTTGACCAGCACTCCTCGTTCACTCAAAAATAGAGAAAACATTAAAAAAAATAAATCTAAAATGACGTTACTTATTGTTTCAGAAATGAAGAGTGATTTTCATATGACCTTAAAACTGAAAAGTCAAATTTCATAGAGCTACTTCTCTTTTTGATATTGAGTTAACTTTAAGAAAACTATGGCAAGTTGAAACAATAAAAAGTAGTTTCTGTACACGTACTTGAGCTAAAACTGAGCGTATTTTATCATGTGGGAAAAAGTGTACATCACTTTCCCATAAGAATTTTTATTTAATTTTGCACTAAAAAATTTCCTTAAAAAGAGTTTCCGGAAGTATCTATAACACGTATAATTTCTTAAAATATTTTCGATTTGCTTAGGATTAGTAAAGTTCGTATTTATGTCATTCTTTGTTAATTTTTTTTTCTTTCTTCTTTTTTTTTTATCAAGTTTGTCAAGCATTATGATTGTATAAATCTTTAGTTAAATATCTGTGAATTTATCGTTGTCTAAATATACTCTCAGGACAACGTGGGAAGTGAATTTATCAATGTGTCATTCTGTTTAAACGTTTATTCAATTTAATTTTTAAGTATTTCTCATATTTTATACTATGTATTTTATACTTGCCAGTTATAATAAAATAAAATAAATCGTACAATCGTAGACCAAATAATTTTTAATGTTCTCGGAACACCGGAGGGGGGGGGGGGGGGTGCATGGGGGTATACATGATAAAGCATGTATGAATACAGTCATGATAACTATTATTTCTTTTATCGTACTGCATCACTGCGAATATGAAGTATAACTCATACAAATTTCTTATATACAGCAATTATGATATAATATACAATATTTCAAAAATGAAACACTCAAGTACATTGGATGGTCAAGCCTACAATGTATGGATAATTACCATTGTGTAAATCCATGATACCAGGTCATGATATAGCTTTCACATTTTGCAAGAAAGCCTCATGCTACAGCACTTAAGCCTGTCATGTATAAGAAGAGCATATATACATGAGTATAATTTCGTCGATCTCCTAAACTATACCGTCCCTCTCTGCACCCCCCCCCCCTCCCCTCCTCGGGTCTACCATTAATAATAATAATAATAATAATAACTAGCATTTGGTACGCTCTCCATAGTACAACTATATCACAGCGTTTACAAGTCGATAATACTTAATATACCATTAACAGAATTAATAATACATATAACATTAAAACAAAATTAATAATGCATAACATTGAATAAACATTAACTTACACATTGACATAAAGTTTGAAAGAAATGAAAGGGGTTTAACTATTCCGGGAAGAGGTATGTTTTCAGAAATTTCTTAAATTGGTCTGTGGAATTAGCTGATTTTATGAAAGAGGGGATATTGTTCCATTCTTTGGATGCAGTTACAGTAAATGTACGATCGCCAGCTTTGCTACGGGTTTTGGGGATTGTGAGAAGAAATGGGTCCCTAGAAGAGCGAAGATTAGGACGGGATGGGTTGTGAAATGTTATGCAATCCTTAATATACATAGGCTTTAGGTCATGGAAGGCTTTAAAAACGAACAATAGTATCTTGAAGAGAATTCTTTCTTTTATGGGGAGCCAATGGAGAGATTTAAGTAGAGGGCTGGGGTCATGACGTCGATCTAGTCTAAAGATAATGCGAGCTGCCCAGTTCTGTAAACTTTGCAGTCTCTTCAAGTGTACCTGAGGAACAGATGTTAAAAGGCAGTTGCAGTAATCTAATCTAGACAAAATATGACAACGTACAGCACTATGACAGGTATCTTCAGTTATGTACTTCCTAATTTGTGATATGCTTTTTAGATGGAACCGAACAGACTTACACAATTGATTCACTTGCTCTGACATAGACATATTACAGTCAAAGTAAGCGCCAAGGTTCCTGGTAGATTTAGATGGTAAGATAGTTGATGAGCCTAAATCAAGAGTAACATTTCCTAAAGAACGAAGGCTATGAACAGAACCAATTACAAGAAATTCAGTCTTTTCTTCATTCAATTTAAGTCTGTTGCAGGTCATCCATGCGCTGATGTCTTCTACACAAGAGGAAAGCGTCTTTAGTGCTTCATCTAGGCTGCAAGCCTTCTTAGGATCGAATGTTAAGTAGAGTTGAATGTCATCGGCATAAGTGTGGTAGAATACTTCATGACGACGAGCAATGTCTCCAACAGGCAGAGTGTAGATGGTGTAACCGATGGGCCCAAAGACAGATCCCTGCGGGAGGCCTACAGAGCTTATGCTGAATTGAGAAGAATTTCCATTTATTTCAACTTTGGTGGACCAGTCTGCAAGGTACGATTCAAACCAATGGAGTGCTACGCCACGAACTCCTAACCTACTTGACAAACGAGATATCAAGATTTGCCGGTCGATGGTATCAAATGCCGCCGATAGATCAAGGGACAACAGCAATGCTACATGGCCTTTATCTAGGGCAAACATTATATCATTTTTCACCTTCACTAGAGCAGTTTCCGTACTGTGGTGCGGCCTGTACGCAGATTGGTAAGGCTCGTACAGGTCGTTATCAGTCATATGATCCATTAATCTGCGACAAGCAACTTTTTCAATAATCTTCCCAAGAAAAGTCAGGTTGGCGACAGGTCTATAGTTGGAAAGACAGTTTTTGTCGAGTGATGGCTTTTTAAGAAGTGGTCGAATTACTGCAGATCTGGCTGACGACGGAAAGACACCAGATGATAGTGAGGAGTTGACTATCTCAGTTATGATGGGAAGAAGATGATTGATGTTTTCTTTCAAGAACCACGTAGGAATAGGATCCAGGCTGCAAAACGTACTCGGAGATCTCTTGATAATTTTCATTATCTCATCTTCGGTTGTTGGATCAAAGCAGACCATTGGTGTAGATGAAAAAGGTCTAGAATCGGGGGAAGGTTCGGAGCTTAAAAAGATATTTTCCAGGCCTCTTTGAATCTTTTCAATCTTATTGATGAAGAATGTGGAGAACTGGTTACACTTAGATTAAGAAAACTAATATGATGCTGAAAAATTATTTTTTCCTTCGTACACTGTACCAAATTGGATATTATGATGACATATATTGTCACTTGCATTGTCAATTTGCTACTTTGAGATTTTTTGACAATTTAATAGATATGCTATGCTTTTAAACGTTTCTAACTTTATTTTCATTATTTTACGACTCCATTTAACCTACCAACTCTCTGTAATGCTGATTTTTATAATACGTTCATTTGATCACCTTTCTGATTCCAATAACAATGATTAATTCGTCAATTTGAGGTATCAGTGAACATGTAATTTCGTCAGACTTCTTTTTAACCTGAATACTTATATTTTTCTGATTTCCATTGAGAGCATCTTTTTTTTCTTCTTCTTAATTTAACGTTATTTGTATCACCCCCCCCCCCCCCTCAAACTGTATTTGTTTCTCCTTTTGTTCTTATCATCTCTTTTGTGCAATCTTTACAAACGACCGGAATGGATGGTGAATAGATAGTAGCCACACACAGCGAATGTTAAACAATCGTAAAACATTCGTTCCGTGCATCATTATGATATTGCAAAGAACTGAATATGATATTTGTTATTTCGCACCCATGGCAACGCTGGTATAATAGTATAGAGACAGATTTTCTTGTGTGAGCCTGCTGCTGCCTTGCTTGACGCAGGGATCGTGAGAATTTTCTGATCATGAAAGGGACTTTGCTATGGAATTTGGTCATTATGTTCCTATTATGTTCCATGATATAGCGTTCTCTTTCAACAAACGCATGGCTGTCTTAGAAAAAGGCAACGAGAGATGTTAATAGTGATTTTGAAAGAGCAGGTGTTTTTAATTCAAATCAAACACTACCATCAACATGATACAAAAAAATAGTTGTGTTTCTTTCTTTGTTCTTACCTATGTCGGGCTCAAATAGTGTGACATAATGGGGAGCTTATTTTTTTGTAATGCTATGAAAAAAATATTAATTTTTTTCCCCCGAATTTACATTGAAACGTGAAAAAAAAAAATCCAGAGGAATCTATAATGTTTGCAAACAAGGTCGTTTTGTTTAGAATTAAATGAGTATTTTTATTCATGTCATTACTGTTTGCTATTGCTTTTGAACAAGTTTGACTGATTGCATAAATCTCATGAAGTATCTGTGAATTTATCAATGTCTACATTTATTCTTAGGACAATATTGGAAGTGAACTTAATATCCAATGTTATATTCTGTCTAGATGTTTATTCAATTTCATTGTTACACATTTCTCACTTTTTTAAATGTACCCCCACACTTTTCAAGGAAAAAAAGTAAAATAAATCAGTTGTTGAAAACTTTGACGAAATTAATGCAACTGACAATTAAATCTGTGTGTATTATTATAATTATGTATGTGTGTAAAAGTATATGTATATGTATACAATGTGTGCGCGCGTGTGTGTTGGACGCGTGTGTTAGTGTCTGTGAAATATAACATTCAGAAATGAGCAAATGTGTATAGGAAAATCCCTTTAGATCGTGACTTGTAAAATCATCAGGTTCTATACTTTTGGCCCATGCAGTCATTTTAGAAAAGAAAAAGAAGAACCAGCCCCCCCCAAAAAAAACCCAAAACAAAACAAAACAAAACAAAAAAATTGTGGAGGAGGGGGGGGGCACTTACGTCAATGGTTTTATATCCAATCCTTTGGGTAAGTTCCATCATTTTTCCCCCAGCAAGTTGACACAGAAAGTTTGAATGTCCAGGAAAATATGGTCAATTTGAATTAGAGTAAAAACATATTTCAACAAGATATTTTAACCTGAAATTTTGTAAGATGGTAGATTGATAAATGAACTTTCAGAAAATACAAAAAACTTAAAATCAAAATTTCTACCCCAAACCACCTTTTTCAGCTGTTTACTCTAAAACTTCCATTGCGACTTATTTGGTCGTTTTGTGGTGGAGGGTCACAAATAATGTTTAATGTTCTCGGAACGAGGGGGGGGGGGGGGGGGGGCGACGCATGGGGGTATACATCACTCACATTTTTTTGGGGGGGGGGGGGAGCGGGGGAGGGGGGTGGTCTGTACAAATATGCCCCCCACACACACACACTGACAAGCACACACTCACACACACATTTTTCAAGGAAAAAAAAATCAGTCAGTTTTGACAAAATTAATACAAGTGCCAGTTAAATTTATTTGTGTATTAGTATATGTATGTGTATGTTCGAATGATACGGCCAATGCTGTATTATGTAAAGTGAACACGGTGTAACTGGGTACAGTCAATGTCGTTTATATGTGTGTAGAAGTATATGCATATGTATTTGATGCAGTGTGTGCGCGCGTGTGTGTTGGACGTGTGTGTTAATGTCTGTGAAATATAAAATTCGGAAATGAGCAAATGTGTATAGGTAAATCACTTTAGTTTGTGACTTGTAAATTCATCAGGTTCTATACTTTTGGCCCATGCAGTCACTTTAGAAAAAAAAGAGACCCCCCCCCCCCCCCAAAAAAAAAAAAAAAAAAAAAAAAAAAAAAAAATGGAGGAGGGGGAGGGGCACTTAGGTCAATGATTTTATATCCAATCCTTTTGGTAAGTTCCATCATTTTTCCCCCCAAGTGACGATTTACATCCTTAACATGAATCTATAGTGAACATTACATAAATGTAAATGTGACCAGGCACCACAAAACCACAAAAAAAGTCGCCAGAATTTTTAGTTAAGGTCTGATTCTGAAAGAGGACATTCTCAGCTTTAAAATGATATATAACTCAATAGCATTGGATGTTCTTAACTCACTATACAAAGAGTAGAATGCACAATCCCTCAGAATGTTACTTCTGAGAAATAAGGGTTTAAGTTTGCAGTCTATTGAAGCACTCTGCTTTGCTTAGTGTTGTGCTAAGGTGACAAAAGGAGGATTAGAACTCAATGAAAATTTCTATAAAGGGATTATCAGATTGTTCTAAAACTTGGCATACTAATTAGACATATCCTGCTTATCACAGTGCACAAGTATCAATGCAAGAACTTACTCTGTTTAAAAGTTATAGGAGATCAAAATGAGACAAGTATTCAGGGTCGTAAAAAAGAAAAGTACTACCACAAATTCCAGAGAAAACACACATAAGTTCAATAAAAAACTGTAAAAAAAAAAATACCACTTTTAGATTGTTTGGTGCCTCCAAATTTTTAGATTACTAAGAAAAAAAGTATACTCTTTCAGGAAATGCCCAAAACTAAAATTTGACCATGCCAACCCAAAACACATTGATTGAGCTGTAACTGAAAATCACAAAGTGCGACTTTTTTGGGGTTTTGTGGTGCCTGGTCACAAATGTTCTTTTGAGATCTTCTCTCTCTTTCTCTATTCATTTTTCATGTCTCTCTTACTCCTCAATTCTCTACAACCGTTTTCTATTTATTTTCCAACCAATATCTTTTTCTCTTTTCCTCTGTCTGTCTGTCTCAGTGTCTGGCTGTCTGTCTGTCTGTCTCTCTCTCTCCCTTTCCCTTTCTCTCTTACCCTTGAATCCGTAATTGCGTTTACTAAACAAGTTATATTCGGTAAATTTAGAGAAATTAATTACGTCATTTGAATATATATAAATATATTTTTAAAAAGTATTAATGGCGGCGGCCTTTGTATTTTTACGTCACTGCCTAATTTTGCGAATAGAATAATTTTAGCATGCTGATTTCATAAATGGAAATAAACTAATATAGTAGTATACGTTCATTTGCATTCCTTAGCCAATAACTACTTTTATAACGATTTTTTTTTCTTTCATTACTTATATGAATGTTCGCATTCGATGCAGCACATTTTATTTTTTCATTCATTTCTGCTGAAGTCACAAGCTGACAAAGATATATACGTTTTGTCATTCAAAATTTCCATTGCAATGTAATAGGCCTCCATGAAAAATCAACAAATTATTTCCCGACAACATCTTTTCAACAATAATATTTAACTTTTCGTTTTCACAGACTTTATCTAGTTTGTACAAATGAATTGTCATTATATATTGTTTGTATTGCATTTTAACACAGCCAGAAGAAGTACATACCAAAACAACCACAGCGTGTTGGAGGCGGAGACAGATATGGAGAGGGTGACAGAGAGAGAGAGAGAGAGAGAGGGAGGGGGCTAGGGTTTAGAGGAAGGGAAAGATAGTGAGCATGGGTAGAACAAGTTTCCTGAGAACTATTTTATTTTCTAATGAAAAGATGGTATAAAAAATAAAAATTATGATGAATTATTTTTTAATGTCTGTTCAAAGTTGCAATGTAGAAGGAGACTTATGCGCTATCGCCAATAAGGACTTTTTTTAAGAAAAAAAAATCATTTTGTCTTGTGAATGTTAAACATCACATTCCTAACATGAAAAATAGTAGTTTTTAGGATACAATCCCATGAAGAGATCCAGGGGAAGGGAAAGATGGTGGATAAGGAAATGGCCTGCCATGAGGGAGAGAGAGAAAGAAAGAGAGAGGAAGGAGGAACAAAATGTAACCCCTTGACACGCTGTAATGAATTTAAGTAGTCATTTTAGTCTTGACGCAATGTGGGTATCATTTAGGGTGTTTCCATTTGGTGACCCACTTTTTTCTGACACCCCTGACACATTTTTTGGTCATTCACTTGATTGAAGTTGATAACATAACAAGAGTAAACAAGTACCGTGTAGGCATACGCGACGATTTCTTGTGACGGCCGGGAGGTGGGGGGGGGGGGGGGGGGGGGGGTAGGAGGACGCGACTAGAATTTACCATTCTTTGCTATACATTCTTCAAAATTTCCCGGGGCGCGTAACAACCCCCCACCCCCCCCCCCCCCCCACCCCCTGATCGCCGCCCAGGCGTGTAGAGGAGGAGAAACACTAAAAACGTCATCAAATGCTGTTTAAAGTCAACGTCTTCCGCGTTTCGAAGCTCCTAAATACAAGTTTTTATGGAGTTGTAAATTCTCTGGCAAACCCTGACACAACATGTAACTGATGATTTATAAGCTTTAAATTGATGTATAATTCTTCTATTTCACTTCCCCGTTCCGATAGCGTCTTTAATGATAATAATAATCCTAATCCTAAAGGGATTCGGTAACTTTGTGGAGGCTTGATTTAATAAATTGTTGAATTTTGGTATCTGTCTTGTATAATGATGTTCAGAGGATAAATAAACAGCCAGGCATAGAAAGGTTTTCAAATATATAATGCTATTATTAAGCTATCTATGACTGAATACTCCCATTTACGAAAGCGTATGGCCATACGCTTTAGAGTAACACTGAGACTATGGGGGGAAATGAGTCTGGCATTTCCGGTCACTTGCATATGTTTACTTTTGTGAAGCACATGATGATTTTGAAGTGCTTTTTTCCCCCTGGGCTTCATTTTTATACCATATTACATACACTGATGGCATGTAAGGCCAGGCAGCTCAGATTTTATCAGTGTAGTAAAATCACGCAAAACCGTTATAACGCAAACCCGTAATACGTTGACGTCAAAACAGTAAATCGATTACCAGGAGATCACTCTCCTCGCTCCACTGTGCAAGAGAATTTGCACGCAAACCCTTTGTGAATGGAGAAAGCATGAACGATTCCAAGATGCGTTCTCAATCTTTAAATTCACAGGGACGGCTTAAAAAGCAAAGGGACGGCTGCAAACTACGATACTTTTGAAGACAAATTTATACTTGGTCAATCTATCGCCGCCGATTTTTTTCCCCGTGGCGTTTTGCTATAAATGAATCAAAATCATAATTCATCTTTTGCAAGCAGCTGAAAAGAACGCTTTATAGATGTAATGACAGTCGTTGTTTCTTCTTCTCTCTATCTTCATTATTTCCTAATGTATTTCTTTGTTTTTCTTCACTCTATCTTCTTTTAATATCTTTATGTATTTCTTTGTTGTTTTTTTTTCTCTCTGTCTTCCCTTTTCCTTATGTATTTCTTTGTTTTTCTTATCTCTATTTTCTTGTTTTCCTTATGTATTTCTTTGTTTTTCTGCCTTCCTTTTTTCCTGATGTATTCCTTTGTTTTTCTTGGATCGGTATATTTTCTTATGTATTTCTTTGTTTTGAGTGTTGCTTAAAAATGACTTTTAATCTTGCGTGGGTTAAAAATATTGTTGATTAAAAACAGTGTTCTCGGCTTTCCCGCCAAAATGATAGTGCTAACTGTCGAGACACTTTATCTTTTTGTTGGTTAAAGTTTGATCAAAGTTGATTAAAATACCGATCGCATGACTGAACAGCGCATTGATTTGGAACTAATTTGCTGCGCGCATATCTATCGCAGAAATTGTTTGCGATAAAAATGGAAGGCGTTGTCATTCAAGTCGCTGAATGATTGGGGACATTCAAAGAGCTTGTCAGCGTGTTTGAAGGTGAGAAACTCTTTTCATATCTGTGATTGTTGTCTAGCTTAATCTTGGGAATAAATAGATCTATAGTGTGATCTTTCTTTCTAATTAAAACGGCTTGGAAGCTAGTTCGACCTGCTCGATCTGGACTAGACCTGGCTAAGCCAGGCCCACTGTTAGATCTACTGACTACGCCTACGGTAGCTAGGAGGCGACGCCGGCGGTATGGCGGTGTGTTCACCTTCGCGGATGTCCATATTTCGCGGACAGGTCAGTACGACAAAAACTGAAACTAGAACTAGAACTTTAAAAAAAAAAAGATATAGCATCAATGTAGGCGTATATAGGCGTAGTCTACGGCCGGTGGGCCTGGCTTAGTCAGGTCTAGTCCAGGTCTGAGCAGGTCGAACTTCCCAAACCGCTTATCTTAGAAAGCAAGATCACACAGTAGATCTATTTCTTTATAAGATTAAGCTAGACAACAATCACAGATATGAAAAGAGTTTCTCACGTACCAAATGAGGCTAACCAACAAATGGTTTAACATTTAACCAACAATTTGTTTAAGTTTAATCAACACCAATTTAACCAATGTTGAGCAAAATACGATTAACCAACAAATGGTTAAACATTTAACCAACAAAATAAAACTAACCAACAAATGGTTAAACAATTAACCAACAATATGTTTAAGTTTAATCAACACCGATTTAACCAACGTTGAGCGAAATATGATTAACCAACAAATGTTTAAAAATTTTAATCAACCACAGGTTAAACTTTAATCAACAGGCCGTTGATTAAATGTGTGGTTCACCTGGTAATCCTCGGTTGATTAAAATTTTAACCAACAAGATTAAAAATTTTAATCAACGTTCTAACAGTGTATGTTTTTCTTTTTTCTGCCTTCCCTTTTTCCTTATATATTTCTTTGTCTTTCTTCTTTCTTCTTTTTTCGTTATGTATTTCTTTGATTTCCTTCGCTTTTCTTTTTTCATTATGTATTACTTTGTTTATATTCTTATGTCTTCTTTTTATTTATTTATTTATTTTTTCTTCTCTCTGTCTTCCTTTTCCTTATGTATTTCTTTTTTTTGTTCTCTCTGTCTTCCTTTTCAGTATGCACAACCCTTACGTCAAATACGGGCGAACGACTAATAAGAGACTAGGAAAATCGCTGGACCGTACGACCTTGCGGTGCGGGCTTACGTAACAATCAGCAAATATAACGCTAAACTGTTATAACGGTTTCGCGTCATTTTACTACACTGTTTATCAAGCCTCTACAAAGTTACCAAATCACTTTGATATAAAAATCGCTAAATAAACCTCAACGTAGGCCAACTTTACCTCTAATATCACCCCGGCCATGTGCTTCATGAAAGCACAGTATGTGCAAAAACTTTGCTCCCTGTGATATATTGATCTTTCTTTCTTATTTCACTTTTATTACCAGAAAATGTCAATCACCGTTATGACATGCATTGTATTCGGATTATAAAAGATAAAAGAGCAGTTCACATATGTATTCAAATTTCCAGCAGCTATCACACAAGATTCGTGAATATCCAAAAATGTTACACTGGGGGGGGGGGGGGGGGGGCATATGCGTACAAAGCAGAGAGCGGGGGGGGGGGGCTGTTGGGTATTCAGAGTTATGATATTCGGGCAACCGGCAACCTTCACCTCATCTTCAGGCAGCGAGGTTGCCTGTGTACTTTTTACAGCGTATATTTCGATGACAAAATAACGGTATTACATTAATACATTCTCATTCATTTTTGGTCACTCGCTACGCTCGCTATTGGAAAATAGGTCAAAAACAATCATTAAAAGTATTCTAGCACATCTATAATGTTCATTTTGCATTTATCATTTTTTAAAAGATATCACTCTTTCATGACTCGAAAGAGACCGCACCAGTTACTGACGCGGTCCTTGAAATTAAATGACACCTCTTGTGAGCAGGGATTTATGTTTCTATATTCCCAGTGTAGTTTGCATACAATAATTGTTGCTATTGGACAAGGATCACTCCCTTGGGCACAATTTTGCAAGGAGACTGACTCCTTTTGCCCGAATATCAAGTTTCCAGTGTCTAAGTCTTAAAAAAGTGATTATTGCAAAATGAAAATTGCAGACAATTCTTTCAATAATTCGTCCCTGTGACGGTAATAAGGAAAAACGCATATTTTTTCAATTTTGAGTTTTTTGCATTTTTGGACATCATTCACTAACATCTTGAACCTCACAAAGTTTCAGATCATAATAATGTATAATTATGCAACTATGGTGATAACGTCATCAAGAAAGTACTTAGTAAAAGTCTCTGTTTTCACGTGACGTGAAGCCTGGGCGGCGATCGGGGGGGGGGGGGGGAGGGGGAATGGTAAATTCTAGTCACGTGACGTGACTCTGTTTTTCTGTTTTCAAGTGACGGCTTACAGCCGTCCCGTATGTTTTACGTGCGCGGCTGAGATCCGTCACTTCGTGAAAATAAAGAAGAGCGCGTCCTTGAATTGACTTTGTGTTTTCACGAATGACGCTGATCAAGTATATGTTTTACACGCGCGCGACTGAGATCCGTCACTTCGCGTCCTTGAATTTTGTGTTTTCACGAAATGACGGTTATGTTTACAGCTCATTTACCCCCCCAAATATAAACAAATAGGCAAATGATTAAACATAGAACTAAACATTGAAATATGATCTATCCCAGCATATAAAATTCACCCTTCATACATTAAAGAGGTTGAGATTATGCTTTAAAACTTTGAAAGCGATTTATTGAAAACTAACTTTCTTTTAGTTGCGGGCTCATCCGTCACTTCGTGAAAACAGTAACGAATTGACGCATTTTCCAATTGCCTTTACAGGTTCGATTATAGCAGGTATTGATGCTATCGAAATGACGCCTCGTGTTAGCCAGGCTTAAGAGGTTATAACAGGTGACTCTGCAAAATATATTGCTGGTAGGCTCGTTGGGGGAGAAGAGTTTATCATTCGATCATATTTTTGTAAACGGTTTTATTCTTTCTTGATCCAATTTCGCGAGTGTTTCCATATTTTGAATTAAAAAAAAAACCCAACATAATAATGGTAATGGAATATAACTGTTATGCGTGGAGCGATTCATTGCTCTCAATTATGTGTCATTGGCTCCTCCGTATCCATGGTATCATGCTTTATCATGCACGTATCTGCTTCACTGCACTTTATCTGATCACCTGCAAGGCAACACTTTTGAATATGTCTATTCATATAAACTGTTCTCTATTCGCTATCACTTTTTTTTTTTTGGGGGGGGGGTTAATAATGCCGTAAAAAAAACACAAAAAACAACAACTTTAAAAGCTTTAAGAGGTTGGGGTGGCCGGAATCCATTAGTTAAGGCACTAAAACTTCAAAGAAGCATCGCTGGGTGGAAACAGAAAAACAAACACTAAAACAAGATGTTTGAAATTTGGGAAAAACCAGGACAGAGTTGTAAATATTTTTTTAAAAAGTTATTATAAAACATCAAATTTACGAATTATAAGTATGTTTGTACTCTGGAAAATTATAGTTATTCAGTTATTTTGTCTTTTGTTAATTTTGACCAGGGATTTATCAGAAATGTTTTGTGAATATCGTGGTAATATACCTCTTCCCCCAGTTCGAGAAAAGAGGGAGGCTGCTCAATCATTCATCCTGTATTAAAATGCTCTATTTCAAGATTCAAACAATCAGAGACCTTCGGTGGTCTAAACTTTCAAATATTCCTAATGTTCTTATTGTTTGGATTTTAATTTTTTCTTTTCTAATTTGCAAGAATCCTAAATCCAGAAAGCACCAAAAAGAAAACAAAATATTTTATATAACATTTATAATCTTTTGCAGTTTATTTAATGACTTACAATTCCATCAGCAATGGTTCTTATTAGACATATTAATTATGACCAAAGGCTCACAATATATCTGGTGAAATCCTAGAGAATATTATTTACGAGAACTATAAGACGATTCCGGTATGTTCTTAACGTGTAGATGTTTCTTAGCTTTTAGCCCAAAAGAGTAAGTACAAAAATAATGCACATATATTATTGTGGTGAAAGAAGATTCGAGAAGGAGAATTTACCCTGAAATAAAAATGTCTAAGCTGAGGTGACAGAGGCTGACTACAATGTAAAAAAAAAAATGATAATAGATGCAAATTTTGTGACGCTCTCTTTTGTATCTCATTCCAGTATCTCCGATATACAAATAAATAATAGCTACTTTTTATTCTCTAGTCCTTTCCACTACCTGGAAATTCTAAAAATGATGATTCTACCATGGGTAAATAGGGTCATAGTAATATATTTGCCACTAGTTTAATTATTATTGTTGATTTTTTAGTGATTTTTATTGTTATTATTATTATTATTATTATTATTATCATTATTATTATTATTGTTATTGTTATTATCATCATTATCATTATTATTATAATTATTATCATCATTATGATTATTATTACTATTATCAGAGTTATTATAATTATTATTATTATTATAATAATTATAACTATTTTTACCATCTTTATTATAACCATTATTATTACCATTATCATTGTTGAAGTTTTTTAGCTCTGGGACATGCAATGCAGTCAGATCCCAAAAGAGAAAAGAAAATAGAGCAGTTCACAAATGTATTCACATGTATTTGCCCATATAGCCATTATTTCTTGTTACTGCCCAAAAGCTTGGGGGCTTGAGGGCTTCAGGAAGAAATATTGTATACAATTTGCAATCTGAATAATAAAATACATGGGCATATGCATGGGCATGTTAGGAAAGAAGCGTCTATCAGTTCAATTACATTTGTGAACGGTTTTAGTTTGTCTTGATCTAATTGTTGCTATGGGTGCGAATAACAAATAACACAATATAATGTAACAATTATGCAGGGAACAATCGTTGAGCGTCATCATCCCGTATCATCTTTGCAGCTGCATTTATGTGAAAAACACAACCCAATCCATTTGGCATCTATTCTAATGATTGCAATTGAAAAGTAAAAGCATAGGAAGCATGGAAGGGAAAAGGGAATGATGGAAATCAATTAGTGGAGGGCAATAGAAAATATCTAGCTAGTTTTGGTGGAAGCATGAAACTGACAACAAAAAGAGGGTAAGGCAAAAGTTAGACGAAATAGGAGAAATTCGACAGCTGTCTTACGTGACATGACAAATATATTACCACATATCATCAAAATGATAACATGCTTTCTGTACAAGAAATATCAAAATTTACTCAGATCTAACATCTCAATGTTCTGATCACAACCCTCTCCTTTACTTGCGGTTTTGGTACGGCTGGGACATCACCCGTGCTTATTATCAAATGTGGATGGACAGCACAATACCATCCCTCAATTCAAGATGCTTTTTCATGACGATCCTGATATTTATTAACATAGTAAACAGATTGGAACTTAAAGTTAAAGATTGTATAAATCACTTTCTTTTGTTGCAAATGCCATTCATATCTTCAACGGCTCTGTCAAATGTTGAATGATGCTTGTAGCTCAGGTAGCTTCTCTCTGTTTTCTCTGTTATTTCTTCTTTACCTCACTCTCTTCTTCTCTTCTTCTCTTACTTCTTCATTCTCGGTTCTATCCACTTTTTATTATACCTTGGTACATGCATGCATCAGTATTCAGGGTGACCATGCACTGTATTGTACAGTGTGTTATGCATGTGTATGGTGCTCTACTGTTTATATGCAACTGTTTTTTTGCAGTTGCATGTATAATTCATTCATGTATTCGTGTATCATGTGGATTGCCACAATTATGTAAGATCCTTCACATCACTAAACAATCTTTTTAGGTACAACTGGTCTGGTATTCGCCTGACTGTTCGTAAAATTGTATGCTTTAGATTCAGGCATTCTTTTGTTGCAAATGCCATTCATATCTTTAATTGGCTCTGTTAAACGTTGAATGATGCTTGTAACTCAGGTAGCTTCTCTTTGTTCTCTCTGTTATTTCTTCTTTACCTTTCTCTCTTCTTCTCTTCTTCTCTTACTTCTTCATTCTCGGTTTTATCCACTTTTTGTCATACCTGGGTACATGCATGCATCAGTATTAGAGTGACTATGCACTGTATTATACAGTGTATTATACATGTATATGGTATTCTACTGTTTTATGCAACTGTTTTATGCAGTTGCATGTATAATTCATGGATATTCATGTATCATGTGGTATTGCCACAATTATGCAAGATCCTTTAAACCCATTAAATAACTTTTTTGGGTACAACAGGTTTGGTATTCGCCTGACTGTTCCTACATGTAAAACTGTATGCTTCAGATTCAGGCATTCTTTTGTTTTAAATGCCATTCATATCTTTAATGGCTCTGTGAAACATTGAATGATGCTTGTAGCTCAGGTAGTTTTCTCTCTGTTCTCTCCGTTATTTCCTTTCTACCTTTCTATCTTCTTCTCCTTTTTTCCTATTTCTTCATTCTTGGTTCTATCCACTTTTTATCATACCTGGGTACATGCGTATCAGTGTCAGGGTGACCATGCACTGTGTTTTGCGGTGTGTTGTGCATGCGTGTGGTGTTCTACTGTTTTGTGCGGTTGCATGTGTGATTCGTGTGTCGTGTGGTGTTGCCATGCATGTTGGAGCGGTTCTGTGAGTTTTGGATCGGTGTCGATATCGTTATCGGTCTGGGGTTCGCGGGGCCGTTCCGGCATGTGTGGCGGTGCCGCATGGTACGTGGGTTGCGCGTGCGGCTGCGTGGAGCAGTTGCATGGAGCAGTGGAGTGCCATGTAGGGAGTAGTGTGCGGTCCCCCTGATACTATATTTGTGCCTGGGTTCTGTTTCTTTCATTTTTTCTTTTCTCTCTCTCTCTCTCTCTCTCCTACTTTGCACTCTCCTGCTCTTCTACCCTGCACTCTTTATTCTTCTTACTTTCTTTGGTCTTTTCTCCAGTTAAACTGTGCCCGGATACATATGTAATCTTATTTTAATCTTACTATCATGAATTGTCAAATCTTGCCAATAAGTACATGTACATTGATAATTTACATCAGTAGTTTTAGAAGTCTTTATCACACTAGGTTCCTGTTCTTGCCTCAAGATTATGCTAGTATAACTGGTCTTGTAAGGGTGATAGTTTTGGGTGATAGTTCATTCGTTTAGACAGTGGTATTTTTTTTTTTTACGATTTATTTTTCCATGGTCAGCGCTCCGTTTTTAAAGAGTCAACTTATTGTGTTGTTTATTTTCTTTTTAAATTCAATGTTTCATATGTCCTGGTTTCTATAATCTGTTACTATTTGATTCTCTCTTGTATATTTCTTCTATCATTTATTTACTTATTTATTTGTGTAACCTTTTTTATGCTTGTTTTGTTAACTTTCTTGCCAGTGGAGGACGAATTTCTGTATTTTTAATCAGACAATAAAGTTCTTGAATCTTGAATCTTGAATTTTGAATCTTTCAATGATCAGAGTCCGAAAATTCCTGAGCCTTTTTATGACCCTCTAATTTGCTGATACCAGAGAGAACAAATACCAATTCTTGTCAAGTCTGGATTTTGCATCCTCTCTCAAAAGTGCCTTTTGCGAACTCCAGCTAAAATATCGCCACATAGTTTGGTTTTATTGCACAGAACATATTTCATACTATCCACAGATATGAAAATGTCCTGGAAATATGTTGAAATATCTATTTGGGCAGTCTTTTCCAACTGTAAACTTTTTTGAGACGCACTGTATAGTTTGTTGCAATTAAAAAAAAAAGATATATTTATCACCACTTTAGTCCAATTGACTGGATGCACAAAAAAAAACTTTATGGATTTTTGTGTGTAATTTAATTCTATTATGTGGTGGGATGCTGCGGTTACATTTTGGCCAAGAGACTTTGCAAACAGTGATAAAAAGAGTTCTAAGCCTTTTTACTATTCGAACGCACTTTTTGGAGAGACAAAAAAGTGCGATGTAAAAATAGCAACAGCAGTTGTTTTTCTCATTGCAGATGCTGCCTTAATACAGTTAGAAATCAATGGCAATGCACTAAAAATCTATTTTTTCATTACCAGAAAGTCAACTGAACTTTGCTGATAAACTCACGCATCACAAAATAGCACTGGGTCATAAGAACATTGATTTTTATTTTATTTCATTTTATTCAACAAGTATAAATGAATTAAAAACATGATAACAGTGTTAGAGCAAAAATAAATAAACATCTTGACATTAAAAAAACAAAAAACAAAAAACAAACCAAAACTAAAAAAATATGAATTAGCTTTTAGCTCACTTACAGTGTTGTCCTAAGAATATTTTCAGATAATGATATATACAAATATATGTGACCAGGCACCACAAAACCACCAAAAAGTCGCCAGATATGAATTTTTAGTTAAAGGTCTGATTCTGAAAGAGGAGATTGTCAGCTTTAAAATGATATAGAACTCATTAGCATTGGATGTTCCTAACTCACTGAACAAAGAGTAGAATGCTGCAGAATGTTACTTCTGAGAAATGAGGGTTTAAAGTTTGCAGTCTATTGAAGCACTCTGACTTGCAAGGTGTTACGCTAAGGTGACAAAAGGAGGATTAGAACTCAAGGAAAATTTCTATGAAGGGATTAACATATTGTCCTAAAATTAGGCGTACTAAGTAGGGATATCGTGTTTATTATAGTGCACAAGTATTAATGCAAGATCTTACTCTGTTTAAAATTTATGGGAGATCAAAATGAGACAAGTATTCAGGGTCGTAAAAAAAAAGAGTAATACAACAAAATCCAGAGAAGGCACACATAAGTCTAATAAAAAACTGTCAAAGATACCACTTTTAGATTGTTTGGTGCCTCCAAATTTTTAGATTAATTAGAAAAAAGTATAACACCCAAAACTAAAATTTGACCATGCCAACCAAAAACACATTGATTGAGCTGTAACTGAAAATCACACAGTGCGACTTTTTGGTGGTTTTGTGGTGCCTGGTCACATATTCTATTAAGTTTATATACCACAATGCATGACAAAGGAAAATTGGTTAAGATTATGGTATCAAAACATTACACACACTCTGAAATTAGCTTGGTAAAATTTTACACAGTATTGGCTAAAACGAGAAGGTGCAAGACTCCGTAAAATGTACCCCAAACTGGGTAAAAATTAACCCCAAATCATGCGGGTTCCCTTTACCAAGTAATGAGTGATTTCATAGTTCATGATTTTTTTTAATTTTTAATATGCCTAAAATGCATGAGACATCCATTTCTGTTTTCTACATGAAGATATACAGTTTAAAGAGAAGAAGAAGAACAAGAAATACAGTTCAAATATTCTTAAAGGGCTATTCAATATATACATTATCTTGCTTTTTGGAGAAGAAGAGAATTGAGAGTAACAGACTGGTGCCAGTTGAGAAAAATCAGACAAAAATGTCAAATAACACTTATTACGATCAATATAACATCACATTAAATCAACGCAGTGAACAGTTGAGCCTTCAATACTGATCTGTTTCTATAGGGAAAGTAGTCATTTGTCATCCATTCTTGTCGTTTTGGAATTACTAAATGAAAAAAATTAAAGAATGAGTAGTTAAAAAAAAAGGGGGCGGGGACCGAAAGGTTCCTATACATGCAAACTGAGATAAAAGCAGAAAACACAATGCATTTTTTTTTTTGGGGGGGGGGGGAATGGAAACAGACAAAATAACATGGTACAATAGAAAGAATCAATGTTAGAAAGAAGTCGGGCCAATATATATATATATATATATATATATATATATATATATATATGTACTACGACCACAAACGGCCCAACAAATCATTATTATTGGAATAGTAAATTGATCCGAATGAACTCAGTAAAATTAGCATAGCAGCCTATTAATGCTTTGAATGCAATGACACAAAATGAAAAAAAAAGTGTAGAAAATAAATTTAAAATCGAGGAATACCAAATTGGTAAATATATGAATAAATGTAATATATATATATATATAATATACTACTTTTCACATCAGGCTGTATTATACCCTGATTAAACGTCCAAAACGGCCATCCTCTACACAGTGTACTACTGGTGTGTTATTTTCTTAAATACAGCAAATGTTATACAAAATGAATGTTTGCAGTAATGACAGTAATCGTTTTCAAAGTTTGTGTGTGTGTGTGTATATATATATATATATATATATATATATATATATATATATATTACACAGGCCTACATTGCCACGCAAGTTTACAGTGGCTATTGTCAAGAGTTTTCTTCTATACGTCATAGAATAGTCACTTCCTATATGAATTCTAGGGTGAGACAAAATGACTTGGACCCAAGTTCACCATTTTCTTATCCATGCAACATGCAAACACAATGTATTTCAAATCTGTGAAAGTATCGTGCTTTTGCAGAATGTCCCCTCCTTCTCATACAGACATGATCATTTGAATGTTAGCATTTATTTCACATTCGTTTGATACAAGAAGGAGATAAATGTGCTTTGAATCTGATTCTTAAATAAGGATTTACGCCAACCTTGTTTCCAGGAACTTTGAAGTTTTATATTTGGTGGTGTCCCAATTTCATTATAAGAGTAACCTTTTTAAGTCTACTCTGGAAGTTGATTTTCACTCCTGATGTGTTAAATACTTGTACTGAGTTCAACTGACACAATGACTATTTTCCATTTGTTAGAAAATTGTGTACAAAGATATTTAACAAAATGATATTTTAATTTGTATAATTTGTACAATAAGTGAATATTCACAATTCAAATTCAATCCAATTTAATTTGTAGCGTAAGGGAGCCCTTTTCTTAATTCTTACGAGAACGAACATTTACAATGCAGTCACATCATGCTCTAAATCTTCAATATATTTGAACCATGAAACAGTTGTTAGAGCCTCAGAGGAATATTTGTTGATGTGTCTTCTTTTTAAAACACTTTCCTTGGAAATGGTACATTTCACCAAAATATGCCCGGCGTCATTAAGTAAATATTCTTACATGTGTTCTGATAATTGCTCCTTGTTTTTGACATATTTTCGAAATTAGGTCTTCATGACTTCCACCCACCCTTTAGGCATACAGCACGTTGATAGGATGTGCAGTGGTAACGCTACATATACATACATTGTGTATGTGTGTGTGTGTGTGTGGGGGGGGGTACTCGTTTTCCGAAGGTTCATAATTCCGAAGGTTCATAATTCAGAAACACAATTTTGACGTAGCAAGGGGTTCGTAATTCCGAAAATAAAATAGGGTTCACAATTCCGAACATTTGATGCATTATTCCGAAGGTTAGTCATTCCGAAAATGAATTGGGGTTCGTAATTCACAAAATGAAAAAGGGGTGATAATTCCGAAGGTTCGTAATTCCAAAAATGCAATAGAGCTCTCCATAACTTTAAGAAATACGAACCTTCGGAAATATGAACCTTTCTTTTTCATTTTCGGAATTATCAACCCTATTTCATTTTCGGAATTAAGAACCATGGGAGTAAACGAACCTTCTGAAAAAAAAAACAAAAACAAAAACAAAAACGAACATGTTACCAACTGTGGTACAGACTGACTTAGAGTAATTCATTCATTCCTTATAGCAATACATGTGCATAGTAATTATACCTTTCTATATACGTCTCGGCGGCTATTTTCCAAATACAGTAGTTTATAGGCTACGCTGTAGGTTACACCACACAAGACTTGACAATATTATACCATACAATAAAGGGTACATCATTATTGTTTAAAGTGGTACAATATTTTTTGTACAATATAAATTCCACTGTAGAGTTTCTAAAAGGGGTCAAATTCCACGTACATTTTATACAAAAGAATTACACACAAATTCGGTAGCTTATCATCTCTGTTACCTTAAAAACGTTATGTCATGAAGAAAGTATTCTTCAATCTTATGGAACCTACTTAGGCATACGGACGGGATGCATAGCATCAAGTCTCATAACAACATTGGACAAAATTATTAATGATCAACATACAAATAGCATATAACGGCTGGAATCTGACGAACCTCAACCATTTCTGTTTGCGGAATAAATATGTACAATTCAGAGCAAATTATAACGGGAGTACTCGGCTTGTTGATCGAACTTTAAGTTAACTTTATGATAAGATCTTGGACAAATTAGGACACAATTGTGCGCCCTCTGTCGTTGATTACTTTGTCCATATATGTGTTATCATTCAACCTTAACTTCCTAACCACTCACTGCTCATAGACAAAATATCTACTAACCACTGACACCCATCACGGACACCCCGAGAGAAAAGTTCTGCAAGCGAAGACCGGTCACTGTAATCTGAAGTGATCCCGTGCACTTTGCCTTGAGAATCAAGCCAAAACAACATTTCCTTCTTTGTCTTGTCATCAAAGGAACATGCACCGTCACTGCAAGCATAAAGAAAGATGTCAACTCCGGTCTCCTTTCCAAACGAACGAACCTTATCTAGAGGAATTGAAATAAAAATAACAAGAAAATAAGAGAGAGAGAGATAGAGAGATAGAGTGAGAGAAAAGCTTACAGACAATTTGAGTTGAGTGGTATCATCGTCTCTACTGTCGAGCTACTTTCTAAATTTTACCAACAAATATGACTACATATGAACATAGGTCATGTGTAATCCTTATATATATATATATATATATATATATATATATATATATATATACAGTGGTGCTTATTCATGAAGTGTTCAAATTCTGGATTTTTAATTGTGAAGCTAGGTGATAAAACTTTTACATTCCATAAGGTTCTTTTGCTCAGCACTGGCTGAGCTTTGTAGTGTTGTTGGTCTACAAATGAAATGCAGAAAACATGCAAAGAGCCTGTGCAAAAGTATGTGAACCCGATTGTAACATAGCAGACATGTAAAATGTCCAAAGAAAATTCCAAACACACCTGTTACAAGATCTATTTTGTCATCTAATAATAATGAAAGGAACTACCAGAAAATTTCCACACCATCATTGTATTTGCTCTCCTTCCTTTTCCGAGTCTTCCAAGTTGATGTGCAGTCCTACATGAAACATTTTTGGTTCACTGGAAACATCAAGAATAGTCCGATTGAAAATACCTCGCTCGAAGCAACTCTCTGAATATCTGAAAGAGCGTGTTATTGCATTCCACAAGCGTGGAGATGGTTACAAAACCATTTCTAAACAGTTGGGACTTCATGTTTCAACAGTGCGCCAGATTGTCTACAAATGGAAAGCCCTCAAAACAACGGCCTGCTTGCCTCGGAGTGGCCGCCCCAGGAAAATCTCAGATAGAGCAACTAGAAAACTGCTTGCAGAGGCTTCCAAAAATCCCAGGATCACTTCAAGGGAACTCCAAATAAAGCTGGAGCAGTCGGGGGTTCGTGTTCACAGATCAACTATCCGCAGACGTCTTAACCAGTCTGGCCCCCATGGCAGGGTGGCAAGAAAAAACCCCTGCAGAAGAAGCAGCAAAAAGATGCGCGACTGAAGTTTGCAAGAGCCCACGGAGACAAGCCTTTTGACTACTGGAAGAAAGTTCTGTGGACTGACGAAACCAAAATAGAGCTCTTTGGCGAAAACGACAAGCGATATGTTTGGAGGAAACCCAATGCAGCTTTTGAAGAGAAGAACTTGGTGCCTACAGTGAAGCATGGGGGCCGGAGCATTCTTGTGTGGGGATGCTTTGCAGCTTCGGGAACTGGGAGGATTGCCCAAATCAATGGAACAATGAACTCTAAAGCCTATCAAGCCATACTGGATGGAAACCTAACCCCATCTGTCAAGGACTTGAAGCTTGGACGTGGATGGATTATGCAGCAAGATAATGATCCAAAACACAAAAGCAAATCAACTCAATCCTGGTTTCAGAGAAAGAAATTCACTGTTTTGGAATGGCCCAGTCAGAGTCCAGATCTGAATCCCATAGAGATGCTCTGGACTGATCTGAAACGTGCCATCCACAAGAGAAGACCATCGAATCTGAATGAGTTTCGGAACATTTGCGATGAAGAGTGGTCCAAGATCTCTCCTAAAAGATGCCATGATCTGGTCTCCAGTCACTAAGTACACACTAAGTACTAGTGATATGAGGGTTCACATACTTTTGCATGGACTAATTTCAAGGATATTGGATTTTATTTGGAGACAGACAGTTGTAACAGATACTTTGTCTAACTGTGGAAGAGAACACTATGAAATATAAATGTTTTATCATATGATTTCAAAATAAAACATCCAGAACTTGAACACGGCGTGAATATGTGCATTTTGTGGTGGGGTTCACTAACTTTTGAGCACAACTGTATATATATGAAGAGTTTGTTCGCAAAAAACCAATAGGTCCATTTTCTTCATTTTTTTTTAATCGACATTTTTTTGTTAAGCTATGTTGGTGTAACATGCGAATGATGTCAAGATCAATTATGAATTTCGGTTATCTACGTCATAGAGGGTTTAATTTTCAGACATCTACACCTAGAGGAAAATGTGAAATATGTACTGTTTAACAGTGTAGTAAAATCAGGCAAAAACCGTTATAACGCAAACCCGTAATAAATTGACGTCAAAATAGTTAATCGATTACGAGATCACTCTCCGCGCTCCACTGTGCAAGAGAATTTGCACGCGAACCCTATGTGAATGGAGAAGGCATGAACGATTCCAAGATGCGTTCTCAATCTTTAGATTCACAGGGACGGCTTTAAAAGCAAAAGGGACGGCTGCAAAATACGATACTTTTAAAGAAAATTTTATACTTGATCAATCTATCCTTGCCGAATTTTTTTCTCCTTGCCGTTTTGCTATAAATCAAGCAAAATCGAAATTCATCTTTTGCAAGCAGTTGAAAGAACGCCTGATAGATGTAATGGCAGTCGTTGTTTGTCCAATATCCACGTGTGTATGATAACCAACACGGCTGGCGTGGCAGCAGTACTATAGTATTTCTTTGTTTTTTCTTCTCTCTCTCTTCCTTTTTTTTCTTTTGTATTTCTTTGTTTGTCTTCTCTTTGCTTTCCTTTTCAGTGTGCACAACACTTGCGTCAATACGGGCGAAGGACTAATAAGAGACTAGGAAAATCACTGGACAGTACGACCTTGCTGTGCGGGGCTTACGTAACAATCAGCAAATATAACACTAAAGGGGCTTTCACACCGGGATTTGCGTAGAGTTGCGTAGAGTTGCGTAGGGAGTACGCCAAAATTCGCGGCGTACTCATGAAAAAACAAATGATGGATCGGCGTAGTCCCTGCGTAGGGTAGCGTAGGGTTGCGTAACTTGTCCACGTACACTTACGTAGGTCAGGCGTTAAGTCTGCGTAGCGTTGCTTACGGTTGCGTACGGATTCTGTGCGCAAGCGAAGATGAAAAAAAAGGAAAAAAAAAAAGCATTAGGCCTATAGCATTTCCCGCCTTATGAACTTCTCAAGCAACTCTTGCCTGCTATCCGGAACACTGTACTGCTGTGAAGTAGAATCAAAAGATAATGAGTTGTTTAAGTCCATTCCTTGTCCATTCCTTGTTATTATAGTCCTCACACGATTTGTCATAGAGCATTGGGTGTTGCTGGACCCACTCCATAATTTCCGACCTCTCCTGGTCAGTCGAAACTGTGAAAGGGGGGAGCTTCGCCTGTCTCTTTTTCTTCTGTGGTTTTGGAGTTTCACTGCCAGCTGCATCACTATGTTCAGAGTGTGGTGCAGGTGAATCTCCATCTTGGTCACTAGAAACATGTGGAGAATGAGCAGAAGATTTCTTGCCCCGACCACGACTCTTGCTCTTCCTTTTTGGCATCTTGCAGACTTTATTAAAAAGGAACAATCAAGTCAAATGGGACGAATCTGTTCAAACTAGCAGTCGAGTGAATAATAACTCATGAAAAACAGTAGGATCCAACATGAGTACGCCAAATTTAAGTAACTATAAGCAACTATACGCAAATGTACGCCAGGTCTACGCAAGTCTACACAAGTCTACGTCGGTCTATACGCCACAGTACGCAACACTACGTCTCAAAATGTGTTGCGTATAAACTGCGTTCTCTGGCTCTACGCAGACAGTACGCCAAAAAATTAAACATGTTTAATTTTTTGAGCCCCTCCCGCGTACCTATTTTGCGTTCCTCGGCGTAGACTTGCGTAGACTTGCATAGGCACAGCGTATGGCAGCGTAGTGTTGCGTAGTCGCTACGCAACACTACGTAACTCTACGCAACTCTACGCAAATCCCGGTGTGAAAGCCCCTTAAACCGTTATAACGCTTTAGCGTCAATTTACCACACTGTTCAATGTGTTTTGCGACAAAAGCCGATAAGTCCACCGCGGGTGGTCATTCGGCCCGTTGCAAATCTTGCTGATCGAACTACTTCCTCAGTTTAAGAGCAATACTCATGAAATCTGGCACACACATTGGTCTTGGGATGAGGATGTGCAAAACATATATTTTTCGAATGTGTTGGAAACTGCACTACCATGGTAACAGCATATTATGGCAATAAATCAGGGCAAAATATTGCATCAAACTACTTTCTTATTTTTGAGCAATACTCAAGAAATTTAGCACACATATTGCTCTTGGGGTCAAGATGAGCAAGACACATTTTTTGAACGGGTCGGGAACGGCGTTGTCTTAGTAATGAAGGGTTCTCGAACAAATTCACTCGATAGGCGCGTTTGAGGATTGAGTACCGCAGCTTTATTAGTATGGGCAAAACAGCCCCGCCCACACACTGCAAGTGTCCAGCCTATAAGGTTACATATGCCTGTGAAAGCTATCGGTTTAATTTTGACTTTCTGATAGCCAGTCCAGCTACAGAAGCTTTAAAACTCAATATACAGTTCATGTAGATGCGATTTGCCTAGCAGGAAAGCTTCATGTCTCGCTCCCTCTGTCTTCTTGTGCTCCTCTCCTTCAACCTTCAACTACATTCTCAATCAACTACATGTCCATGTAGCATACAAGAGAAGAAATCTCAATTGCATTCTTAAGGGGTACCTAATTGGGCCCTATCACCAGCCTACTGGTCAGCTTAAGATGTACAGACAATGGCCCCTGTGCTTTCAAAAGATTCATCAGTGCATACAGCTGAACTACGGATTAGAGTCACTGAAAAGAAGGCAAACATGCCACTGAATTACCTCTGAACTAAAGATTAGTCTAGTTGAAATAAAACTTATACTCCAAATTTCACATTACTACAAATTTCCCCCAATTAATGTCTTTTTAAAAAAAAAACATTAATTTTAGAAAGAAATAGATGCCAAACTTGTAAATGCAAACCTCTAGTAAAGTCCAAAGGCAACTGCAATCTTAACATGTATATATATTCATGTCTAAACTATACATAAGATACATGTATTCGAACCAATATACTTTTTTTGTTGTTGAATTCTTAACCACCTTACTCGGAGCGATTCTCCACTACATCAAATAAATATGTCACTGTTCCCCCCTTTTGGAGTTCACTCCTTTCTTACGCTATCTCAACACTGAGCGAGGGGTCGTGCCGGATTGCTATGGAACCCTTTATTGCTTCTACTTGAACGCCGATATCCTTGGTGGTCACCTTGACTTTGGACCACCTGGTCCTCTTGGTCAGTTGAGCCCCACAAAAAGATGTAAGGCAGTTCTTTTTCTGTTTTCACTCAAGCCTGAAACTTTGACGTTTTTATCGTGATGGAAGAAATCCTCATTCTCAGTAGGTAATCTTGGATCAACCATAGCTCCCTTGTCACTAACAATGTGTCCTAGATGAGCTAACTGTCTTTGGAGGAACCGGCACTTCTCTCCTCTCAGTTTTAGACCATGCTTTGAGAGTCTACAGAAGACTTCCTTCAACGTAGTCAAATGCTCGTCGATGGTTTTGGAGAAGACTAGGATGTCGTCCAGGTATAAAATGAGCTGATTGAAGTTCATGTCTCCAAATATCAATTCCATGATACGTTGAAATGTGCTAGGGCTGTTACAGAGACCTTGAGGCATCCTCTCAAAGTGGAATAACCCCCATGGCACGCGGAATGCAGTCAGTGGGGCCGAATTAGGATGCATGGCCACTTGGAAGTAGCCATGAGACAAATCAAGCGATGTAAAATACCTTGCGCCCTGCATAGCTTCCAGAGACTCATCTATCCTTGGCATTGGGAAAGAGTCCTTTATCGTTATAGCATTCAGCTGACGGTAATCTATGCAGAGACGAATAGCTCCAGACTTCTTCCTTACTAACACTACCGGGCTAGCGTAAGGACTCGCTGACCGCTTGATAATGTTCTTATCCAACATGTTTTGCAGCAGTTGTCGAACCTCTTCAGTTTCACTATGAGGAATATCATCACAATACCCAAGATCAAATTCACCGTCAGAAAAGACATTGATGTGACTGGATAGGAGTGTTGCAATCCGGCTTGCGTCCTCATAAGGCACATTGTCTAAGCTGATACCCGTTGGCAGTTGTATGACAGATCCATTCTGGAATCTAAACTCCTGCCTATCCCCTGGGTGGCTATTCGAAGTCTGTGCTTGCCCATCGTCTCCGACCTTGAAAGTGTTATCTGGTCCATCTCCGGTCGAGACAAGCACTTCACAAACATCGACTTCTACAGAGCTCTCCACTAACTTTACACTGACTTCATCACGTTGTTCCAACTGAGTTGCAGATGCTATGGTCGTATGAGGAGGGATGGCTACTTCGACTTCTCCAGTATTGACGACAAGAAACTCAACTGCGTTTTGTCCAGAGACACAACCTTCTATTACCTGAAGAATTGGATTAATTGTGTGTGTATTACCTTGTTCCACCAGCCAAACATCTAGCTTGTCTCCTGTGCCTTCGACATGGGAACTCTCCAGATTACACTGCACTCGTTGTACTGTTCGTGGCGGGACCACCTCCTGCCGAGACCCAGTCACAACATCCTGTGCCCTCTTCTGCTTAATCCCATCTGAAAGATTCAGACAAGCCTTCGCTAAATCAAGGTCACTAATCTCATCTCCTAGAAGTGGTCTCAGACCATTGCTGCCAATCAGTATTGGAAAATTTTATCTCCTACCCTCCATTGGCAAATTCTGTCCAACCAGAAATCCTACCATGGCTTCTCGACCGTCAAAACGCACTCGGGCACGTACATAGCCTTCCACCGGCACTTCTGTCCCTGAAATTCCTGTTACTTTCACCAAAAATCCAAGTTTTTCTGGACATCCCAGTGCACTTTCCAACTTAGAATGAAGCACTTCGGAAGGGATGATAAAGACTTGAGATCCTGTGTCCAAAACACATCCAATCGAAACACCAGCGACCTCGGCGACAACAGTAGGACTCGGCTGAACTAACAAACTGCGGATGTCCAAATCATTGCTTCCATTGTCATTGCCTCCATCAATACTCTCCTTGATGCTCCCAGACTCCAGCAGTGTACATGTCGACTGGTCGACTCCCATGGGCGTGTGGTCATGTAGCTCCACCGTTTTGCCCCCAACGGTGGAGGTAGTTAGTTTCCCGACTGTGTATCCATATTTTCAATATGTGGACATTTGTTCTTGTAGTGACCCTTTTTATGGCACTTGTAGCATTCTATGTCCTCCAGGGGCTTTCTCTTGTTAGTCCTGAGCCTCAGCACTGTGTCGGTTAAAGATGCCATGTCAGCTTTCAACTTCTCCAATTCTGATAACATCGTTCTCTGTTGATCAACTATTTCCTTAAGGACATGCTGATCACTTTTTGACACACTTTGGGTCACCTCTGCCACTTCCACTTCCGCCTCTCTCACCTTGGGCTTACACTGATTTGTGTCTGTCTCTTGAAACAAGAGCAAGGCTTCGCTTCTTATCACATTAAAGTCTGACTTTCCATGGTCGAGTTGGATGCGGCGAAGTTCACGTCGCACCGAAACGTCTCGTGCTCCAGTCACAAATTGGTCGCATAGGGCATGGTCCCTTAGCTGAGTGAGGGCAGCCTTGTCGTTCCCTTCTGCAGATTTCTCCATCTTGGAATAGGTCCGAATCAGTGCCCTACTAAAATCACAAAGTGACTCACCCTGAAGTTGCTTGCGGTTGTGGAACTGGCTACTGAGTGTCTGGGTTGTTTCCGGGTACCCAAAACACATTTGAAGGGCACCCACGACCTCCTCAAAGTTGTGACGCTTGTCGTCTGGGAGGCACATGACTTCTTCCCGTGCTGCCCCTGCGAGATGATCCACAAGAAGGCGGGTCTTATCTTTGCTTGCTAAATCGAACTGTGCCGTCACCTCTTCAAATTCCTCCAACCATTCGGCGAGACACTATTCCTGCATTCTGAGGAACCCCCTTGAATTTGGTAAGACGGCTTTGAGAAATCCCCTGAAGTCCCATGGAGCGCCTGAAGAACTGCATCATCATCTCCGATTCAATGGGTTTTCCTGTAGAGTCAGTCATGATGATAGAGAAATGCACAGATACAATTAAGAAAATGATATTACAGATATAGGATACGAATTAACATTAGACTGGGTTGCGATTTTTAGATACAATTCATAAGTGCATTAAATATTCACGTTATAGTTTTAGCATAATTGTTCAGTCTTTCGGAATTTAGTTTATTGTCCAATTATCAAGAAGTGATCCCTCTGTGGGCCGAGGCTGTTTCTTCACTCTACTCCTCGTGGCTGATGTTCCCTGTAAATCTCTTGTGCCTCGCGATGAGCCTCTGGATCCTTCAGCTTATAGCGCCTATCCCACTCCTGACACCAGTGAAGGGTTCTCCAACAAATTCACTCGATAGGCGCGTTTGAGGATTGAGTACCGCAGCTTTATTAGTATGAGCAAAACTGCCCCGCCCACACACTGCAAGTGTCCAGCCTATAAGGTTACATATGCCTGTGAAAGCTATCGGTTTAATTTTGACTTTCTGATGGCCAGTCCAGCTACAGAAGCTTTAAAACTCAATATACAGTTCATGTAGATGCGATTTGCCTAGCAGGAAAGCTTCATGTCTCGCTCCCTCTGTCTTCTTGTGCTCCTCTCCTTCAACCTTCAACTATATTCTCAATCAACTACATGTCCATGTAGCATACAAGAGAAGAAATCTCAATTGCATTCTTAAGGGGTACCTAATTGGGCCCTATCACCAGCCTACTGGTCAGCTTAAGATGTACAGACAATGGCTCCTGTGCTTTCAAAAGATTCATCAGTGCATACAGCTGAACTACGGATTAGAGTCACTGAAAAGAAGGCAAACATGCCACTGAATTACCTCTGAACTAAAGATTAGTCTAGTTGAAATAAAACTTATACTCCAAATTTCACATTACTACAGTAACATGGTGATAAATCAGGGTCCTAAAGAGGCAGGGATATTAATCACCTTTAATCACCTTCAGTGACATTAAGTTTTTGTTGAAATAACAAATATGCATGATTTTTAGCAGGGAAATCAAGTGGCTTGTTAAATTTATGAAAATGACTGGCATGTAAAAGGTACCTATAAGAGCAAGGGGGAATGAGGGTGTAACATCCCAGATATTTTATAAGGGCACGACACTCAGATGAATTCTTAGTTTAAACTAGTTAAATAAGTTCGATTCAGAATCCGTGAAGGCCCACAACGCCATCACCCCCTCCCCCCTCCTGCAGAAAAAGAAAATGGCCTGCAAAACTCCCTATACTACCCATTTTAGGAGTTTTGATGGCTAGAATGGCCTTTAAAACACCTCAACCCACTTTTGGTTATTTTAGTGTCAAGAACCCCCCCCCCCCCCCCTGTTAAATGTTTGGGGTGGTCTGAAAAAAACAACCCCCCCCCCCACACACACAAAGACGGTCATATTCACATACTTTTTTCAGTTTCTTTTCGTCTCTCTCTCTCTCTCTCTTCCTTTTCTTCTAATATCGCTTTTTTTTTTACCCTTCTTTCTTTTCTTTTCACTTTCCTTTTGTATTTTTAGCTTTCTTTTCCCTTTTTTTCTTTCTCACTATCTCTCCCTCTTTTCCCCTTTTATTTTCCTCTCTTCTTTCCAATTCTCCCTTTCTACCTTCTCTTTTTTGTCCTCTCTCCGTTTTTCTCCCTTCTATCTTCTTTTGGTTTCTTTTTATGACAGTTTTACCACATCATCATCTCTCTCTCTCTCTCTCTCTCTCCCTATCCTCTCCTTTCTGATCTATACTATGGTTGCGCTGGTATCCATGGAGCTTTATTATTTTATACTTGTAAGTCCAGAGCAGAACTACTATACATACCATACATCTACACTTACACAGACACACTTTTGGAGAGTTCAGTGGTAGGAATGGCAGCACACACAGACGCACCCTCATACACTGTACGAACACATACAACAGTTTTATTTTTTTACAAGTTATCTACACAATGATAGGCACAGGAACACTAGGAGAGTCACAGTAATTGATTATACTTTATGAGTTCCAATATCTAACTAAAAATATCCAGTTCATCATGAATGTTGAATCATTGGCAAGACAGTAGTCAATAATTGAAATTTAATAATAGTAAACTTTTTACAAATAAAAATTAAATTTCACTGTTGCCTGCGTCAGACGGAAGCTGAGCAGCTTCTTCTATCGTGTCAAATGTCGGCGCGGCAGCCATGGGGGCAGACATCTTGAAATCACGTGACACCATCTTGACGTCACCTAACACATTTACGACGTGCTGATCGGTTAAGTGGATTTATCAGTTTTTGCAATAAAGAAGGATGGCGTTCATCGGTTTTTGCGACAAAACACTGATTTTAGACTAAAATAACCCGAGTTATATTGCGTTTTGCTACAAACTGATTTGATATTCAGATTGGCCCCATTATAACTTAAATCCCAGTATATACAGATTGATTTTCATAAAAAATGGACTTATCGGTTTTTCGAGCAAAATCTTCTTATATATATATATATATATATATATATATATATATATATATAGTGTGTGTGTGTGTGTGTGTGTCCCAGAAAAAAGGGAAACCGGATTTCATGACTGAAATGTTCTACCATAACAAATATTCTTCATAACTCACGTATGATTACAATGATAATTATAATAATAATTATAATAATAATAATAATAATAATAATAATAATAATAACAATGATAATAATAATAATAATAATAATAATAATGATAATAATAATAATAATAATGATAATAATAATAATATTAACTTATATAGCGCAGCTACTATTTAAATATACTCGACTGCTCTTTGATGGAGACTCCTATATCCTTAAACTATATAAACAGAACTAATCTACTTAAAAGCCTCTGAAAACACATGGGTGTTCATTAGAGATGTAAAAATGGGGACTGATTCTGCTTTCCTTATGAGAAGAGGAGGTTCCAGAGTTTTGGAGCAGCACAGCTAAATGCACAATCTCCAAAAGTTGCTTTTGTTTTGGCATGAGGCAGATTTAGAAGCAGTTTGTCCTGTGAACTTCGTAAGTTATGTGTGTATATGGATGCAATTTAAAAGATAATAATTCAGACAGGTAATTTCGGGCTTGACCATTCAAAGCTTTGTAAACAAGCAAACTTATTTTGAATGTAATTCTGTGCTTTATTGGCAACCAATGTAACATCATCAAACCAGGAGTGATGGGGGAAAATTTTGAGGAATTGGTAACAAGTCTTGCACAGGCATTCTGAACACGCTGCAACTTCATTGTCTGTGAATATGACAAGCCAAGCAATAATCCATTACAATAATCAAGTTTACTACTAATAAAAGCATGGACAAGGCTTTCAGTGTTTTTCTGATCTAAGTATTTACGGATGTCACGCAAATTATACTAGGTGTTACATAAACATTTCCCACTTTTGATCCTTAATAGTTCGAAAACTATATATCAGATAACACTGTCATTGATATGAGTAATAGCTGAATAGTGTACAATTTAGTTGGAGGTGATTTGAATATGAAAGCATAAATAAGTTTCATTAAATCCATGATTAATTTTAAAGTTAGGTTTCAGATTTTGCTCTATTTTCAACCCTCTGTACAAAAGTTGAACTTTACACAGGAACCAATGATGTGTATGTGAGTGTGTGCTTACAATGACCCTGAACAGTGGACATGAATACCACCTTTTCAGAGCTCTGCTGACCAGGCTACTGGTCTCTTGCTCCATGGCACATGAATGCTTTATTAATAATTCATGATGGATTGCTCTTGGCACTGCTAGTCTGAATTCATGGTAAAGGGTAAAATGCATGCACATGAAAAAAGTAAGCACATGTTTCCATGTGCTTGCATACACTACATTTCATTCCAGCTAACAATCATTTTCAAATTTTGTCTCACATATCACTAAATTTGGGATATAAATAAGCATAAAATCTATCTAAAGTTGTTCATTTTAACACAACTGTCTACTAATAGTCTGACAAGTGTGTCACTTTTTTTCGATACAAAGAGATAATTGTTGGTATAGAGTTTTGCAGCATACATGTATACTCTAATTGATTTTCTTTGCTTCTTGTCATTATGTTTACAACAGAACAGAAGGTATTCGTTGTAATTTCGTTTTTCAGAAGTAGGGAGAGCACTGTCGTAACTCAACGACAGTATCGGCAGGCGTTTGGCCAATACCCCTCACGAAGGAGCATCAGAAACATCATCAACAAATTTACACAACATGGGACTGTTTTGAACAGGTGGAAAAATAATTCGGGTCGCAACAGGACAGCACGCAACAATAATACACAGAGACAAATTCAGGCAATTTTGGATGAAGGCAGAGTATCCTCTCTTAGGGATATGGCATCTCAATTGGGTGATGTTTCATATGGTTCAGTTAGGAGAATCCTTAAGCACGATATTCATGCAAGGCCCTATCATCTTCAGGTCCTCCATCACCTAACACCCGACGATTTGCCCAGAAGGGTTGCATTATGCCGTCAGCTTTTAGATTTTGTTACTCCTGATAATCTCCCCTACTTTATCATGTCTGATGAAAGTCGATTCCATCTAGATGGGCATGTAGCGACCCATAATGCAATCATCTGGGCAACATCTGACAACAAACCACAACACCATCACACTCAGACAATGTTAAATCCTCCTTCAGTAGTTGTGTGGTGTGCAATATCTGCCTCTATGCTAATAGGTCCGTTTTTCTTTGACGGGAATGTGAATGGAGAAACATATCTCCAAATGCTGCAAGACCAATTTCTTCCAGAACTCCAAGCTTTGATGGGAGAGGATATCGAGCATGCTGTATTCATGCAAGATGGAGCAACACCGCACCGTACTCGCGCAGTTAGGGCTTGGTTACAGGAGACATTCCCGGAGAGAACTGTTGGTCTTCAGCTCCATAGAGAATGGCCCCCAAGAAGTCCTGACCTCACAGTTTGTGACTTCTTTTTGTGGGGATATCTAAAGGAGTTGGTCTATGTTCGACGGCCATTCCAGGACCTTGATGAATTGCGTCAGGCAATTGTTGATGTTTGTGATGGGCTAAGAGGGTGTCCTGACTTCATGCAGAAGTCATCACCATCAATATCTTTATCGTCGTCGTTTTCATCATTATCATCATCATCATCATCACTGTCACTATCATGATCATCATCATTATTAGCAGCAGGAGCATTATCATCACCATCATAATCATCATCGTCCTCATCATCATTGTTATCATCATCATAATCGTTATCATCATCATAATCATCACTATCATTGTCATCATCACTATCATCTTCGTCATCATCATCATCATCATCATCATCAAGGACAACATCAATATTCCTATCCTTTGAATGACTTAAATCACTTCGCATTACTTTGATTGCTTCAAAATCCATTAAAATGACATCTCAGTGAAATGACTTTACACAGTTAATGCCAGAGGATGAATAAAGACTAGCTGTGATAGTGAAATTCCTCATGAATAAATAATAAAGCATTCGAACCCTGGCCATTGTCCAGGACCATTGTCTGTATTATTGTATTGTTAACCACACACTCCCATACACACCGATTGACCCCTATGCAAAGTTAAAGTTTTGTACAGAGGGTTGAAAATAGAGCAAAATCTGAACCCTAACTTAAAAATTAATCTTGAATTTAATGAAACTGATTTATGCTTTCATTTTTAAATTACCTCCAACAAAATTGTACACTATTCAGCTATTGCTTATATCAATGTCAGTGTTATCTGATATATAGTTTTGAACTATTAAGGATGAAAAGTGGGAAATGTTTTTTGTAAGACCTAGTATAACATATAAAAAACAGATTTTTATGTGTTGGATATCTGTGTCTCCATGTTTGAACGAGAATCTAGCCATGCACCAAGATTTCTCAAGGTACTTGTTCAGTCAGACCGAACTTCGGAAAACCGAGCACAGGTATATACTCCGTAAACAGCGTATGAATATAGAGCCCTCATCGTTCAGTGTAAGGCAATGTGTACAGAAGGCATGGGGAACATCTTGCAAAGTCAACCAGCCAAGATATATAATTTTTTAAAAATAGTGCTGCGTGTCAATTATCTTCAGAATCATTGAATGATTTGTCATATGAAATTACTTTCAAATGACAAACGTTTGAAATAAATATATCAGCAGCATTATTTTTGAAAAATATATTATCAACAGCAGGTCGACATTGCACGATTATCCCCATGTCTTTTGTACACACTGTCTCGCACTGAACGATGAGGGCTCTATATTCATCTTGCTCCATACGCCGTTTTCGGAGTATATACCTGTGCTCGATTTTCCGGAGTTGGGTCTGACTGTTGTTGGTTTCACTTCTGCATCTCCAACGATTATAATTATGATTAATATTTCCTTTAGCTACTTGTCTAGATGTTCCAACAATGAGAAACTCTGTTTTTTGTTTGTTTGTTTGTTTGTTTTTTGGTGTTTTTTTTTTTTTTTTTTTTTTTTTTTTTTTTTGGGGGGGGGGGGTTTGTTTGTTATTAAGTGTCACAAACTGACTTGTATTTAGCCCGGGGAATAGTTATTTCTAACAAGACTATAGGGAACAATTGCTCTTAGGCTAGAGTGCACGTTTTCAATGGGAGAGCTATGTGTGTGTATGATGTGTGCTTTTCAGTGGTACCTTAGGCAATGAGCTATACATGTACCATGTGAAGTGTATGTTGCATGATTTAGCTGCAGGGGAAAACAATTTCAGCACTGGTCAAGGCAAGACCTACATGTATATGCTGAGTGCATGTGAGAGGAGCTAAACTAGGATGCGCAGCATTAACCTTATTTTGGTGCCATCTTGGAAATCCGGGCAAGCAGGCCAAGAGAAGACTCCTCTACAGCTCCCGCCATGTTTTTGAAGCCTGTGACATTTTTGTATTCTTTTTCATATCTTTATCCATGTTTTCTTGTGTACGGTAATTTCACAATGAAGAGGGCGTGGCATAGGAAGGGAAAGGCTACACAAGTAATAGGGGTCAAGTGTATTTTCACTTTAGTATTTTGTCAGCAATGCAATGGAATTTATTATTTTATGAGCATTTTATACCACTGTCAATCTAAATATGTATGTTCTTTTACAGCAAAGAAGGCAGAATATTGAATTTGTTATATTTTTGTTTGAAGAAATAATGTGAGTTGACACTGCTCATTGAGTATTTATAGGAAGGCTAAAAAAGGGCAGTTATATTGCGTTTTTCTTTTGTTAAATGGAAAGGAAGATATTATTAACTTTATCAAATTAGTGTGAATTTATTTATCAGAAATAAATAAATGGAATTCAATGTTTTAAAATATTTTGCCCTGCTAAAAGGGGATGTACTATGTATAGAGTTTTAATAACCATGATAAGTACATGTATTTCATAACCACATGAAATACAGTTGATTATGTTGATGTATAATAATAATACCATTTTGAGTATGTTTTATGATTGACTCATGTGGATATCCATGTAGTTGCAGTGGTAGGTGGGAAGATGATAACAAGGACATTTTTTCTGATATATGAAAGCAGCCATGTGTGAATAATTTATAAATATATATTTAAGATATTGGATATACATGTATGCTATGACCATTGGTTTGCATGTATTGTTTAAATAGTAGTCACAGACGAGCTTGGCTTCTATTAGACGATTGATGTCGACTTCAGAGTACTCTTTACACGACTCTCTAGGATTATTCTATCATCTGGTTTCAATCTCGGAGTACGGCTATTCGTTGAGACAGTTAGACGGCTCAAATTCTGAGTAAGGTTACTTCTTCGTCCAGTACAGCTTTGCTATAGACGACTGACGTTTCGGATACCCGTGGACATTCTGTCGCGAGTCTGCGTGCGATCGCTTCGTCGAGACATCAGCTCATAGAGACAGACTGCATGAGACATCCAACAAACTGTATACAGTAGCGGACGTTGAGTATCGTTTATATCTATAGAACAGTTATTTCCAGCTATTACAAACGCTAAAACATTTAAATTCGTACTTTTTTCGTGAATGATTAAGGGGCATACTGATCTTTGGTGAGCTCACGTCTTAATAATTGCAGTACTGCACCAAAAAGGGGTAATACTTTTCAATATAATTATTGTAAGATTGTGTTAATAATTTGCATTTAGATATGAAAGGCACTTGATACTATTTCACTGCTTCAACTATAATTGGACATACATGTAAGATTACACGTCCTGGAAAACGCTTGTTGATTGATGAAGCAGGATTTTTGTAATTTCATTGATAAATTGTGGTTGCAAGATTTAACCTTTATATATAATGAATGATATTTGTGTATTCCTTTGTGTGTAAATTCATAACCAACACCTAGACAAACAGAACTAGTTCCTATCGCCAGACATAACAGAATATAGTGCTTAGATCTGATTAAGCATTAGCTTATTTTGGAACATCCACGAACGATTGTATCCTGTACAGGTTTAAAAAAAATTAAATATCACGCTCTCGTTGATCCTTATCGGGGCTAAAAGAAATATGCAACTGCGTGTCATCAGCATAACAATGACAAGATACAGTTGGGAAATGCCTTTGAACAAGATTGATCAGGTTACAAGTATACAGTGTAAAGAGAAAGGGGCCGAGACGTGACCCTTGTGGAACCCCGTTTGGAACAGGAAAGTTACTTGTTGATTGTCCATGGCCAATAGAGGATCATTTCTTATTCTGATCAAGGCTATTTCTGTGCTATGAAACTGAATTAAAAAAAAAAAAAAAAAAAGTCGTGGAATCAAAATTTCATTTGCACGAACAAATTGCTAATTTGAATGAGTTTTTTTTCGAGTAAGCGTTATTATTTTGAAAAAAAAGGAAAACATCAGATAAAAAATAACAATTTTCTATTTAATATGACACCTCATGCGTAAAAAAAAATGATGTATGTCAGAGAACAAGTAGAATGAATATATAATTGACTTCTGCCCAAATGAGTGGATAGTCTCATAGCTGAGTAAGAAGCCATTCAGCTCTCCTGACCTAGCAGCTGACAATGCCTTGATACTTGGATTAATTTACATAAACATAGGGAATGACAAGGAACATTTCAGATTCAGATTTGGATTTAATTTCATTACATTTCCATTTTTCTAAGTATATAACAATAAGTATTGTGAAGTTGACAATATTCAAAATAATTGACAACACAACTTAGTGCATAAACATTTTTCGATCATTACAAGTAAAACAAACTGCATTAAAGTTTAAGTTGTGAGAGAAAAAAAAAAGTAACATCAATGAAGACTACTCAAGATTAATTTTATGAAAATGAGAATGAAAACAGAGACAAGCTTAGAAGCAGAGCTTGTAGAAGCGCTGGTCCCTGGCAAAAAGATAAGGCATGAATACAGTACATAAAAAAAAACTAGACTGGGCAATCATGCATAAAATGCCCAATAAAAGAGAGAGAAAAAAAAGAAGACAGATACATGGCCATGGAAAGCAAACAAATTATAGACATAACACACTTTTTATCGAAGAGAAAGCATTGGAAAATATTGTAAACACATAAAGCTGGAAATAGTAATAAGAAAATAGTAACGATTTAAAGGAGTAAACTTTACAAAAGACGGAACAAGAAGGACAAAGTGACAGGTGGGGGTTAGGACGGGAGGGTGGGAAAGGGACAAGATCTTGAAGGTTTCATTTCGTCTATAGATTTTGCTACACAGGTAAACAACAATCGTCATCAGGATCACTGAGGGATCAATGTTCATAAAAAGCAATTAGTGTTTTTTTTTTTTCTTTCAATTTACGTTTGAGCGTACTTAAACTTATACTGTCTCGTATATTTAAAGGGAGGGAATTCCAAATTTAGGAGCAGTAAATGAAAAAGTATTCTGGGTTAATGCTGTACGAGTTCTTGGCAAGTGATACAGATTGATTTGTCTAGTGGGATAATGATGGATTTCGTTATTTACTGTAAATATATTATTGAAGACAGTGGGCAATTCATGGTTATGATACTGAAACATAAGTACAGCAAGATTGAGGCGGTAAATATCATAAATTTTTAGTACATTATTAGAGTGAAACAGACCATCTGTGTGGTGGCGATAATTAACATTACTTATAATTCGCATAGCCTTTTTCTGTAATAAAAAAACTCTGTCTAACAGGCATGCCGCACTGTTTCCCCATGCTAATATTCCATAATTAGGATATGGTAAAACCAGTGTGGAGTATAGTGATAAAAGAATATTTGGCGGAAAAGACCATTTGAGTTTATTAATCATACCAATGTTTTTGGATATCAATTTACATACATTATCAATATGATGCTTCCATGAAAGTTTATTATCTATTATTGTGCCTAGAAATTTTGTTTCAATCACCTTCTGTATTTGTGTATTATCTATTAAAATCGGATGAGGTAGTTCGTTAAAAGTATTACTAAATAACATGTAATTTTTTTTCTTCTAGATTTAGTGCTAACTTATTAGCCTTAATCCATATTGCAATTGAATCCAGTTCCGAATTAATCACATTACATTAAGTTTCTAGATTAGAAATAGAATAGATTAGTGTCATCTGCATACATAATAAAAGTCAATGAATTTGATGATCTATGAAAGTCATTTATATACAAAATAAAAAGTAAAGGGCCTAGAATAGAACCCTGTGGAACACCACAATTAATATTTCTTAAATGCGACATGCAATTTTCAATACAGACATATTGCTGTCGTTCGTATAAATAATTTCGAAACCAGTCTGAAACAATGCCCCTTATGCCATAATGTGAAAGTTTGCTTAAGATAATTTCATGATCTTTAGTGTCGAATGCCTTAGAGAAGTCTAAGAACATTCCTATTGTGTAGGTACCATTATCAACAGAACTTGTAATATGATTAATTAGAGACAGGAGAGCATGTGTTGTATTATGGTGTTTTCTAAATCCGAACTGAGATTCATGTAAAATATCATTATCATTTTAAAAAGCCATTGTACGAGTAAAATCTACTTTTTCAAGTATTTTGGAAAAAGGTGGTTAACAAAGATATTGGCCTGTAGTTTGACAGCGATAAGGGGTTACCCTTTTTAAAAATAGGGATTATTTTGGCTAATTTCATTTTGTTTGGAAAAACATCTGTACTCATAGATAGATTACATATATAAGTTCACTTATATATAAGTAAATGGTTCACTTATTACCCCAACCATCATTAAAGATGGTTGGGGTAATAAAAAGGCTGAAAATTAAAGCCTCGGTCACAAATACCATTAAGAACAGCTACGAACGCCGTACGAACGATTTTTAGACCATTTCGTAAGATCTTCTCAAGTAGGCCGTTTCAAACCAGCGTTCGTAGACCGTTCGTGAGTTCGCAGCCTGGTCGATGGTCTTGTCCAAGATTTTTTCAACATTGTACGAAACCCCCTCTCCATAAGGCGGCTGTACGAACGTCGTAAGAACATCCTAAGAACCACAAGATTTCGTAGGGTCGAGAGACAGTTCTAGAAGCCTTAAATTATTACGATGTTCATAGAGGGCTCTTACGGCGATCGTAAGAACGCCTTACGAACGGAGATTCGTACAGCGCTCTTACGAACTACTCTTGGCGTTTCTAAGGCGTTCGTAAGGTGCTCGTAAGGCGTAGGTAAGAACGCCTTAACTTGTTCATAGAGGGCTCTTACGGCGATCGTAAGAACGCCTTACGCCTTATTTGTGCAATTGTTGAGTTTTAGGGGGTATAAAGCACTACTGCCATCTTGAAAGTATCAAACTTTCAACAGTCACAGAATTTTCGACAGTACACGGCAGTACCTTTTTTGCAACCCGACACAATATACAAAAACTCGTAAGACCTTCTTACGAATGACTTGAGAGTGCCGTGAGTTGCACGTAAGACCATCTTGCGACAACAAAAATCGTAAGATGACCGTAAGTCTGACGAAAGAATAAGTCAAGGCATTCTTACGAAAATCGTACGAACTCTAGGGCCATTGTCTAACCGAAATCACTTCGTTTCTCAAGAAGGTCTTAAGTTGTTCTTGCGAATTGAACGCCGGTTCGTACGAACTTCGTAATAAGGCCTAAGAATCTATGCCCCATCTACGAATCTCTACGAACTCCGAAATTCGTACGAATAGTGAGATTCGTACGAACGCATCGTTCGTACGAACATTTGTGACCGTAGCTTAAGCAAACCATCTTTTTTAGGTTGCGTGACCATCCACCTGACCACAGAATAAAGGGTGTTCATCTAACGGAATGGGCTCGCTAAGGGATCATGCAGCAAGTTGCCGCCTTCAATGAGTGATTTCCAGATCACGACGTTTCTGCGAACTCTACGTTATGGAGAAACATAGGAAAATATTAGCAGGGAGGGACAAGCCTTAATGTTAACAAGTGTCGATCTGGTCGAAGAAGAATTGCCATATCGGAAGAAAATGTGGCAGTAGTAAGGCGTGTCATCCATGAGAATCCCAAAGTATCCGTAATTTCAGCCTTTTTATACCTTAAGTCCCCACCATCTCTAATGTTCCTTTTCATTCCCCATGTTTGTGAAAATTCACCCAAGCATTAAGTCCATTGTTAGCTGCTAGGTCAGGAAAGCTGAATGGCTTCTTACTCGACTATTTACTCATTTGGGCAGAAATCAATCTTATTATATATATATATATATATATATATATATATATATATATATATATATATTAATATCTATTGTTAGCTTCCTATCTTTCTCTTTTCCCTTTAAGTATCTCGTTTTTCTTTCCCTCTTTATTCATTTCCTTCTGCATTTCTCTCTTTTAAACCTCATTCATAATGTTAATCTCTCCTATTTCTGTGTTTTCATTGTCCCATTTTTTGTTTTCTTAAATATTTCACCTTTAAGAGCAATGAAATAAAATTCCAATTATTTGTTCGTCCTGATGACCCTTAAAGGTGAAATATCGAACCAGGGAACATTTCCCTCGTCGAACCTAGACATCTGTGTCTAATGGAGTGCTTTATTCTGTTATGTGTCTTTTTTTTTTAGTTATTCCGTCACAAAACTTAACTTCATTACATGAAAATATAAATAAATAAATAAATAAGTACATATATTTTCGAAAGGTTAATATATATATAAAGTACATACATTTTCCAAAGGTTATTCCGTAGCATCTAAGTACAAAAAGAAATGAACAAATGCATGAAAGTAAAAATAATTCAAAATTGTGCATCCCGGGTGCACAAGACTCATTATTACGACTACATGTAGACTACATGGTGTAAATTAAAATCCCAAAATAGCTTCTTCTCCTTTCATTTGCTTGTTTAAAGATAATGCTGAGTTTTGGAAAAAGGTGAGCAACTTTCTCATTATTTTTTCCTGTTAGTTTGGAAGGATTTCACTAAAAATATGTCCCATGTACTACATAATCAACATTTCCAACTGCTTCTAAACTCCAGAATTCAGCTTTATCTTTAAGCATTTTTGCTAGAGCACCTAGGTGTCTTGTGTTCTTTCTGTTTGTTTGTTTGTTTGTTTGTTGTTATTTATCATTGTTGTCGTTGTTTTTCCAACAAAAAAAATACCAGTTATCAAGATTACCTTCATTGGTTGGATCGGCGTGGTTTCCGATAGACATCAGCAAGGCAACAAATCCAGTTGCTCCTGAAAACATTAAGGTGAAATTACGCACAAAGAATTACAAAAAACAACAATTACTAAATAATGTATATTACACAGTTTAAATATCAAGAGGGAAAATAGGCATAGGCCTATATCCATGGAAAAGTGCTGTAAGGCTGCATATTATCAACTTTATTTTACCAGGATAGCCTTAAAAAGCCTGTTAAAGTTCATTAGTCTTCTTTCTTTTCTTCTTTTCTTTTTCTTCTTCTTCTTCTTCTTCTTCTTCCTCTTCTTCTTCTTTGTCTTCTTCTTCTCCTTCCCCATCTTCTTCTTTTTCTATTTATTCTTCTTCTTCATCTTGCACTACGTTTTCCAGTGTGTTGTTTTTCATATTTTTAGCGTCAGTTTTGTCGTGACGGATTATTATTGATAATGATTGCACGTGCTTGAAATTTGCCTCACCCCAACCCCATAAATATGAAATGATTATATGCAATCGTTTATAAATAAATGAATAAAAATTAAAAAAAAAAAAAAAAAAAAAAAATATATATATATATATATATATATATATATATATAAAATGAAAGAAATGTCACTATGAGACGGTCGTAGCTTTTATTGTCCTGCTTTATTTGTCAAGCTTTCGATCAATGATCTTCATCAGGACATGTGGACAAGGTTGTCGTGGTGACTAGTCGGTGTTGCTTTTTAAGGTGACATGGGCTTCTTTGGGGATCAGTGATCAAGTTGTGGATGAGTGTGATGGACAATAGAACAAATGAGGACAATAAAAGCTACGACCGTCTCATAGTGACATTTCTGTCATCATATATATATATATATATATATATATATATATATATATATATATATATATGTAAAATAGTGCGTATAAAAAAAGTATACCCAACTTTGATAGCTTCTAATTAGAATGTTACAGGTATTTTGACAACACATTTTGAGAAGCCTGCTGCTCAGTCATCCGTGGCAGCAAAGTTAAAAAATAAGGTATCATTACACAGAGTATAAGTTGCTCTTTCCTATGAAATAAATCGCAAGATCATAGAGGTTACAACTAATAATTAGAAGCTACCATACTTGGGTATACCTTTTTTTGATACGCACTGTATATACTGTATATTTTTCATTAAGTCATTTAAATTTTTGTTTGTTTCTGTTTTTCTCTTGGTACTTTTTTTTTTTTACCTTTCTTGTCACATTTGAATATCAAAGAACATTTGCTTTATATTTCATATTGTTTTGCTTATGTTTCGAATTGGTTTTGAAACATGTAAAGCTAATCTTACTACAAATTTGATTTGACAACCACCCCTCCTTTTGAATTAATCTAAAATCTATTAAACGAAAGTTTTTATGCCTCGGACATTGACACATTAATGAGGTAATGGGGGAATTATAGTCCATGAGATAAGGGGCTTTATCATTTTTTTTTTTTTTTTTTTTTTGCTGGGGAAGGTTTGAAAGGTTAATCCGCAGTAAAATTTTGCGGTCATTCAAAACAAATTCTTATTGACCTACTCAGGACATTCTGGTCAATTTGGCGACTTTTTGGCCTAAAATGGCCAATTTGGTCACTTCTGGTCAGGGCTTATTATCCCAAATCGTTATCATATATAAATAATTTGCTCTGGTTCGAGAAAAAGTGGTCTTATTGACCCCCAATAACAACTGAATGGTCATTTTGGCCGCATTTTAGCCGAAGATGACCATTTAACTAACTTTTTTGTTTGTTTGTTTTTTTGCCCGAAACCTGATATAAAATGAAATCAGAATGATTTGAAGGGTCGGTTATGGTTTCCAAATGTTCAAAATATCTGTTGTTTTCAGAACATTTAACTCATTGAATGTATTTATACCGTTCTGACAATTTTGGTAATTTTGGCCACCATGATCCTCATTGCCCATTTTTCATGATTCATATTAGAAACTAAAAAAAAAAAAAAAAAATTAGTAAAATTGTTCTGATTAAAATTTTGACCTGATTTCAGACAAAAGGGAATGATATTGTGATCATTTTCAGGCCCCAAAGTTACCGTAATGACCAAACTGTCATGAGCAAGGTCAATAGGACTAACACTTCCGGCATTAGGGGGAAAAAAAATTAACAGAGGATGAGATTTTCAAACCTTTTCAATCCAAATTCTTATTTTGGTGTGGAAGCCCAAGTCACTAATTTCGAGTGTCTTATAGCCATTATATGATAATGGTTACTGTGGGTCAAAGTGGCCAAAATGACAGGGATGGTCAAAACGGTTCAAATAAATAATTAAATTGATTGCTCTGAAATTATAATATAGTAAGCCCCAGAAAACAAAACAAAAAGAAAACAAAAACAAAAACGAAACCCTAAAACAAAGGGTTATTGTGATCACACTATGTGTTCTCTGACAGTAATTATCTATTTTAGGTGAGCGGCGAGAGGCCCAAAAGTGGCTTATTTCTTGACTTTAATGCCCTCACCTGGATTAAAGCTACAACATACCTCATTTTAAAGGTAAAAATTGACGCATCTTGTAGCATCACCATGGAAACTGGCTTTGAATTGGCCACGCCCACTTTCGCAACAAATCGCTTAAGAGTCATCAATACAAGTTATTTGCTTGTTTATTAAAGTGAATAAGACATTTATATATCTTTTACAGGGATAAAACCACTATAAATGGAAAGAATAAATGCTGCCTGATATGTTAGCATGAAACTGATATAAACATTATTCCAAATTGTTGCCTAGCAACGTAATTTTCCCTAGCAACCATTTCTTCCCTTGTACAAATCTATGAATTTTCACTTAGAAACACATTTTTAAAGTTTTTAACTATATGAAATAAAACTAAATAAGTTATGTGAGTGAAATAATGCTGGTTTTGACCGAAAAGTGATAATAAGGAAGAAAAAAATCATAGCAACAATGATTTATTACGTAAACATTTGTAAAACTACGCCTGACCAAACCTTTCACACCGCGGCAAAATGCTGTTTTTCTGTCAAAGTTGACTGAATCCTACAGTATAACTCTTCCACTGTTTTGTGTGTGTGGAAAATGGTACAGAACATTAGTAAGAGTATAAGGATAAGGTATTACACCTTCAATCCCAAATAGTGCAGCAAATATTGAATATTTTGATTATCCATGGAGACCATTTTGTTGCCTAGCAACACCCTTTTCCCTAGCAACGACTGTTTTTCAATCATTTTTAAAGCCTTTAACTTGTAGGAACTCGTGTTTATGCATTGTATGTGCTTTGTTATGTTACCTCAAAGACTTAACTAATCAAATATCCACCTATCTGATGAGAATTACTCTTTTTTAAATGAATTACAAGGAATATCCTTAGCAACAAGACTATCAATGTGCAGGAACATGTATAAAATCTTGTAGATTACAGTACATTACCAGAAAATCTTGGGGTTTTAAATTAATGTTCAGTCTTGTTTGCTCCACATCTCAGTCATCGTTTGAGGTACATGTATAGACTTTAAAGTTAGTATAGTCTCATGTACAAAAATAGTGCAGCAAATATTTAATATTTGTATTATCCATGGAGATCATTCTGTTGCTTAGCAACAACCTTTTCCCTAGCAACCACTGTTTTTAATCATATTTAGAGCTTTTAACCTGTAGGAACTCCTATTTATGCATAGTACGTGCTTTGCTATGTTACCTCAAAGACTTAACTTGGGAAATAACCATCTATCAGATGAGAATTCCTCTTTTTTTAACATGAATTACAAGGAATTTCCATAGCAACAAAAACATTAATGTGCAGGAACTTACATAAAATCATGTATATTACAAGAAAATCTTAGGTTTTAATGTTCAGTCTTGTTCTCTCGACATTTTAGGCGCCATTTAATGTATGGAGTTTAAACTTAATATAAACGTTGACCTCTAGTCAACTCAAATTTAATGTTTTGATTATCAATGGAGACTACTCTGCTGCATAGCAACATCATTTACCCTAGCAACCACAATTTTTGTTCAATCATATTTTGAGCTTTTAACCGGTTGGAACTCATGTTTGTGTCTTGCATGGTACCTTCTCTAGTCAAGTAACCACTAATTTGATTAGAATTACTTTTTTAATGAATCGTCAAGAATATCCTTAGCATTCAATAGCATCAATGTTCAGGAACACAGATAAAATCATGTGTATTTCAAGTAATTCTGAGGCTTTTAATGTTTAGTGTTGTTCACTCAAGCACAGTTATGAATCAGTTATAGACTTTAACATTAAACCTGGTATAAACATTGAGCTGCGTGATCATCAATTAACATTATGAAACATCTTCTGTTTTGTATAAGAATATGAATGATCAATAGTCATATGAGTCATATTATCTCCGATTTTAGTCTTTTTATCGCGATATCTCAAGCACCATTTTGGGTATGTCTTGGACTTCAAAGAAACATCCTCATAGAGTCATAGGGAGCTGAATTGATCAAACTGATGAAAGATTAAACATGACAGAGGTCAATTTCATATGAAAATCTAAGATATTGTTCTCGTTATTCAATAATTCCGTAAACTTATCAATTTCTTTTATATAACACTCTTTTCGTAGAGATTCAAAAGCTTGGTGTCTTAAAATAATCTTAATTTCTAGTTATGCAGTTTCATTGAGAAAGAACCTGCCTAGAAGTTATTCTGAATGATGGATTCTTTAGTAAATAGGAACCCTTGCGCATCATGAGATCTGGAATCGCTAGAATTTTAAAAATTGACTTAATGTGCTGAAAATCACCAAAAATTCCAAGTGTATGGACACATAATGAGGGGCGCGGGCGTCATGGGGGCACAATAAATAATAGATAACGAGAGAGAACGAGGCCATATAAAGAGGGGAGGGTATGGGAGGAGTTGCATCATCTTCTTTCCATGATGTCTTTCCTCTTTCCCTTTCTTTCTCTCACTCCCCCTCCCCCCCCCATCTCCTTTGGTACATATATATATATAGTCCTCTGAATATGGTCTACTTTTCATGAAATTATACATACATACACTTCAAGAGAGGTAATACAACCATGTACAAATTGGCATGCGGTTACATTTTTACAAACAAATATTATTTTGGCTGTGCTGATAATATATTTTCTGGCTCTGAAAGGTAATTTGTGATCTGGCAGTGACAGAAAATGACATTTCATAAGCTCATACAAAACTTACCTTAAATATTCCACATATGAATTTCGTAGAGAATGTAAAAAAGCTGAGTAATGAGCTTAGAAGTCAAAAAAATATAGCAAGTCGTCCTGACTACTTGTCAAGCAATAAGTATTGTGCTTTTGGTAAATGATATTTCCAGCAATTTTCCTTTAGTGTGTTTACAATTTGCTAATCTATACCACCAATCTCTAGCACAAAAAATATTTCAGAATTCCCTTAAGCCAATTTTTCTCAATAATGTAGTACCCAGTGTTGGGTACCTCGAGATCGATCTTGATCTCGAGACCAGTCTCGGGATCGGCATAAGTAACCTCGATCTTGTTCTTGATCTCGAAGGTGTTGGTCGTGATCTTGATCTTGATCTCGGAGCTCCTGTTTTCGGAATTTTGGTTCGAGATCGCCTTTAAAATCGTTCACCAATCGGCAAAAACACGACTCAGTGTTGGTTACCACGAGATCGATCTTGATCTCGAGACCAGTCTCGAGATCGGCATCAGTAACCTCGATCTTGATCTTGATCTCGGACATATCTGATCTTGATCTCAGATGTTCTAATCTCGATCTTGAGCTGCGGATCTTGATCTGGATCTGGATCTCGGACTGTCTGATCTTGATCTTGATCTTGATCTCGGACCCTCTGGTCTTGGACCCAACACTGGGAATACCATTACTAGAAGTCTTCATGTAACTTTAAAGCTAAAGTGGGCTAAGCAATATACAGTCAAGATGTGGGAAAACAGCTTAGAAATAAAAGATGATACTTTTGTTCATTTTAAAATAATCATATATAATCATTGTGAGACTAACAGATTGTGTGTTTCATGAACAACTATAATGATACATGTATCTATTGAGAAATGACCCATCTCAAGACGTTGAATTGTACAATCGACTGGAAAAAAAATCACTAATGAACCTATTTGGATGGATAGTAGCTGGATTATCAGTTTATTCTGTCTCATATCTTTAATGGCATTTGATGGACATTGGTTTCATCCACCGACTCTCATTTTCTTTCATTGGCTGTCTTGGTCGAAGAAAAAATTCACATGATCAGGCAACCAGCCCAGGCTATCATTGGACACTAGAAATCCAGGAACTGAGTAGGTGGTTGGGCTGCAGCTGTGTCGATGCTCTTTCATAGCTGTCAATGAAGGCCGTATACATGGTATAGGGGGGTACCTGAAATCTCAGTGTGGTATTTTCCTATACAGCCCACCAATTGGACATGACAGCAGGGTGGTTCAAGCTCCTTTGGACGCACCTGGGTCATTCTGAGAGCATTTTATATGACTCTATCGTGTAAGCATATCAACGAGGTGGATCGGTCCAAGGAGGTAGTAGGCAAGCTTGCGTAGTAACACCTCTATCGGTCAGAGCTCAGGTAGAACAGTAGATGTTTGACATGACGTTGATAGTGTCCATCTGGTTTCTTAAATTCAGGACAGAGGTATGGACTAAGATCAGTTTATAAAGGCTTCTCCGGTGCAGCTTCTATATTATCTCCGAAGTGTGTGGATTCCATTTTTTTTAAATCCTAGCTGTGAATATTTGTTGTTGCTAAGTGATACAGTTAACGTGATGATAATCCCTATGCACTTCAATTTTTTGTTTTATATCAATGGTCATGACTGGATAGTGTAACGCGAAGTTTGATGTTGGCTGGAGGCGGACTTGGGTCTATTTTAGGCTGATAGTGATGCCAAATATCTTTGTTGCCTCTTTAAATTTTGTCAGTAATTACTAGGAGGTGCTCCCCTGTATCCCAAGTGGTCAGTCTTTTGTGGTCTAATTTCAATTGGTTGTCATTTTTGCAGACAAGACGTCGCAGATCTAACAGAGATCCATGTAGAAAGACCAGGTTGAAGAGAATAAGTGTAAGCACAAGATCTTGCTCTACACCATTCGTTATTACAAACCTTATCACAATCTTATATGTGTTCAGTTTAGAGGACTTAATATGTAATATCATGAAGTGAAATATTAAACTTTGGAGGGTAGCCAGTTTATGGGGATAGTATGTTAACTTTCTTAAAGGTTCCCTTTTATGGAATTACAAAGGAACTTTAATTAGGAGACTTTTCTACTGTGAATCCAGATCTGTCAACCATTTTACCTGAATTCCATTCATTAATCTGTAAACTTGAAAATAAAAAATTAATTGGGAACGCCCCTAAAAATTTTGGAAAATCGGTCCAGCGATCGATGACGTCATGTGACGTCACACTCAGAATGCTTGACTCCACGCAAGCTGAAAGTGTGTGTGTAGGCTATTGAACTTCGTGTAGATCCTAGCTTCGACTTCGTGCCATTACAGCCCTTCATTTTAGTTTTTTTTTAATCCTATATCAACGAACGATAACATCTTCTTCAGACAGAAGAAATAAAAGAGGAATTAGGGGCACGGCCGTATTTGTTTGAACCAGACATGTCGGATTCTGATTATATGACAGAGACGTCCCTGATTTCAATAACGGAGAAGATATCGACGGGAGACTTGGGAATTATAACTAGTAATTCCTTTTGATAATTAGATTGCCGATTAAATTTTAATTTACGGATATCCAATCTTGTTTGCGCTTGCAAAATGCCCCAGTCCTGATGAGGCTGAGCTGAAAGCTGATCGAGGCAGTGAGCTCGACGTGCGCAGGTGTACACGCCGTGCCGTTCGGTCGTTCGCCTGCTGACCCTGCCTGACGCTGGCCTGGGCTTGGGTAGGGTTACTGGTGCATGGGGTGGTAGCGTTTTGTTTCTAGTAAATTCTAACATTGATATCCAGAAAACCCTTAGCTCTCCTGTTACCTTGCATGTTTTCATTGTGCTGCTATGAATAATAAGTACCGGTAGACTAAGTTAGTGTAGGTACAGTGATAGTTGATCAATAGATATATGATCAATAGATACCGTAGATCAAGTTTGATTTGGGGGATGGCATCTTGCTTCAGGGACGGCCTCTTCTTGATGCCAAACGCCGCATGCAGCCCCGTACTATCGAGGAAGTCCTCCGCACAAATGTGCTCGGAACACACGGACACTGCGGTCACTCGATCGGCCCCTTCCAATTGACGCGAGTTAGTTTCACTTTTGAGGTCCATTTTCTTCTAATATTTGGGTCTTTGAGGAATAAATGTAGACTTACACCCTCCTTTGTGATGTTGCTGCAACCTGCAAAGACACAGCGTTGCGGCATACTTCGATTTAGAGGTGGTTTTCGAGGTGATATATAACTGCAAGTTAGTTTGCACGCGTGATATATGCAAGATATTGTAAACAAGCACCGGCGATGTCGGTTTGTGACGTCACACGTCAATCATGCTCGAAGAACGAGAATTCGGGGTTTAAAAGGGGGCGGAGCTTAGCAGACTCGTTTAGGCCTGAATACGTGGGGAAAATATTATTTAAAAAATATTCAGATACGTATTCATTGCAAACGGATGTCATTTTTCAATTTAGATGAGTATCATGTACAAAATAACAAGAATTAGAATTTCATAAAAGGGAACCTTTAAGTCAATGAACATGAGCATAGCATTTTGCTTGATGCATTTCTCTCGCTCTGCTTCATTTTAAAGATCATTCAGATTCTGATCAGGGTAACATGAATACATTGAAATCATGACTCTCCACTTCTTCTTTCATATGACAAGAAACTGATATCATCATGGTAATTGTAGACAGTCATGTATAACTGCGTCTGAGGTTTAATTGATTTTTACTTGTGGAAAAGCATCGATCAGGGAGTACAGTCTTAGATGATGTTCTGGATAGGGCACCAACAGTTTGATAGAGAGTTGTCTCTTCATTCCTTTAGACAAGGCATCTGCCCCCAAATTGCGTAATTAAGATTGAGGATCTGCAAAGGTATCCATAGTCCACGATGATGGACACGCGGTATCTAACCAGTCTGTTCAGATCCTTGTGTATAGAGTCCTTGCTTGACTGAACTTGACTTCAGTTTTATCAGTACTAGATCTTTAGACTTCAACTACACTGCAAGAATTCCATCGCTGTTTGGCGGTGTCCCATATCTCTACTGATTATAGTTTATCCAATGACTGATGGAGATACAGTGTAAGTTCATCACCCACTTGCTGTTGGGGGATCTTGTGGTGAATATTTTAGTCGATGAACGATTAGCAGTGGAAAAGGTCAATAAAATGTCCTTCATCTGCTCTTATTGATTTTCCTGTCCTTGATGAACTTGTTAATGTCTCCAAGAAGTAATATGCCATACAAGATTTTGAAGAACCATTGACCTAGATAGCTGACCTGAAAAACATTATATTATTATTGTACTGGAGTTTGTTTGTGTCTGCATAATGCTGCACCTCCTCAGCCTTTTTCCCAATGCCGTCCATCCATTTTTCATTGGCAGGGGACTGGTAGCATCCAGGTTTCTTCTTAAGCAGAACGAGGTCCATAACCTACTTGACTCTAATCAATACGTAATTTCCTCTTACAGATTTCACAAAAGTCTGTTTGTAATGGTCCCCCTCGTAATTGTCCATGAGACAGGATTTCCGTGTCAACTGTTTCAACTGGTAGTGGAAGGATTGGTCTTTGAGTCTGTTGATATCAAAGGTAGTTTGAATTTGGCTTTTTGCAGAGTTGGGAATTACCTGATACGAAACATTAACATCCACAAGCCAGAGATGGTTATTAGACTTTCAAGATATGTACTTAACCGGTACCAAAACACCTCATGTGTTTCGGATAACATCTGGCAACTGGCATCTGGCAACCATGTCCGTCGAACATACGATAGCAAGCCATGATGCACAGGATCCACAACGACCTTGTAGCTTTTAATGGCCGCACAGTACATCGCAGCAGTTTCCACAAGACATACCAGGTACCCCACTCAAGGGCCGACTGCTTCCCGAAACAGTGAGGACAGGGAACAACCTGTCATTAGAAACAGTGAAGAAGAATAAAGGGAAGGAAGACGAGGAGGACAAGGGGGAAGGAAGTTGAAGAGGAGGAGGAGGAGGAAGAGGAGCTCTTTTCTGATAGAGTCTATTGTGGATTGGTTGATCACTGGTATAACATTCCAATTAGGTAGTTGTTTCAAGAGACTGAATTGCATACCCAACACCTACATGTACATCTGTTCACCTAGTCTCACAGTTCTGCTTAGAGAGAATCATAGCTTGCCAGCATCTTTGATACCAGAACTGATTTTTCAGCTGCAGTTCACGAGACTTCCTTCTAGACCAATAGGAGGAGGAGGCGAGTTGGTTCAGTCGGTAAAGTGTCTGCTTGTCGAACCAAAGATCGTGGGTTCGAATCCACCCCGGGCGGATGACTGAAGCCTGCGTTGTGTGTTAACGTTCTCCTCCCTTGTTTCATAGACGCAGGCTGTGTTACAGTGGAAAACACTCCATCCCTCGGATAGGACGCTAACTGGAGGTCCCATGTAGAGGACAGTCACCACCTTTGCACATTAAGAACCCACTGCACTATTCGAATAAGAGTAGGGGAAAACCCCGGTGTAGTGGTACACCTGCACATCCAAATAAGTTATATTGGGAGGAGAGACCTGAAGTTACAGTTATCTAGTTCGTTTTTCCCCTCCTAGGCACAGGTGATGCCAATACTTAATAATAGCTCACAAATTTAAAAAAAAAAAAAAAATGGAACTCCCATGAGACTGATAGCCCACCAGAATGACAAGACCAACATACTGGTCTCGTGGACCTTCTGGCAACTTTTCAGAGAGACATTGTCGATCTCGTGGGCTGTCAGTCTAATGGGACAACAGTACTATTTACACTCGTATAATAAGTTGTTATCTCATAAGCTGTTTCCATGGTCAACTTAAAGGGTGACTAAATTAAAAAAAATGATTGCCCATTTTTCGTAGGAAGGAGTCATCAGGAGCCAAAAAATATCTATCACACACTTTTTTATGCATTCAGTCGTATTTCATAATCATTTGAAAAGTACATTTTTGCTGATTTACACAGTCATAAGCCCCGCCCCTAAAAAAAACCATGATCACGTGATCTGACGTACGAGAAGTAAGGGAAAATATTCCACCAACCTATATACCGTGCGCGCCCGCAGTCCCCGGCAGGCCCAGCCCAGTGCCGAGCATGACATTCACCGCATCGACCATTTGCATCGCATATTTTCGTGTGTTTAATTCCTCACAATAACTTTGATTTTGGGACACAATTTTGTCAGTAATGCCAAATCGGTGTATAGTTGCGGGCTGTAGCAAGACCCCTAAAGATTATGTAAGCCTACGTACATCATTTTCCTAAAGATGAAAATCTACGGAAATTGTGGGTCGTTACAGTATTCTCACGCGAGCAGAGGGGCAAGGGCCAAGTGAGTGGAGTACAATTTGCAGTGATCACTTTTCTTCTCCAGCAGCTGCAGCAGCTTCACCCGCGGCCCCGTCCCCCGCGACCCCTTCACCATGCCCTGGAGCGTCTTCTGCGAGGGGTTCAATCATAATGGTCGAATTCCCCTTGCCACTGCACTTGAGTTTCTTCTCTTTCGGTATTGATAAATCATCTGATAAATCAGAGTTCGTATCTGGCTCAAACAAGTCCTCCAAACTGGACTCGCTATCACTATCCATCTCTCTAAGTTACTCGAAGAATTCAGCCAAAAATCTAAGTCAGTACTACCGTAGTACATGTAAAGCGAAGTAAAAAAAGGCGAGAGTGAAAACAAACCAAACAAAAGCGTTCACCAGTCGCTTAGTACGAGGGGGAACATAGTTGCCGTACTAAAGATGTGTAGTACACTGCACAGACGCATAAAACGGCTGTGTACGCGTTTAAGACCAATGCAAAACTATCGTTCGGCAAGCTCAGATGGATGAGAACATTGTTCAAAGAAAAGTTAAAAAAACAAAACAAGAGCTGTATATTTGGGCAAAAGTGTTCACTGATCTTAAAGAAAATATATTGGTAATGATTATTCACTCCTTAGGCTGCATTGATTAATTTCCCTTTTCCATAAATTGTCTGTTGAACAGAGGGGTCAAATACCGCATTGTGTGTACAATGTTACATTGCCGCAGCCTGTAGATCTTGTGCCTCTTACTCTTCATACGTCACTTGGGGGTGTGACGTCAATTAGCCAATCAGCTCACGAGTTTTAAGGAACGGTCCCCAAACCTCTACTTTTCCCCCTTTTTCGCCAAAACGAGACATAATTTTGACAATCAATTGCCAGATTCGTGATTTGAATGCAAAAATACATGGAAACAGCACCCTTTTTTACTCTAATTTAGTCACCCTTTAACTCTTTTGTCAAGAAAATAAAGTCGACATTCTTAATCAGTGTATGAACCTACAAAAGGTTCCCTCTATGAGGAATCAAAGAGTTGTCCATTTGGTTCTCACAGCAGGTCTCTCAAATTAATTCCATACAATATTTTACTGTGTTATTGCACAGTAATGATGTTGTTGCTGCTAAGGATATTCTTTGTAATTCATTAAGAATAACATACTTAGCAGTTATTGATAAGTTAAGACATTGGGTACCATACAAGGCACAAGCATGAGTTCCTACAGGTCAAAAGCTTGAAAAACAGTCACTGGTTGCTAAGGAAAAGGCTGGTCTCCATGGATAATCAAAATATTAAGTATATGTATGTGTTGCACTTTCGACTGTAGCTCCATGTTTATACTAAGTTTAAAGCCTATACCTTAAATGGTGATTGAGATGTCGAGCAAACAAGATTGAACATTAAAACCACAAGATTTTCTTACAATATATTGTATACATGATTTTATACATGCTCATGCACATTGATGTTCTTGTTGCTAAGGATATTCCTTGTCATTCAGTTTTAAAAAAAAGAGTAATTCTCATCTGATAGGTGGATATTTGTGACCCATCACGTCAAAATGAGACAGAAGTCGCTGGGCTAGAACTTGAGAAAATTGAGCAAATCTTTAAAATCTTCAAATTTTGTAATTTTTTTTTCTTCGCTGATTTGAATCCGCAATCTTTCATGAATGCTCTGTTAAAAAATTGAGTCCTAAATATAACGGGAAAGGGTAGAAAAAGCAGTTTTTCTGCGAGTGTTTTTTTTCGGTCAACTCTTCTTTTTTTTTCGGACAGCTGGCGAGAGCCAGCGCGAAAAGAAAGTCTTCCGCTAGGCCCCGCCCCTAACGACGCGGGACTTTGTTCATTGGATGTTCGCAGTCACGTGATCTCTATAAAAGAATTTGTAACTAGAGTGGAGTGAAAAAATGTCTTACAAACAATGACACTGTTTTACTCGACAATAATAAGGGATAAATTCTGTAACACTTTTAAAAGCCGACTAAAAAGAAAAGAAATTGGCCTTTTAACCAGAAAGAAAAGTACCTGCATGTGTCATGTGTGTAGAGATTATGAAACAAGCGCGTGATTTAGGACAAAGACAGAGAGAGAAAAAAATCAATAATCGTCTCATGCTGGAGGTGACTTAATCCGTGCTCTTCAATAGGGGCGAATTCTATACCTCTTTATAACATGGCGAAAAGAAAAGAAATTTAGCTACATGTATTAAAAACCAGTAGATTGTTTACATTTTTTTAAAAGCTTGAGTTAACTAGAGCGGAGAGAAACGATGACTTTCAAGCTAAGATGCAGTTTATATTAATCTTCATCATGTTCATACCGCCAGTTAAAATGATGATAATTAGCGGCCAATGCTCTTATTCGTTTAAAAAGCCGAACAGAAAAGAAATTTGGTTTTCAAAACAGAATTAAGAAGAACTGTCGAAATTATGATACAGGTGAAAGATTTAGAAAGAGAGAGAGAGAGAATTGTCTCTGTGTTAATTTTTACAAAAAACAGTTATCATTATTATATATTTTTTAAAAAGCTCTAGTTAACTAGAGCGGCGCTAAGAAGCAGTTTATCTTCATCCCGCTGTAAGTTGAACATGAGGATAATAAGAGGCCAATTCTGTAACTCTTTTAACAGCCGAAAAGAAAAGAATATTATTTGTTTAACTAGAATGAAAAGGCCCTTGGTTGCGATAATGAAACAAGTATCTAATTTGTTTTAAGCTCAATTAACTAGAGCGGAGAGAAACGATGACTTTCAAGCTAAGACGCAGTTTATCTTCACCATGTTCATACTACCAGTTAACATGATGATAATTAGCGGCCAATGCTCTTATTCGTTTAAAAAGCCGAACAGAAAAGAAATTTGGTTTTCAAAACAGAATTAAGAAGAACTGTCGAAATTATGATACAGGTGAAAGATTTAGAAGGAGAGAGAGAGAAATGTCTGGGCGTTAATTTTTACAAAAAGTAGTTATCATTATTTTTTTGGTTTTTTGTTGAAGCTCTAGTTAACTAGAGCGGTGCTAAAAAGCAGTTTATCTTCATCCCGCTGTTGAACATGAGGATAATAAACGGCCAATTCTGTAACTCTTTTAACAGCCGAAAAGAAAAGAAAATTAGCTTTTCAACTAGAATGAAAAGGCCCTTGGTTGCGATAATGAAACAAGTACCTGATTTGTTTTAAGCTCGAGTTAACTAGAGCGGAGAGAAACTATGACTTTCAAGCTAAGACGCAGTTTATCTTCATCATGTTAGCAGCCAATGCTCTTATTCGTTTAAAGAGAGAATTGTCTGGGCGTTAATTTTTACAAAAAGCAGTTATCATTATTTTGTTTGTTTGTTGAAGCTCTAGTTCTACAGCGGCGCTAAGAAGCAGTTTATCTTCATCCCGCTTTTGAACATGAGGATAATAAGCATGATAAGCGACCAATTCTTTAATTTGTGTAAAAGCCGAAAAGAAAAGAAATGTAGCTTTTTAACCAGACAGAAAAGGACCTGTCTCGAGATTATGAAACAAGCGCGTGATTTAGAATGACAATGAGAGAGAAGAAAATCAATAATCGTCTCGCGCATGCAGGAGGTGACTTAATCCTTGTTCTTTGAAAGGGGGAATTCTATACCTCTTTGACATGGCGAAAAGAAAAGAAAGACGCTTTTAGAAACTAGTAGATTGTATACATTTTTTAAAAGGTAGAATGAATTAACTAGAGCAGGATAAAAATGTTTCTCTATTATTGAAGCTGTTTCAATCCATCGTTGTTTAATCTGGTAAAAAGTAAACAGAAAAGAAAGATAGTTTATAAACGAAGGAAAGACAACTCTGTCGAGATTATAAAACAGGTGCGTGATATAGAAGGAGAGAGAGAGAGAGAGAAAATCAGTAATCATGTGTTAATTCTTAAGCTTCAAAAAGCGGCGAATTTTATTGCTCTTTCACTAGTAAAAAAGTTAGCTTTATATTCAGACATCAACGATCTCTGTCAATATCATGGTTGGCAAAGATTCGTCTATTCAGTAATTTTGCCATGCTTGAATGACTTTGCGACAATCGAATCCAAGCTTTGAAAAAGAAAGCAAATAACATTGAAAGAAATCAAGTTTACATGATTAATTTAGAAAAAATATAATGAAATGAAAACCTCTTAAAGTTTGAACTATAATCTAAAACATTTCCCCACACAAAATGACAAACTTATAAACCTTTTGACTATAGCTAGGTTATTCAACCTAAGAGTATACCGGCATATGAAAGGCTCAATGAAAAAAGCACGAAGTCGATGCGGGAAGCTTTTTCAGTGCTGTGAAACTACTTGATTTGCTACCCCTTAAAGCGTTAGAATTCATGGCTTAAATGAATTAAAATTCATGTTTTCATGAGAAGAGATGCTAAAGAAACATAAGGACTAGTTTTTATTAGAATTAATAAACGGTTGCTAAGGGTTTTATTTTCAAATCTAGTTGACATTGCAAACGGAAAATGCTGCATGTCGGCAAAACGGAAGTCAACTTTGGAAGCGTGTTTCTCGAAGAAATACTTTTCCACAGTCCTACTTTACTCAAGTTTCAAAAGCTATTATATCCACTATTACTCACTCTCTAGAGTTGAACTATATACCAAATTAAAGCTTATGAAACGGAGAATAATAATCAATAATAAAATGAAATGTCAAAAAATGCGACTTCTGTCTCATTTTGACGTGATGGGTCACATTTGATTAGTTAAGTCTTTGAGGTAACATAACAAAACACATACAATGCATAAACACGAGTTCCTACCGGTTAAAAGCTCTAGATATGATAGAAAAACAGTGGTTGCTAGGGAAAAGGCTGTTGCTAGGCAACATAATGGTCTCCATGGATAATCAAAATATTAAGTATATATATGTGTTGCACTTTCGACTGTAGCTCCATGTTTATACTAAGTTTAAAGCCTATACCTTAAATGGTGATTGAGATGTCGAGCAAACAAGACTGAACTTTAAAACCACAAGATTTTCTTATAATAAATTGTATACATGATTTTATACATGTTCCTGCACATTGATAGTCTTGTTGCTAAGGATATTCCTTGTAATTCATTTAAAAAAGAGTAATTCTCATCAGATAGGTGGATATTTGATTAGTTAAATCTTTGAGGTAACATAACAAAGCACCTACAATGCATAAACACGAGTTCCTACAAGTTAAAGGCTTTAAATATGATTGAAAAACAGTCGTTGCTAGGGAAAATGCTGTTGCTAGGCAACAGAATGGTCTTCATGAATAATCAAAACATTCAATATTTGCTGCACTATTTGGGATTGAAGGTGTAATACCTTATCCTTATACTCTTACTAATGTTCTGTACCATTTTCCACATACACAAAATAGTGGAAGAGTTATACTGTAGGATTCAGTCAACTTTGAGAGAAAAACAGCATTTTGCCGTGGTGTGAAAGGTTTGGTCAGGCGTAGTTTTACAAATGTTTACGTAATATATCATTGTTGCTATGATTTTTTTCTTCCTTATTTATCACTTTTCGGTCAAAACCAGCATTATTTCACTCACATAACTTATTTAGTTTTATTTCATATAGCTAAAAACTTTTAAAATGTGTTTCTAAGTGAAAATTTATAGATTTGTACAAGGGAAGAAATGGTTGCTAGGGAAAATTACGGTGCTAGGCAACAATTTGGAATAATGTTTACATCAGTTTCATGCTAACATATCAGGCAGCATTTATTTTCCTATTTTCCATAAACTAGAAGTATCATACTTTTAAATGAAACCCTGATGGTATCCATCCGTAACATGCTTTACCGAGCAGCAGCGTTTTGAAAATGACATGTAAAAATCAAACCGTGAAGACGTTATTATCACATGCGAAAATGACTAAAGGGAAATATCAGCTTTAAAAGGTATGGGACATGAAATTCCCCTTTGTGATGGCATGCATTCAATCAAAAATTCATTAAACAAGGGTCAATACCAATTTCCAGTAGTGGCAGGGGAAAAAAGCTCCCCCAAATTCCGAAATCAATAAACATCAGTCAACAAATGAAAAAAGTGCCCTCCGTGTGAAATTGCCATAATCTCGATATTATTTCTGCCTTATGTGCCCTTTCTACTTTGTATTTCCATTTGATGGCAGTGGAAAGTGCCACTTAATTCACTTTTATCCAAAATATCACCTTTCTGTCCGTTTTGTTCTTAAAAGAAACTTCAGATTTAGAAAAAAATGCAAAAAATCCTTTTCATTTCAAATGCAGGTACCATTTCATACAAAACATGCCCTTTCTTTACCCCCCCCCCCCCCCCAACGTCGACAATACAATTACCATCCTTTATGTTATGATGAGGGCATTATCCTTGCCCTCATAATTACATTTGGGTCATGTTAGCATGTGATCCTAACGTTTTCACGGTCTTAACCAAATCCGGCACAACTGAGTTTTTACATTTCATTTTCAAAATCTTGCTGCTCAGTAAAGCAAGAACGGATAGATGCCATTTACGTATCACATAAAAGCATAATACTTCTAGGTAATGGAATATAGATATTTATTGTCATGGAGCACATAGTGTGGTCACAGTAACCATTTGTTTTATGGTTTCGTTTTTTCTGGGACACACTGTATGTACATTTTTAATGAGACTTTGGATATAGAAACCCACTTACAAATGATTCAGATTAAATGATCTAATTTCAGACAAAGAGGGAATGATATCGTTGGTCATATTTTGACTAAAACGTGACCATTATGACCAGAATGTCATGAGTAAGGTCAATAAGACCAGCATCTTTTTAATCAGCGTGAGATTTTACATAGAATGGGCTTTTCAAACCTTCCTTATCAAAATTGAGGAAGTCGAATGAATACCTTGCTGCTCACTAATTCCGAGTATCTAAAAGAAATTTTGCAAATGGTCAATGCGGGTTAAAGTTGGCAAAATGGTCGAAATGGTCAAAATGATTTAAATACACCCAATAAGTAGACTGTTCTGGAATCATCACACATATCTAATTAGATTTTGGATGCCAAAACCCATCTACAGATAATTCACATTAAAAATCTGATCGCAGTTTAGAAACAGAAGGAATGCAATCGTTGGTCGATTTTGTGGCCCAAAAGTGACCATTATGACCGGAATGTCATGAGTAAGGGCACTAAGACTAACTTTTTTTTTTTTTTTTTTTTTTTTTTTGATCAGCCCGAAATTTTCATAGGATTAGCTTTTCAAGCCCTCTCCATCATGTCCATCAGTTGTTTATATTTCAGAAGGAAGTCCAACGTAAACCTTGTTGCTCACTAATTCCGAGTTCTTAATAGAAATTATGCAAATTGTCAATGTCAGTCAAGGTGTCCATAATGACAGAAATTGTCAAAATTGTTTATTATAAATCCAACTGATATATTGTTTTGGAGTCATGACACATATCTAATTATAATTCGGATGCTAACATCCACCTACCAAATGATTCAGTTTAAGAATTTGGTCTGAATTCAAACAAAGAAGGAATGATGTGGTTGGTGATTTCTTGACAAAAAAGTGACCATTAGGACCAAATGTTATGAGGATGAGCTTTTCAGAAATTCCCAAATTCTTGTTTGGATCAGGAAGCCCAATGGAAACCTTGTAGCTTATTATTTTTTTAATGATTTTATAATAGAAATCATGCAGATGGTCAATGTGGATCGAAGTGGCCAAAATGACCAGAATGGTCAAAAACAGTATAAATACGTTCAATGATTTGCCTTGTTCTGGAATTAATACAAATTTTTACATCAAATTTGGAAGTCGTAACCTACCCTTCATATAGTTCTGATTAAAAGTTGTATCCCGTTGTTAGTGGGATCAATAAGACCACTTGAATCAGGGCACATTTTTACATAAGATAGGCTTATCAACACTTCTTCGCTTACAATAACTAAATAATTACCTTTGACCAGAAGTGACCAATATTGTCATTTTAGGCAACAAAGATGAGTAGGGTCAATAAGAATTTTTTTGAATCAGCGCAAATCCCCCCCCCCCCCCCCCCCCCCACCGAGAAAAGCTTTTCAAACCTTTCCCAGCCAAAATTCTGATTAAAGCCCCCTCATCTCCTTAACTAATATAATATTCTCAGTTGCCGGTCGTCTTTCCCACATTTTTGTTACAGTGATAACCTGAGAACCTGAATGGATTTCAACCAAACTATGTTTTAGCATGTTAGAATGAAGATTTTCGATATCCGGTATACAAACAAACAGTTCAAAGGCCAAAGTCAAAGGGCACAGGTCACAGGGCCATATGCATGTTAAACTACTAAAGTATAGTATTGCCTTAACGGCATGAGGACCATTGAAGCAATGTATAACAAAAATATTAGATGTACAGGTTTTTTTTAATAACAGATGTTGGATATAATGTACAAGTAGTAAAAGATCAGAGATCACAAAGTCACAAAATAGTAACAGAAATCAGAGAAATTATCATTTACCACAATAACTTGAGAACCACTGAGACACTCCAAATCAAACTTGGCTCAATCAAGTATGAGTAAGGAGGGAGGGTAGGGGACATGTACAATCACCCCACACGTTTTAGCCAGGGTTAAAAAAAAGGGGAACAGAGATATATCATACAAAAGTCAAATTATAATTGGTCAACAATTGTTCTGCCTCTTCAATAAAACATGCATTGCCTTATGGATTTCGACATGCTGAATCCAATTATAACAAATAAAATTGCTGATTGGCTAAGGTTTTCAAGATATTCTAGTTTTCATATTTCAAGTGTACTATAAACAGGGTGGCCCAGAAAGAATGCAACACCTGACGTCTACAATTTTAACGACATTAATGACACAGTATCATTCGGTTTTGTTTTATCGTGAAGAAAATTCTAGTTCACTTTCTGCAAATATGTATCACAGCTGAAAATCCAGAACACCACTTGTAGCCCAGACACAGAGTAATCATAATTCATGATTCTGGGATACAAAAGGTGCCCTAAAATTTCAGCTGTAATGCACAATGGCAATCGTTGTGTTCTGTATTAATTAATGGTGCACACAGATTTTTTTTTTTTAACCTCGATTGTCAAAAAAAGAAAATATAATTCACACATCATTGTGAGAATAACATTTGACTGAAGGTCATAAAACTTGCACCAAATAAATTTGACTTCCTTCAACTTTTCAATATGCAAATTTCAGTCCAATATGAGTTTCAACTTTTGGATTACGAACAAGCAAAAAGACAATATGTTTTTGCTTTCTACTGTGTATTTACAACATTGGTTTCCATATACATTACACATGAAATGTGAAAATTAAAATATCTTAAAAACCTGAGCCAATCACCAATTTTTAGTATCATCCACATTTTTCAGTGACCCCAAAATAGTCCAGTTTGACTGTTTTTGTTCAAAAGGCATTTTGGCTGTTAGACCAGTACATGTAGTAATAGAAGTAGTAGTAGTAGTAGTAGTAGTAGTAGTAGTAGTAGTAGTATTAGTAGTATTAGTAGGAGTAGTAGTAGTAGAAATATTAGCAGCAGAAGTGGTAGTTTGAATATTATCATTATCATTACTAATACTACCACCAGTGGCGTAGATACGAACACACTTTCTTTTGTTAGTGGGGGGATAATGAATAGATCATCCCCCCCCCCCCACATACACACACTAACAGTGGATAATTATGCGTGATTACCACCACTATCATCCTAACCATCAGCAGTATTGTCATTAGGCATTTAAAAAAAATTAAATCATTATCATTATCAAATTTGAAAGTGTTTTCACTCCTTAAACCGAATGGAAATTATGAAACCTTCGTTTGTTTTTGTTTTTTCTTTACATTCAGTTTCACAAGGCTTGAACTCTGTCAAGGATGTTGCAGACACAAGGTATGCTAAACTCTTGCAATAACTGAAACAATAATACGGTGAGGTTTTTTTTTTTTTTTTTTTTTTTTTTTTAATTGCCTTCACCAAGACCTAAACCTGGACAAAAAAATGGTCCGACACAGTGTCTTAAGGCTAGTACCGAGCATCAATCAATTTTGTTTTGGCTTGTGTTATCGAATATCAAAATAAAGATTTAAAAAAAAATAGTAGACTCCTGTTCTGAATAAATTCAAAGTTTATTAGGTTTCTAAGGAATTACACATACCTGCGTTTTTCTTGTATTTCTCCACATACTGCATAACATCGAGTGGTGGGTAAATATTATGTTTAATTTTGCCCACATCAATGAAAACAGCCTTGAAACAGTGCCTTTTGCCGACCAATCCCTCTGTGTCCATGGTAATTAAAGCATTCGCACTGATAAAAGATCCGAGAACAGTCAACAAATCACATGTCTTATTAGATCCAGAGAAAACGACCAATGCTATGGAATTGGTATCAAATGTTGGATTTGGGCTATAGCTGTGAACAGGTTGATTTGTTGCTGCACTTGATCTTGCAACAGGTGGTTCTGCTGACTCATGACCACAAATTCCCTCGATCGCTCGATGACTGCAAGACCCCGAATTACGTGATGTAGATGTGGCCATGGATCCCAAGAGTGGTACAGACTCATCTTTATTGTCAGGCTTTTTTTTGGCACCTGTTTTTCTTCTCACTGCTGGTGATGAGGAAGTCTCATCTTCTTGGATCGGACGAGGTTGATTCCGGGCATCTTGGAGGAATTTGATGAGCCTGGGCAGATCCTCATCTGGCATATCACAAAGGTTGTTACACTGGATCACGCATTCGGAACATTGGAATGTGGAGGGCTGCTTACTTTTAAACGTCATCATCAGTGCAGATCGTGTGTTGCTATTAAAGCTAGTAATAGAGTGAACAACGACTGCAACCCGATAGGGTCCTGTACAAAAATATAATTAGTTATGATTTTGAAATTAGACATTGAACATTTATCAGTATTATATTTTGGCAGTGTCGAAATGTTATCATATTTATCACGATGAATATATTACAATTTTCAGCAATACAGATTCCATAGTGTCATTAAACAAGTAAGAGAAAAATACCTGATGTGTACATCATTAATGTGCATTCAATGATATCGTCTGTTTGGAGCGAGAAGGGCGTTAACTCATTTTGGCGATTCGGAGATAATCGCGTTTAAAAACTTGGACGTGTATAAAAGTTATAATAGCCATTTCAGTGATATTTTTTGTAGGTTAAATAAAAAAATCCGCTGAATTTACTTGACAATTGAAATATATTGCTGATATGTTTTAAATAATTCGTTTTTAAAATAGCTTTTTCTTGGCAGCTGAAATTGGTACTTGGGCTGACTGATTCATTTATTTTAGAACGCTTCGCGGTTCGGATTTAAATCAGTGTTTCAACAGAGCTTTTAGAGCGAGTGTGTTTACAGCAATTTTTCATGTTCCACGATTTATGTAACAATAGTATCTAGAAGTAGAACGCTGCTGATCGTGCACTCAGATTCATCGAATGCCTGTCTGTGAATTTCTTTTGGAATACCGATCAATGCCGATCAGCTACATTCGTCTATTTCACTGCCTCGTGAATCTTGACTTTTGGACCGGGTTTGTGTTTTACTTGAATATAATATCTAAGCTGGGGAAGCAAAGGTCGTCCAGGAAGGCGGCGGTGCGACGCTCTCGAAGGTCTGATGTGGATGTACATGATGTAGCATCTCTGGCCGCAGTCGTATTGGACGACGACGTCGATCCAGGCGAGTCAGGAAACGGTGAGTCTAATAATACCGGGGCCCCTTGGCCCGTTGTAAACCCACTCGATGCCATAAATATGCATGCTGGCGCATATCCTACTCTTGAAAATGTTTCCCCTAATTCTGTTCGATCCCCACCTCCTCCTTCAGCCCACTCCCTGCCTGTTACTTCGGGCATCGACCTATCTCCACAGCCGGCCATGCTGAGCTGTATTTACGATGAGCTAGGCGGAGAGGTACCGGCTACTATTAAGGAGAAGATCTGAAGGGGCGAATTCATAGAGTTGGGTCTATTGCTGAAAAGGGATAGTGCCCAAGACACTTCTATTCAAACTTTTAGTTTTTGTTCCGCGGGGTCGTCGGTAGTTCTACGCCCGCAAAGCAAGGCTCAAGTGATTTATGATATTGAGCAGTGGACGTCTGCTTTTCTGGTCTTTTCGTCCATCTATTTAGAACGTCACCCGGCTTGAGTGCGCGAGTTGCTTAAATACATGATTATCGTGCGTTCGATAGTCCGGTATGGGGGTATAATTGGCGCTCATACGATGCGCAATTCCGCCTTCGTCAAGCTCGGCAACCACACCAATCGTGGGCGGCCATTGACACAGAGTTATGGCTCACAATCGCGACATCGAGCCAAGTAGTTAATCCTTCTGGCCCGCCTGTCCTCTCCCGCAGCCAGCCCTTTCAGCCTTACGACCGAGGGTCGAGGCGCGGTTTTCCCTCGCGGCAATATGGGTCGCTCCGTCGAGTCGGCCCACGTCCCACCTTGCTCTGCTTCGCTTTCAATGGCATCGGGTCATGTAGCCGTACCAACTGCCGCTATGCGCACATCTGCGGAAACTGTGCGGCAACCACGCACGGCTCCAGCTCATGAACTAAGCAAACCAGTGCCCCAAACAAGAGTCAAAGGGCTGGTCCGAACGCCAATTAACTTAAAAAGAATGCTTCCTTTTCTGAGTACCTACAACAACCGTCAAGATGCTGCGCAGCTTATTTCAGGTTTTCAATATGGTTTTTCACTTGGTTTTACTGGTACGCCTCGTCCCTTGTCGTCGTGGAACCTAAAATCTGCCGGAGAACATAAGGAGATCTTAGTAGCTAAAATTGAGAAAGAAATTAGCCTCGCCAGAATTTCTGGTCCTTTTCAATCCCCATCCTTTCCGAATTTTCGTTGCTCGCCTATCGGGCTTGTCCCCAAGCGGACCCCTGGGGAGTTTCGCCTTATTCAACATCTGTCGGCGCCTCGCGGGTCCTCGGTCAATGAATTCATTGATTCGGACCTGTGTTCCGTGTCATACACTTCGTTTGATGAGGCTGTGAGTCTCGTTTCACAGCTTGGGCGTAAAGCGCTAATGGGGAAGGCGGATATTAAATCGGCCTTTCGATTGCTGCCGTTCCACCCTTCGGATTTCGAACTCCTCGGCTTTTGCTTAGATGGCAAATACTACCATGATAGGTGCTTGCCTATGGGCTGCTCAATCTCATGTGCGCACTTTGAGCGATTTAGTACATTTCTGGAGTCTTGTTGACTGAGTGGGTCCTACATTACTTGGACGATTTCTTTTTCGCGGGCGCGACGCGGAAAGAGTGCGAATCGTCTATGCGACACTTCATGGCTATGTGCGAAGCTTTTGGGGTCCCAATAGCGAGCGAGAAAACCGAGGGACCTGTTTCCACTATCACGTTTTTAGGTTTGGAAATCGATGCAGCGGCGCTCAGAGTTCGCGTACCACTACAAAAGGTCGAAACCTTGCAGACGATGTTGCGTAATTTCGAGGCACAGCACGATCTGACAAGAGGGGTCCGCCGTCCGGAACACCGAATTCGCATAACGCTCGGGGCAAAGGCCGATATGCAAGCATGGTCTTTGTTTTTATCCGAGTTCAATGGTAGCGTCATGTTTTCACACCCCGACTGGCTCACGAATACTCAATTTCAATTCTTCACCGATGCAGCCGCTAGCATTGGTTTCGGAATTTTCTTCCAGAACAAGTTCCCAAACATCTCATTGCCCCCACATCATGAAGTTAGTGAGAAGGATGGTCGGGCTTTGCTTGCAGTTGAATATTTTGTTCAAAGCTCGCTATGTGCCTGGCTCTCGCAACGAAATAGCTGACTCCCTCTCTCGTTTTCAGATGGACAGGTTTCGTCACCTGGCGCCGGGCGCGGATCGGCTAGGATGCGACCTACCCACCCATCTATGGCAGAGCTTCTTATAGAAAGGAATCGCCTCCTGTTTGCATCTCGAACGCCGAGTACTCACTCTACTTACGAGAAAGCCTGGTCTGCATTCCAGCAGTTTAGGTTGCGATATCACTACGATATAAGTATTAAAGGCATTGATTAACTTTGCCCAGGATTGAAAAAAAAAAAATCACTGTTCCAGCTAATGCTGTAATCATAATTGCAAACCTTTAGCTCAGACAGGAATCGCCTGAGTTTTATAAGCTGATCGGTCGTTTATATATCAAGATATTTACGATTGAACAGTGATGTCGGGATAGAGTACCACCGAACCCTAAAGAACTCTTACGGTTGGCATACCTCGCTCTATCACAGAATACCGTACGGGCTGGAAACCCGCTCTGAAATCGCCAAGCGCTGGTGCTTGGTTTTTGTGACTGCAGCGCAGCGGAGAAGCCGAGCGACTTGCGCTAGCGATTCATCGCGATTTTCTCTTTTTTAGGATAGTAAACGGGTTCCATTTTCTCTCATACTTTCACATATCCTTAATTATATATGTAGTTAGAGGAGTGCACACAATTCACTGGCATTTGAGCTGATTTTACAATTTTTCACAAAGTTAATCAATCACTTTAAACCAGATGATGAGCAAGTCGCTCAATTCATATCTTTCTTTCATGGCATGGCTATGCAGAGGCAACTATTAGTACATATATTTCTGGTACAGCTTTCGGTATGCAGGCATTAGGATGGCCCGATGTAACAAACGGTTTTGTAATTCGTCGATTGGTCGACGGATGTAGGCGCAAAAATGCCCGCCATGATACACGATGTCCCATAACTTTGCCCATTCTCAAATCTATTATCCCATTTCACACGTTTGCAGGAGTATCTCCTACCAGGCATTATTTCGAGCCGCATTTCTGGTGGCGTTTTTTTGTTTTCTTCGGCTGGGGGAGTTCACAGCAAAATTCAAAATGGGTCCCTTTCCCTTATCACAGGAGGACGTTTGTCAGGAAAGAAATTTATTTAGAAGAAAAAAAAAAAAAAACCCAAAGGGTAATGACTTGCTTATAGGTCAGTCAAATCCAGTTATTTATTTCAGTAAGGTTCATGTATTGTATTTTAGTTAAAGCCTATTCAAGCCAAGTCTTTGAAATATTTGTAACAGTCCTCTGGCTAGACATTATTGTTTGGAGTGTTAAATTGGATCATAATTTATTCGTTTCTACAGATGTTCGCCTTTTCATTTACGGAAGCCAGGGTAGTCTCTGCATAGAAATTAGAATATTTTTCTTTGTAAAGTCATCCGCTGTAACATATTTTTGCAATCACTTAATAGAAATTTCTCAGTTAGAGAAGGGTATAAATAGGGATTTATTTTAGAGAATCGGGGAGAACACTTAAAGCCAGTCAGAAACTATAGATCTCCGTCAAGGCAGCAAACGTTTTCTCTGGGGGTTATCCACGTCGTGACGAGATGCGAGCTCCAGCTGCCATCCGGTAGTCTACATCTCATCGAATGGGGGCTCGATCTCGTCCTGCTAGTTTTGCCGTCGGCTGAAGCGACATCGTTGGTCAAGGAGGGGCTCTGGCTGGGAACGACGCTGTTGGTAGAGGCCGAGGAGCTGAAAGGACCGCCGGTAGGGCAGCGTCTGGCTGAGTGGCCGAGTCGGCGTGAACCAGAGAGCAGCCAAGCGACCCGGGCGAGCTGACGTCAACGGCAAGGGCAGCCGACACCCATGAGTTTGAACTGAGCCGAATCGTTCATTATATTTAAGATAAGTTTGTTTATGTATAATTTGCAATTTGTTTGATTCTGTTTATGTACACATTGGAAATCCAACATTGAAAGCAAAGGAAAACTAAATATTAAATTCGAAATATAACTGTAAAAATGTGTTTCCATTCCCATTTATTCTGAATGAAGTAGCAGTTTTAAAAAAAAATCACTCACGTGACAATTTGGAGGTCCCACCGAGATCCTGCTACTTGTTTGAAAGATATTGTTAGAAAAAAGAAATTCATTATACACTCTCATGATATAGGATTAAATGCTATGCTGGTTGATATTGCTTGAATGTTTAATGCTCAATCATACCACATGTTATATTGAAACATTATCCCCAGGACATTTTGTGATTTTGCAAGCCCTATTATGTCATAGATAATTAATCTTAAAAGTGTTTCTCCCCAAGGTTAAGCCCTTGGTAATGCCTAGATTAGACTGGTTAAATACGCATTATGCATGTGTCTTTGTAGATTCCGATAGTGAATTTTGTAGGCTTTTGAATCTTCTCGGGTGAAGTGGACTTGTATTATTCCGCATGGTTGAATTTGTATGCTCATTAGGAGATACAATTCTAGTACGCTTGCTTTAAGGTACTAGGGGTTCGGCATTTGGTTGCCAGGTGTTAAAGCTGTTGTTGCTTTGTGCGGACGTCTTTTAAAGCCTAGTTAAATTTGTTGGGATCTATGTGTGGTCGTTATGGCTAGTAATGAGCAGATAAAAGAGTTTTCTACTTTAGGTAGGGAAATGGGCCTTAGTGGAGGCGAGTTGAGTAGTTTTGTCTCTGAGCGCTGTCAGGCGGTAGAACGTGATGAGCGTGAGCGTGAGCATGTGTTGAAGTTAGCGCAGTTGCGTAAGGAAGAAGGGGAAAATGTAGATAGACCCCAGCTAGGTGGGATAAAGCTAAAAGTTGGTCGCTTTGACGATGCCCACGATAAGTTTGATGCTTACATTACAAAGTTTGAAATGGTGATGAAAAGTCAAAAAGTCTCTGCTGACTTGTGGGTATTACATCTAATCTCTAATCTGACAGGGAAAGCTTTAGATGTAGTAAATAGGATGAGTGTAGATGATCGCCAGAAATATACCACAGTTAAGAGTGAGCTAATGTCATACTATAATCTCACTGAAGAGGGGTATAGGCGTAATTTCAGATCAGTTAGGCCGGTGAAATTTGAGAGCCCAAAACAGTTTGCCACTAGGATGAAGGGTCATTTTGATAGTTGGGTAGAAGCGGCTGAGATAGAGAATACTAGAGAGGCTCTAGAGGATTTAATATTGCGAGAGCAATTTTTGATTGATTGTCCGAGGGAGGTAGTTAGGTTCATTAAGGAACGAAAGTGCACGAATTTCAATGAGATGGTTAATTGTGCTGAAGTCTATGTAGGCACCCATGGTCCTCATGCGTTCTTTAGTGGACAGAAATCCGAAAAGTTCCGATCTGATCCGAAGTTAGGTAGTAAGAGCCATCCACCTAATCAAGTAGGGAAGACTAACCAGAAGTCAGTTGAAGTTCAGTCTAACTCTAAAGTAGGGAAAAATGAAGGAAATAGACCTTTTCAAAAGAAAGGATGCTATATGTGTGGGAATCCCAATCACATAAAGAGGGAGTGTCCCATGTTGCCCAAGTCTACGGCGGCTCAGGGTATGATGCTCGTTGGGGGAGATGGAGTTCCCAAGGATGAGGAAGGCGATGTGTCTCTAGTGGATTATGGAATCTGAAGTTGATGTGACGGCAGGTTGTGTCCCTATTGAGACCGTGGTCGACGATCTCGATCGTGTGAGAAATAAAGTTGTTGATAAGGTTGGAATGGCCTACAATAATGTTGGGGCGATGGTGAATCGGATGCCTGTAATGTCAGGGAGGTTGATGCCTGGTAATGTTCCCGTATCGGTGCTGCGTGATACAGGTTGTAGTACTTGTACAGTGAAGGAAGCACTAGTTAGGAAAGGTCAATTGACAGGTCAGCATCAGGCGGTAAAGTTAATCGATGGTACGATTAGGCATTTCCCGGTGGCTAAGCTAATTGTTGATTCGCCGTATTTCGAAGGAGAGTTTGAGGCGGTGTGTATGCCCGACTGTTTAAATGAAGTAGTTATTGGCAATGTGAAGGGGGCTCGTGAACCGAGTGACCCCAATTTCCATTGGTCCCAAAGAGTGATGTAATCGTCCCGGAGATTGTTGTAAGTTCATTGTCAGGGAGAGAATGTTCAGGTGACTCGAAGTCTAACGATGAGGGCGTATTTCCGGAGGAAGTTGATGTTGAGTTGAGAGCTGTTCAGACTCGTGCGCAAAAATTAAAAGACTCTAAGCCTAATAAGGGTTTGACTGTGGTGATACTTTATTTTGCTACTTGTTTGCTTCTGTTCTTAAAGGAAACCAAAACCCAAGGAGAGAATCAATGTTATTGGAAAGTGAGAATTGAGAGAAGCACTTTACAAAAAGTTTCATCAAAATTGGTTAAAAAATGAGAGAGTTATGGAAGTTTGAAAAGTCTCGTTTTACTTTCTATGGGGATCCTCAAATTGGCAAAATTGCTTCAAAATGGCTGATTTTGTGAACAACTCTCCATTTGTTTTGTACACAGATTTTCAGATTTTCCCCATTATCTTTCAAGGTGCAGTTAATCTCCTTCTGAGCTCAACATATATAATGGGAAAATGTATTTTACACCACATATGTCGAGTTCAGGAGGAGACAAGGAGCACCCTGAGAGATAATGGGGAAAATCTGAAAATTTGTGTACAAAACAAATGGAGAGTTGTTCACAAAATCAGCCATTTTGAAGCAATTTTGCCAATTTGAGGATCCCCATAGGAAGTAAAACGAGACTTTTCAAACTTCCATAACTCTCTCATTTTTTAACCAATTTTAATGAAACTTTTTGTAAAGTGCTTCTCTGAATTTTCACTTTCCAATAACATTGATTCCCTCCTTGGGTTTTGGTTTCCTTTAAGAGTTAAATGATGATGATGATGACGATGCTCCAATTATTTCAGTCCGTTGAGGATTGTGATTGAACTCATTACTACCTTTCCACCTCTTCGTATCGTCATTGTTATTGTAGTCAGCTTCAGGGTTGTCGGTATCGTTATATGTTCATGCATGGGCATCATTGTCATCATCATCTTGTTGAAAGCTGACACTATACAGGTGAAAAAAAAAATCAGTTCAGTCCATCACTCATCTTTCTTTCTCCTTTTTTTTCTCACTTTTATGAATATATAACATTACCAGATTTCTTGGCGTAAGATATTACGGCTTATCTCGAAAGGGTGTGGTGTGGCGCGGCGCGGTGTGGAGCGTTCAATGCACCCTTTCGAGAAAGCCCCCCCCCCCTCCTCAACCCGCTTGTCTCGAAAAGGTGCGTTGAGAACGGAGTGGCGCGTTAACGCACCCTTTCGAGAAAAGCGGGGGGGGGGGGGGGCTCTTCTCGAAGGGGTACTTTAACTAGTCTTTCACATCATTTGTTTTTAATGCAATTAAAATAACAAAATGTCACCTTTTTTCTAACCGTCTAACTGAACGTGGAATTTAATTGGCTTGTGTTTCAAAAAATATAATCCAAAAAATATTTTATAACAAGTCTTGATAATTAGCATTAATTAAGAAATTGATCACTATTTTTTGGTTATTTTAATAAAGAAACGACTTTAACGATGTTAATAAAGATGCAAAACTAGGTAAAGGAATTTTATTTGACGTTCTTGAATATCTAAGTAAATTGATTGTGTTTCTTGTTATTGTTTATTTTGCTTTAATATTGTCAGTACTTAAATTAATTATAGACGACTGATCTGCAAGACTTCGTAAAAATTTGTTTGATTTAATCTTTAATTTGTTTCAATACGATTATTTCAATTTAAACGACTGATGTGTAAAACTAGTTAACGACCCCTTCGAGAAGTGCCCCCCCCCCCCGCTTTTCTCGAAAGGGTGCTTTAACGCGCCACTCCGTTCTCAACGCACCCTTTTCGAGATAAACCAGATATTACACCAATTATGTTACCTTATTAATGATCGTCTCCTCATGCAAAATTATTTCAAAGGCTGTTCATTTAAAGGAAAGTTTGGCTTCTTCCATAACATTCAGCTTAACCCATTTCTTAATCTTTCTACATCTTTCGAGGTTACTGATGCCGATCTCGAGATTGGTCTCGAGATCAAGATGAATCTCGAGGTACCCAACACTGAGTCGTGTTATCGCCGACTGGTGAACGATTTTAAAAGCTTTTTCGTTTAATAATTTAAATAATAACAATGTTGATCTCGAGCGATCTTGAGCGAAAATTCCGAGAACAGAAGCTCCGAGATCAAGATCAAGATCAAGACCAACACCTTCGAGATCAAGAACAAGATCGAGGTTACTGATGCCGATCTCGAGACTGGTCTCCGGATCAAGATCGATCTCGAGGTACCCAACACTGATAAATATACAATAACATTTCAAACAACCCACAATGAATGTTGCTGATATTATGAAACAACTCATTAATCTGTAGTTATAACTTTCACATGACGCTGTATATTTCAGTTCAGTTCAAACTAACTAATGCAGTGTTCTTAAAAAGTCTATCCATTACTTAGTTTAACCCTCTATGTAGTATGTTTATTTTGTCGATAGATAAGGGGACATTTCCTAGTTCCCTGAAATTAGCCAAAATCATACCCATATATAAGAAAGGGGATAAGTCTATTTTATCTAACTACAGACCCATTTCCATTTTATCTGTATTTTCTAAGCTGTTTGAAAAACTTGTTCATAAACGTTTATTGTCTTATTTATGTCATAATGATATTATATCTACAAAGCAATTTGGTTTTAGACCGAAATACTCAACCTATATGGCTTTAATGGATTTCTGTGATAAAATAGCTAATGCGTTTGAGAACAAACAATTTGTTATTGGCATTTTCCTTGATCTTTCAAAAGCCTTTGATTGTATAAACCATATTCTTATAGACAACATTAAATATTACGGTATAAGAGTTACTGCCTTAGATTGGTTCAGGAGCTACCTCCACAATCGCAAACAGTATGTACATAGGAATGGGTATTCATCCCCTATACAAAATAGTAATATTGGTGTTCCCAGGGATCTGTTTTAGGCCCTTTGCTTTTTATTATGTATATAAATGACTTACATTTTATCAGTAATATCTTAGATTCAGTTTTATATGCAGTATTTCTTTGTTTTTCTTTTCTCTGCCTTCCTTTTTTCCTTATGTACAAGTATTTCTTTGTTTTTCTTCGCTCTTCTTTTTCCTTATGTATTTCTTTGTTTTCTTCTCTCTGTCTTCTTTTTTCTTTATGTATTTCTTTGTTTTTCTTCTCTCTGTCTTCCTTTATTCTTTATATATTCCTTTGTTTTTCTTCACTCTTCTTTTTTCCTTATGTATTTCTTTGTTTTTCTTTTCTCTGCCTTCCTTTTTTCCTTATGTATTTCTTTGTTTTTCTTCGCTCTATCTTCTTTTAATTTCTTTTTTTTTTCTTTTCTATATCTTCTTCATATTTCTTTATGTATTTCTCTGTTTTTCTTCTTTCTGTCTTCCTTTTTCCTTATGTATTCCTTTGTGTTTCTTCTCTCTGCCTTCCTTTATTCTTTATGTATTCCTTTGTTTTTCTTTTCTCTGTCTTCCTTTTCCTTATGTATTTCTTTCTTTTTCTTCTATCTTCTTTTTTCGTTATGTATTTCTTTGATTTTCTTCGCTTTTCTTTTTTCATTATGTATTACTTTGTTTATATTCTCCACGTCTTCTTTTTATTTATTTATTTATTTGTTTTTCTTCTCTCTGTCTTCCTTTTCCTTATGTATTTCTTTGTTTTTCTTCTCTCTGTCTTCCTTTTCAGCATCCACAACCCTTACGTCAAATACAGGCGAACGACTAATAAGAGACTAGGAAAATCGCTGGACCGTTCGACCTTGCGGTGCGGGCTTACGTAACAATCGGCAAATATAACGCTAAACCGTTATAACGGTTTCGCGTGATTTTACTTCACTGTTTATATATCAGTATATCAATAACACCTTGCCGAAATTTCTGGATAATTGTTTTATTAAGAAAAATTATATGTATAACATTAGACAGAACAATAATTTCTATGTTCCTAATTATAAATATAAATTTTCTAGATGTACAATCAAATACTCAGGGCCGATCATGTGGAACAATCTCTCGAATACCTCGAAATGTTGCCATTGTCTTTCAATTTTTAAACGAATATATAAATATCATCTTTTAAATTTATGTTAATTTGCCTTCTCTCTTCCTCTCCTATTCCCCTTTCCCACCCGTTTGTTTTCATATTGTAGTTTTATTTAGTTGCTGTTTTAGGGATTGAACTTAGAAAGGCCTGTAGGCCCATGTCAATCCCACCACTTTCTGTTATATTATACTTATGTTGTACTCTTGTTTTTCTCTTGATTAATTGTTATGTATTTTCTATCGGATTGTGGAAATAAATAAACTTAAAACTTAAATTTAATCCACTTGTAATTGGTATATATGCCTGAATACACAAGTACAATATAAATAGAAGAAAAGAAGTGAGGGGGAGAAAGGGACAGGGAACTTGGAGTACACAGCAAAAATGCTGTTTAAAATTTCGTTGTTTAAAACTGTGTTGTTTAAATTTTAAGCAATCTTGTTTAAAGGACAGACCCTGAACTTTTAACAAACGCTGTTTAAGACATCAGTGACATTGTAGAATAATCATTTAAACAACTTTTAAAAAGATTGAACATTCGCGCTAGACGGGTTTCCTTCTTCGCCAAACAAGGCCGGCTTCATCATGGCGGATGACTTTGTGGTTGACATGTTGCAGAAGTTCCAAATGCCGGAGCTGGTTGATACATTCAGAGGTAAGCATTTAGGCTAAATATATTGTAATCTGATCGAGTTCATACTCAAGACATATTTGTGCTGCCATGACATCTTTATGATGTCTAGATCTAAGCCACAGTCACAGAATAAACTATGATCTAGACCTGCAACTTTGCAAGTCGCCCTTCCAGCGCAGCGCAGTTTAAGTTGCACGCTCGCATTCACTGTGTGCAACTTAAACTGTGTCCGCAGTTTAAGTTGCACACAGTGAATGCGAGCGTGGGTACTGTCCGTTCCTATACTGTATGTGCAACTAACTTAAACTGCGCTGCGCTGCAAAGTTGCAGGTTTACATCATAATTTATTTTGTGGATGTGGTCTAGATCTAGACATAATATAGATGTCACGGCAGCACAAATGTATCTTGAGTATAAACTCAATCAGATTACAATATATTTAGTCTAAATGCTTACCTCTGAACGTATCAATCAGCTCTGGAATTTGGAACTTACTTGTGTAGAGCAGCCTTAAACAACCGTGTATGTTTAAACACATCTGTATATTAGTAGTGTTTTAAACAATTATTTTAAACAACACCGTCGAAGGTATTTTCCAAACAATAGTTGTGAAAAAATTTTTAAACAACTTAATTTAAACAACCTAGATGTTTTAAACAATTGTTTTAACCAACAAAGTTTTTAAACAATAGTTGTGAAAAAAAGTTTTAAGCAACTGTGTGTGTTTAAACAACTTAATTTAAACAACCTAGATGTTTAAAAAAATGTTTAAAAATTCAAACAAGAGGCTGTTTAAAGTTTAAACAACCTTGCTAACAATAGTTGTTAGAAAGACCGGCTTAAACAGCGTTGTTTAAAAATTTTGAACAGTTGTTTAAAATATATTTTACTCTGTATTAGAGGAAGGAAGAGGTCTGCAACATAGTAGCAATGTAGTTGTATAGCATGCATGCATAGCAATACAATGGTAATAAATTGATAAATTTGATCTAAACACAACCAAATAAGTAACTCCCCCTTAATCAAATTGGCGTAACTTCTTAACGAAAGGGTTGTGAGCAAAAGAACTTGGGAAAAAGAGTATTCTTACCCTTGACTAACTTCCCTGTCAAAATCCATCGAGTCATGCATGAGTGGGCAAAAGTTAAAGGCAAAAATGTCACTTTCCAAAAGTCACAAAGTTATTTTGCTCAAAACCGTTTCGTTAAAAAGTTCCGCCATTTTGATTAAGGGGGGGGGGGGGGGAGGTTTTTTGTTGTGTTAATCAATAGTTTAATAAACACTCTTCAAACTGATGTTTTTCAAGACTGCCACAAACAAAAGTTAGACATAAAATCATTATTTTTTTAGTTGTCTTCTTCTTGAATCCATAATTCATACATATGAGTGAAAGATCTAAGTGAACAATATGTGTAGAACAAATGAACTTGATGCAGAATAATACAGGGGTGCATTAAAGGAAACCTCACCACAAGAAATAAATGTAGTTGTGAAGAAAGATGAATTCATGTCCTGCCTACTGATTTACAATATTCCTTACGAAAATGCACAAGAGATATATAAATGAAGATATTCAAGGTATGGTGTAAGATCTGTTAGCATGACATGGGCGCTGCCATTTTCTTAATAATGTGACGTGTCAGGCGAAGTTGTACATGTATCATGGGGCCAAGCGTTAGTCAGAGAAACATTTGAATGAGGGAAAAATCAAAGCTGAGAAGGCAAAAATAATATTTTGTGGAAAATATTTAAAGAGGGGAAAGTGTAACTCCTTTCTTTAAAAACAATGAAATATAGCAGTTGACAAATCAATTCTATTTATGCAAAACCTTCACCCCGCAAGAGGCACAACGTAAATTTATGCAATTTGCGGTCTGACAATTATAGTACAAAAGATAATTAGCAGGTGAATGAAATACTTCAGCACCACATACACTTGGGAAGGAAGCATCCATAAATTTGAATAAGTTAACTTGCTAATCGACTTCGCTTAGTACGTCAGGTACAAAGATGCCCATGTCGTACTGAGAAACCTTACAGTACGTTCATAATATCTAAATTTATACCTCTCTCGTACACTTTAATGGAAAATCTTGTAAGTTGGCACGCAAGAATACAATAAATCTCTCAAAATAACTTTTTTTTATTTCTTGGGTGAGGTTCCCTTTAAATTCCCAATAATTCAATTTGTGGATTCAGAATATCTTCAACGAAACAAAAATGTCCAATAGCAAGTGAAATCATGATATTTCTAAAATATAAATATTATTCATGAAATATCAATGTTATTATTTTGGAGTAGGTCAGGCTATTGTAATTTAATGTCAACAAATACAAATAAAAAAGTGCAAATCTCTCATTGTCTCAGTATTAATTCAGGTTTA